>CM044559.2:12809093-14009093 GCA_024416835.2 Perccottus glenii
GAGCGTGTGTATGAGTGTGTGTATGTATGTGAGTGTGTGTATGTGAGTGTGTGTATGTGAGAGTGTGTATGTGAGCGTGTGTATGTGAGAGTGTGTATGTGAGTGTGTGTATGTGAGTGTGTGTATGTAAGTGTGTGTATGTGAGCGTGTGTATGTGAGCGTGTGTATGTGAGCGTGTGTATGTGAGTGTGTATGTGAGTTTGTGTATGTGAGTGTGTGTATGTGAGTGTGTGTATGTGAGCGTGTGTATGTGAGTGTGTGTATGTGAGTGTGTGTATGTGAGTGTGTGTATGTGAGCGTGTGTGTATGTGTGTGTATGTGAGCGTGTATGTATGGCGTGTGTATGTGAGCGTGTATGTGAGTGTGTGTATGAGTGTGTATGTGAGTGTGTGTATGTGAGTGTGTATGTGAGTGTGTATGTGAGCGTGTGTATGTGAGTGTGTATGTGAGTGTGTATGTGAGCGTGTGTATGTGAGTGTGTATGTGAGTGTGTGTATGCGTGTGTATGTGAGCGTGTGTATGTGAGTGTGTGTGTGAGTGTGTATGTGAGTGTGTGTATGTGAGAGTTTGTATGTGAGCGTGTGTATGTGAGCGTGTGTATGTGTGTATGTGAGCGTGTGTATGTGAGTGTGTGTATGTGAGTGTGTGTATGTGAGTGTGTATGTGAGCGTGTGTATGTGAGCGTGTGTATGTGAGTGTGTATGTGAGTGTGTATGTGAGAGTGTGTATGTGAGTGTGTGTATGTGAGCGTGTGTATGTGAGAGTGTATGGAGTGTGTATGTGAGTGTGTGTATGTGAGCGTGTGTATGTGAGTGTGTGTATGTGAGTGTGTATGTGAGAGTGTGTATGTTAGCGTGTGTATGTGAGTGTGTGTATGTGTGTATGTGAGTGTGTATGTGAGTGTGTATGTGAGAGTGTGTATGTTAGCGTGTGTATGTGAGCGTGTGTATGTGAGTGTGTATGTGAGTGTGTGTATGTGAGTGTGTATGTGAGTGTGTATGTTAGCGTGTGTATGTGAGTGTGTGTATGTGAGTGTGTGTATGTGAGAGTGTGTATGTGAGAGTGTGTATGTTAGCGTGTGTATGTGTGAGAGTGTGTATGTGAGTGTGTGTATGTGAGTGTGTGTATGTGAGCGTGTGTATGTGAGCGTGTGTATGTGAGAGTGTGTATGTGAGAGTGTGTATGTAAGCGTGTGTATGTGAGCGTGTGTATGTGAGTGTGTGTATGTGAGTGTGTATGTGAGTGTGTGTATGTTAGTGTGTGTATGTTAGTGTGTATGTTAGCGTGTGTATGTGAGCATGTGTATGTGAGTGTGTGTATGTGAGTGTGTGTATGTGAGCGTGTGTATGTGAGTGTGTATGTGTATGTGTGTGTGTGTAGGTGTGTGTGTGTGTGTGTGTATGTGTGTGTAGGTGTGTGCATGTGTGTGAGTGTGCGTGTGTGTGTGTGTGTGTGTGTGTGTGTGCATGTGTGTGAGTGTGCGTGTGTGTGTGTGTATGTGAGTGTGTATGTGAGTGTGTATGCGACTGTGTGTATGTGAGTGTGCGTGCATGCGTGTGAGTGTGTGTGTGTATGTTAGTGTGCGTGCATGCGTGCGTGCGTGCGTGCGTGCGTGTGTGTGAGTGTGTATGTGAGTGTGCGTGCGTGCGTGTGTGTGTGTAAGTGTGTGTGTGTATGTTAGTGTGCGTGCGTGTGTGTGTGTGTGTGTATGTGAGTGTGTATGTGAGCGTGCGTGTGTGCATGTGTGTGTGTATGTGAGTGTGTGTGGGTGTATGCATGTGTGTGTGCCTGGCCTATAATCGGTCCTATTTAAAATGCTAATTTCCTGTCTCCCGCAGGTGCCTAACTGTGTTTGAAACTAAATTGCTCGTCATAGCAGGTCAATCCTCGCCTAATGAATTTGTGTGTCCTCCCATTACACTTATCAATGCTGAATGGTGGACTCACTCGAGGTGCGCTAACTTCAGTTTATTCTCCCGCTTCTAGGTGTTTTTCCACATCAGTCTGTTAATATTTCAGCGCAATTCCACTGAGGACACTTTGACCCATGAACAGCTCCATTACAAGGGATATTTTACTTTGTAGTGCTCACTTACTGCCTGATGCTAAACAGCCAATTGGAGTCTATGTCTCTGTTCTACTGCAACAAAACACCTCTTTTTGACTTACGGTCTTTAGTCGCTTTAATTGGTAATGGAAATACTTAAAATGCTACCACAGGCAACGTCTCTTGTTCAATGTCTGCAGGTTCTCAGTCATCCAGGAAATAGATAAAATAAAATAAAAAGTTTCAAAGAAGGCATCAGAACATATGTTTAGAGGTGAAGACGTTTCATTACTCACCCAAGGCAGTTCTGAGAATTGAGAGTCCCTTGGATGAGGGACAAAATGTCTTCACCTCTAAACATACGTCCTGATGCCTTTTTTATGTTAAACATTATCTTTTAATCAACTTCTTGTTTAATCAAAACTAGTAATAATCCAACAGCCTACAATATAAGCAGTTGTATATTAGCCTAATGTATAATTTTAAAGAAGCTGTTGCTTCTTCTTCTGTACAGTGATGTGAATACAACATACACAAGGCTTAATAATGTGGGTGGATGCTTGACAGATTGCTATTTTGAATGGTCACAATTTTTGGGGGGTTTCTAACCATTGACATTCAGTTTAAAAATTATGATGAGGAAGCTATGGGCATATCCTAAAAGAACGCATGCAGAACTGTGGGACCTCTGTGTGGTGTAATGTGGCGTTCTGTGTAAATCCATAGATAGTATGGTTCTATAGTGAATAATAGCTTGTAGACTTCAGATGGTGTAGCTTATATACTCATAAATACACCGCCGCATTAATATGAGCCACTCGCTTATGTCCTCTACCCACTCACTGACATGACAGCACACACATAGTTAGACAATTGCCATTTTATTTTTTTGCTGTCAACCGAACTTCCATCACCAACATGTGAATCAACACTGAATCACCATCCTTGTTTTTAAATCTATCAACACTACTCTGTGTTGAAGTTGAACCTCCTACCTTTGTGGAGTGTGACAGAACACATGGGCAACCAATAATGGCTGAGAATGAGCATAATTTTTCTCCACCGCTCCTCAACACGACACATCACAGCAGCCTCTCAAAGGGCAACAGTGAGAAGTGGGGAAAATTGTCAACGGGCTGGAGAAAAAACTGCTAACATTAATGAAGAAAGAAAAATGGCGAACAAAATAAAAATTGTGGTCTAAACCCAAACTCAGTCCGTGACTCATTTGGTCTAAGTGGCAGATTTAGAATTCAAATGTAACAGTGTGATGCAATACTTAATGCACAGCTATAAATCAGCCCCCATCACAACGTGAGCTGGTGCCGTATTCACATGCCAGACGTGTGAGTGATGGAGCTAATTGCACTCATTCAAATAAACGCAAAGCACAGCAAAGTGAGAGATCTCTTAAACTCCATACTCTGTTTAAGTGCTCTTCTCACATAAACATTCAACATCAACTCACAGTCACAACCCAATAGAGTGGCACTGACACAAGAAGTACGCAGAGTTCAAATAAGACAGAAATGTATCTATGTCAATTGGCAGCCTCAAATTATTGTGCCATATGGACAAAGCTCAGTTCAGGAAACACAATTGAAGCCTTTCGCTTTGTTTTTCAGTTTCTTATATATTTTTTTCACACTCCCTAAACTGAAAAATGCACCACAATGTGTAAACCCCAACCGTTTCACTCAATGTTAGCATTTAGTTATTGCAAGCTCTATAAATTGTAACCAGAGTTTAAATAAAAGGCAGATCTCAACCACAAGAGTGCACTTCTATTTCTCAGAGTTCAGTATCATGTTCTCAGGAGAGAGGCCCTAATCTAAAATGAAGGATTATGGGGAACCTTAGCTTTGTCTAATCCTCTTCTCCGGTGTGACTGCAACCCTTTTCTTTCTGCTGACAGTGATGCGTTGTTAGATGATGTTTCCCTGCAAGAAACAAGAATATAATGTTTTACTTACACTACTACTCTGATCAAGTGTGACAAATTACATCACAGACCTAGAGGATTGCTTGTAGTGTTTTTACTGCATCAATGGTCTTATTTGCTTAACATGCAACGTCTTACAGTAGCTGCTTAAGGAATTGTGGAGTCTTCTGTTGGGTTGCAAACTTGTTTTAATGTAGATTTCTGAGACACTAATTGAGATGTACTGTATGTTAGTGTGTTCACTAAAACCTCAATGATAAACAGGAATAAGGGATAAATTAGTGATCCTTTTACACGTACATCAGTAAGTGCATAAAATCTTGTTTGTCTGTCTTAACTGCCTGGTCAAGACTGATAATGTAATAGTTGGACTGTCTACACTCGTCTCACTCTGGTCCTTGGCTGACCACTCCCACCACACGTCCATTGGCCTCAACACTGAAAGCCAATATGCTATTGGTTACAACAGAGAGACTCAGGCAAAGGACTAGCTAATTATGCTAATCCAAGAAACTGATAAGAATAGGGTTTTAAAAAATTTAAACCGTTGGAGACACATGCACAGGCGCACATGTTGTAAGAGTGAGATAAAGCCCTGCACTGTGAGCCAGTATGCTATGTCAGACTAAAAGAATATTTTATAAATTAAAAAATATGGTAAATTATGCTGCTGCATATTACTCATAAATCACTATGTGAAAAGTCTTTGCTCTAACCAGCTTCTAAAACATCCCACATGTGGATTTTGGGCATCCCCCACCCCCACTCAGTGCTGGTTCCTCTTGTGTTGCTGGTTTGCTGTTGGCCTTTTTTCTCTGCTCCTGTTAACTGATGTCTGTGGGCGGATAGGGCTGCTTCACTGCTCCACAACTGAATCTACTCATGTCCTTTTCTCTATTTTATCTCTGTCCCATTGGTAATAGCTGTTGTGCACAAAACTCATTGCAAATCTTTGACTTTTTAAAAAATAGTAGGCATTTAACAGCACTTTTCTGAAATTTCTTTGTTGGCACTGTCAGATACAGATTTGCGGGAAATAAACAGTACATGTTATCATAAGTTACATAGTTATATATTTTCTCATATAGGGGAATTTTAGTCATGTTAAATTCCCTCTTGATTCAACATTGTTACATATTTCTTGTTCATTATCTCATCCAGCTCTGCTATAAATCATATTTCTTGTCACTAGACAGAGTGCTGATGCCTCTGCAGTGCTGCAAGAGTGCATTGCAGCTGTGCCAGGAGTCAAGCTGCATTGTGAAAGAAGTCCTGCAGGATACTGGAGTAAGTCAGAGAGCAAGAGAGAGGGAGCTCGATGATAAGCAAGAGCCTCCCTCCCTCACACATCCAACTACTTTCCTCACCTCATTCAACTGTGAAACAGCATGTGCACGGCTGCAGAAAGTGAAGCTTTAGCAGTGAGCAAAGTTTTCAACCTCACCAACTACAAGACATGTCAAGTTGGCTATCACAAAGTTTAAAGCCGAGTAGGAAGCTGATTTAAACTTTGTTCGAGGGTTCTCTAAAGTTTCAAGACTCACCAATGTCATTCTTCAAAACTAATCAAAGAATCAGCAAAGCGCAAAAACTGCAAGCTGAGAATTCTCCCTAAAGACCTTGAATTTGTGAACAGTTACCATGCTAAAGATGCAGGTGAGAGAAACACAGAGGTGGGATAGTGATGAGATCAAGTATCTGTGGGAGTATAATTAACTCCATGGTCTGCCTCGCTGCTGGCCTGCGGCATACTGCTCTGAAATGCTGATTCAGTTCACAGATAGACAGAATAGCATGAGAGAGGGGAGTGGGTTGAGGGATGCAGTAAAAGAGAGAAAGATGGGGTGCAATGAGAAGAGAAAGTGAAGCCAAATATTAGATTAGATTGTCTAAGAAAGACAAATTCACAACATGGTGGATTTAGAACTATTTAGGAAAGAAAAAAATGTGTTGGCTAAAATGAAATTTTAGATATTGGACACAGCGCTTTTATTTGCAGAGTCAGAACTTTTTTATTATATTTGGAGATGCTTCAAAACATTTCATTACCAAAGCTTGAATCATTCACTATTATTGGTAGAACAGTGACATCTAGAGGCAAACCATTGCATGTGCATACCAGTTTTTTTTTTCACTACCCATCAAGATAACAATTTTGAAGATAAAAAAAAACACCTCACAATGCCAGGAGTGTGGTAAACTGGTGCCCTTCACAGCTGGACTAATCATAAGTCCAGTTAGTCCAGTTCATAGAAGAACATTAAACAATAGCCATTAAGTGCACTGTGCTTAAATATTGCATGTAGTGTCTTCAAAAAAGTCAATGTAAGCTACCTTGGGCCAAAATACACTCACCGGCGACTTTCTTAGGTACACCTCTTCAATTGCTTGGCAACACAAATTGTTAATTAACCAATCACATGACAGCAATTTATTGCATTTAAATTAAATTTGCGTCTAGATGCAGTGAAGTCGACTTGCTGAGTTCAAACCGAGCATCAGAATGGGAAAGAAAGGGGATTTAAATGACTGAACGTGGAAAAGTTGTTGGTGCCTAACGGGCTGATCTGAGTATTTCAAAAACAGATGATCTACTGGGATCAAATGGCCTTCACAGTCACCAGATCTCAATCCAATAGAACCCCTTTAGGATGTGGTGGAACGGGAGAGTTGCATTGTGGAAGCATCTGCAGCAATTGTGTGATGCTATCATGTCAATATAAACCAATGTTTTTGAGGAACATTTCCAACACCTTGTTGAATCTATGCCACAAACAATCAAGGAGGTTCTGAAGGCAAAAGGGAAACAAATAAAATAAAGTGTCCAGTAAGTGTAGAGTCTGTAGTGCAGTAGTTCACTTGGGTTATCCATGTCCATTCGGCGCCTTCTGTGCATCAGAACTAGGATCACCTGGAGTGTCGTCTCTCTGTAGAATACCCCAAGTTTTAAGCAGAGCAAAACGCTGGGCAGGTGGAGTGCCGAAGTAGTCCCTCTGTTTCTGTGAGTAGGTCTGCACAGGTTTAATGATGTCTCTGTACGTCCAGTCCTAAAGATGCCATTGATACAAACAGAGGAAATGTAAGGTAATCACACACAATCTGTTTAAAGTCAAAAGGATTCCTGAAGGGAACAGTGTTGTCACATTATTAGCACAACACAAAATCGATTTATCCATGATTCTGATGAACAAGTGAAAATATTTGGATCTCCTTTCAAAATGTACAGTCAGACTTGTACAACCTGAAGTCTATCCAGGATAGACCTCCGACACATGAGGCAATAGTAAAGGTAAAAGGGTGGTCTCTGATAAAAGGTAATTTGTCTGAAGGTGAAACAGTTAGGTATTTTTCGGTGTTTGTCCAGTACCTGCCAATGAAAGTTGAAAGCCTCCAGCAAATGTATCTTGTCTTGTTTAGAGGGGACACAGTCAGGAGGAGCAGGCTGTTTCAGTTCAGAGCCCACAGTTACATCTTTGAATACTAGCAAAGCTCTAATGGCAAACCACCCCCCAAATCTTGGATGGACACACACTCCAAACATCTTCTGATGAGAACAAAAGAAGACACAAAAACGTTGCAGGAGAAAATGGACTATGGGGCAGGGCTGTTCAAACTGAGTTACCTTTTCACCCCAGGGTTGTTGTGGGACATCAGACTTTTGGTAGTAGAACGCCGCTCCAGAGACATGGGCTGCAGTTTGTGCCAAGAACTTTGGTTTTCGGCTGGGTAGCAGCTCATAGTCATATGCAACATCTACTTTATGGTCTGCAAAACACTAGACCACACATAAAACATGACAAAGACAACACATAACGGTCACAAATAAAAGACGCATGATGTATTATTATTGTCTCTGCATTATACTTTCCAAATATTTTACTGTAGAAACAAAAATATAAACCATTTGCACAGCATTTTGTTTTAGCTTTTGAGTATTTTTTTAGGTGCTGTACATATTTGTTTTATGCAAAACTTCCCACTCACCTGTGAGACAGCGGAGGAAACGCAGTACTTCACACACTGGTCTATAGGGTCAGACAGTCTCTGACAGCCCTGCTTTTCCAGAAAGGGCAAGAAGGCTTGTTCAAACATGGAAGGGGTACTAAGCACCACAACAGCAAGGGTGTCCTCTGGATGAGCCAAGTGTAAGGACGCAGGTAGTACATGGTTATACCAACCAACCTGGGACAGTACAAAGGACATAAGTCCAGCATGCTTTATTTTTTTTTACATACACACGAGTTAAATTTGTTTTGTTTTAGCTAACATTTGCAACTCTCTACCTTTAAAGGTTTAATTTCAAAACCCAATTTGCAGAGGGAATCTTCAAGAAGTATAGTTATATTTTCCACATTGCATGTGGTACCCGCCATTGTTAAAAAAGTTAAAGCCACGCTATGCATTGTGGGATTTGACGCTTTTAAACTACACATTTCCTCCATACAAATCTATATAAGCAGCTTTTTCCTTTGGTTTCCTTAATAGTGCTTTGGAAGACTATTAAATATATAAAAATGTACAGACATGTACTACGAGACTAATAATGCGTTTTGGTAAAAACAGAAACTAAATGCTTATCAGATTACTACATTACCCAAAATCCACGTCGCGGCTACGTCATACGCAATCACGTTGTTTATGTGCTGTTGGATTTAAAAAAGTGGTTGTACCTTCCTGGTAAGATGCATTGTTAGCCTGAAAATATGACTGTATTTATCAATATGCTCAGTTAACATTGTGTGTATTTTATATTTAAAGCAATTAGAAGATTTATTTTTTGAATATTTCGTTTGTGCTTTTGTTAAATGAGGCGTGTGTGTGTGTGTTTTCTATTGACCACAACACGGGTTCAGCGGCACCCCTTCTGCTAAATTGAATTTAGCAGCGTTCGCGTCATCATTAATCTGTGCTTGCTTTTCATCATTAAACTTAACTCGCGTGGTGGCATCATTTCATGATTAATTAAACGATGCTCAATTAAGAAGCATAGATGTTCGGAGATGCTGAGCACTTCTTCCTCTTCGAGTAACAGCTGACGCGCAATTGCGCAAAAGTCTACGACAGGAGTAATATAATCCCCATCAAGGTGTCAGAGATCGTAGCTAGGTTGTTACCCCACCGACCAACCACAAAACAAGTCTAAGGTTACTTTATCACCATACTATACTGCTTTTTGTATGTAGCAGTCAAATAGGCTGCAAAGTGGCACTATGGCAGACTTAAAACAATAGTCTTTGCTAAGGAATAATGATTTTGACAATCCCTTCTTATTATTTCAGCACAGAGATGAACTGGGACAGTCATCTGAGCTCCATTCTGTCAGTAGCAGACACCAGCGTTGCGAAGATGAGGGTAAGTTGATGGGTGGGACACACTATTGTTAATGACTGAAATAAATCAAGACTGAAATTGTGGATAATTGGAACAGTCTGAAGATGGCAGTAGTCCTTTAAAACTTTAAAAGCATGTGGTGAAGACTTGACGTCATTGTGAGTTCTTTATCTAAAAAGTGTGGCTTCCTTCCTTCCACAGGAGAGACTGACCTCAACAAGCAAATTTTCTAAAAGAGAAGGTAGGTACACTATTCAACATCAGTGTAACCCCCCCTCCTATTTAAACAAAGGAGTAATACAGAAACAGTACTAATAACAAAACAGGCCCATTATAAAAGGACTATGGAAAAAATCTGAAATCTAGTGACAGTCACCTTCTTCTTCTTCAATTCTTAATAAAAATCCAACCTTTTTATTACATTTAGTCATTTAGTCATTTAGCAGACGCTTTTATCCAAAGCGACTTACAAGTGAGGATAACAATGGAAGCAATTTTAACAACACAAGGTACAAAAAGCATAAGTGCACAAAAAACTAGTCAGTTTAAACCCAGCGCAGTATACAATGCTAAGGATAAGAGATTTTTTTTTTTTTTTTATAGAAAGGAATCGATAGAAAGGAAGTAGGATTCAGTGTTTGTCAGTCAGGTGTTGACGGAAGAGATGTGTTTTCAGGTGTTTTTTAAAGATGGCTACAGAATCTGCTGATCTTGTAGCAGCAGTAGATCATTCCACCAATGTGGAATAGATCCAGAGAAGGTACGTGAGAGTGATTTTGTACCTTTTTGTGATGGTACCACCAGACGTTGTTCATTTGTAGAGCGCAGGGATCTGGTAGGAATGTAGGTCTGTATTAGTGAGTGAAGATATGAGGGTGCAGAACCAGTGGTGGTCTTGTAGGCCAAGAGCATAGCTTTGAACTTGATGGGCCAACCGGGAGCCAGTGTAACCTAATGAATAGAGGAGTTACGTGCGCTCTCTTTGGTTCATTAAAGACCACTCTTGCCGCTGCATTCTGGATCAGCTGCAGAGGTTTGCAGGCAGGAGTCCAGCCAGCAGAGCATTGCAATAATCCAGTTTGGACAAGACAAGAGCCTGGACTAGAATTTGCGTGGAGTGCTCTGATAGGAAAGGTCTAATTTTTCTAATGTTGTAGAGGATGAATCTACAGGACCGGGTGGTGCTGGCGACATGACTTGTGAAGTTTAGCTGATCATCGATTATTAATGTGATAGATTCAAGATTCAAGATTCAAAGTGTTTATTGTCATGTGTACAGACAGAAAGCATGTTTCCCTGTACAATGAAATTCTTACTTTGCCGTCCACAGTAAAATGTCACACAATTAAGTAAAAATAAAAAAATAAGACAAATATACAAGTAATAATAATGGAAGTATACCAAAAAAATACAAATATACAAAAAGTGTAAAGTGTAGTAAGGTGAGGTAGTGCAGTTGTGATGGTGTAAAGTGAGGTAGTGCAGTAGGTAAACAATTGTTCATGTAATGTGATTGTGATTGTAGACTCCTATCTGCTGTTTAGGAGTCTTATGGCAGAGGGAAAGAATGAGTTCTTCATTCTGGAAGTCCTGCATTTCACACTTCTGAACCTCCGTCCTGAGGGTAGAAGTGTGAACAGACCATGTTGGGGGTGGGAGGGGTCTTTGAGGATGGAAGCAGCTCTTCTGTGGACTCTGCGATGGTAGATGCTCTGCAGAGAGGGCAGTGGAGTCCTGGTGATCTTCTGCACAGTCTTCACCACTCTCTGCAGGCGTTTGCGGTCCATGACAGAAGTGCTGCCGTACCACACAGTGATGCAGCTGGTCAGGACACTCTCAATGGTGCAGCTGTAGAAGTTGCTGAGGATCTTGGGCGACATGCCAAACTTCCTCAGCCTCCTCCTCATTGATGTGGACATCCAAGTATTTGAAGTTGCTCACCCTCTCCACTTCAAGCTCCCGGATGAACAGTGGCTGAGGCGTTCTCCTCTCCCTCCTCATGTCCACTATCATCTCCTTTGTCTTGTCCGTGTTGAGGGTGAGGTTGTTGTCTTCACACCATGACACCAGACTGGCCACCTCCCTCCTGTAAGCTGCCTCGTCACCGCCAGCGTCGTCCTATCACTGCGGTGTCGTCCAGCAAACTTCAGGATGATGTTGTCCTTGTGAGAGGCGACACAGTCGTAGGTGTACAGGGTGTAGAGGATGGGGCTGAGTACACAGCCCTGTGGAGTACCAATGTTTGTGATGGTGCTGGCTGAAGTCCTATTACCAATCCTGACAGACTGAGGCCTGCCAGTCAGGAAATCTAGGAACCAGTCACAGAGGGTGGGGTGCAAACCAAGTGTGGACAGTTTGTGGGTGAGTTTGTGTGGGATGAACGTGTTGAAGGCGGAGCTGTAATCTATAAAAAGTATCCGTAGGTATGAGTCCTTGTTCTCCAGGTGTGACAGGGAGTAGTGGACGGCAGTAGCGATAGCATCCGAGGTAGATCTGTTGGGCCGGTAGGCATACTGCAGGGGGTCAATGGTGTCCGGTATGCTGCTCTGAATGTGGGCCAGCACCACTCTCTCGAAACACTTCATAATGATTGGAGTGAGTGCCACTGGCCTGTAGTCATTCAGGCAGGTGGGTGGGTTCTTCTTGGGCAGGGGGACGATGGTCGTGGTCTTGATAGAGGGGCTATTTGTATTATGTCTTATAGCTATTGTGTTTTTGTTTTTCTAGACATTTTTTCAGTGATTGAAAATCTTGACAAGTCAGAGTTGGATCTGCCTCCTCGAGTGCCTCTTCATCGCCAGCTTTCCTCACCTGTTAGTCCAACTGTGCAGTGGGCAGACTTGGCTGCCATTCAGTCCCAACTCCAGATACAGAGCCAAGTGTGTAATTCTTTGAAAGCAGCAATAAACAAATGCTTGTTGCTTAAACAACCTTAATCTTTTCTTAATTTCTTTTATAGGCAATTGAATCCCTAACAAAAAAACTTTATGACTTGGAGAGAGAGAAACAATCTCAGCACTGTCTTATCCAGACTTTACAAGGTTTGTTATGGTCATCCTCACTTTTTTCTGGGTCATGTGATTGTCTGAATTATAGCGACACCCCTGAGTCCCGCCATTGTCACACAGAAGAAAGAATGCCTTATCAGATTCAAAACTCTCCCTAGCAAAAGAGATTATGTTGTTTAAGTTTACGTTTTTTCCAGTTGACAAATCCTTTCATTGTCATTTCCATTGAATCAATAACATTTATAATGCCTTGTTCATGATGTAGCCTTTACATTTACTTTTAACTGTTTTAACACTCCACAATGTGCCAGTTTAATTTTAGATACATCCTTTATTTTAACCTGAAATGTGCCTTAAAAGGGCAAAATACTTTTTTATTAATAAAAATGGTTAAAGTAAAGAAACTGAGTGGAACATCTTTACCACGACAATTAACTATTCACAGGATATTAGTCTTTAGAATTGTTTTCATTTTTATTATATTTGAACCATACCACTTTCTTACTTCACATAGATTTTTGATGCTATTAATTAAATGTTTTAACACTTCTGAGTCCAAAAATCCTATCATGCTTCATAATGAAAAAAAGTTGTTAATTATTCAGCTAATCACTGCTGTGGCAAATTAAATTTTCTCGACTCCTGCTAAAGGAAAAATAAATCTTTAATCTTTGTCTTCTTTTTTCCCCAGAGGAAGTGCACAGACTGCGTGAGGACCTACGGGAGAGAGAGGAGTCGTGGAGGGAACAAAGTCCAGGAGCAGATCGAAGGATAGAACAGTGGCGAAGAGAAGTGGGGCGTGAGCTGAGCAGTCTTCGGGGACACATCACCAGAGCTACGTCGCTAGGCAACCTGGAGGAGAGGTGGAGACCATATCGGTGTATTTACCACATGAACAGACCAAAGACTACAATTTTTTGTTATTGTATTACATTTTTTAATAAACAGATTTATGTGTGACCTTGACACTAAAATGCAAGGTTATTATGTATAAAGGTTCATTGCTTTTTTTTTAAGTTTCAGCTCAAAACTTCGTAGAGAGGAGTTGGAACACCTGCGCAGAGAGGTGGAGCAACTTAAAACACGGCTAAGTGAGTCACAAACAGTGCCTTGTCACTTCTGCACGACTGCACACGTTTGAAGCACTGTGTAAAGCATGGACATGCTCAGTCTTGTACCTAACAATTGCTCCGGGTTTGCCATTTGACAGGGCGACAGGAGGAGGATGTGTTCCTCCAGCAGACAGAAGCTAGGGAGACCAGAAGACAGTATGAGCACAGCTGCAAGGTACACATAGTTTCTCACAGGTTGCTTTTGCTTCCAAATGTGGTTTGCATCTTTTTATGTTCTTATCCTTTTGTTTTTTTATCAGACTCTAGAGGAGCTGACAGACAGCTACCGAATTCACAGCACTGATTTAGCCAAGACAGTCTCTCAATACTCTCACACACAGCAAGATGTCCATCAGATTAGGTACATGTGAAAACCTGTTTGGCGCTTTAGTTTTCATGATTTTTTGACTCATTACACTATGTTGCTATTTAAAACAGAGCGACTGTGACTGACCTGAAGGATGAGGTCAGAAATCTTGTTCTACGAGAACGTGAACCTTCCCCATTGTTGTCGATCCACACATCTGGTACGTCTTAAAATGTGTGTGCATATACATTTTAATTTAACATCTAATCAGCCCAGTTTTTGTCTGATCTAGGGAGCCCGGTGCTTCCAGTCCCTCACAGCCAAAGCAGAAAGGTCAGAGTTGAAGAGTCACAGCCAGACTCGGATTCAGACGACTTTAGCCCAACACCAAGTTTAGCCGAAATCAGCTCAGACGATCTGTCGTGGCTGGAAGACAATGATCCCGGTGAGAATTTTGCCAAAAGGAGAAGACGGCACAGTCATCTTATTGACCTACATTTACAGTGTGTAGTACTGTTTGCTGAGTCACATCATGTTTCCATCATATAATTTTCACAAGCCTTCTGTCCCCAAAACAAGTTCTGATGACTTTCAGAAAATGTTAGGGCGGCACATCAGACGGACACATACAATGATGCTTTAGCAAGATGGGACGTGTAGTTCCCCCTCCCCTTCCTTCCCCCGCACATCTGTATCAACTTTCCCCGTGACTCATCTCACCACTATTTGTCAACTGGCATTAATTTGACTTCTAGGAATTACTGTAACCGAAAGTTAATGTTCCCAGAAGAGATTACAATCTTTTCCCCTAATGTTTCCCAGAGTAATTTGGGACATGAAGCCAGCTAATTTAACCATCGTAAACACAGCAAAGTACCAACTAAGTCTCATTCAATTGCATAATCCAAATTAACTACCTCTTCTCCTAAACCCCAGCAGCTCCTCAGCAGAAGCCTCGAGTACGTCTTAACATCAAGTCCAGACGGAGTGACTTTGAGGGTCTGGGAACGGATTTTGAGGATGACAATGATGACGAACAAGAAGATGGTGATGACCTTGTTGATGATGACGAAAATCCAGATTTTGGATCTGACTTAAGTCTTAATGACCTTTGACCTTTTGAATGCTAGAATACAGAAAAGCGCCACCAGAAATGCATTGTTTTGAATAATGCCTTTCTTCTGAATGCTTTAGTGCTCTAGCGTAAAATCAGGATAAAACAACTAGCCTTATTTCCAAAAAGAAGGGGGAAGAAAGAAAGAAGGAATAGTGGCAAGGCAACAGAGGCACATGTACTGTATATAAACAGTATTTTACTTAATCCTGCTTAATGCAAACAATGTTGCTTGAATTGGACAGTAGCAATAGCAATTCTTTCAGTTATTTGTATTTCACTTGAATTGTGCTTTGCTGCATGAAAAGCATTTTATTGACTTGAAACTGTGAAAGAGATTGCTAAATCAAACAAGTCAGTTAATACTGAATGGCTTTTAAAACATCAAAGCTTTGTTTTGGCACTAGGTTGTTCAGTTTAATCTTGGTACAGTAAGGACGCTAAAGACTGTTTGTAACTGTCAAAGCCACAAAGTCTCCCTAAATAACTGTCTCCACATGTCGGGACAAACTAAACAGACATACAGTCATTAAAGAACCACAACCCTTTGTTAAATGTTCTCTTTGTGAAAACATATGCACAATAAATCATCTTTCTTAACTTCAATTATATTTGGACTATGGATACTAGAAAACCAGTCGCATACAAAAAAAAAAAAAAATTGGGGCCTTATTTGTTGCCCATATTGTACTGTACCCATATTGCGCTTTATTGAGTCCTACCCTTCTGTTCCAAAGCGATCAGATTGTTCAACAAATGTTTGGACTCAAGTATGATTTGCCAAATGGTGTATAGTGCAGAGGTATTGTTCTATCCACCATAAAATGGTTTAGCCAATCTCTTAACATTCCTGGCTAGATATAAATGGTTGGTTAGTTAATATTTTGCATGTACTTGACAGTATATTTTACTTGTAAACCTGTGATTTAAAATGTAAACGTTTGGTGTAGCACATTAATGGTTATGTAATGGTCAATTCCTAACAAGAGTCAGGCCTTTGATATAAAAACATGACAAAGAATGTCAATTGTCATATAGCTGTAAAGGCAGCTAAAGACGATTTAAAGTCTATTAATCTCAAGTCTCTGATATAATCCACCTCCAGTTGAATCATGGTGTACAGTTCAAGAGAGCCTCCTTATGCTGTCTAGTATGACATGAGTCACACTGTACAAAGCTTGGGATCAAGCTGTTAAATATTTCAGCTTGCAGAGGCTTGCCATTGAGGCTTCCAGAAAACAGTGCCGTGCCACAGGGGAATTGAAGGCCAGGTTTACTGTAAGTGACTGCATACACAATGCAGCTCATTAAACTAGACGGAGGGTTGTCTTTCTCATCAATAGTAGTATGGACTATCCTGAAAAAGGACTGTAAAATAGAGTGAGCAGTACACAGCTGTGTATTTACTAAAGATGTTATTGTGTTTAACAGCTTAACATTTTGACAACATATACTGAACAAAAATTTAAGCACTTTTATTTTTGTCCCCATTTGTCATGAGCTGAACTCAAAGACTTTTTCTTTGTAAACAAAAGGCATATTTCTATCAAATATTGTTCACAAATCTGTCCAAATCTGTGTTAGTGAACACTTCACCTTTGCCGAAATGATCGATCCATCTCACAGGTGTGGGATATTAAGGCTGATTATTGCACAGGTGTGCCTTAGGCTGGCCACAATAAAAGGCCCCCCCAAAATGTTAGGTTTTACTGAATTGAAGGGGTCCGGCACACAGCACAGATGTCACAAAACTTGTGACATCTGTGCTGTGTGATAAAACTGCATATTTTTGAGTGGCCAGCCTAAATAATAATGCTCTCTAATCAGCTTCTTGATATGACACACCTGTGAGGTGGATGGATTATCTCGGCAAAAGAAAAGTGCTCACTAACAGATTTAAACAGATTTGTGAACAATATTTTAAAGAAAAGGGCCTTTTGTTTACATAGAAAAATCTTTTAGATCTTTGAGTTCAGCTGGTGTTTGCACTTTATTGCATCTGCCAAGAATTGTACATTGGTGCTAGCTACAGTGAAATGATTCACATAGAGTGCTGTATTTGTGTTTTTCCAAAAATAAAAACTCCACCTGATTTTTTGTTTGTGTTCAGTTGGTTTGTACCACCATAAAGAGTTAACAAAGAGATTACAAAAATACAGTTTCAAACATGTTTAATCAAAATACGTCACTCCAGAATCAACATGTTGCAGCATTATTCAGAACACTTTACAAAAAAAAAATGACAAAGGCAGCACATCACTAAAAATGTTCATAAATCTTAAAAAAAGCAGTTCAGTATGGATGCAAACAATGCATCACTTAGAGAAGACAATGGTGTGGAGATGCCTAGTTTCACATCTATACACAATTGGCACAAGGTAGAGACAGTGTGGTTTGTACATTTCTTGTATAAAATTTTATTTGAACATCACAAAACTATCAACTAACAACACGGTGTGTGTCCGTTTGTGTAATAACATTTTTTGTTTTATAAATGCTTTACCAGCAACATCGAACACTTCCATTACATTGTCTGCATGATGCATCATGATGCATTAATCAGTTGTATTTACAACACACAGAACAATACTAACATTGTATAGAAAAAACACTTTTGGTGTTGAGGCAACTGACGTGTGAATTTGGCTCTTGTGCTGAAGACGCTCAAGGGCTAGTTATCTAACGCAGACAAGTCAGAGCAGCAACCTTTGAGTGTCGATGCTTCAAATGAAATCACACAAAAGGTTGGAAATGTCTGGTCGAATAAAATGTATAAAATCAAATGTGTGTAAGGCACTCTCTCTAAAAACTAAGCAAAGTAGCAAAAAAAGCACAATAAACATTAACCTGTGGCAGGATCCTTAACACAAACTCATTTAACATTACATTACACGTTACATTTAAACACTAAATGTAACTCCTTTATATTCCCTGCCCTGCTTCTTAGAAACACACTTATCTACAACAGGTGAACAAATTCACATTCAAAGACACACATTGTCCAAGTTTGCACTTTTTTATGCCCATAAGCCTCAATTAATCACATTCACAAAAATAGTTCTTATTTTTTCAACCTTTGAAAGTAAAGTGCAACCTCATTAACACTATTATCAGGTCCTTGTGAGTTGAAACATTACCTGGTTAACTGGTTAACATTAACTGTAAAAGCAGACCAGTGTCTAAGAGAAATGTCAAGCACAACAGGCTCAATCAATGTTCACACAAAAACCATCCCCAAGTGTGATCAAGATGTCGGCTTTAGACTAAACCACCAACTTTAGGTAACTCAAAAACGGTGTTGAAAAATATTTCATGTGGGAGATATTTTTTCTCCTTTGGCCATCTTTCTTCCTGTCTTTAAGTCAAACCGAACAATATTTTTAGCATGAACCTACCCAAACTGGTTTTGAGCATATTAAGGGCTATATGGCTGTGACAAAGCTGGTTCAAGTATTTTGCCACAAGTTTGAATAAGGCTTCCTTTAGTAGCTGTACATTGACAAGGGCGCGTCCTCCATATCATCCTAAAGGAGAAAACTGCATGTTATTACACACATAGATATATATATATAGTACATGTATATAAAGCAAATTCATAATTCATCAAAAATATCTAACAGTAAATTGAGAGCCTAATAGTCCGACTTAGCATTCCCACTTCTACATGTCTGTAAGCCCTGGGTAATTATAGTACTGATGCTCACCATTGGTAGTTCTTGCAGCCTGCGGAACCCCGGACGATTATTTCTTTGGCGCAGTTTTAGGAAAAGTAGCAGAGTGATGATGACAGCAGTGATGATGAAGGCTGACACCAGACCTGCCAGGAGGGGGTCCAGAGTGGTAGACTTGGTAGACTTTTGCACTACTGTAGCTGGAAAAAGAAACACAAGAAACACACTATCAGAATATATTTATATATTAAACAGGCTGCTAACTGAGTTGAAACTTTTGACTTAATATGGTGCAAACAAACACTGTGAGTGAGACTAAATATAGACGCTTGAGTGTCTCAGTTAGTGAGCACACAGCATGCAAGTGTCTAGCACATAACTCAGGACATAAGTCAAACACTGGAGGATGATTGTATGCTTGAGTCTACATTAGCTTACTCTAAACAAGTGCATTTATTTCTGACAATAATGTGTTACTCCTTTTTATTTACATCAACGTAAGCAACACTGCCCTTTACTGTCTGCTTGTGCAGCAGGAGTGGGCCTCTGCTTTTTTGGGATGTTGCAATGGAAGACTGTTTTGTAAGTTTGGCTGATTTCATACTCTCTGGTTTAAACAAAAAACAACCACAGGCCAATGAATAGTCGCTGTTCTTCCTCTTGTCAAATGGAAAGAGGCAACATGCCAAGCGTAGAGTAATAAAACCACACTGAGGAGAGTCTACAAAATTCTCAAATGCTACTGTGCTACTTGGTCAAGAGGAGATTTCATTTTTTCCGATAACGGCAAAGAAAAGGTTGAGTAAGGTCCTGACCTCTATGTGAATAAAATCAATTGTATTCTCTCTATAAAGATTCGACAGACATGAGACAGACAAGAAAAACACAAGAGTGTGTTCAAGGCTCGTGTCCCATGACTGCCACTGTCTCTCTGCCAAACAGAGCTATAATTGTGGAGTGCTTGGTGGTGACAGTTCTTGTAGAAGTCGTGGACAGTGGATGTCTGTGTGTATATGACAAAACAAAGAACAATATCCTCTTTGTTGCAAAGCCAATTGACTTCTTCTTGTCCTGTCAATATCTTGCCAGTTACCAGCTCAAGACAAATTTATGCATCACTAAGGATTTTCTATACTTACTGCCTTCCTTCACATTTAGCTGGGACGAAGTGTTGACGTGGTTTGTAGCCTCAGTGCTGGGACTGGAAGCCACTGGGGATTCACTGGAGGGTTCTGAATAGTTGCCAGAAGTTGTTGTGTTTTTCTTTGATGCAGGCGGCCGAGTACTCTCTTGTGTGGCAGGAGTAGTGGTGTTAGCGGGCTTAGTTGTTGTTGTCCCATTTGTATTCTCCAGATGTACCGTGGTAGTCGGCGTAGCTACAGACAATGTGTCAGTTTTTTGTGTGTGGATTGATGCAGTGGAGTTCTGAGTGGTTTGGTCTGAAACATTAAGTGGAGCCGTTGGTGTTGCATTAAAAGATTCAGAAGAGTTCATGAGGGTCCCTGGGAAGGTAGAATGCAGATGTTATTCTCAAATTGATGGCCTCTGTTGCTAAAATAATTTTCAGTTAAATCATTTTATACTAAGCACCAAAGAATTGTTACATAGTAATTTTATTAATAATGTATTGGATTAGTGTGCTGTTCTACATCACACCTACATGTTGACTGATATTTCTTCTTCTTGACAAAACCTATTGCCTACATTATTCAAAATTCATTACTGTCTGATAACAGCCAACATCCAATACCTGATCCTAGAGATGCATTTGTTTTCCTAGTTCAGTCATTTCCTGTTTAATTTTGCCACTCACTCGTATGTCTCATTTCAGGTCTGTCTACTTCCTGTCTTTGTTTGGCTTCCCACCTTGTGTGATCACCTGACCATCCCTGATGTGTTTCACCTGTGTGTAATTGTGTCCCCACCTCTCAAGTATATAAACCCCTCCTCCCCTCTATTTCACCTTAGTGTGTTACAAGTTTGCTGATTTTTGACACCGTTGCCAAATAAATTCTGGACAGAGTATTTGTGAGTTGCGCACATTGAGTCCCGTCTCCTGATCTTGCGCCACAATTATGATTCCTGAATATGATTTTCTTCATATTGATGAAATAAAGAGTAGTTTTACCCCAATCAGATGTGTAAATGCACCATAAAATGTGATACATTTTTTAATTTTATTTTTTGAAAATGCATGTGAGTGTGGCTGTACGGGGAGAGAAGGATGGGGAGACCACTTCTACCTTTACACCCCCTTGTGAGAAGTCACACAGCATTTAATCACTTTTCTCTTCTTTTCAACACCAATCATGTAGTTACTGCCAACTTTTCAATTATGAATGCATTTCCACATTTCTCTCCCGTACTACACTAATCCAGTCTGCTTTCATATCACGCTGCATCTTATTTTTAGCTCCCTGGCAGTAGCTGTGTTAGTGGTTTTCATTGTCAACACTTTAACCGGGTCACACTGCGGCTACCCTGCTTTGTGGCCCCTTTCTGGACACCAAGATAAATCGTTAAATATAGCTTCTAGACTATCACCCACCTGTGGCTATGCTTCCTGCTAAATTCTTACAACAACCCACACCTAGGTTAAAATTCTGAGTATTGCAATTACCGTTAGATGTATTTGACAGATCTGTTATAGGAGTTGTTTTATTATCTGCTGAAGTCATGGGAGTGTTGTCCAGGGTGGGAACAGTAGACCTCTCTGGTGTGAACGTGCCAGTTGGAAGAGCGTCATTATTTGAAAAAAAGACAGCAGCAATTACAGTGATAAGCATACAGTAATTAATAATCAATGTCTATTGCTCTTTAGAGGCATTAACATGGCACTATTATTTGCTGAACTAATTCAAACATGGATTATTATTAAATGTCAGAAATCCCTAATCCTTGGTTAGATATTTGTCATCCAAGTTTACATCAAGCTTACCTGACCAATAGCAACAACAACCTGAGGTAGATCAAACAATAACTGCATACTCTTTGCCCTTTAAACATCTTCAAGTGGCAGTGGCTCAGTGGTAGAGCGGTCGTCCTTCAACCGGAAGGTAGGCGGTTCGAATCCAGCTCTCCCCACTGTTCATACTGTCGGTGTGTCCTTGGGCAAGACACTAAACCCACCTTGCCTCCAGTGGTGTTCCAGCTGTGACACTGGTAAATCGCTTTGGATAAAAGCGTCTGCTAAATGACTTAATGTAAATGTAAGTGTCTTTTCTCATAGTAATTGCAAAGTGAATGTTGGCTTTGGCCTTCATAATTTATGGCATAAATAGGAACAGCTTTTGCGCTCATACAGTAGTTTGTATTATAAATTTGCTCAATTAACAATTAATTAATTGACTATCATTATGTGGCTAATATTAATAAATATCATGCATAAGAATAAAAGGTTTTAAATATATATTTTTAACTAACTGTCCAGCTCTGGTCGTTTGTGTCACCTTAAAAACCCACAGGCCTTTTATCTAACACACCGGTCACTGTACGAATAATTATTTCTTTCCCACACTGATGGGGACCAGAGCACTAATACAAAGTAATGTGATTACCGCTGGGTAACATACTGCCATGAAGCCTTTGATTACTTCCATAATCAACTGCAAAGCCCATCAGCAGAGTCAGTAAGAGATAAAAACGGAAACAGAGACAGAGAGACTTGTTTGAACTCTAAATGATACACACACACTGATGCTGAGGTACTTGGCCATTTAATACTGGTCTTGTTTTTTTCTTGTTTTAGTTCCAAACGTTGAGGCAAATGATGGGGAGGTGTCTCTGCATTTGTGTATGTGTGAGCGAGGTGAGCAGTTTTATAAAGCATCTACTGTTTGCCCTAATTCACGCCCTCACAGATATTACAGTCTTAGTCACACATTTCAGACCAATGCAGACTGTACCTGGGGAAAAAGCTCTTGCTCCCTTCTTGACCCTAAAAGTGAAAAGTGTAGCCAACCATTTCTCTGCAAACAGATGTTGACTGCAACACTTTTCAAAGAGCAGCCTGTTTTCACCCCACAGGGATGCAACGGTAAAACAACACAGATTGAATATGATTCTCATTCATCTAAATCTTGCAAATAAGCCACAGCAGGCAAAACAAAACCTTGCTAACTGGAGTAACCCTGTGCAGTTTGTTTAGGGATCTCAAAAGTTATCCTAACAATAAGTCTTATTGTTTTACACACAGTTGGCGCTGTAAGGGAGAGAAAAATGAAAAGAGGAAGTGCTGGTACAAATTGACACAAAAAAATCTGTATTTATAGGCAATAAACAACAACCTACAAAAATCAATGAAAGGTTTTTTTCTTTAATCATGTCCAAAAAAACTGAAAAAATAATCCCTAAAAATTTATAAAATAGAGAAGGATTTAACTCTTAAAAAATATTACACAAAGCTCAAGTGGATTTAAAGGGATGTCAAAATTGTCCATATATTCTTTACGCACTATTTACTGCTGTAACAGTTGCACTGCTTCATACACTCATAGAGTCTAGATTAAAGCTTCTCTCATGTCCTCGCTTTAAAATCTAATACAGCACTAAAGGCGGAACCCAATTAGTATGAAGCCAGTGAGATGACTGCTGCACACAGTTAGAGGTGCCATTTATCACCATGTACTTCCCGCTCAATTACAACTAATAAATGTCCTCCAGCAGAGCCACTCTGCTCCCTATTCATTCGACTGTCTGCCTCATGAGCTGACGGGACATTTTCGCCTAATAAAACCTTTCTTAAATGTCAGGAGACTCACTTTACAATTACTTAGGGTATATGAGAAGTGGTGGTGACACAGGGGAATAACAGAGCAGAGGGCAACAGGATGTTTAGAGCAAATGTAAGAGCTGTGAGAAAAGAGTAGGCTGCATATCATTTGTGGTATTGTTTAAACCAAGACTAAAAGCTTCAGAAGAAAATGGGTTCCTATTTCTATTTTCTTCTGAAGCTTTTAGTCTTGGTTTAAACAATACCACAAATGTAAGTAGAAGATGTTACAAGAAGCTATTTAGAAGAATTTATTTAGAG
The DNA here is from genome assembly GCA_024416835.2 of Perccottus glenii. Lineage (NCBI taxonomy): Eukaryota > Metazoa > Chordata > Actinopteri > Gobiiformes > Odontobutidae > Perccottus > Perccottus glenii. The sequence continues at coordinate 12,832,658 of CM044559.2, forward strand.
CTTTTTTGTACCTGGCTGTAAATCATTCCATCACCACATTCACACACATCTGGGGCAGAGAGAGAGGGGGGTTAAGCGTCTTGCCAAAGGACAACAACAGTATGAACTGGGGAATCGAACCGCCAACCTTTGGGTTATATAAATAGAACCGCTCAACCACCTGAGCCGCCGTGCCCCCGCAAAAGGGCGATGAACTATACAGTAGTTATACTAACTTCCTCTGATTTAGTGAAAATGAAACTTTACAATAGGCACATCTCGGTTATTTAAATCCGAGCATCTTTTCTGAAAATGACTAATAAGGTTAAAGGCTGTGTTGGAAAACATTACTCTGTAATGACCGAAACAAAAACAAAAAAACAAATGACAAAAGTAGACTTAATAAATCCTAATGTGCGGTGGTAGCCAACTGAAAGCACCTCATTCCCCCCACACACCAAATAGGTCGTATAACAGTGACAACAGAAACAAATCAAAACAGTGCGGTTCTTACCAAGTGAAGCCAACGCTGGTAGAACTAGCAGCGGCAGCAGCGAGCAAAGCTTAATCCAGAGTTTGCTCTCCATCAGCTCTGTATACTGTCCAACAACACAAGAGAAAATAACCACTAAAACTCTATGTCCTCTTGGCTCTATGTCTTCTCCGCGCCGTTGTTTTGTCGTCTAATGCCACACTTTAACGGAGAAATGAAAGCACTGGGCCACTGGTCGGCTGGCCAGGGTTAACTGCTCTACCCGTGTCTGCTGTCTGCGTGGCTGAGACACAGAACTGAGCTGTGTGCGTCCTTTAAGCGCTCTTCCTCTCCTCCTCTTCGCAAACTGTGCCACGTGTTCCCTTCCCTGTTCAAAATAGTCAGAACTGCTGAGTGGATACCGCCTTTACTCTGTTGATGTAGATTTAACTATATAGCCAATAAAGCTAAAATAAACGGTTCCTTCTTTTGATTTTTGAGATGAAGCTATATTTCCTTTGTTTACTTCATACTGACCCTATGCTAATGAGTAACTTTAAGAAAGAACCGTAGGTACTATGTAGTAACCTGTTACACCATGTGTAATCAGTTAAATTATTTGTTATATCCATTATTATAATCTATGCTATTTTGAAAGACATTCAATAGAGCGCAAAGTCAGGTGCCGTAAAGCGGAAGTAAACTGTGGTAAAAAAAAAATGAAACGTGAAGCTGAGCAAAACGTGTCTTCCCAAAGCTAACATAAGAGAAAATGGTGTTCTGCTGATTAATCAATAAGTTCGTGGTTGATGTGGGAACAAGCTCTTTACGGTGTGTTCACCAACGTACATTCATTCATTCATTTTCTACCGCTTTGTCCCGTTAGGGGTCGCGGGTGACTGGAGCCTATCCCAGCAGCTTTGGGCCTGAGGCGGGGTACACCCTGGACAGTGGCCAGTTAGTCGCAGGGCTAACATTTAGAGACAGACAGTGACAGACAACCATTCACTCTCACATTCATTCACTAGGGACACTTTAGAGTTGCCAATTAACCTAAACATGCATGTCTTTGGACGGTGGGAGGAAGCCGGAGTACCCGGAGAGAACCCACAGTAACACGTGGAGGACATGCAGACTCCTCACAGAAAGACCGGAGTCAGCCGAGAATGTTTGAGTCGGCCGGGTTTTGAACTCACGACCTTCTTGCTGTGAGGCAGGAGTGCTAACCACTCTGCCACATGCACCAACGTACAATAAAGGCAAATTGAACCATCAGTTTGAGAGTAGACCATCTATTCAACCGGGGACGTTACAGTAAGAGCTTGACCTGAGAAGTCCCATCACATCTCCAATCAACGCCAGGTTCAAATGGGATTCGATGGTCTACGACGAGGCTCATCCTCACAACATAAAAGCATCTGAACAACAAGGAGGTGAAGAGCACATAGAGGCCTGCCAGGTCAGCAAGGAAGATGAACTTCCACGCGCTAGCCGCACAAAGGAAAAGATGCAAATATATCAGGAGGAGGAGGCCCAAAGAAAGGAAAAACGGTTTAGTAATCTTTATGAACAGTGGAAAAAAGAAATACGTAGGGCACGTGAGCAATTAATTGAAAACATACCAGAAAGTCAAATTGCTGCACTCATTAACAATCTAGAGCATGAAAGGGACTGTGTCATTAAACTGTACATAGAAATCAGACATCACATCACTCCCTGTAGTGACACAAGGCGACGTGTAGATGTCGCCTACAAAATAAATGTAATTAGTTACTGTACTTAAGTAGTTTTTTCCAGTATCTGTACTTTACTAAGTATTTCCATTCGGGGATACTTTTTACTTTAACTTCACTACATTTCAACGTCAAATATCTTACTTTTAACTCAATTACATTTTGCAAAATTAGTCGTTCCTTGTGTTGCCATTAAAATGTTTTGTAGAAGAAGACCTGAAAGACGCTTCTCAGTGGGAGTGTCAGGACCGGCTCAATAGAAGCCTCATTCTCTACACGCGAGCTGATAAACATTAAAATAACAAATAAAAAATACACCTGTGATGAAGCTTTGGTATTAGTAATGACTGACCCTGAATCTGAGGGAGAACATCTACCTTTAGAGTCTTTTCAGCCGAGTGAAAGTGAGAATGAGCGAGAGTGAGTGCGTGTGTAACTTGGACAGCGGCGCCGCTGCTCGTGCCTTTCTCAGTGTCTCTCATAAAGCACACGTTTTTACCACATTTTGCCAAACATCAGTAAAAGAAACGGGAGGAAAACTCGTCGCTCTGGCCGCGGTAGTGAAGGGGATGTTGGGAAGGGAAGCCGTGAGCGCATAGCACCTGCAGCTTTACCTTTAGCACCTGCAGCTTTACCTTTAGCACCTGCAGCTTTACCTTTAGCACAGGTGATAGAAGCCGGGGCGGGTGTAGGCCTACTGCCGTGGCCGCGGTGACAGGGAGTTTGGGAATAATGCAGCTTCTATTGACAGCTGTTTGGGACAAATACGTGTTGTTCATCCTGACACTTTACCCAGTCGAGGAGGGAGAGGCAGGGGTAAACATAGTCAGCGCGAATGCGCTAATCAAAGCAGCGATCGTAATAAAAGTGATGGCTGTGTGCTGTGCTTTATGAGAGGTCCCACACTCTAAAAAACTACTAACTATGGCTCATGGATGGATAAGAAAAGATAAAGCAACTGCAACCACACACATACAGTACATGTGTATATTTCTCATAACTATTTGCATACGTTTTACTAGTTATGGTATATTAGAAGTTGTAGTTATTCTTTATTTTGGTAATGTTGCTTTTACAAAATTTTAATATTTTTTTTTTTTCAGAATAAGAAAAAAAAATTATAATATGTTCATTAGTGCAGGGTTTTTCAAACTTTTTGTGTGTGTGGACCACTATTTGTAATCAAAAAATTTTGCACCTCTAAATAGGCTTACTAGCACTATAACTAGTCATCACATCAGTGTGCAACAGGCTTGTTAAAAGTAAGTTTACTGCACACAACGGCTGCCTCTTTTCTCTTCAGAGAACCTGTTGCTATCCATAACGACACTGAACTTGAACGTCACGGCCGAACACCACTGGCCTATTTTAGTAATCACACAATAACTTGACAATTTAATGCAAATGTTATATCAATATAGGCCTACATATTCTTTTAATTTTTTTTATGGGAATTTCCTGGTAAAATGAAGGTAAAATATTATTTTATTTTGCCTTTCCACGGACCACCTGCAGTACCCTCACGGACCAATAGTGGTCCGCGGACCACAATTTGGGAATGACTGCATTAGTGTGTATGAACTGTAAATAACATAACCGCCAATATATAATGTCATGGTTTGCAAATTAGATGCTTAAAATTTTTTTACTTATATACTTTGGGTCAGGCCTGACATTTTTCTAGTTTAGAGTAGGACTCTATCTCTTATCATTTTCAAACCACAGCCTTTTGAAATTTGGATCTCAAAAATCTGTATTTTTTTTTAAATAAACCCTGGTGCCTGAAGGGGGCAGGAGGCTGACAAAAACTATAAGGGCATTATAAGGGCAGCCAAAATAAATGATAGTACTTGGATACTTAAGTACATTTGAAGGCAAATACTTTTGTATTTTTACTCAAGTGAAAGTTAAAAGGGAGTACTTTACTTTTACTGAATATTTTACCTGTATCTGTACTTTAACTCAAGTACTTGATTTGTGTACTTCGTCCACCACGGGATGCCTGTGAAGCAGTCACAAGAGACATTGTTAAAATAGCCTATGAAAGACTATCAGGCATAGATGAGCATAATAGTGAAGAAGCCAAGGTACATCTTTGTGAGCTGCTCGACAAAGACTATGCCCACTCCATCTATGGGTCTTCAGTCTCACGCTCAGGTAGACACTCTAATAACAGCGGTCTCAGTGTTAGATCAGTTGTAACAGCAAAAAGAGCAGATGCCGCAGGTGAATAAGCAGCAAGGGAAGTCGAGTATGAAGTATTATTAGAGGAAGAGAAGCAAAGGGAAAGGATTCAGCTTTTAGAGGAAAAAAAGAAAGGAACTTGAAGCTCAAAGGCGTGAGCTAGAAAGACTAAAAGCAGAAAAGGATGTAATGGCTGCACGAGCTAGAGTCATGTCATATGACCAAGAAATAATAAATAAAAACAGTTTTCACTCTATGGATATCACCAGGTCACCTCAGTAGCCCCCTATGGCTTCAAATCCACTTCAACAGCCTAATAACAGCACAATGCCCATTACACTTCCACAAACAAGTCTTCTACTTAGCACAAGCAGTTCAAGACAGCATTGCTATATACCGACTCCCACAACCAGAACCTTCTATATTTACGGGAGATCCAATCCAGTTTATAGAATGGAAAGCTTCATTTATTGCACTGATAGACAAAAGGAACATTACTCTGGCTGACAAACTGCACTACTTAAGGAAATATGTAGCTCGCAAAACACTTGATGGCATATTTTACAGAAATGACAACAAAGCCTATAAGGATGCATGGGAACGTCTCAATCAAAGGTATGGACATTTATTCGTTATGCAGAAAGCATTCAGAGAAAAACTGGCAAATTGGCCAAATATACAGTCAAAGGACTCTGCAGGATTTCGAACATTTGCTGATTTTATACAAACTTGTCATGAAGCCATGCCACACATTAAGGGCCTTAACATTCTCAACGATTGTGAGGGAAACCAAAGACTCATTCAAAAGCTACCTGACTGGGCAGCAGCAAGGTGGACTCATCAGGCTACTCAGTTCATGAAGGAAAGTGGGGAATTTCCAGGTTTTAAGGACTTTGCTAATTTCATGTCTACTGAAGCAGAGATTGTGTGTAACCCCATCACATCAATACATGCACTCCGCTCATCAGACTCCACCCCAGCTAAAAGTTATCAAAGAGAGAAAAGGCTCACGTCTAATGTTCTCCACACGCACACAGTAACAGAGACACAAAGTCAGAAACATGCTAAGCCAAATGTAAAGCCACCATGCATACTATGTCATGGCAGTGGACAGAGACTTCAAAGTTGTCCACAATTTAAAGGGAAATCACTGGAAGAACGAAGGAAATCCATAAAGGAGAGAAAACTGTGTTATGGCTGCCTAAAACGCAGACACAGCGCAAAGGATTCATTACAGACTATTATGCGAAATGTGTACCCTACCTGTCTACATGACTTCAGCAATGAAAGTGACAAATCACCTTCAACCATAAGTCAAGTCAATACAGAAGAGGCAACCACATTGTCACTTAATGTAGACTCAAGGGAACCGTGTGCAAACACTTCTATGATTGTACCAGTATATGTTGCTTATGAGCATCATCCAAGTATGGAAAGGCTTGTATATGCACTTTTAGACACCCAAAGCGACACAGTATTCATAGACCAAGACATTTCTAACAGTCTCAAGGCCGAGTCAACTCCTGTAAGGTTAAAGCTCACAACAATGCTCGGGAAGGATACTGTAATGCCAAGTAAACGTGTCTCAGGTCTTAAAGTGAGAGGCTACAACTCCTCAGAAAAAATTTAACTCCCTCCAGCTTACACTAAGGATTGTATACCAGTGAACCGATCACACCTGTGAAACGGCAAGGCAATGGAATCACCTCAAGGCAATAGAAAATGAGATTCCACCACAACTAGAGTGTGAAGTCGGCTTGTTAATAGGCTACAATTGCTCAAAGGCACTGGCTCCACAGCAAGTAATCTTAGGAGGAGAGAACGAATCTTATGCAGTACGTACAGCATTAGGATGGAGCATTGTAGGCCATTCATCTCCAAACAATTACTCGATAAGCATCAACTCACAGTGTGTCACAGGGTCACCATCAAGGAGCTTCCCCCAGTGACTCCGGCAGATGCACTTAAGGTTCTTGAGTCTGACTTCAAGGACAATGACAAAAATGAAAAGGCAATGTCTCAGAATTGACATTCTGTTTCTGAACACATTAAGGGAAGGGATCTATAAAAACTCCGAAGGACACTACGAAATGCCACTTCCATTTAAGGAGAAACCACACCTACCGGACAATAAACAAATGGACACAACACGGCTCGAACATTTCAAAGGAAAACTGTCAAAGGAAGATTTCTATAGTGGAACAATGGAAAGCTAACACAAGCTTCCTGCTTCTGAAGAGCTTCCTGCTTCCTGAAAGTGCCCCTGTTTCGTCCTCCCCTGGATGTGCCAACTATGGACTAAAGCGTCTTGCGAAGGAGAATGAGACTTTATTTCCCCTTGCCTCACAGTTCATGATGAAAGACTTTTACGTAGATGATGATGTAACAAGTACGGTAAGCAAACAGGAAGCCATTCAGCTTGCAAAGGAAGCCCAGGCTCTCTGTGCTTCAGGTGGCCTCAGACTCCACAAGTTTGTAAGTAACAATAAAGCAGTGTTAGAAAGTATCCCTTCATCAGAACGTGCCACACCAATGCAAGCTTGTTTACTAGCCTTTAATGACTCAAAACTAGATAGAGCCCTAGGCATACACTGGCACATTGAATCAGATACTTTCAGATTTCGCATTTGTCCAACTGACCAACCAACCACAAGACGGGGCATCCTATCAACAGTCGCCTCTCTTTATGACCCACTGGGACTTGTTTCTCTCCTTTCTCACAGGAAAAAGAGTGCTTCAGGAAACATGCAGAACGGGTTCGGGCTGGGATGATCTCCTTCCTAACAAAGGCCAGTATGGGAAAGCTGGAAAAATGACTTGATAAACTTAGAGACTATCACTATACCCTGCTGTTATGTTCCCATTGACTTTGGAGAAGTTTTGAAATCAGAGTTGCACCACTTCTCTGGTTCATATGGTTACGGACAATGTTCATACTTAAGAAATGTAAGGACGGTAATGTACATTGTGCCTTAGTTACAGCAAAGGCCAGAGTTGACCCTATTAAAGTCATAACAATACCAAGACTCCAATTAACAGCTGCTGTCATCTCAGTTGCTGCAAGTATCACGATAAAGGAAGAACTTGGACTAAAAAATGTTGATGAATACTTCTGGACAGACTCTAAAGTAATTTTAGGCTACATCAATAACGAAGCACGCCGCTTCCACACGTTCGTCTCAAACAGAATTCAAAAGATAAGGCTCAGTAGTTCCTCTCAGCAATGGAGATATGTTCCTACTGATCAAAATCTTTCGGACATTGCTTCCAGAGGTTCAAGTGCAAGTGAGCTCATCACATCAAACTGGTTTATAGGACCACAGTTTCTCTGGGACAAAGAAATACCTCCAGCTACAGACATAGACACAGAGATATCGCTCGGTGATCCAGAGGTCAAAAAGGTACAAGCACTAACCACACTCAAAACAGAACACTTAAGTATAGCAGACAAACTGGATAAGTTTTCATCGTGGTATAAGGCCACACAAGCAGTAGCTCGTCTCATTTGCTGCGCCAAGAAAGACAAATCCACAGGCCATAGCACTGTACAAGAAAGAGAAAATGCACAAAGCGTTATTTTAAGAGACTTACAGACACAAGTTTATCAAGAGGAGATTAACATGCTCAAAAAGGGAACGTTCCACGCAAAAGCAAACTGTTCATCTATTCAACCGGGGACGCTACACTATGTTTATTCTCTGAACCTCCTAAAAAAGCCTAAAAGGTCTGTAAAAGGGCCTACTCTACTCTATAACAACAGGTTCTGAACTTTTTGTAGATTCGTTTCTATAAAGGGATCGTTGTTGTTTAAAGGGATGTCTGTTTTTTCCTGTTTGGTCTGTGCACGATTACAAACGAGTCTCTTATTTCAGTTAAGCCTCTGGTCTCTCTCTGTATGCTTCTTTTCCCACACATAGCACAACAATGACAGGTTTGTCCAGCTTTCTGTCAGTCATGAGTCTACTAATCTGAGACCTGCTTCTCCCACCTTTCTTCTTTTTATTGGTTGTTCAGGTTTACGCTCAAAATTACGCTCAGTCTGAGGGGAGAATGCATTTCAGTGGGAGATTGGCTCGAAGGCAAACAGACTATTCCATTCCACATTCCAGTCGGCCATAGTTTCATCATCAATCTTCAAATCATGTGTTAATGCAGGTGGGTGATTCAAATGTTGGTGTTGACAGGTAATGTGTACCCACATAGTTTCCATAGCCTTTAGCTGGTGTAGCATTCATTAATGTACTCCACTCAGAGTGAAACTGATTTCTATGTTGTGTAATTGCTCCAAACAGTTCTTCTTCAAAAAAGAAATTAGTTACAGTTACAAATTACTTCTCCCAAAAAGTAATTGAGTTAGTAACTCAGTTACCACATTGTAAAAGTAACTCAGTTACTTAGCAAAGAAACTGAAGTTATTTTTTTATGTTCTATAAGGGTATTACGTTCTATAACAGCTTAAATATCAAAGATGTTTAAATTAACTGATTGAAGAATAAAAACACTATATATAGTATTTTAGAACATTTGGTATTTATTTCAACTCAATAGATTGCAGTCTGCCATATGATATACAGTGGAGATCGAAAGTTTGGGCACCCCAGGTAATTTTTTTATTAATGTGCATAAAGACGCCCAGAAAAGATGGAAAAATCTCCAAAAGGCATCAAATGACAGATTAGACATCCTTATAATAAGTCAAAAAAGTTAGATTTTATTTCCATCATTTACACTTTCAAAATATCAGAAAACAAAAAAATGGTGTCTGCAAAGGTTTGGGCACCCTGCAGAGTTAATACCTTGTACTGCCCCCTTTGGCAAGCTAAGACCTGACAGTGTCATGGATTATTCTCAATCATCGTCTGGATAGACCAGGTCTGTTCTAAACTCATCGTCTGGATAGACCAGGTCAATCTCAAAGGTTTTAAATGCCCAGACTCATCTGACCTTGCCCCAACAATCAGCATCATGGGTTCTTCTAAGCAGTTGTCTAGAAAACTGACACTGAAAATAGTTGACGCTCACAAAGCAGGAGAAGGCTATAAAAAGATAGCAAAGCGTTTTCAGATGCCAATATCTTCTGTTCGGAATGTAAGAAATGGCAGTCATCAGGAACAGTGGAAGTTAAAGCAAGATCTGGAAGACCAAGAAAAATATCAGACAGAACGGCTCGCAGGATTGTGAGAAAAGTAAGTCAAAACCCACGTTTGACTGCACGATCCCTCCAGAAAGATCTGGCAGACACTGGAGTTGTGGTAAACTATTCCACTATAAAGAGATACTTTTACAAATATGGACTTCATGGAAGAGTCATCAGAAGAAAACCTCTTCTACGTCCTCAACACAAAAATCAGCGTTTGAAGTTTGCAAATGAACATACAGACAAGCCTGATGCATTTTGGAAACAAGTTCTGTGGACCGATGAGGTTAAAATAGAACTTTTTGGCCGGAATGAGCAAAGGTATGCTTGGAGAAGAAAGGGCACAGAATTTAATGAAAAGAACCTCTGTCCAACTGTTAAGTAGGGGGTGGATCGATCATGTTTTGGGGTTGTATTGCAGCCACAGGTGGCACAGGGAACATTTCACGAGTAGAAGGAAAAATGGATTCAATAAAATTTCAGCTAATTTTGGATGCTAACTTGATGAAATCTGTGAAAAAGCTGGAGTTAAAGAGAGGATGGCTTCTACAAATGGATAATGATCCTAAACACACCTCAAAATCCACAGTGGATTACATCAAGAGGCATAAACTAAAGGTTTTGCCATGGCCTTCACAATCTCCTGACCTCAACATCACTGAAAATCTATGGATAGACCTTAAAAGAGCAGTGCGTGACAGACAGCCCAGAAATCTCAAAGAACTGGAAGACTTTTGTAAGAAAGAATGGCCAAAGATACCTCAAACTAGAATTGAAAGACCCTTGGCTAGTTACAAAAAGCGTTTACAAGCGGTGACACTTGCCAAAAGGGGCAGTACAAGGTATTAACTCTGCAGGGTGCCCAAACTTTTGTAGACACCATTTTTTGTTTTCTGTTATTTTGAAAGTGTAAATGATGGAAATAAAATCTAACTTTTTTGTGACTTATTATAAGGATGTCTAATCTGTCATTTGATGCCTTTTGGAGATTTTTCCATCTTTTCTTGGCGTCTTTATGCACATTAATACATTTTTTTACCTGAGGTGCCCAAACTTTCGATCCCCACTGTACATAGAAATAAAAACATATAAAAAATAAATATTGAAAATAAAATTCAATGACAAAATTAAGTCACACAAATGTGAACTTGTGTAAAAAGAAACAAGAAACCTGGCCATTAAGTAGTGCAAATCTCTGTACCTGCAAATTATTGCACAATACACAGAACACAATCCAACTCTCTCTGTAGATTAACATGTTCATTCAAGAAAATGAATAATACATTAATCTATTCTAAAATACTCCTCTCATCTTACAACTTAACCAGTGGTTGTTGCTGACACGTAAAATCGAGCGTTGCTTGTTTCAACAGTGGCTCTGTCTCCTTCACTGGAACTCACGCTAGCATCATTTGCGGTTAGCAGCAGCAACAAGTGTCGTGTTAGCATGTGTTGATGTGAGGTGCTTCATAAGATTTGAGTTGCTTCAGGCAGACAAAGATAAAGTCTTTTTTCCTGGACATAGCATGTTACAGAAACAATCTTGCCTTTAATTTCAATTAACGAGAAGTAGTGCCGGCGGTACTTCCAGTTCGAGCACGCCCCCTTATAATTTCCCCGGCTCCTCTTCATTGTCGCTGACCATAGACATATATAAAGGCTAGATGGCTTACCGGCGCTGAGAGCCAATGGGACCCGACGACGTCACACGGCGGCCATCTTAGGACGGGACCGCTCGTCCAGTTATAACATTAAAGTCTATTGTGCATGTAGTGCTGAAATAACTATATTTTGCTCAATTTTCAACCGATTTTCAAACGGCTTGGTGTGTCATAAACGTCAGGGATGCGGCTATTTAACTGCATACTTGTAAAAATTATATATGTCTAACATCGGCATCAGCACAAATCATAGCCACGTTAATAAGGTTTGTAATACACCAAACCGTTTGTAAATCCGTCAAGAATTCAGCAAGTTACGAGCATTTTAGTTGGTGTATGTCACTCACCTTCCATCCACAGCAGCAAGGAGCAGCACTATGGCAGCACTGACCTAAGATGGCCACCAACTGACGACACAGCTGACTCCGCCTTGAGCCATCTAGCCTTTATATATGTCTATGTCGCTGACGCTGTCTTGTGTTTAGTGGAAGTCAGAGCGAGTGAGACCGCGTCAGCCAATCATCGCTTTTGCAGCGGTGTCATCATCCCCACCCCTGCTTTCTCCAGCAGCAGCTGATGTGTAGCCAAAGCATGACACCTCGCGCTTTACTCAACCAAATTGTAGTAACGCAACAGAGGAAAAGTAATTAATTAGATTACTGAAAAATTAACACCGTTAGTAACGCCGTTATACTCTAACGCCGTTACTTCCAAATATAGTGATTTGGGTGTATTGTATTAATTTCTGTTCTTAGTTGATGTCATATGGTCTTTGAATTGTGCGTAAATGTTTGTGGTGCCTAGAGTTTAGTGTATAAGTGTACTGACAAATTTTCTCTTCCTTTTGATTTCGGACAGAGATAAACATGTTCAGTGGAATTCATTGTTTCTTTTCATCAGTTCATTAAATAGAGACGGCCTCAGAAGGATAGTCGAGGCATTTTTATTGCAATTACAACAAATAAAACACAATCCAAATTGCAGACCTCCATCACACTTGGTGCCATTAGACTACATAGTCACAACAGCACATCGATTTGGAAATCAGTGTTCACAGAGGGGAAAACTGTAAATCAGGCATATAGAACAAGTTTATTGAAATCTGTAAAAAAAAAAAAAAAAAACAGTGCTAAAAAGTTTAGAACAGATATTTGCATCTAATAGATGTAGATTCAATGTAGAATTAAATGTGTTCTGTTTATTGTATGCGTATTAATACTAGAATTATCTTGCTTGTTTTGTTTATTTTCTGCCAATATCAAATTTATATTATGGTCTCCAGTAGATCATAACCGGAATTTCCCCTTGGTATTAATGAATTATCTGTCTAAAATAATGAAAAGAAGGTTTAACTTTGACTTTTTCAGATACAATCACTTAATATCGAGTGGGGGCGCTGTTGCTCCATAACTAAATCCTGCTGATTGTATTAAAACGTCGACAGACACAATGGCCCAAAAAAAAAAAAAAAAATTTGGTTATTTACAAATGGGTGTCTGGCTTTGTTATTTGTGAAACAGGTTTTTCAGATAACCTAAGATCTTAACTAGCCTATTTTATAATTTTGTTGAATTTAATGTATTAACATAGCCTATGTTACATAGGCTATTAAAAAAAATCTGAAATTTCAAAACTTTTCTTTCCTTTATATTTCTTATTCCCTTCTTTTCCTTAAAATTATCTGTATGATCGTTATGTTGTTGAGTAGTTTAAAGATAATTTTTTCCCACAGTACCTGAACGCAGCAGACAGCTCCTCATGACGGAGCAGGCAGAAAAGCTGCTGGGAGCTGCCAGCATCGTCTCATACTGACGGAGGATAGTAAGGTGTTAAAATATCCAACTGATAGTCACCTTGCGAAGATAAACAACGACGTCATTCTATTTACGATGCTGTTAATTGCAAATATAATTGCCTCGCTTGGTTGTATTAGCCACCAGTGAAGTTACAGCATTGCACCGTTAGCTAGATTGGTGTTAGCGCAGCTAGCTGTTGCTATAGCATTTTAGCTAGAGGTTATTATTAGTTAGCGTGGTGGGCTAATGTTAGCTGCCGGTTAGCATTTTGTGTCATAATTAAACTAAGCCTGAACTTGTGTCCGTTTTTACAGTAACATTTCCATTGATTGAACATTTGAGACATAGTATAATGTGAGTCTAACGTCCGTCGTGTGGTCGTGCATGTTTCGCTCGTCTTTGATGATTTGACAGCTCCGTATCCGCGGATATGGAGACGCCGGGGAGGATAGTCGCCACACCGGGCGCACTGGACTTCACTGTGGAAAACGTAGAGAAGGTCAGTATCTCCTTCAGTCAGTATTCATTGTCAGCTATTTGTCAGTTTTACTGCATTTGCGTTCAAAATACATATGTATATGTATACGAATATATCTTTAAATTGCCTCATCATAAACTACTATTAGGCTATACACTGCAGTATTTGTCAGCAGTTAAATATAACAAGAATGTGTCTGTCTTCAAAACATGCCCCCCATCCATTGATTACTAAAAGTTCATATCCATATATTTAACTGAATGTTAGCTTTTTCTTTCTGTTTATTGCTGGCTTGCACGGGTTATGTGAGTGAAAGTGTATTTGGGCGCCGCTGTTTAATGTGTGCGTCAGGTTGCTGTGATTAATTTCCCTGTTGGCTGGCCACTTGCTGGAATACAAGGGAGTGGATGGGTGGGGAGACATAGGTTGCAGTATGGAGGAAGAAAGGTGGCAGTATGGAGGAAGAAAGGTGGCCTGTGCTTCTGATGAAAGTGTGAGTATGGGTAATGTGACATACAGCTCTGGAAAAAAATTAAGAGACCACTGCAATTTTTGCTAGCAATCAGCATCTCTACAAGTATGGAAACCATTCAATTCCAATGTCTGTTGAATCCCAACACAGGCACACGGGTGATCACCTGAACCAAATCTTATTTAATAAGGTAAAGTGTATATATATATATATATATATATATATATATATATATATATATATATAAACTTCTGTGGTCATCAATATCCTCCTGCAAATGAATGTCCTAAATTACAATATTTTAATTTGGAATTTGGGAAAAATGTTGTCAGTAGTTTATAGAATAAAACAAAAATGTTAATTTTACCCAAACACATATCTATAAATAGTAAAACAGAAACTGATCATTTTGAAGTGGTCTCTTAATTTTTTCCAGAGCTGTATATGATTATAGGCAGGTTAAGGAAACGGGCACATTCCAGCGTGGAAATGACAAGTCCTTAATTTTGGGTTTCTGTAATAAAAGTTGCATGACAAATAGTGAGCAGTGGGCACTGCAGATATTAATTTGACATTCTATGCTTTCCCAGGTGCTATAAATAACAATAGTGCACAATTCAAGGGGTGTCGTATAAAAGAAGAGATAAAGCAGTTGACTATTAATAGACTACAGTTTTACAATCACCTGTCGTGTTCAAAATTAATCAACAGCCTGATTTCTAAAGACAAGCATCTTTTAAGATGTTTTCTGTTACCATTATTTACTTTTGTTTCATTGGGTTTATAGTTTTGTGATCTTGTGGTTAGATCCAGCACATTGCCATAATTATCTCATGAACTGATACTATGAACTATCAACAGAAAAAGATGTTAGGTTTATTTTCCCATGGCACACTTTGTAATTACACAACTTTACCTTTTTGAAAAATGTTGATTTAGAATATATCTCCTACTTTTGCTTATTCTTACACATCAAAAAAGTGTACTACACGCATATCAGACATAAAAGGGTAGATTAAGAAAAAAAAGCAAATGTGCTTCCTGTAAGATGACCAGCCATGTTTGTTTGTGTGCTTCTTGTAAAGACTGTGCTGGAGAAGATGATTCCTGGCCCATTGCTTCTGTTTGGTAATAGAAAGAGCTTTGTTCAGTCTTCTGCCTTTAAAACAAAGTAGCACATTGTAACTATCCTGGGGTGCATAATGAATGGGTATGTATATAATTTACATTTCTTCTTGGCTTTGATTTCAGCATTGTCAACACAAATGGATTTGCAAAGCTCTGCTGTGCTTAAAATCATCTATTTCTTTATGGGGACAAACAATTACCCAAACTGAACTTAAGGGGGTTGCTTTGCCTATATTTCTATCCTTTAGGATCTGAATAGAAAATAAAATTGTGTGCCAGAAAAGTGTAATATAATTTCTGGACAATGAAATCTGAGAGAGTGTGATGTATAAATAGTATAGGCTTCACCATGAAGGTCACATAATGCACATGTTCTAAAAGAATATCTTTTGTTCTGTGTATGGTCTATTGATTTTATGTTTGTACAGAAATCATTTTCATATTTAGAATTTGTACATTTATTATCACTATTGGCAACGTGGTTCTCCTAATTTCTTTGTCTTGTCTTTGCTTTCAACCACCTACGCAGTTATGCAAAATATTTTCTTTGTTCTATTATTATTGTCATACTTTCTTTAATATCTCTATTATAACCTTATGACGTCACTTGATAGGTTAGTTGTGTGATGATGCCTTCTTCAGCATGTGTCACTAACTTTGAACATGCCGCTTTAGTCTCAGACATCATAAAAATGGTGAACCTATGGCACTGAAAACCCTTTTACTTGCTTCATGTGTATGTGGGCTATGGTTAACAGGTGGCTTTCTCTATAATCCATTCACATCTTGAAATTATTGTTTTTCTAGCTATTATTGATTTAGGACATGTAAAATCTATATTAAAATACGTTCTGTTAAGTCAACACATCCTGGTTTCTATTGTTTCCCAGGGCTCATTAGGAAATAAAATGATACCAGCTCTTGTCAAGGGGTGTGGGAGCAGATGGTGAACCCTGCAACAAAGCAGTGCTACACCACTATTTCTCACTCTTCCTGAGCAGAAAATGAGGCTAATGACCTCAGACAGTCGCTGCCAGGAAAGTGCCATTCTCAGGTTAAACCTGGGTTTTTCAGGGAGTGCTTCCTCCCCTTTTTTTTGGTTAAATTACATTTTTTTGTTACAGTTTTGAACAACAATAAAGACATAATAATAGACAATAGTTAGCTGGATGAGACGGCAGCTGCATGCCTGGCACTGACATTTGGTGGCTCAGTGTGAGAAGATTAAAGCAGCAAAATGAGCAGTTTTATGTCTTTGGTTTTGATAAAAACCTCGGAAGGACAGGAGCTTTCAAAGACACGACGCTGTTCAGCATTGGGTATAGAAAGTTCTGCTTTTGCACAGTGGACTGCAATTATGATCCGCTTCTGCTTTAAAGTCAGTATCACATGCTCTTACATTTAGGTTACAGTGGGGTAACATTCTAACAGCAGAACAACATTTATTCATATTAGTACTTTTTAATCTCAGTGCTGTGCAGTGTTGAGGTCAAGCTGTTAATGATATAAGTCATAAATCTGTGAGAAAAAGGTTCAATAGAAAATCTTAGAAAGTATGACATGGTGTCTGCTGTACATACTGTACCTACAATTGCTCTTATTTATGCATAACTTTAAGAGCCTAGTACAGTAAGGTGACATACACTGAAGGGCGGCAAACAACATGAAATACCATCTGAGAATCCCCGCTTTCAGCAGCCATTGATGCAATATTGATATTCATCTTTTCAGCTACTGTTGCATCATTGTACTCGTCCCATCATGGCTTCCCTACTGTATCATTAATCCTTCTTGTTAGACCGGCACTGAGAGAATGCGGTAGATTGTTGAAGATGGATACAGAGCTAAGAGATGAAATAAGCAAGATGGACAGTGGTGGCTTGAGGGGAGCATGGCATAAGAAAGCTGTAAAAAAGGAGGAGATGACTGCTGCTTGAAGACAAATTGTTTTGAATCAGGCTTCGGGGAAAAGGCAATGACCAGAAGCTCACTGAAGAGATTTTTGTCCTCCTGTGTTGCTTGTCAGACTCTTACTGTTGGTTGCCAGTGGTTTAAGTTCAGTGAGCTTGTGCATGTGTGAGAGTGAGGCACAAAAGGGAAATAGGGCTTATTATCAGAGTAGTGCCAAGACTATTTTTCTGGCAGGATTAGAGGTGCTTGTTTAATTAATGCCCTTGTTTCCTGTCTTTTATTTCCTTCTCCCATACCCATTCTTAATGTGTTTTTTCTAAGCATGAGCTTCTTTGTTTCCTTTAGCACTCATCTTCTCAAATTACTCTGAACTGTACCTCAGAGTTACTATGTTTTTAGGTCATTGCTCTCTCCTTTGTTCATGTTTCTGAGGTAAACTGTCAACCTTGTGTGCCTGACTGTATTGCCCTCTTTCAGCAGTTTTATATCTGACTGTTCTGCACTGGGCAGCCCTCCCAGCATGGACCTTTTTAATTCCAGCAAACCATAGAATGTAGAAGATTCTCTCAAGTTTGTTTCTTCTTTAATCCCTAGGCCCTCCATCAGTTATACTATGATCCAAATATAGACAACAAGAATCTGGCGCAGAAATGGCTGATGCAGGCTCAGGTCTCACCTCAGGCCTGGCAGTTTTGCTGGGTACTACTTAACCCAGACAAGGTACATTGTACTCACTTGTATATGTGTACACACTGAAATACAAATGTTTTTCATTGGCACGTTTTGTCACTGTTTCACAGGTACCCGAGATCCAGTACTTTGGTGCCAGTGCCCTCCACACTAAGATCTCTCGATACTGGTCTGACATTCCCACAGACCAGTATGAGTCTCTGAAGAGCCAGCTCTTTTCACAAATAGCCTGTTTTTCCACCGGCTCCAAGATGGTGCTCACTAGGCTGTGTGTCGCCCTGGCCTCTCTAGCGCTCAACACCATGCCAGAGGCCTGGCCTGGCGCAGTGTCGGAGATGGTGCGGGTGTTTCAAGAGGAGGGGGGAGGGGTGGACGGGCGGGCACGCTGCCTTGCACTGCTGGAGCTGCTTACTGTTCTTCCTGAGGAGTTTCAGACCAGCCGTCTGCCTCAGTACCGAAAGGGACAGGTCTGTGTGCTCCATGGTGCATGTGAACAATATATACAAAACATTATTAGCATTTGAATTATTATCTTAAAATTACTTATTTAGAAAAGGGTCTTTTGACGCTTACTCAATTAATACAATAATTATTTCGACTATTTAAATATCTTTTGGTTCTCATAGCTATTTAGAAGAATAGCTTAAAATTTTATTTTTTAAATAAAAATTAATATAGATACTGAGCATTCCGCACATAAACTGTACAGCAGTTTAACCCATTTTCATTCTTCCTCCAGGTTCGGGGTGCCTTGGGTCGAGAGTGGGGGTCAGTGTGTCCCCTGCTGCAGCAGCTGCTGCGAAGGACGGACAGCCCTGGGGCGGTGAAAGCTCGTGTGCTGCGCTGCCTGTCATCGTGGGTGCTGCTGGATGTGCCTCTCAGCGAGAGTGAAAGCCTGGTGCATGACTGTTTTAGCGCCCTGGCAGACCCAGAACTCTTTGACACTGCTGTAGAGGCAATAGTCAATGCCATTTCACAACCTGATGCCCAAAGGTGTGTCTATGTGTCACAGTGTGTAGACAAGGGGGGAATGACACTGGTCAAAGCTTGAATGAATGACTATGCTAAAATAATGACTGGAGCAGACAAAGAGGTGTGAGTAAAAGGGCAAAAAGAGGCTGGGTGGGCGCTGGGTGGGCATCCATAGGGTAGGGGGTTTGATACAGGGTAAGCTGACAGCCAGGGGGAGGAACATAGCAATTCCTGGTTGGCTGGCGTTGCTATGGTTACTGAACTAGGGAGAGATGTCATCATGCCCTGGTTGATTCAGATATGGCAGGCACCCATTACTCCTCCCCTCGAAAGAGAGAGAGAGAGAGGGCCCAGATAATGGGACAATCCAAGAGAAGAAAGGGTGTCAAGATGGAGGAGGGCAGTATTGCGTGTGAACATGTAAGAGAATACAATATTGCAATCCTGCATACCACTGGACTGCCTCAGACAGCCAGGATGTCTCTGTGAAGCTGCTGCTGACAGGACACTTAAAACACACTACTGGTATACTTAGCAGATGGTGGAAAGACAATTAATGGCAATTGAGATTCTATAGGTTCAGCAAGTGTTGCTGTGTAAATTCTGATATTCTTTACTTTGCAACACTCCCTAAAGCATGTTGTCTGTCAAGACATGGTAGTCCTCCCATATTTTTGACTATCTTTACTTCCTTGAGAAACTCATAATTTTATTTCATCTATTTGCTTTTCTGTTTTATTTTTCTTTTCTTTAGTACTACTCACTCTAATTTGCACCTTTTCACCACTAATGCTCCTCCCTGTCCTTTTTTTACTTTCCTGTTTAAAGACATTACAGTCAACTCATTTGGGGAATGTTATTGGTCCAGCTGCATCCTGTTGCCAGGCAACCCATTTCCCCAGCCTCGGAGAGCATTGCAGTAATTGCAGAGGGGAACATGGGTAGGGAAAGGGATGGGCTGGAGGGGGGTGCGGTGTGTGTAGATAATAAATGAAGAGTCAAGAAGGAGACAGAAAGTGTAATACACAGTGTAAATGTAATTGCAGCCTAGACCGGAGGTGACTGTAGTTACAATGTAATTTTTAAGATAAATCAGAAAAGGCATGCAAATTACTTGGGTTGTTTAATCTAATTGTACATACAGTAAGCCCACTGTTTTTAAAACGTAGAGTGCATGACCTGCATCTCTACAGTGTCTTGTTAAATATGAATGATCTTCATGAGTGCATGAGAACAACCGGCCATGCCTCCCACAGTAACTTAAGTGCATTTAGTCCCGGCTCTGTTCTCATACAGTTGTTAGGACAGCTGAACAGATGTGATATAGAGCAATACACAGTTACAAGCTTATTAGATGGAGTCCAGATTCATACACATCACCTCTCAGCAGGGTGGAGCTCTCTCTGCAGGAAGCGTAGTCAGTGTGGGCTGCTGTTTGGGGATCTAGGCTTCAAAATGCAGAGCCACAGATCCCCCTCCTTAGACCATCATTAGAAATGCATTTTACTGACAGAGCTGAGACCCCACTATGTGCGACATTGTTGTCATCTTACTTTCAGTAAAATATCAGTTTGCAATGTTTATATTGGCAGGTGGTGCTGATGGGGTGTTTTTTATTTGAGCATTTGTGTTTCTTTAAAAGATTTATTTAAGGTAAAGTCACACAACCTTGCTGTGTCATTGATGAATATTCATATCAATTTACTAATGTTCTTCTGAAAGACAATGCACTGCTTGCAAACTAAATCCCTTGGGGCTGACACATGTTATATGGCTCATACTCACAGAAGAACAGCATATCCTCTGTGACATTCATGCGCACACTCAGCTTCCTCCTCAAATGTCACCCCTTCATTCTTGTCATTAGGGTGGCAGCAGAATTTCTGTGATATTTTAACTTGAACAGATCTGACCCTCTGCTGAAAAGCATTTGTTTACTGAGTTTCTCTGTAAATTGTTATGCGTCAGCACATGCATGTGCTTGAGCTGGAGTAAGGGGAATTAAAGATGGATGACACAGCAGGAGGAGGAAGACAGAACAATTACTGACAGCAGCACAGTGTTGAGCAAAGGCTTACGTGAATATATTTTCTGGGTCTTGATAGTAACTAGTTTGTGTGAGTGTTCAGAACCAGAGATAAAACTTTAAACACAATTGACACTTTTCACCCGTAGTGGGCCATAATAAAGTGAAGATTAAACTTGAACTGTGAATTTAAACTAAAGAATCAGTTTAAATTCAATGTGTAGTTGTTTTTAGATTTGTAAGGAGCGTGACTAATAACCATCTCTTTAATGTTTATTTGTCCGTCTGGTATAGATACACAAACACTTTACTGAAAATGGTTCCCCAAGTGCTTGCCCTCCAGGACCAGCTCAGAGAAGCTGTTCAGAGTGGAGACATGGAAACGTGCCATGGTATCTGTCGTATTGCCGTCACACTTGGAGAGAACCATTCTAGGTTTGTTTCTCCCAAGGTTTTACATACATACATACATACATACATACAGTAATGTAATTTGTGATTTAAAAAAATATATATATTTAGAGAATATGAATCATAATGAAAAAAAACTCAGTTAGTGGTTGGGTGAAGCCATTTATTGTCAAACAATTGTTTACTCTTCTTAAATCATAATGACAACAGAAACTACCCAAATGACCCTGTTCAAAAGTTGGTGATTTTGGCCTGATAATTGGCTATTATTGATTGAATGGCTATTAAAGGTGATCATTCTCACCTGTGATCTGTTTGCTTATAATCAGTTTGTGTGTATAAAAGGTCAGTGAGTTTCTGGGCTCCTGACACCCTTGCATTTCTCATCCTGTGCTGCACTGACGTTTCTTAGTCATGGGAACAGTGAATTGTTAAAGGATCTGTGGGAAAAGGTAATTAAAAACTGTATAAAACAGGAAAGGGGTATAAAAAGAGATCCAAGAAATTGAGAAAGCCAATCTGCAGTGTTTAAACTCCAATAAAGAAATAGAACACGAGGGATTCTGTTGAAACCAAACCAAGAACCAAACATTTTAGCCACAACTGCCAGAAAGATTGTTTGGAATGCAAAGAAAAAAAAAACACATAACTTCAGCTGAAATAGAGGACTATCTGGAAAAAAAAGTGGTGTGTCTGTTTCAAGATGCACAGTAAGGAGGTACTTGAAAAAAAATGGGCTGCATGGTCGAGTCACTAGAAGACTTATAATGAAAGGTACACCATTCCTACTGTGAAACCTTAAAGTGGATTGATGATGTTCTAGGGAGGTATGAGTTAAAAAGCACAGGAAAGATGACTGTAGCATGTTATCAGAAAATACTGGAGAAAAATTTGCCCTTATCACCTTGGTAGCTGCGCATGGGACGTACTTGGACGTTCCAACATGACAACAATATAAGCACAAGGCCAAGTCGACCTGTCATTGGCTACAGCAGCATAAAATGAAGGTTCTGGACTGGCCATTTCAATATCATTGAGCCACTCTGGGGAGATCTCAAATGTGCAGTTCATGCAAGACAGCCCAAGAATTTACAGGAACTGGAGGCTTTTTGCCAAAAAGAATGGGCAGCTTTACCAACTGAGAAAATAAAGAGCCCCATCCACAACTACCACAAAAGACTTCAAGCTGTCATTGATGTTAAAGGTGGCAGCACACGGTATTAAGAACTAGGGTATGTAAACTTTTGATCCGGGTCATTTAGGTAGTTTATGTTGTCATTAGGACACAGTTGTTTGACAATAAATGCCTTCACCCAACCACTAACTATGAGTGAAAGAAATGTTTTTGTGTCATTCATATTCTCTGAAAAATATATATTTTTTAAATCACAAATTCTGTCAGGGTATGTAAACCTGTGAGCACAACTGTAGAGAAAGATGGCTATATTTCCCTCACAGATCAGAACTTTTCTTTACAGTATGTCTACACCTCCATTATGCGTCTTGGTTATTTCCAATTTCTGTTCCCTCTCTAGGACTCTTTTGGAGCAAGTCGACCACTGGCAGAGCTTCCTCGCTTTAGTCAACATGATCATGTTTTGTACTGGCATTCCTGGCCATTATCCAGTTAATGAAACTACAAGTTCCCTCACACTGACCTTTTGGTACACGTTACAAGTAAGTCATGTTTTTGTGCTGTGAGATGGTTACAATTATAAAATTTTTATGATATATGCCCTTGGTGGGCTTCTTTGCTCTTTTTATATTACATTTTTTTGTTAAATTAAAAAGATTTGATCATCAGTTGGATGAAAACCCATATGTGGATTGTTTGTATGAAACTGTATTTTATTGCTAACAATCAATTTTATTTCTAGGATGAGATCATGTCCTTCGAGTCAGACAAGCAGACAGTGTATCTGCAGGTCTACAGGCCAGTCTATTTTCAGCTTGTGGATGTTCTGCTACATAAAGCCCAGTTTCCTTCTGACGAGGAGTATGCTTCCTGGTCCTCAGATGAAAAGGAACAGTTCAGAATCTATCGGTATGTCTGAGGTCATTTGTTTGTCTGTACACCATATAGTACACTACAAGTCTACCACTATAAATTTGTGTCCCTACTTAGAAATTGTTTCCAGACAAGATGATTAAAAAAAAAAAGTACAGTTTATTTTTTTTTGTTTGTTTGTTTTTGTTTTCTGGCTTTTTACCGAATGCGGAAACAGAAAATCAAGTCTGGAAAATAAATGACCAGATACAGTTTCAAATTTGAATGTAAAATGTTTGCGTGTGTATGTTAATCAGGGTGGACATCTCGGACACACTCATGTATGTCTATGAGATGCTGGGGGCGGAGCTGCTGAGTAACCTCTATGATAAACTAGGCAGGCTGTTGACTAATACTGAACAACCTACATCGTGGCAGGTGGGTGAGAGACATTTTTGAAATTATTTTGACAAAACACTTTTTGCTTGAACTAACATGTTGGCCTTGATGTTTTCCATCAGCACACTGAAGCTTTGCTCTATGGCTTCCAGTCCATAGCTGAGACAATAGATGTGAACTACTCTGATGTTATTCCTGGGCTAATAGGACTCATCCCAAGAATAAATATTAACAACGTGCAGCTTGCAGACACAGTTATGTTCACTATTGGTGAGACAAATAACTAAATAAACTAGACGATAGAAGATAAAGGATCATTATTCAGTATCTGAAGTATGTGTGTCACTAGGTGCTCTGGCTGAATGGTTGGCAGACCATCCAGTGATGCTCAGCAGTGTGCTACCATTGGTTCTACAGGCTTTAGGCAACCCTGACCTTTCAGTATCTTCAGTCTCTACTTTAAAGAAAATATGCAGAGAATGCAAATATGACCTGCCTCCCTACGCAAATAACATAGTAGCTGTTTCTCAGGTATGTGTGATTATGCCATTTCATGTAAGCATTTATATGCTATCAAGTATGAGAGTAAATAATCAACCTGTTTTACCTGATTGTATTTTAAAATTTCTACTATAACTGAGTTGTATAAATACTGGTGATAATAAAGTTAACCTCAAACATGCATTTGTCTGCATGCAATACGTACATACATGTACGTATTGCATGCATAGCCCCATACATGTAACCAAATTAAAGTTTTCCTTTTTATTTACTCAGTGGTTAAAATATACCTTTTGGATTGTCACTTTATTTGTCAAAACATAGAAGAATAATCAAACTATTTAATAGGTTTTGAAATGATCCTATGATTCTATTTCTAAAGCATTCCTTGTCTGATTTCTAGGAGGTGCTCATAAAACAAATTCACAAGGTGAGTAAATATTTGCTGTGTATTTATATATTTAATACTGTACAATAGCTATTTTGATATTTGTATGCAGTAGTCTGTAAGTAGCATCATTATAAAATTCCTCAAGCTCGGGGCGGTGCCCCTAGCTCAGTTGGTAGAGACCCAGTTAGAATCTCAGATGGGTCATTTTCCCAATCTCTTCCCCCTCTTTCTCACCGTGCTTCATGTGAACCTACCATCTACTATCAATAAAAAGCAAAAATATTTACAAAAAATTCATTAAGCCCTCTGCTACCTGTCATTTTGTACTTGCAGACGAGTCAGTGTATGTGGCTGATGCAGGCCCTCGGCTTCCTGCTTTCAGCCCTACCGGTGGAGGACATCTTACGAAACCTTCATTCTCTCATCACCCCCTACATTCAGCAACTAGAGAAGCTGGCGGATGAAACGGTACGTACAAGGACTAATGAACGACTAACGAAATGCTACACACACAAACATTACAGGCACAGTTGGACTCTGGCCAATCAGAACAGGCCTTGTGCCTGTGTGGTGTCACTGCAGTAGAACATATCTCTGCGGGACCAGATTGGATTTGACCCTGTACCATGGGCTAGTGACTCACACGGAGGCGGCAAGACAGACTTTTATCTTTTCAAATGCCAACACACCTCATAACAATGTAGAAGTATTATTATTAAAATTATATTAATGTCTGTATCACCACAATTGATTTATATTACAGATGCATGCACCATAATCTAAAAGCACCATTTTACCTTGCTCAAATGTCAGGTGATTTGTAGATCGTCCTGATGATGGAAAAAAAAAAGGCATTGACATTATCTTAAAAAACCTGGTTAGATGTTAACACCTTGTAATCTCTTTATCTGCCATAGATAGGTAAAGATTGCAAATGTCCGTTGAGAAGCTTTTTTCTTTTTTTGTGTCATTTGTGTTATTCTGTACCCTCCACAATATGTGCACACACTCTTCTGACTCATCCATTTTCTCACTTCTTCTCTTTCTAATTGTTTTCTGTCTGGCTTTTTGATCTATTGCCATTACATCAGACTAGGAAATTGAGTGCCCCTGTCTGGAGCATGACAAATAGTGGCACCTAGTGGTTACACTTTTAGGTTACGATGTATTAAGGGGGAACCACCACAATGCCCCAAGTGGCTGACTACATGGAGTTACATAGTGCTGCTGTTGAACAATATGCAGATGTCATGATGATGAGCAATGTATTCTTTGGTGACTGCTTTTATCAGTTCAAGTGAATAAAAGTGCATGTCGTAGCTTCTATCATACGCAGACTTAAGGTGGTAAGGAAGTACTTTATTGAACTAAAGATGGTTATTTATATGTATTTCATATATTTCTTTCTTTCAGCCTAATCCTTCTAATAAACTAGCTATTATCCACATCCTTGGTTTGCTTTCCAACCTGTTTACGACACTGGACATCAGCAAACAGGACGATGAGTCAGTGGAGGGCTCTGCACCACCTGTCAAATCCACTCCACCACCACCTGGCCCCAACCCGGTCAGTCCTCACTCTATCATTACACTGAATGTTACAATTATGTATTTTATAAATATGTTTTTTTTTTTTTTATAATTATAATGTATATATGCAAACTGGCTCCAATTATTAGATGTCAGTTTTCTATTAAAAACATTTTGTTTCAGGTGGTTGTAGTTTTGCAACAAGTGTTTGCTCTTATACAGACTGTACTCAGCAAGTGGCTTAATGACTCGCAAGTTGTAGAGGTGAGGTGGCCACATCTGCACATAGTTTTTCTTTTGAAAGAAATTGTGTGACATTTTTTTTTTGAAGACATTTTGCTGAAGCTGATCTTGTGTTGTCTCTTAGGCGGTGTGCGCTATCTTTGAGAAGTCGGTGAAGACTCTCCTTCATGACTTTGCTCCTATGGTGTCTCAGTTAAGTGAGATGCTTGGGCAGATGTATAGCACAATTCCCCAGGCGTCAGCCCTTGACCTCACTCGACAGGTAGACGTTATAGTTTTTTGACACGGATAGCTTGTGTTATACTGAAATACTGCAACTGATTCATCCTGATCTGTTGTTTTTAAATGTAGACATTTTATCCAACACCATGACATTGACAGTATAACAATGCTGGCTTTTCTAAATAACCTTTTAATACGTCAGCAGTGCCAGTGTGTGATAGAAACATTTGCTATTTCAGATGGTGCATATCTTTGCCAGTGAGACTGATCACTTCCCACCCATCAAGGCTCTGTTTGAGCTTGTTACCTCAGTAACACTGTCCATCTTCCAGCAAGGTAGGGGGTACAGCATGGATAGACCTGTGAACACTATAAATGGGCTGCTCCTTAAATAATCAGTGCTATATCTCTGCATGCCTCACATACCTTTACAGAGTTAATTTGCTTCATATTTTAAAGCTTAGGGTTATTGATGCATCTTTCTGGAGTCGCTCCAAGACTATTTTGCTATCAGCTTAGGGGTCATAAAGAGAACAAAAGTTCAAAGGTCATTAGAAAACAGAGTCCAATGACTTTTTAAATGTTTGTTCTCATTACTCATTGATGCAAGTGCAATCACAAAGGGGTCTCAAATAATAGATCTGATCGGTGCACTGTTGCCTTGCACAAAACATTGATTTCAGATCATTGCAATTCAAATTACTGTCGTAAGGTATAAACTAAGGGTCACTGACAATTTCTTTAGACATAACTACATTCTTATGACATAATTTTACAATCAAAATTGACCACAGTCTTTACATTTTTATTATTAGCAACATCATACATACACTTGCTGATATGTGTGGTTTTCCTCCAGGACAGAGTGGGCCTCGGGTTCTTGTACCAGCCATGTCTGCTTCTCTTTTTCCGTTTGTGTTGTCGCCTTTTTCCCCTTCTTTTTGCTTTCACTGGTTTAGTAATGGCTGCCTCACGTTCTGCCTCTTAACGCTTTCTTTTTGAGCAGGTGCCCTCCAGTAAACAGTGTCAGTCCTGGAGACAGTAACAGCACAGCGTACCAAAGCTTATTCAGTTGGCTGAGATCTAACACAGCAGGGCAGTCCAGCTGTAGCACGATTAGAGCTGGGCTCTCTTGTGCAGCCTGCTGAATAAGCCATGTCTCTCCTGGATAAGGGCTGGAGGGGTTATTGAGAAAGAGACGTGTTTGGAGTTTGGGAACGGCTATAGCTGGGCACTCACTACAGACATTTCTTCTTTCTCTTGTGTTTGCTGTTAGAATTTTTGTTTTCATTAACTCTAAGCTAGGAACATGCAAGTGGATTCTTCTGTCCACTAACCTTTTTGCATCATATTTTTATATGTCCTGTAGTCCGTGTCCAGCATGAGGGAGGAATGATTTCCAATCCTATCCTTGTCTTAAAGTGTGATTCTTAATAAATAGTTTCCCCTTTAAAGCAAAGAGGAACTTTCTGAACAAACCATCTCTGAACGGACCCTTGGTGGTAACCTCACCCCTGACGCACTCATGTATTTCAGTTATTTGATCATTGTTGTGAACTGTGCCTGCTGGGGAGGAGGTTAAAAGGGATTCATTCAGGGTTGGTGCACCTCTTCCAACCAATCTGTAACAGTAACAGAGGTGCCTCCTGGGTTCCCACTCCAAACCCACTTTTGTTTCTTTAGGTTGGTTCTTTTTCTCTCGTTACTTCTTTCTTTTTCTCCAAACAGCCCCATGTCTTTGTCTTCTGCCTGTTTTTGTTTTTGGTTGGTCTGTTCCTCCAAGACTCTGCCAAAGCTTCATATGCCCCTCTTCTCCCCTTTGTTTCTTACACACGTGTGAATTATTTCAATGAGATATTTTGAGTTCTCTTTTTTTTCCACATGACTGTTGAATCTATTCAGTTGCTGTTTGTATATTATTCTTAGTCTTTTATGATTTCTTAAGTTTCATCTTTATTATATTTTAGGACCCAGGGATCATCCTGATATTGTTGATTCATTTATGCAACTCCAAGCTCAGGTGTGTTTTTGGTTTCTTATTTCATTCACTTTGGGTTTCTCTCTTTCTCTGATTTCTTCCTGTTTCTCTCTCCTGCTCTTTCTGTAACTGGGCCCTAAAGTGTCCCGTCATGCAGGCAAGGCGGTGGAATAACTTAGAAGGGCACTGTTTGAAGTAGAGACTGCTGTCTCCTCAAAACGCTGTGAATTCTAACTCACATGACCACACAGATCAAATGCAAACATTTCATCTGTTTTTATTTATTTTTTTATTTTTTTCCTATCTAGCTAGCTGGTTTAATAATTTAATTTTCACAGAGAACCATGTCATTCTTTACTAAGTTATGTTATTGAATTATTCCATCTCGCTCCTTGGGAATTGGGACAAAAAAGTTGTACATTTACTCAACATTTTGCAAATAAAACCTGATTTTTTAACACATTTACTTCAAAGTCAATTTAAGAGCACCATTTCCACATTAATCAAACTCTAAAAACTTGTGACCTATTTTAACCCATATCAAGCTTATATGAATATGGCAGTGTCCGTTTCAGAGAACTGGTTAGTCTCCCAGCCTTGCCCTTTCTAAGGTCATTCCAGTCCAGAGCCAATTAAAGCCCAAATGAATTAATATTCAACTAATATTAATCAGTTGAGACAAATTGGCTAATGGCTCTACTGTTTGATATTTTTGTCTTCTGTCTACATCCTACTTACTTTGTTTTCTATCTTTGGATAGAGTTAATCTTCATCCCTGTCCCTCTCTCCTCCATCTGAATGAGTTCATTATTATAAAATGAGTTGTATTTATCTTTATCTGCACATGTTAATTACTTACACATTTCTGTTGCATATTCAGTCCAGTCAACCAATAACAAGAAAAGTAATGTTTCAAGTACAATTGATTTAGAGCAACAACACCAAAGTCATCATTGCCTTTAGTTTGACTTAAGTTTCTAATGATTTTAAAGTTTGATTTTTTGCTATTTATTTGTTATACCTTCTACATTGGAGGATTTTTCTTGAATATAGTACTCGTAACAGATGAACTAGAGCCTGGTGGACAGATCTGTCCTTAGACCTGTGTTGCTGTCAGATCTTTTTACCAGGCTGAGTGGGTATGGTTAATAGCATTATTGTGTAAAGCAGTTGAATTTGGTGAAGCAGTACCAACTGGGTTAAATCCACAAAAGCACACTCTGTTGAATGCCTCTGTCTGCCTCTTAGGCTCTCAAACGGAAGCCCGATTTGTTCTTGTCTGAGAATCTTGATGTGAAAGCGGTGTTCCACTGTGGTAAGTTTACTTTGTCTGCTTGGTGATATAATATGATATCTGTGAAATATGTCTGTCAGTACAGAAATGTAAATCACTCATTATTTTTATGTTTCTGTGTCTCATTCTTCCACCTCCAGGAGTTCTCTCTCTCAAATTTCCAGAGGCGCCGACTGTCAAGTCAACTTGCCTGTTCTTTGTGAGCACATACATTTACGAATTCAAATGTTGCAAAAACAATAATATTGATTAGCCTGTTTTAGTTGCATCTATATTCCTCTGTCTTAGACTGAACTACTGCCCCACTGCTTTGATGTACCGCCACTGGCCAGTATAGTTGAAGAAGAGGGTAAACTGCTGCTCCAGGCTGTGTTGGAGGTGGGAAGCAGTAAACATAGGAACTTGGCAAAATAATGCAATATATTTGTTATTGTAATTATTGCATTGCATGGATATCTCCACAGGGCATTGGGGGGGGAGCATCTCGGAGCTTGATGGACCAGTTTGCAGAAGTGCTTTTTGCTCTGAACAAGCACTGCTTTTCTCTGCTTACTGTGTGGTTGAAGGAGGCACTGCAGTCGCCGGGATTCCCATCGTCACGGGTCACAACTGAGCAGAAAGACCATTTCTGTCAGCAGATACTCAGGTATTACTTCTATAGACATATACAGAAAAATGCTAATGCTGAACCACACTCATTCTTTTGCATAGCATACCAATGTGTCTCTGGTGTTTCCTTCAGAGAACGTGTGAACAAAAGGAGGGTGAAGGAAATTGTCAAGGAGTTCACCCTACTGTGCAGAGGGCTCCATGGCACAGAGTATGCTGCTGAATACTGAAACTTTAACCTTGAACTCTCATCCAACCATGACCTCTGCCCTCCTCGCAAAGAGCTGGATCCCACATCGCAACTCTGTCAATGAAGATATCATAAAGTGATTGTAATTACAATAACCCACCCACTGCAGAACAAGACATGGAACCACTTGAGCACCAACCTGCCATTCACTGTGGTTATTGGGACGCAGCTCTCTGCTTCAGTTATATCTGATGGTTATTCTTATTTAAGTCTTTTTGGAAAAGCTACGAGCAGCACTCCCAGCATGCTGCCTTATGCCGCCTTCTTTCTCTATCTTGTTCTGCCTTTCTAGATCTTCCTGTGGTTCCAAGATTGTTTCTTAGTGATTAGCATTGATATGAAATGGTAGTGGTATCATATATAGCTACTTTAACTGAATTCTATTAGTGTGCTCTATATGTATACACATATAAAAACATGGACGTTGTCAGTGCTTCTGCTAATAGAAAGAGGTATGTTCAATGGAGCAATCTCCAAGAAAAATTAATGAACACTATGTACACCAAGCAAGGTATATGCCCTGTTATCTGAATTTGCCAAATATGTTTTTCTGTGACTGTTTTGTCAGACTTTTTAGATGGTGTAAGTGGAGAATATCATATAAATGGATTGTCTTTGTATGGAACTGTATTAAACAGTCCCTACTAGTCATAAGGCATTATCCACAGGTCCTGAGGTTTTAATTGACAAAGATTATTGTAGCTACAAGAGATAAAGGGTGCAAAGAAGGGAGTTGGAAATGATTAATTACTCTGAAGTTGGACTGCTTACTCACTGTAATTGTACAAAAATAATCAAGCTGTGTATATTAACTGTTATTACTGAACACTTCTGTGTTTATGGATGTATGTGTGCCTGTGAGTATGAGAGGTTGTGTGTGCACAGTTCTCTTTACACTTGTGCACTTATATTGGACCTACAGTAAAAATGCATAACTTTCTTTTAGCAAACAGCTCTTTCATTTACTTGAGTCTTCATTTTCATTTACCCAATGCTCATTTCAACTGTCACCATCAGACCAGGCACATTCTTTATTTAACCACCATTTGGTCACACATATCTTATCATCTGCAAAGGCCAGTCATTGACCAGTCTCATTCCTCATTGATCTTTTCTACTCACCAACTGTTGCTCTTATCAAAAGCTTGTGAACAAGCAGCCCAAAACCTGTTTGTTGGTTTGGGTCGCTGCCTTGGTGCGGGCCAAGAAGGATTAGAGTTTTGTTAAGGCATGCAACATCTCTGAGAAAGTCTTTCAGCATATAAAACTAGAGTAACACCAGTTTGTGTATCTGTTCTGTGAGACATTGTTGGTGAAGTGATGTGATGGAGTAAAATAGACTGTTCAGTGAATCAGAAAGACCAGTTAATATCTATTAGCACTCTTTCAGCATTGAAATGTACTATGTGGTCTATGATCAACTTAATCTCAGTCTAATCCTTCTGTCTTATCCAAGGTGCCTGCAAACATGTAGCATGTATGTGTTTTGTGGGGTTTGGGGCGTTCTGGGGCAAGGGTCTAGGCCCCCTATATGGGAGATGCTGCAGCAAGACATAGACTGATACTTGAGGTGAGAACAACTGTCTTGCCTTTTGTTTAAAAACTGAATGATTGGATGTTCTATCCTTGTTTTATATCATGGTCTCAATAAGACCATGATATAAAACAACAATGAGGAGAACAAAGGTATTTATCACAGTAGTTGGTGTAAGAGGAGAGGGGGCTATATAAAGGAACATTGTTTTTGTACCTTGGCTTTAATTTATTAAATATATATTTAAGACTGCAGCTCCTGAGTCATTTGACTGAAGTTATTTTCTACGCTATATCTATACTTGAATAGACAGATACTATCACGCATAACGCCGACGGTATCACAAAAACGGAATAAGTTAAACATGCAACAGGTCGCCTTTTATTGTAGCCAGAGTTACATTTGAAACTCACATTTTATTAATTTATTTTAGAAATGTAATTCCTTTTTGTAAATTGCTAATTTATTGGGTAAATGTGTCGATAACTTACAAGCTGTTCAATTGATTGAGTTTTTCCTCATGCATGTTGCGCGTGCGCACACGAGCTCGTCACACGCGGGAGTCAGAAGTCCATCCGTCCTGTCCTGCGTCTAACTCGGACCACGTCCACCTCATTGGAGGAAAAGCTGAGGTTTCCCAAGGACTCAGTCAGTGTTAACTAACACAAAGAGTGAAGGACTAAAGTTGCTGCATGTAAGTTAACTTACGTTTTACCAATAGCTCTTTGCTAATGCTACTGTTTTTTGTTTTTAGCTAAAATGGCTATTGTTATTGTATTTAGTAATCCATAAAGAGTTAGATTATTGTTGCGTTGGGCTGCATTGGTAAACTCCAGTTAAGTATTCATGTTGGTGTATATAAATCCTTTTGTAATGTTTGCAAAAATGGCACTGAAAGATTCTGGTATGACTATGGATCTGGGATCTGGGAGTCGGTCCATGTGGCTAAAAGAAAGCTCCTAATTGTGCAGTGAGTTTATTGTTGCGTAGGGCTACGTGGGTAAACTCCAGAATTAATATTGTCAGTCATATTAGTGTAATGTTTGCAAAAAGACATTCTGAATCTGGTGTGTCTACAGATCTGGGAGTCGGTCCATGCATCTGGAAGAACAGTACTTGCGCTCTCAGACTTGCACTTTCAGACAACTTCCGAGTTTGCAAGCCCTCTTGTGTCTGGTTAAGGTTAGGTCCATGAAAACTAATGGTTTAGGTTAGGAAACGGGTCTGGTGTTGTGGCAATGTATGCGTTTAAGACCAATATGTGAAGTGCAAGTTCTGCAGCCAGACCCTTCTCGGTCCATGTGGTTAAAAGAAAGCTCCTGATTGTGCAGTGTGTGTGACGTCCTCACGTCATGTCTACCATCAGTGGGTGCTCAGTAATCACTTTAGATTTGCAAGAAATTAATGACGCTTCAGCACGAAGAATACCATAGTAAGAATGTGGTTCTTTAATCTGAAGAGATAAAATCCTACTGTTTTGTGACCTGAACAAAGATCAACTTTAAAATAAATTAAAGCTAACTAATTCAAATTAAAGTAAATGTAAAAACCATCTTTTGCTTATCATTGGTGAACAATGATACAACAAGCAGTAACTGTTGTTTTTAGCTCCCTATAGAGTATTTTTTTTAATCAAGCCCTGTTTCTGTCTCTGTCAGCTATGGCTGTTGTGAGGTTCTACAGCAATGAAGCTGTCAGGGCTCAGGCCTTACAGAGGGCAGCCAAGCTTTATCCTCAGCTGTCAATCACAACGGAACTGTGCTACAATGTGGAGCTAACCGGTGAGTGATTGTGACGGTTAGATTTTAATAATGCTCATATCTTTGGGAATGTGGAGTGTAAAACAACTATGGGTAATGCCTTATGCTTCCACCACAGGCTGTGAGAGTCTAAGGGCTGAGCAGAGGGAAGTTCTGCTCTGGTTGTTTCGTCCTCCTCTGCAGGCTCAACCCCTGTCTGAGAAACCCAACCTAACAGAGGGCTGCGGGGAGACACTGGTAGAGATTGGGCCCAGGTAAAAACTGCTTCTATGCAGCAATACTATGTGGTTATCCATTTTAATACGCTCTTTAGGACACTTTTAATTACACACTCTTTAGGACGTTTTAATATACACATTACATTATACATTCTAGTCTTACATTTTACTGTATGAATTTAAATCATTCTTGAAAAATAATATCTCAATGAAGATTTTAAAATAATTATTTAAAGGGTCTGTCTTTGAAGTCATCTCTCAGATGATTGTTTTGTTTTTAAGGCTTAACTTCTCAACAGCCTGGTCGAGCAACGCTGTGTCCATCTGCCAGAGTGCCGGTCTCACCAATGTCACACGGATTGAGCTGTCACGAAGGTTTCTTATTAAGGTTTGAGGAGACACAGAAGCTGACCTTTCGCATTTATTTATTTATTTATTTTTTATTTTTTTCTGAACAGGGTGTGTTTTTTTGCTCTGATGTGCTCTCTCAATCTGCCCTCCAGCCCTTCAATGAATACAGTGTAAACAAGTTTAAAGAAGACGTAAAGAAGCTGATGGAGTGTTTGTACGACAGTATGACAGAATGCATCTATCAACATCCAATCGTATCATTTGCTGTGGAAATCAAGCCGCAGCAGGTTTTTGAGGTGGACATTTTGGGAAAAGGTCGGGCCGCATTAGAGAAGGCAAATGATGATTTAGGTAAGATTTCAGTCATACATGGTCAGTATCAGCCCCTCTGTCTTCTGCTCACTCTGTTTATTGTAACATTTCCCTTTTTCTTTCGTGTCTATGCCTCATTCAGACTCTCTGCTTTCTGTGAGTACATTGTTTGTGGAGGTATTAATGTCACATGATGTGTGACTTGTTACAGTCACAAGACAGAAAAGATGTTGCTCATTATCGTACACGTGCATGCACGCATGTCTGTACTTAACAGGATTTAAAAGCTACTTAACCCATAAAGCAGTCAAGGCTCCACGCAGGCCGTTACAGTCATTTAAAAAATAATCACAAATCAGAAGTGTATTTAACAGAAAAGTTAATTACACATTTGTATAGCAACTGTTTAGAGACTGCACATTGATGTTTCTTGTTTGAAGATGTTTCAAGCTGCTTGATTATGGAAAAAAATCATAATCAAGATTGTTTTGGTCATTATTGACAATTATTTTACACAATGACTAATTAAAATATGTTGCATTCATTTTCTTTAAAATAAATAATATAATCAAACATAAATAAAAAGCTTAAAAAATAAACAGAAATTATAATTAAGATAAATAAGATCAACAATGTAGTGCACTTCCACAATCTCATGGAAAAGTGTTTCCATGCGGTGTTGCAAATCTTGCCAATAATGTTTTCAGGCCAAATGTGCAAAACATAATTTGACTAAATAATTGTTTCTCGATTACATTAATTTTGCGATCATTGAGAAATGGCAGAACACAGTATGGACGCTGATATAAAGAGTCTGTTTATTCAGTTTTGCCTGCCTTTTATTTATATTCACAACTGCTCAAATAAGCACTAAAGTATCATTTTAATTCAGTTGTGCTTTTTACTTCTGATTTGATTTTATTTTTTTTTGGTCAACAGGCCTTGCCTTTGACTCCTGGGATCTCGACTACTACACATCAATGTTCCAGCGCATTAAAAGGAACCCAACAAGTGTGGAGTGCTTTGACTTGGCGCAGTCCAACAGGTGGGCTTTTTATCTAACCTTCATACAGTCCTCCCTTTAGACCCTTTTACACAAGTATAATACATAATAGTAAAATTTGCTTTTGTGGAGTTATATTGTGTGTACAGGTTTTCTCTATTGACCGTTAGTCTTCTGCTCTGATCTGTCTTATTTTTTTATGTTAATAAAAATAAAGTCCTTAAAGAAGAAAAACTCTTCATTTGTGTATATTGCATATAAACAGCAATATTCTGTATTAAGCAGAATAAAGACTGAGAAATCCTACTCGAGCACTACAGTTAGTGAGAAACTACTAAGCTGATGGATGGTTAAAATATTAACTTTTGTATACATTTACATGTACTTGTATTAAAAACTAAATGTTTGTCATGTCTCTCAGTGAGCACAGTCGTCACTGGTTCTTCCGTGGACGTATGGTGATCGATGGTCAGGAGCAGTCAGACACTCTTTTCAGCCTCATTATGGACACCCAGCGACATACCAACCAAAATAACATTATTAAGTTCAGCGACAACAGCAGGTTAGAGATTAACACATGTTATGTGTGTCAGAGCCATATGGGTGACTCACTGTAATGTTTTTATATTTGTTTCCAGTGGCATCAAAGGGGTGCAGTTAGACTGTTTGTATCCTAAAGATCCATCCCAGGCCAGCACGTATGAGACTCGGCGGTCTCTCAGACACGTGATCTTCACTGCAGAAACGCACAACTTCCCAACAGGTACACTAAACAGTGATGCAGACCCGTTTTCCTGTGAGTTGTTTTTAATAATATCCTAATCTCTTTTGCAGGTGTAGCTCCATTCAGTGGTGCCACAACAGGCACAGGAGGTCGTATCAGAGATGTCCAGAGCGCTGGACGAGGAGGCCACGTCATTGCAGGAACAGCAGGATACTGCTTTGGAAACCTGCACATTCCAGGTCAGACCAGTTTTTTGTTTTTTTTAAATAGTGGTTTTAAACTTTGGGATAGTAGTAGTACATTGTATTTCTGTCTTTCCTGTAGGCTATATACTTCCCTGGGAGTGTAAAGGAGAAGGCTGGGAGTATCCATCCAGCTTTGCTGCACCTCTGCAGGTAGCTATTGAGGCCAGCGATGGTGCCTCAGACTATGGCAACAAGTTTGGAGAACCTGTTCTGTCAGGTATGCAATACACAAAAGGATCAAAGTGACATTACATTTGATCAGTGTTGGTCATCTTACTTAAAAAAAAAAAAGTAATTAGTTACAGTTGCACATTACTTCTTCCAAAAAGTAATTGAGTTAGTAACTCGGTTACCACATTGTAAAAGTAATTAGTTACTCAGCAAAGTAACTGTGAAGTTATTTTTTTATGTTCTATAACACTATTACGTTCTATAACATTTTTAATATCAAAGATGTTTCTTTTAACAGATTGAAGAAGATAAACACTATATACAGTATTTTAGGTATTTGGTATTTATTTGAACTCAATAGATTGCAGACTGCCATATGATATGTATAGAAATAAAAACATATAAAGAAGAAATATTGAAAATAAAATTCAATGGCAAAATTAAGACACACAAATGTAAACTTTGGTAAAAAGAAACAAAGGGAGACCTGGCCATTAAGTAGTGCACATCTCTGTACCTGTAAATTATTGCACAACAAACAACACAATCCAACTCTCTCTGTAGATTAACATGTTGTTCATTCTCAAAGAAAATGAACAATACATTAATCTATTCTAAAATACTCCTCATCTAACAACTAAACCAGTGGTTGTTCCGTAGGAGGAGAAGCAAACAAGTGTCGTGTTAGCATGTGTTGATGTGAGTTGCTTCATAAGATTTGAGTTGCTTGAGGCAGACGTGGATAAAGTCTTTTTTCCTGGACATAGCATGTTACAAAAACATTCTTGCCTTTAATTTCAATTAACGAGAAGTAGTGCC
Source organism: Perccottus glenii (assembly GCA_024416835.2). Taxonomy (NCBI): domain Eukaryota; kingdom Metazoa; phylum Chordata; class Actinopteri; order Gobiiformes; family Odontobutidae; genus Perccottus; species Perccottus glenii. The sequence continues at coordinate 12,870,248 of CM044559.2, forward strand.
GGTTAAGTACTTCCAGTTCGAGAACGCTACCTTTGAATTTCCCCGGCTTCTGTTTAGTGGTAGTCAGAGCGTGCAGTGAGACCGCGTGAGCAGGGCACCACCCACCCAGCCAAACATCATCGCATTTGCAACGGTGTCATCACCCCCACCCCTGCTCTCTCCAGCAGCAGCTGATGTGTAGCCAAAGCATGACACCTCACGCTTTATTCAACCAAATTGTAGTAACTCAACACTTTACATTCTCAGTAAAGATAATGGCGTTGCAACGATGGAAAAAGTAATTATTAGATTACTTTGTTACTGAAAAATAAACTTTGTTAGTAACGCCGTTATACTTGATATAGCCATTTATTAATTGTGTAGTCATATTTGTTGCATAAACAAATGCGTCAATTGTACTTTTTTAATGTGTGGTGTTTAATTCAAGATGTGGCTGTTTGTTGTCTATAAATAGGAATCTACAATACAGTTTACAAAAGAATAGGAATCTACAATACAGTTTACAAAAAGCCCACTATCAAGGAGTTTTGTCAGAGTACAGAAGTGGCATTTTTAGCTTTAGAGTCTCAGAATCCTCCTACTTCTTTAATGAACAAAATTATGTTTAATGTTTTGTAAAACAAAGTATTGTGTTGTTGTTTTCTAAAACTTGCTCTTAGTGCTGGAATATTCATTGTTAACCAATCATTTATTCTTGTAGTACAGTTTCTGTTCCAAAGATTAAATTCATTCTTCCCTTGTGTAGGTTTTGCACGTTCATTTGGCATGCGTCTGGCTAATGGAGAGCGGCAAGAGTGGGTCAAACCAATAATGTTCAGTGGTGGACTTGGCTCTATTGAAGATGCACATGTAAAGAAGGAAGAAGCAGAAACTGGTAATGTGTCAACTTTTGAGTGAAATACGTTTAGTCACTGCTGATGCTATATTTATACACAACGATCAAAGTCTCACCACTTGATCAATGACTCATCGCGGCCCCTTGACTGTGCCTGTCAATCAGGAATGGAAGTGGTCAAGATTGGAGGGCCGGTGTACAGAATTGGTGTGGGAGGTGGAGCAGCCTCATCTGTGCAAGTATGAACCCAAAAAACACAAACTCACTGTGATGTTATAGGGTGCTCTTTATTAATTTTATTTTTTTGTCAGGTCCAAGGAGACAACTGCAGTGAGAAGGATCTGGGAGCAGTGCAGAGAGGAGACGCTGAGATGGAGCAGAAGATGAATCGTGCTCTCCGGGCATGTCAGGAAAGAAGTGAAGGAAACCCAATCTGCAGCATACATGACCAGGGGGCGGGAGGAAATGGTATAAAACTGAAACTTTATATAAAATAAAAAAATAAGGACTGTTTAGGTAGTTAATCACTGTCTTCTTTAGGTAATGTGCTTAAGGAGCTCAGTGAACCAGCTGGAGCTGTGATATACTGTAGTAGATTCAAGGTAATTACTATATTAGTATAGCCTGCAGTTGATAAGGATTTTCTACATTTTCTTCTTCTGTTATAAGTTCTGTTTTCTTCTTTTCTTTAGAAAGGTGACCCTACATTGAGTGTGTTAGAACTATGGGGGGCAGAGTATCAGGAGAGCAATGCTTTGCTGCTCCACTCGTCAGACAAGGCTTTCCTGGAGAGAGTCTGTCGGAGGGAGAAGTGTCCTGTCGACTTTGTGGGAAACATCACAGGAGATGGCAAGGTATGTTTCAGGCCTGATCAATATGTGCACATTGGTCCTTTTAAATCAGTCGTTGCTTACTGACTTGTTTACACACATTAGACTTCACTATCTTTTTTGTCCAATAGATTAAACTGGTGGACGATGAAGAAGACAGGAGTGAACAAAACAGTGGCGGGCGCTGTCCTGTTGACTTGCAGCTTGAATGGGTTCTGGGGAAGATGCCACAGAAAGAATTTAAGATGGAGCATCTGACCCCAACACTCAAGCCGCTGGTTCTTCCAGCTGACCTGACGGTAAAAGAGGCACTTGACAGAGTGTTGCGTTTGCCCGCTGTGGCGTCTAAACGATACCTCACCAATAAGGTCAGTCTACCTGTCTAGCTTGTGTGTGTGCTTCCTGTTAATGCTCCTTGCCTCTTTTTTATTTAGACACTTCATGTCTTCCCTCTTTCTTTGGTCGTCAGGTGGACCGGTCTGTGACTGGGCTGGTTGCTCAGCAACAGTGTGTTGGCCCTCTTCACACCCCATTGGCTGATGTCGCTGTTGTTGCTCTGTCACCATTTAGCCTAGAGGGGGCAGCAACTGCAATCGGAGAGCAGCCAATTAAAGGCCTAGTCAATCCAGCAGCTGGGGCTCGTATGGCTGTGGCAGAAGCTCTCACTAATCTGGTGTTTGCCAGAGTCACAGCTCTGAAGGTGCACTTCATTTTATCCAAGATAATCTGAGCAAACGTACACATTCTATGTAATGGCACAAAATACTGTACAGTTAACTTTTGTTTCAGAATATAAATACTCAGGACTTATCTAATGTTCCTGGGGGTGTGCTTTAGGATGTGAAGTGCAGTGGAAACTGGATGTGGGCTGCCAAGTTGCCCGGTGAGGGAGCACATCTGTGGGACGCATGCAAAGCCATGTGTGAGGTGATGGGTCAGCTGGGAGTGGCTATCGATGGGGGCAAGGACTCGCTGAGTATGGCTGCTAGAGTGGGAGAAGAGACAGTGAAGGCCCCAGGTATTAAAATGATGCTAGTCAGGCATTTACATCACAAACACAATGTCCAGACAAAAAGCAGTCCCACAAAAAGAACTAAAAACCATATATTATCTTTTGTTTTACTTTCTGACTGTAACTTGGCTTCCTCACTGCTTCTACTTCAGGTGCTTTGGTTATTTCTGCATATGCTGTTTGTCCTGACATCACAGCTACTGTGACACCTGATCTAGAGGATCCAGATGGCAAAGGTATTGCATGGATTATCTAGAGAATTTGGTAGTAGTCATGTAGACATTGCCTGTCTCTGACCCTCTGTTCTGTCTCTAGGCATGTTATTGTGGGTTCCTTTAAACCCAGGCCAGCATCGTCTAGGAGGCTCTGCTTTGGCTCAGTGCTATAGCCAGCTGGGAGACTGCTCTCCTGACCTGGACCAACCACAACTATTCGCTGCCTGCTTCAACACCACACAGACACTCATAAAGGGTCAGCTTGCACTTCTTACCAAAAAACCTCTGCAGCAAAGGGGAAAGTTTTGCCTAGCTGGCTGTGTAGAGTATGCTGTGTTTAGGATGGCTTTTTATTTGTGAAGTCACCAAAAGCTCTGCACTGGGATGACTCTGCCACCTAGTGGTTATTTGAGGAATATACATTCTGCTGACAATAGAAACACCAATCTTTAACAAGTTCTGTATAATTCTGGGTTATTTTAGATCATCTGGTGAGTGCAGGACATGACATCAGCGATGGAGGCCTTATTTCCTGCATCCTGGAGATGGCCTTTGCAGGAAATTGTGGGGTTGATGTTGAACTGGCATCACAAGGAGCTGGAAGTGAGGGTTTTATTCTTTTTGCAATATGTTACAGATGCTTTAACTCTGGCAAAAACTCAAGTGTGTCTTTGCTGCCTGTACAGTGATGGAGCTGTTATTCAATGAGGAGTCTGGTTTGGTTCTTGAGGTATCACAGAATGATGTAGAAACAGTGTGTCAGAGATACAGCAATGTAGGCGTGCAGTGCCTTCAGATTGGAAAAACCTCAGGTTTTGGACCTGAAGCAATGGTGAGACTTCATCTAAAAGTTTGTTTTTATTTAGTTTTCAAATCTAAACTCTTCAGATTATTAGTAATAACCACAAAAAAAATGAATGAACCACAGCCTTCTTTTTGTTTTGTTGTAGATCAGAGTTTGTGTGGATGGACAGGAGGTGCTGAAGGAGGGCCTCCCTGAACTCAGAGCGGTATGGGAGGACACCAGTTTCCAGTTGGAGTGCCTTCAGGCCAACGAGCTATGTGTTAAACAGGAAAAAGAGGGGCTCGCGAAGAGGACACAGCCCTACTTCAAATTGACCTTTGACCCTGCTGAAATGCCCAGTATCAAGCAACTTTGTAAGAAACTGGAGGCATACTAGTTGCAATATGTTAATTATATCTGATGTTATCATGTTTTTTTATTTTAAAATTTATTTAACAGTTGGTAATTACTGTGAACGGACATGTTGTGACTGTGTCAATTGATGCAGTATTAAAACGTATTACGTTCAGAACCTGTTGGCTTATTAGGGTTTAACTTTGATGTCACTCTTCAGGTGAAGGATTGCCCCGTGTAGCGGTGGTCCGAGAAGAGGGTAGTAACGGAGACCGAGAAATGTCTGTTTCTCTGTTTATGGCAGGGTTTGAGGTTGGAACATAGATTCTTTATTAAAGATATATTTTATTTAGTCAATAGCGGCATGTAGCAAATGTCTTTTTATTTATTCAAAGGTGTGGGACGTCACAATGCAAGACCTCTGCTCTGGCTCTTTAACTCTGGACCCGTTTAAAGCGGTTGTATTTGTTGGAGGATTCAGCTACGCCGATGTCCTGGGATCAGCAAAAGGCAGGACTCACTCATTGTTTTCTCTAATTTTTACAAAGCTTTTACTACAATAGTTTCATGTCTGATATTGTATTTTGTGATAGGGTGGGCCGCTACTGTTGCATACAACCCAAAAGCCAAGGCTGAATTTGATCGCTTCCAGCAGCGGATTGACACACTGAGTTTAGGTGTGTGTAATGGCTGCCAGCTTCTAGCCTTGCTGGGCTGGGTCGGAGAGACAGCCAGTGGCACAGGTAAGAGGACAAAAGCACTGAAATGCACTGTCCACTAAAGAACAAGATATCTTACATTTATATGATAATTATCTTCAACAATGTTTCTTGCCATGTCTCTAACAGATTCCAATGTTGTGCTGACCCATAATAAATCTGGCAGGTTTGAGTCACGCTTTGTCAGTGTTGGTATTGAGAAGTCCCCATCTATCTGGCTCAGAGGCATGGAGGGCTCCGCCCTGGGGGTGTGGGTCGCACATGGGGAAGGTATAGTTCTTTTCAGGACATAGATTAACCTTTGGGGCCTTTAGTTGCCTGGCACTATAATGCTATGAACAAATTAGAAGCAGTTATTTAGTGTGAAACTTTTGAATTTGTGCAACTCATTGCTCATTCGGTTGAGTCATTGTCAGAGTGTTCTGTTATTGCTGATAACAGAACACTGTTGTCTTTCTTTATTGATTTTACTGTAACAGATTCACTTTTTTGCAGGTCTGATGCAATTTTGTAGCTCCCAAGCACAGGACAGGATTGTTTCTGGCGGCCTGGCGCCCCTACGTTACCTTGATGACCATGGTCATCCCACTGAAGAATACCCTCTCAACCCTAATGGCTCCCCACTGGGCATAGCTGGTCTCTGCTCGACAGATGGCAGACACCTAGCCATGATGCCGCACCCAGAGCGCTGCACCCTGGGGTGGCAGTGGCCCTGGGCCCCGAGGGTCTTCAGGGCTTCTCTCAAACCATCACCATGGCTACAAATGTTCAACAACGCAGCTGCCTGGTGCAGCAACACACTGTAATACTGCTGGTTTACATGTGTCTAATAAAACTAAAAAGCCTGTTTACACAAATTCTTCCATGTAGTTCCAGCTTTACTAATATTGTTTTGTTTTTCTTTAAACTCTGATTTGAAAAGTGTTGACCTACTGAACTAATCTGGATATTTATAAACTGTACTTAACAAATAAACATTTAATGAGTAACAGTATGTAGTATTTAGAAATTTCAAGATTGAAAAAAAAAGTAAAAGCAATAAATATTTTTTCATTTTACTCAAATATATTTACAAATATTTGACTTTTGCATTAGTTACTGACTACTTATGGCACAGTTTTGCAAGATCCAAAAAGTCAAATGCCATAGTCTGAGATTAAGGGGGATTTAACAAGAGATTTTCCTGAGTACTGAATAACAAACTATAGATTTCACTGAGCACTGTAAAGACTGGGCAGCCATGTTGAGTCAATATTACTGTATCCACCAATCCAAGCATCTGTACAGAAACATTACTCTACAGCTACAAAGAGTGTGTACCAGCACCTACAGAGAGTTCCCAATGACTGCGTGTTGTTGCTGCATTTGAGTCTGTCCTCTTTGTGGAGCCATTTGCTGGTTAACATTGATTACACAGACGAGTAGCAGGATGACCACCACAAAGTCATCCAGGACTCCCAGCAGGCCACTTAGTGATGAGTCTGTCTCTAGTGAACCTGCCGAGGACGAGATGGGCTTTAGAAAAGAGAATGAGAAGGACACTACAGTCCGTACACAGCACAGGGCTACTCTGAAGAAAAACAACCACAGCAGTCCTCCCATGGTGCCCAGGCCCCGGACCATTAACTGCAGAAGGAGAGGTGCATCACACAGGTAGTCCTTCATCTAAAAGACCAACAAATGATAACATGTCAGGAAAACTAACTTCTCATTAAGACATGAAATTTCATATATGAAAATAGAAATGTAATATACTTAATGGTTCCTGTCTAGTTTTATTACATACAAGCTGATATAAAAGTACAATCTAAAAGGGCAGTTGTGCTGATATATAACACCAGTGCCCCTGCTGACTTAAACTTCTGTTTTTTTATGTATTATTTGAAAGAAAAGGACAGGCTAGGCGTGTCAGTATCAGGTGTTACCAGATGCCGTTATTCTTAAGTTTTGGGAATGTAATTTCTCTTAGTTCTTGCCCAACAAGTGTCCCTATTACACGCCCTGTCCCGAGGAATATTTTGGTTCTTACATTTCAATTAAATACCGAAACAAGGATCTGTTTCATATAAAGTACTGACCCGCCTTGGAGCTCCAGAATAACGTCTGTTGTAGTCTGTAATTTCTCCCAGAATGACACTTGACTGTCGATCTGACCGGCTCTCATTAAATAAATGACAAAGCACACTGACCTGTAAACAATGTTTTTGTTTATACTTTTGTTGAAATAAGGGGTTTCACAATAATGTAAAAGCATTGTATGCTGCACCTTCTGTCTGCATAGAGGACAGCTGATTGCATCCAACCATGAGCCATGTCTCCAGTAAGTCATTAGGCAGGGAGCTACAGTCACAAAGTAAACCGCTTGTTACAAACTGCAACACTTTAACAGTGAATTATGATAAAAGTGAGGGTAGAATGTAAAGCATGCAAAATTGCATCATTGTTAACAACAGATAAAAGGTTGTGGGGCAAGAGCAGCGGTAACTGGAGTAAGTTTCTGTGCTCGGGTCCAGGTAACACCAGATGTGTATTGAAAAAACAAAGCCTGAAACATTTGCCTCTTGAAATGGTCAAGTCCAGACCATGCCTGAAGATGCTTTTGTCATATCAGGTTGTAGTTCATTCTCATAATAGGGCTGGGTAATAGGGGCTGGGTAATTTATCAGAACAAGGACATTGAGTCATTAGCTTGTGGCAAAAAAAAAAAAATGTCTAGTGCATTCCCAGGCTTGGACCAGGCTTTGCACACACCAGAGTGACACATAAGAGCCCAAAGAAAAGAGCCACATCATACCTTGTATAATTGAGCACTTCATTAGGTGGTAAGTGGGTAGGTAATAAGCAAAAATGATGCTGTTGTGAATGTCTATGAAATCAAACTTCACATTGTAGTGTTTGGATGAAACTTAGCTTTGATTAAACCATTAATGAAAAAATATGGCATACCGCAGAATATATGGCCACAGTTTGTCTGTACGGGGAAAGCTGGTGTCTGCAAGCACACTGGACACTGGCAGTCTTTTTGGCTTGTTGGTGAACATACATTTGCAGATTCCTAAAAAATAAGAGAAAAATACAGAAACGTTAACATTTAAATTTTAAACTTTAATGTTACAAAAAATACCTAGTTTAATAAAATAAAATAATATATATATACTGTATATACACTTTTGACTAGTTCTAAAATATAATAGTAAAGTGTTTGTGGAGACAAAAATATTCAGTCAGTGTGAGTGATCACCTTGAGACAGCTGATGCACGATGAGTTTGTTGGTGTAAACATCAAAGGTTTTGAAGAAACTCTGTGACCCTGAGTTTCTTCAAGGAAACGGCACACTCTGCAACGTGACATAGAAATGAAAAATACATTAACACTACTTATCCGTTATATAGACAAGAAACAAAAAACTAGCCGTAAGGAGATTCATAATTTGTTATATTTTGACAATACAAACATAATTAGTGTAAAACAAAAATAAATAAAACATTTCTGCAAAATGATGCTTTGCCCATGGAAATTTTCCATGGTCAATGTTTCTAACAATTCAAACCATAACAAAACAAACAAAAAGTATTTTACCTGGATTGTGAACTGTAGCAGAGGTGCATAGTAAACGGCAGAGGTAGGCAGTTAGACTCCTCTGTTTTCTAGCAGGAAGTGCTGCTCGACAGCATCATTCAACCTAAAAAATTGGAACTAGCTGTTAATAATCAACCACTGTTCAGTGTGTCAGTGAAGTAGCTTAAGGGAAAACTATTAGTCAGTCAATACCACAGTGCACAGTAAATTGCAACACTTTTTACAATAACACCATAAAGCATAAAGTCTAATTCCTATCAGAGGCCAGGATATTTGGATCACATGACTTTTTGCCAGATCAATGATTCCTTCCAGTTAGTTTAAGTAGGTTAAGTTTGACCTCAACAATCATTTACCTATTATTTACTCTGCCAACAGTCTGCTTTAAACCCACTTGACCAGAGGTGTTAGCTGTGACACTGACATTAAAAATGAAATGAAAATTTCTGGAGGTTAAATGTACAATACTCAATTCATTATATGTAAAGTAAAACAAGGTAAAAATAAATAAATAAAAATTCTGTGTCACTATATGTCAGTGTCCTTGTTGTGTCAACTCTATCAAAAATATCTCAGCAAATAGACCACCTTTGGTTGAAAGGCAGTGTAGTTCAGGTCATTTAAAAATAGCAGCAGTCAGTCAGTCAGGGTCAGGGGCTGAGGCTGGCAGGGGCGCAGAGATAACCCAGAGCTACTACCTGACACACAGTTACAGACAGGGTGCTCCGGATGAAAGGAGCAAAGTCCAGCTGCAGGTCAAATACATTTCACAGGGCTGTGTGATGTTAACAATTAAATGTTAAAAAGAGCTGATTGTTCAATATCTATATTTTTAGACATTTAACAAATTGTGACTGTAATCAGAGAGAAATATTGTAGAAATTGTTATTAAACTTTCTACATTAGATTAAGTCGGTTAATTGAGGCCTATAGTGTATTGTTATTTAAATAAAATTAAATAACTAGATGCTAAAAAATATATATAACTCAACCTAAACAGTACAAAAACTGCAAGCCAAGAAAAAAAATAACGCTGTCATATTAAGTATGAAAGGGTTTGAATACCTTTCTGTGATTGGCTGCAGACGGATTTATGAGCTGTCAATCTTCTAAGAGCTCGATACTGATTGGTTCCGACAAGGATCATTGAATTTCAGCAAGAGCTCTAAAGCCACTAAGACGCTGAGCTATTCATGTATAGATTTACGCTGCTTTTATGGTGGAGCGGCCTGCTTGTGTGCTGGCGTTGCGTATATGTCGTTAGAGATTTACCTCTTGTTTGCAGCAGGTGAGAACAAATGCGGAGATAGAAGCGGAAGAGCTTTGCAGACAGGTTGAGAGGTCGTTATAAAAGGCACCAAATGGACGAGAACAAAACTGCTCTGGTCGAAAGCCTTATTATTTGGGTGAGTTCTTGCTTTACGCCAACTACGTGAGCGATCTGCCTGCAATCAGACACTTATACCGGAGCGGTTTATTCACCTGCTTAAGGTGGCGGAGGTGTCACTAACCACTAAACCTACACTTGTGGACAAACGAAGGAAATGTCCAGCCACTTGAGCAAATAGTCGCTACTCACACCAATGTTTACCGATAATAAATAAAATAAGCACCGTTGTACTATTGCGATTTATATTAATCCACAAGCTAATGAATTATCGTCCATATTAAAATAAAACTATTATGGGTGGGCTCTAAAATATTACTCTTCATTCAAGTCTTTCCTCTTTTGGGCTTTTAATCTAATTAACCACGAGATATTTGTAGAATGATTATATTTTGTTTTGTTTTTATAACTTAACGTTCACTAACGTTACACTTAATGGTAACGGCAGTGTGTATCTTTTATTATGCTAATAGTATTCCTGTGGTAAAGCTAATTCGCATGAAAATTATTTGACTTCGTTTAGTTTTATGGTTCAGCTAAAATTTGTATTTAATGACTTATCTTTAAAAAAAAATAACTATTACTAATGAGAACCATAGACAAGTAACCATAGTAACTTACTGTATTGTCATCGGGGTAATATATCCCACCCATGCTAATTTAAATTTACACATCATTATGTATAAGTCTTTTATGTAATTGTCTAAAAAAAAAAATCAGACTTTTTTTGTGTTGGTAGATAGGTAGATGCACCAGAATGCACAGCATTAGATAATTACATATTAAAGAGTGCTATTTCAGTGCTTAAACAATACACTCACTGCAGAAAATAACTGCTTTTTTTAATCTTTCAGCTGCAGACCTTTAACATTTCTGCGCCCTGTAGAACGGTGGAGGACCTCACCACTGGAGCAGCAATATCACAAGCCCTGCATCAGATGTAAGAATGCACAAGCATGTATTCCAGGCATACAGTTGTTGTTCGTGTCCCATTTATTAAGATCAGCCAGAATAGGTACTAGAGATACAAAGTTGTAACCAAGTAAAGTTTTAAAAAGACCATTTGAAACACAATTTAGAAACTAAACCTAACCAAATTTATTCTAGATCACCCACATGTGATCTAGAATAAAATATATTTTAATAGATTAAATTTAAATTGTATTAATTAAAATTGTGACACACGGTACCCGAAGAGGAAGAAAGATTTGTTTTAACAGCATCAGAACAATGGCACTGCACATCAAATGTTGATACTTGTGTGTTGCAGTGACCCAGGATGGTTCTCTGAAGGATGGCTTGGTCGCATCAAAACAGATGTTGAAGACAACTGGAGACTGAAGGTAGAAAAACATTTTTTCTGCACTAACATTTCACTTGCTGACTCTTTTCCTACCCCCTGTGAAATCCTGTATGCCCCAGGGATGCTGTTCCTGAACCTGTGCTCTCACTCCTCTGGTGAAATGTGTCACTTGTTTATTATTTCTGCTAAAGCCTGCTATGCATTATCCATGTGGTAATTTGCAATAATAACCCTTCTCATAGTTAATGTCCTGTCTCCTGCGTTAACTTTGCTCTTTGTGTACATTCAGACTTGTATTTTTATTTTACATGAACATATTTAATCAGTGTAGACTTTTTACATTTTTTATATTGTCTGAAATCTTTTTAGATGAACAACCTAAAGAAAATTCTTCAGAGGATGGTTGACTATTATAACGAGGTACTCTTTGTGTTTATATAGTTGTTGTTAGCCCAGATGGAATTTGTTTGTTTATTATAAACACCCCAAACACTTAAACCTGCTTAGAAATATACTTAATTTTACATTTAATTTTGAGGGTTTTTTTGCTCACAAGAAAATATCATGTGTTACTCTACACCACAAGGCCTTAGACCAGGAGATCTCCGGGTTCCCTTTACCGGATCTGACTCTTGTAGCAGAGCATTCAGATTCTGTGCAATTGGGGCGGCTGCTACAGCTCGTACTGGGCTGTGCTGTCAAGTGTGAACGCAAACAAGGTATCACCTATGTTTTATTATTGAATTGCCAAACTACTGACATTGGCCAAATCATTTGATGGGCTGTGCAACCAGGTCATGTTGGACACAGGTACTAAATAAATAGTTTGATATATTCCTCTTGCACCATTTTCAGAATACATTCAGATCATCATGACCTTGGAGGAGTCTGTGCAGCATGTTGTCATGACAGCCATTCAGGAGGTTAGTCCCTCCTTTCCATCACAGAGATTACATTTGTTTTCACTCTATTTAGGCATGGAGGCTGAGTGGTATTTAGCTATTATTAGTATTATTATTATACAGTCATTTTGCTTTTTCAGCCAGTTCCATTCAATGTTTTTTCTGTTTCTCAGCTCATAAGTAAAGAGACCATGGCCCCATTTGGAACAGAACTGTCAGGGGACTTGGAACAGCAGGTTTGTGATGATATTATGTCCCTCTGATCCCTCTCAGCAGCTTATTAATAGATTAACAATTTACTGCCTTAAAAGTCAGTTTGTCACACATTTATTTGGGGTTTATGAAATCAATGCATAATAATAAATGTGGAATACTTTTTACCTCTTTTTTTGTTTCATCAGCTTAGAAAATCCCTACAGGAACTTGCTGAACTTTCAGCTGAGAAGGAAGCTCTAGCCCAACGATGTCAAGAGCTGGACATACAGGTAAAAATTTATGCATACAATAAATTTACATTAGTTAATAAATGTCTGCCTTCAGTGGAACTCTTGAGCGGCAGCTCTGGCCGATTGCACATAAAACACAAATGCCTTTGGTACAGTACAAAATAAACAGGACTTGTGCCTTTGCTGAAATTCTGGGGTCCATTGTCTGGAGCTGCTGTGGCAGAAACATTGTGAGCTTACAGTCTGGGCTGTCTGTCCATGCTGTGCCCAGATGAATCAGCACAGTCCAGGCAGATACAAATTAGCAAAAGCACTGATCAACTGTTCAATTGGACTTTCAACAGATTGGTTTGTTTTGTCATCATTTCTCATCACACGGAGGTAAGTCCAATATGACAAAACTAAACACAGCTCATCCGTCTTTTCTAATGTTTGCTCTAACCCTGCTAACAGATGGAATAATTACAGAGCTGTTCAATGCAAGTAATGCAGGATTTGACTAATATTCAATCATTTTGAAAGTAACGCTACCACATTTAACATTTAAAACACTCAACCATTTTAACTATGTTGATGTGTTTATTATAAAAAGTAAAATAAAATAAAAATAGAAAGTAACGTAGTTGATGATGAAAAGGTAACTGACTTTGAGTTGAGTTTTACAAGTGCGTTTCTTTCTTTTTTGTTTAAATTCTTTATATTTGTAGACAGTTTTTGTCACTTGTAAATGTGTGGACATGAATTAATCCCAAGTAAATTCAGTGTCTGGGAAAAGGTGAAATGAATTAACCACATAATAACATGTTTGCTCAAAAAGCACTTGCTGCCTCCTGCTTTAAGCCTCAATAACTCACATTAACGGATGGGATCAACAAAGCTCTTTTAATGCCTCCAATCTCTTTTTTGCCAGAAATAATTATTGCCCAATGTTGCTGGCAATGTTTGTTTCAAATATTTTAGTCCAGTCAACATCCTATTTCTCTATATTCATCTGGGACAGGTGGCAATTCTTCAAGATGAACGGAACAGCTTATTGGCTGAGAATGATGTTCTAACTGATCGAGCCAATCAGCTGGACTCATTTGACGACCCAAAGACAGCCTCAGGAAAGAAACACAGTCAGTTACAGCAACAGCTGGAAGCTATACAGGAGGAAAATTTCAGGTCTGTCTTTTGTACCAGCTATTCTCTAAAAGTATTCTCTGGTGGTCATGGGTGAATGAATCTGAAGATGTTGTCCATATCCATCAGGCTAGAGGCAGCTAAAGATGATTACCGGATCCACTGTGAAGAGTTGGAGAAACAGCTGATTGAGGTCCAGCATCGTAACGACGAGCTTACCAGTCTGGCAGAAGAATCACGAGCACTCAAAGACGAACTGGATGTGCTAAGGTTAGTCTGCAGTCTGTGGTTTCAATCGGATGATGTATTCAGTTGAAGTTATGTGGGAGCTACAAATATTGTTTTGAAAAGTCTGTTTAGAAAGAAGTCTATATTTCTGATTGACACTCTTCCAATCAGATAAGAAGAACTAATTACTGAAAATAGGCGTAATAGCCTTAACAACTAACTTAGATTTGTGCAGGAACTGCTCTGACCGAGTGGTAATGCTGGAGGCTTCAGTGGAAACATACAAGCGTAAGCTGGAGAATCTTGGTGATCTGAAGAGGCAGATGAAGCTGCTGGAGGAAAACAACATGACCTACATGCAAAACACTGTTAGCTTGGAAGAAGAGCTGCGGAAGGCCAATGCAGCGCGAGCACAGCTGGAAACGTATAAGAAACAGGTAAAAGTGGAATCAAATGGAGAAATAAAAAAGCTTGTCTATCTCTGCTAGGATGAATGTTTTTTGATCATTAGCACATACAGTGTTTGATGATGGCTGATGTCTTTGTCAGGTCCAAGAACTACACAAGAAGTTGTCTGAGGAAACAAGGCGAGCAGACAACCTGGTCTATGAAATGAAGAAGCTTGAAGAGAGGCACGAAACTCTGATGAAGGAGAAGGAGGTGTGTTTGGATTATTAAAATATATATAAATCAACACAAATTTTCAAGTCTGTCCAGGGTGTTGGTTTTTAAATGTATCTATCTTTTTCAACACAAGAGGATCATTGTAGAGAGAGACTCTCTAAAAGAACTAAATGAGGAACTGAGGTGCACACAGGTTCAGCAGCACCAGCTCTCCCAAGCAGGTAAGTGACTCAAATTTAACATCTGTTTGAAAGAACGATGCCAACACTTAGCTTTGTTTGATGAACATATGACCTTTAATTTAGGAATACTTCCTTCTGGCAGCCCCAGCCATGACAATCTGGCAGCTGAATTAATACCTATTGAGTACAGGTAACCTCTCACTGCATATCATTTACTTGTCCTCTGACCCAGTTCAATAATAATGGCAAGCTTGTATGTGGCATTGTTTAGGGAAAGGTTCATCAGGCTACTGCATGAAAACAAGATGCTAAGAGTGCAACAGGAGGAATGTGAAAGAGAGAAAATTGCAACTCTGCAGGCCCAGCTTGAAGAAGCCCATAAGAGCCAGAGTGAACTGGAAACAGAGATCAGGTACCGTACTGTCTGTGTGTCCTGACCTGTTCTGTTACTGTTTTTGATGCTGATTTCTTTCCCAATTATAACTCCAGATTAAGCAGAGAGCGGGCCAGTGAGCTGCAGCAACAAGTGGAGGACCTTCAGAAGGCTCTGCAGAATCAAGCTGCCAAACCAGACGACGTATGCATTCTTTCAAACCGAACATTTTTTACATGTTGCATGATATCATTTTGAAACTTTGAGTAGTAATTTTTATTTTTGTCTCTTTAAGTCCAACTTGAAGCGGAAACTTGATGCACATATGTAAGTGAAATGTTTTCTTTTAGAATAGTTTTATTTGAAACAAGTTTGTTGCTAAGTCTACAAGGTCATGATTATTGTCTTTTAGGGTGCAGCTAAATGAAGCTCAGGATGAAATCTTGAAAAAGAAAGAGCTTCTGGAGGACCTTCAGCCTGACAACACTCAGACCTGTATGTACAGACTTGCTCCATATTTAAACATCATTATATCATGCCATTTAAACGAAACATATCTGTTAGCCATGAAGGTAGACGAGCTGATGGCTGCTCTGAAGAAGAAAGATGATGACATGAGGGCAATGGAGGAAAGATATAAAATGTACCTGGAGAAAGCTCGCAATGTGAGTGACACAAGTCTATATTTGAATGTGTTGTGTAGTACTTGCCCATTAGTGTTAAGCATATTTGTTTATGTGGTGTAGGTCATCCGAGCGCTGGACCCCAAACTAAATCCAGCCACTGCTGAGATCCAGGCTCTTAGAAATCAGGTAGCAGCCCGTGACAAACAGATACTCAGCCTTGAGGTAAATGTCTGCATGTCTTGTAACATCAAAGATTATTAATAATAATAAACAAATAATAAAACACTTTTGCTTCTGCAGCGTCAGTGTGAGCAGGCCAAGCTGAAGGATTATGAAGAGAAGCTGATTGTCACTGCCTGGTACAATAAGGTAGAGATGAATTTAAAACATTACATTTAACTATTAAACAAAGACAGGGGGAAAAAATCATTTGTTTTCTTTGTGCCATCCTCTAGAGTTTAAACTCTCAAAAGCTGGCCATTGAATCACGTCTGGGTGGGCGTGCCTCCCCTATGCTGTCCCCGGGTCAGTCCTTCCTGTCACAGCAGCGACAAGTGTCCAACGCTCCTCGTCAGGCACTTTCTATCAGCGTGCCTGCTGCTACTACCTCCAAGTGAAACTGTCTCAGAGCCAAATGTTTAGATCCACACCCCACTGGACAATTAAGTGACCTTAAGCACATCTGCCCTAAGTGCACAGGGCTGGAGTTGAAGTGAGCTAATTGCGATTGAAGAGCACTTAGGGAATCACACGTAACTGCTAAATGTTATCCACTGGGTTCAACGCAATTACACGTAGCCTCTTTTCTCTAAATAGCTACAGAAGCTCCTACATATTCACTACCGTGTCTGCAAATGCAGTACTTTACAGTGCTCATTAAGCTTTAGCTTTCCTCTTTTGTGTGCAGTTGGTTAGGTATGCTTTATTATAAATTAAAAAACTTAAATGCTACTGCTGACTTGATGTAATGTAAACTTACTACTAAATGACTACAGACATTTGAACACACTATGCAGTGAGAGGGGGTCCTACAATTTTCATCCAGCAGACTAATATAAAAATAAATGTGCTTTATAAATTTCTGTATTTGGTGCTGGTCACCAATAGTTCAATAGTTTTTCCCCACTTTTAAATCAACTAAGTACTAAGTGTCATACAGTTGAATTGTAATAATATTTGTAGTAATAATTATTTTTAATTACTGCAACAACAAATATTCAACAAAAACATGGGTTTTGTATTCATATATTCATAGTAATTAGAAAAAAAGATTCTATTGTAATTGTTGAAGACCAGCATTTGAACCAAATGTCAAAAAATATATTTGTAAATTCTGTAGTATATAAATGTTCCTAAACACAGAAAGACAATGCTTGTTTTTTTGTATGTTTGCAATAACTGGTATGTGATTTTGGGCCATATGCTTTTGTAATAGATGATTTATGAACTGTTTGGTTTGAATGTAGCACCTTTACGCTTCAGCTTTTTGTGAAACAGTTTGAAAGTATGACTTTTCAGTCATTTAATACTACAATTGAATTATCTTTGTGTGAATAAACGTCTTTTTTTTTTTCTTCAAAGATTTTACAAATATCTGATTTTTATAGAAGGTTTTAGGTTTTATGTCAGATAAATAAATTAGAACACTACATAGGCAGGTTTAGGACATTATGTTGTAAGTGCATTCCTATTGAATGAATATGTATCTATTTTTACTATAGAAGCAACACCAAACATGTTACATAAGAAATGCTTTATTTATTAATGGAAACCATAATGAGAGTCTCCTACACAAGCGCCCTGTAGAAAAAGCAGATACAAGGTGACAATTTAATATAGAAAAAAAAGAGCTTGAGTGAATAGTTGATATGGTAAATACTTTATTTTCATAGGGTTTTGGCATAGATCTTAAATGGATGTGGGGTGCGTGTAGCACCAATGATTCCTTCTGTTCGCAGCTCCACTCCATCCAA
The DNA here is from genome assembly GCA_024416835.2 of Perccottus glenii. Lineage (NCBI taxonomy): Eukaryota > Metazoa > Chordata > Actinopteri > Gobiiformes > Odontobutidae > Perccottus > Perccottus glenii. The sequence continues at coordinate 12,887,743 of CM044559.2, forward strand.
AGTGTAAAAAGAAAACTTCTGAAACAAGCTGATGAAAAACAAGAACAGCTCCATTCTGGCCAGGCCCTCACCGAGACATGCTCGCTTTCCTGCAAAACAAGCCCATCACTCATATGGCTGCTCATGTGGCTTCTACAAACTATATTTCATTTCTTGCACATAAAGTCACCTGCTGAGAAAGGCAAAAAGGCATCTCTCTTGACAAACTTTCCTTCAGCATCCAGGAAGTGTTCAGGGTTAAATGTATCTGGAGTGGCCCACTCTGTCTTGTCAAACAGCACAGATGTCAGGAGTGGCATTACAGATGTGCCCTGTGCATAACAAATCACAGCTTTAATTGTCCTATAACTTAAACATATAACTTCAATGGAACCATTATCCTTGTTGCTCTAATATCCTGTACCTTTGGTATAAAGCACCCCCCCAGTGTTGTGTCCTTGCCTGCCATTCTAAATCCATTGAGTGGGACAATGTTTCCCATTCTCTGGATCTCATGGAGGACAGCATCAGTGTAGGGCAAGTAAGGCTTGTCTGCCATCGTGGGCTGGCAACTCTGTCCGATCACTCTCTCTATCTCTGCATGGACTTTCTCTGTGAAAGTTTGGAGCATACAGTAGAAGTGCTTCATGGTTTTATCTATAGTTTCTTATTTTGTGCTTCGAGGTGTTTTGGATGCTCACCTTGAATATGAGGGTTTTTGATGAGATAGATAAGACCCCACTGCAGAGTCTTGGATGTGGTTTCAGTTCCTGCCAGAAACAGATCCAGACAACACAAGACCAGGTTTCTTTCATTAAAGCCCAGTTCTTGGTTACCATTCTGCTGTTTGATAAAGTAAAAACATAGATCAGGGGTGATTGACAAACAGGTTTATACTGAATCATACAAAAGTGTTGTGAACATACTTTCCCCTCTATAAGGAAAGTGTCAATGTAATCCCGTGGGCAGCTAGGGTCCAAATCCAACTTGTGCCTTTCTACCTCTTCCCTGATAAACGCCTCCAAAGATTTGGCACGGCTGAAAATGCCATTGTGAGGACCTGGTATGTGTGTCATCAGTGCTGGAAAAGCATCATAGAACTATTTGCAAAGAAAGTTATGAGGTCAATTAACAGTCACAAAGGCTGTTGCAGTTTTTTTTTATGTAAGATGATTAAAGAACGCTTTTTAGTACTCACAAAAGCCCACACAGAGCCTTCCAGATATGCCAGTTCATTGAGATCACTGAGCATGGCCCGGAAGTGTTGGTCACTATAGTCAAATCTTCGCCCAAAAACAATTTGGCAAATTATGTTGGCCACAGCATTATTTAAAAGCGGCACTGGGTCAAAAGGCTTACCTAAAAATCACATAATAATTCTGAATACTTTACTTTACTATTATACAGTGCATGGTGATGTTCTTCCAAACCTTTCTTCTTCTCCATTGCCTCCTGCAGATACCTGCTCTCCTTAAAGATTCTCTCTTCCATTGAGCTCTTGGTAAGGCCAAATGCCCTTAATGTTGCCATGGCAAACCGCCGCTGTCTTCTCCACACCTTCCCATTACTGAAGAACAGCCCAGCTGAGGCAGAAACCACCAGAAATGAGCAACAAGACCTCTACTCAAACCAAATTTCTAAATGTGTTTTTTATCATTCACCTGTGTTTCCTGAATATATTCTCGTCACCATGGGGCTGTAAGGACGGTCTACAAAGTTTTCAGCTTTCGTCACTAATGCTTCCTTCACCATCTTGTAGCCAGACACAAACACTGTTGTGTCCCTTCCCAGGCGTACGCAGAACACATCTCCATAAACATCAGCAAGCTGTGAGTGTATGAGGAGAGAATAGGTGCACTGTTGTCTGGCATGTGACAGTGATGTCCTGCTTGTTTTCCACTCATTTGCACACTACAAACTTTAGCTGTTTTCTTATTTGTTCAAGCAAAATGTCAGAAATGTATACTTTTCTTTCTGCTGATTAACCTGTCTAACTTGAATATCAAAATTATTTCAAGATCTGCCATCAGTCTTATGCCATAAGTTATTGTACAAAGTAGACTTTCCTGGCCATATTTATAAGTACGTGTACTGTATAGATCAGATGCAGAGGTCTTCTTACCTTGGTAAGGTAGATGTGAGGTTGCTTTGCTTCAATATTAAAAATGTTTCCTAAAAGAGGAAGAGCTGGTGGTCCAGGTGGAAAGTTGGGTGGGTCCCTATTTCTCCAAAAATACAACACAAGCAGCAAAAGGAAAATCACAAGCAGCATTCCCCTCGACTCAAAGCACAGATACAAATCATAAATCTGCATTGTGAAGCCCCCTGGACGAAGAAGGCACCAGTGTCAATATCACAGCTCCATCATCCACTCGCAGGACAAGATGGGTTGTATCTAACTCTTGGTATGTAAGGGCAACTGTCACAGACTTAGGCCTGCCCACCATTACACAAAAGACAATCAGTTTATTCTGTATTATTTAGAAACAGTGACATAGTCAGCTATAACTGCTTTAAGTCCTCAGTGCTATACATTTTAAGAAACCGCAATAACATCTGTTAGCACATGAGGGACTTATTTTAGAAAACATTCATTCTTTTTTATTGACCCCCTCGGCGGCAGCAATGCTTCTGTCAAGCCTCTACCAACATTTAAATTACTCTGGCTCTGTTTTCGATTTGTTTGTCAACTGTGGTAATAATAATTCTTCCAGCAGATGGTGACCAAGCAAGTTCATACACAGACAACCAACATTTAGTTTGATAATGTCTTTATTAACGTTTTGATCATTTAGGTTTGTCTTTATTGTCTCTTGTGTCAAATAATTCTACTATCTTTTCTCTTTCATAGCTTTAAGAAAAGATGTTCCGGCACTGTAAGCATTTCAGCAGATCTTGGCGTGAACCTTGAAGGGATGTGGTACACGTGTGCCTCCAGTTACACCCTCTGTTCTAAGCTCCACTCCATCAGGAACAGAGAAGGAAAACTTCTGCAGTAAACCAACCAGAAACAGGAACAGCTCCATCTTAGCAAGGCCTTCTCCAAGACAGACACGTTTCCCTGAAAAGAAAATGACAGACACTCTACAGGTGAGGAAAAACAGGCCTAATGACGGGCTGCAGTAACATCCTGCTCTCCCCACAGTTCATACTGTCGTTGTGTCCTTGGGCAAGACACTTAACCCATCTTGCCTCCAGTGGTGTTCCAGCTGTAACACTGGTAAAGCGCTTTGAGTGCCTACTAGGTGGAAAAGCGCTATATAAATAAAAAATTTAACTTGGTTTGAGCATAGAAAAACATGTTGCTGTAGTATGACGTAGCTGTTTGCACTTTCCTAAAAGCAGATAAATGTGTGCAAATTGCAATCTGCTTTTTCGCCACTAGATGACGGCAAAAACATCCCACTTAATACACGCACACACAATAAGTTTACCTGCAGAGAAAGGCAGCAGTGCTTCTTTTTTTACAAACTTCCCCTGTGCGTCCAGGAAGTGGCCTGGGTTGAAAGTTTCTGGAGTCTCCCATTCAGTCTTGTCAAAGAGGACCGAGGTCAGGATGGGTAATATGCTTGTGCCCTGCGAACACAATTTAGGATAAGTTTCAATACATATAACTTTACTTAAAGGAAATAAATGGATCAATTATCTAGCTGTACCTTAGGTATACAGTATCCCCCCAGTGTTGTGTCCTTAGCTGCCAGTCTGAATCCATTGAGTGGGACAATGTTTCCTATCCTCTGGATCTCATGGATGACAGCATCGGTGTAGGGCAAGTTGGGTCTGTCTGCCATTGTGGGCAAGCGGCTCTGTCCAGTTACTCTGTCTATCTCTGCATGGACTTTCTCTGAAATTTTAACAGGCCAATTGTAAGTTGTAAACTAGAGCTCCAACAAGAAAAGAATTTAGACATCCTTATCTTGTCCATACTCATAAAGGAGTTGTATAGTGTACTGGTGGTACTCTATTGATGTCATTGATGCCTTCACCCATGATTTATTAGGATTTATTTTTTGCTACAGTGCTTAATTTATGGCTGAACTAGTTTTTTCATTCATTCTTTTCATACCTCTTACCTTGGACATCAGGATTGTTTATGAGGTAAACCAAAGCCCACTGCAGTGTGGTGGACGTGGTCTCTGTCCCAGCCAGGAAAAGATCCATAGCACAATAAGCTAAATTTGTCTCAGTGTAGCCAATGGTTGAGTCTTTGTTCTATAAACACAGAAACACTGAGGTAAATGACTGTAGCATATGTTGGTTGCTGTTATTCTTCTTTACATACGTTTTCCATTTCAATAATGAAAGCGTCTATGTAGTCCCGCGGATTGCTGTGGTCCACATCCAGCTTGTGCCTCTTCACCTCCTCACGAATGAACTCATGGACAGTGATGAAGTTGCTGAACAATTTATTGTGCGGACCAGGCAGGCGTTTCATCAGCCAGGGAAATGCCTCGTACAGCTGTACATCAAACCACCGATGCAGAGTCAATGCAATGTAAGAACATTCATTACACTGTGTATGATTTACTTACTTGAGCCCACACAGTGCCTTCTAGGTAAAGGATTTCAGATAAGAGCCGGAGCAGACTTTGAAATTTATGGTCACTGTAGTCAAAGCGTTTCCCCATGACCAGCTGGCAGATAATGTTCGACACAGCGTTGTTAAAAAGGCCCGCTGGGTTGAAAGGCTCACCTAAAGTTGTATGTAATTTTTAGACCTTTATTTATGTTTTTACCTGTACGTATGTAGTACACACCTTTATCCTTCTGGATCTCATCCTGCAGGTATTGAATCTCCTCACGGATGCACTGCTCCATGGTGCTTTTACCCAGACCAAAGCTTCGCAGTGTGGACAAGGCAAAACGTCTCTGCCTCTTCCATTTCTCACCATTGCTCATAAAGAGACCACCTGCAGCAGAAAATGCAGCGTTAGGGGAACTTTAGAGCTTCACTGAAAGAAAAGGTGAGATGTAAACACCTCCAGTTCCAGCATAAAACCTGTCCGCCATTGGGCTGTATGGCCGATCCACAAAGTTGTCAGCTTGTGTCACTAAGGCTTCTTTGACCATCTTGTATCCGCAAAGAAGCACAAATTTATCACGGCCAAAGCGGAAACTGAACACATTTCCATAGATTTCAGCCAACTGTGAACGGAAATAAACTCTGGTAAAAACAAAACATAGAACCATAAAAAAAACCTCACTCAAATTAATGAAGATTAATTATACATATTTATATCTAAATAACTGACACTGAGTCCAAAAAATGTGAGCGTAAAAGTAGTAATTGTAGTTTTATAAAAATTTGAACAAACTGAAGCTAACCTTGGTGAAGCGCAGGTGGGGATATTTGTTGTCTGCGTTGAATAGGTTTCCCACAAGCGGGAGAGCCAGTGGTCCAGGAGGATAATTTGGAGGATTCCTGTTTTTGACAAAGTCTGCCACCAGTATGAACAGAACAATGAACAGCAAAATCCCCTTGAAATCCAAGCCCAATAGTAAATTGTCAAGCCACATGATTCAACAGTGGCTGATATTGCAGAAATGCAGAAGTCCTATTCAGAGGAGAAACCTGCTCTCACTAGTCCTACTCTAGAGTTACCAATAAGTTTGCATTGTGCAACGTGCAACAGGCTCCACCTTAATGGGTTTTTGACAAACAAGACCTTTATCAAAATGTGCATTTTATAAGGTAAATAATGTCAAATTTACCTTATTAAAAATGAAACAAAATATGCAATGTTCGTGCCTTTATTTTAGTTCTGACAGAAACTATATTATATTTTACTGTGTAGTAGAAGTTGTTTTATTTTAAAAATAAAAAAGAGCTTACACACTAGCAGTATACCACTCAGCAGTAACCAAAAGAAGTGGAGGCAAAGTTCAGATTGGGTATGTAACAGTATACAGCACTTGCAGTGTTGTGGGGCCATTTTCCACTCACACAAACAAATATATTCTCTTTTAAAGCAATCTACCATTTGCCTAAACCAGAGAAGTTGGCTAATCATTCCAAACTGTCATGGATGTAATCCTGTACCAGCAACCTTTTCATCATGTCCTGGTTCTGCCCAAAACTAAACGTTTGGCTGGCCATATAAAATGAAATAAAATTAAATAAATACAATTTTTAAGTTTCCTGCTATTTTTGAGATGCCAAAAAATCTGACCAGCTAAAATAAAAATAAAAAAAAGATATGCCACATGACAAAATGGCTGTACCAACAAACCTAATGCAGGGTGGGTCTTTTTTGTTTGCCTAATGGTGCAATTAATGCAACTAAATTTAAATGTAATTCTAATGTTCTTTGTTGAATGCCATAAATAAAACCTTTGAATTGCAAAACACTGTTGTGGTCCAGCTTATCTGAAATAACTAAGGCAAAGGTTTGTTAAAAAGCGCTGGACAAATACTGATAGACAGGTAGGTGAGAGGGTAGTAGGATCTCAGGAACAGCGTTCAGACACAAGTGGCTATTTAGTTTAGTTCCAATTGCTTTTTCTGTCCCATATCTTTTTCATCAGGTGATCTTTTATGGATGTTTTTGTGAAAAAATGTATAAAAAAAAAATAAAAGAATGCAGAAGCAATAAGGCATTGAAGAGCTCCAGTTTATTAAATGCATGAATAATATCAGGTGAAAGAATGTCTAGCACAATATGACGCTAAAAAAGAAACATCGAAGACACGGAATATAGCGAGATAAAAAAAATTGGTTGCTTAATTATCTTTTCAGAATGCAAAGTAGACCATCATTTCTGGATTTATATAAATGTACACAAATGTGAGTAATCCACATGCACAATTAGCAACAATTAGCGAGGCATAGCTATTATACGAAAAGGTCGAGGGGTGTGGGTGAAGCCCAGTAAACCATCGAAACTGGGCATTTCTCCAGGAGGTGGTTTTATTGTGAAGTGTTGCAGAAGAGAGGTGAAGAAAAGGAACAGCTCCATTCTGGCCAGGTGCTCTCCTAAACACGCCCGCTTACCTGGTGAAAGAGCAAATATGGCACATTTAGTATTGCAGAGAATAACAGAGCTATAAAAGCTATAAGTATAAAAACAACCTGCAGAAAACGGTAAAAATGCTTCTCTTCTCTGAAATTGACCCTCAGCATTCAGGAAGTTCTCAGGATTAAATTTATCTGGAGTTCCCCATTCATTCTCATCAAACAGCACAGATGCAAGATTTGTAGATATAACAGTGCCCTAAAAGATGGTTTACATGATTAGTCACTTTTGTGGAAGCATTCATTTTTCCAGTGTGGGCATAGACTCTTACCTTGGGTATAAAAAATCCCCCCAGTGTGGTGTCTTTACTGGCCATTTTGGGGAATCCCAGGGGCACAATGTTTCCCATCCTCTGGAACTCATGGATGACAGCATCGGTGTAAGGCAGGTTGGGTCTGTCGGCCAATGTAGGCTGGCGAGACTGTCCAATTACTGCATCTATCTCTGCCTGCACCTTTTCTGAGTGCACATAGACATAACTCTCTGTAAATACATCGCACTGAATTCAATTAGTTGTGAGTAAGAGATGACCAACCCTGTATCTCTGGGTAGTTCATCATATACACCAGAGCCCAGCGCAGAGTGGTAGCAGATGTCTCAGTCCCAGCCTCCATCAGGTCTAGGGTGCAAATCAGCAAGCAGTCCATGTTGAACCCAGCAAGGGGGTCCTGCTTTCTCTAAAAAGTAGAATAATAAACCACATCTGGTATGAGGTTTGACAACGACCACAAAAAAACATTTAAAAAAATTAAAAAAGGAGGTGGACCACAGCGGGTAAACATCTGAATAAAGGAAACTACCCTGAGACAGGTGGTTACAACAGGTGGTTCTCCCAATCGCCTACCATGTATCAATGTAAATAGTATATGCCCTGGCACTGTCTAAATGTCATAATTTGAATCATTGTTCTACATTACCTTGTCCATCTCTCCCAGGTAAACATCAACATAGTCCCGAGGGTCGTCTGGGTTCCATTCCTCCTGGTGCTTTTCTATTTCCTGTTTCAGAAACTCCAGTATTTGCTTGTAGTTGCCGTGGATAGTCTGGTGAGGGCCTGGCAGATGCTTCATCAAACCAGGGAGGACGTCAAACAGCTGTGAATGAGAGATACTCTATTTTTAGTAAATAAAATAAAAGTATAGTCATTTTCTGCTAACTGCATATTGGTCCAGGGTTTACTTGGGCCACTGCTGAGCCAGCCAACAAAATGGCCTCATTGTCCAGCTTCAAAACCCTTTGAAAGCTTGGGTCAGTGTACTCAAAACGATGTCCAAACACCACAGAGGTGATGATGTTACTGATTGCATTAGTTATGGTGTACTGAGGGTTGAATGGTTTTCCTGGGAATGTAAAGAAAAAGGAAATCTGTCTTATTCTCAGCTTGTGCTTAACGGTACTACACTATGTTATATTATAATACATTTCTATCATCTAAATACCTTGCTCTTCTTTGAAGCTGTCACAAAGGAAGTTACATTCTGCTTCAATGTACTTTTCCAGCGACTTCTGACCTTCTCCAAAATAACGCAGGTGAGTACTGGCGAACTTCCTCTGCTTCTTCCACAGGTAACCGTTACTCAAAGCAATGCCTGTCAGAAAGGAGTTCAGGCAGACAGACATGTAGCTATATTTTTATCTGGTAGCGTTTACTGTTGTGCTCATAGGTTTACATACTCTGGCAGAATTTGTGATTGTTTGGCATTTTTTCAGAGAATATGAACGATAACACAAAAACCTTTCTTTCACTCATAGTAAGTGGTTGGGTGAAGCCATGCAGCCATTTATTGTAAAACAACAGTGTTTACTCTTTTTAAATCATAATGACAACATAAACTACCCAAATGACCCTGATCAAAAGTTTACAGACAGCTTGAAGCCTCAGATGTTAAAGCTGCCCATTCTTCTTGGAAAAAAGCCTCCAGTTACTGTAAATTCTTGAGCTGTCTTGCATGAACTGCACGTTTGAGATCTTCCCAGAGTGGTCCAATGATATTGAGGTCAGAAGACTGAGATGGACAGTCCAGAACCTTCACTTTATGCTGCTGTAGCAAATTAGAGGTTGACTTGGATCGTTTACATGTTGGAACGTCCAAGTACGCCCCATGTGCAGCTTTCGGGCTGATGGGTTTCTGATAACATGCTGCATTCATCTTGCCATCCATTTTCACCAAGTTTCTTGTGCTTGTGTAGCTCACACATCCACAAAACATCAGCAATCCACCTCTATCTTGACCTCATTTTCCACTTCTTTATTAGAGTTTGAACACTGCTGATTGGCTTTCTCAATTCCTTGAATATCTTTTTATATGCCTTTCCTGTTTTATACAGTTCAATTACCTTTTCCCGCAGATTCTTCAATTCTTTTGTTTTCCCCATGACTCAGAATACAGAAACGTCATTGCAACACTGGATGAAAGATGCAAGTGTCTGCCAGGACCAGAAGCTCACTGACCTTTTATACACACACACTGATTATAGGCAAACAGGTCACAGGTTTGTGTCAACTTGTGCATGTTATCAGGCCAAAATCACCAGGGTCTTTTCATCAGGGTGATTTGAATAGTTTCTGTTGTCATTATGATTTAAAAAGAGTAAGCACAATTGTTTAGCAATAAATGGCTTCACTAACTATCATTCATATTCTCTGAAAAATGGCCAAACAATCACAAATTCTGCAAGTGTATTTGTTGTGCTCATATTTAACTTATGAGCACAACTGTATTTCTGTTGTTTACTCACCTAAACCTTTGAAGATGACATGGAAGAGGGGGACAGCTGGTCGGTCAGTGAAGCTGTCCAGCTGATTGACAAGAGCTTCTTTGACCATTTTATATCCTGAGATAAACACCATCCTCTCACTGCCTCTCCTCAGACTGAACACTGGGCCATACTCCTGAGCAAGCTGCTTAGCAAACATGCAAATGCTTTAATGACAATACTTTTCCAAAATGTACTTTGCAGAAAAAATATAAAACGGGCATGACTTTTTAATTTGTAATTATTTATCTACTGCCGCTGTTATTTATCCTTAAACAGCACATATTTATAATGACTGATTCTAGTAATGTTTGGTATAGTGCCACTATGTGCCACATACTGTACAAAACCTGACCTTGTTTACTGTTTTGAAGTCCATTCCAGTGAAAATGTTTCCAAGAAAAGGCACACCCCATGGTCCTGGTGGAAAGCTTTGAGGCCTCCAGTTTCTGATAACATCAGTCAGAAGTAAAACTGCAAAACCCAACAAGCACCAACCTGAGAAGTCCAGACACTCAAAAAGTGTGTGAAAAATCATGTTTGGCCGATACAGTTTCTGAGAGCAGCCAGAAGAGCAGAGGAGGCTATAAAGCTCAAAGCAATGGAGAGTTGCATAATGCTGTGGGGACCTCTGGGTGAGAGGAAAAACAGGGCTGGAGCTGGAACTCTCCAAGCTGCCTCCTAACTCGCTGCATGCCTGTGTGGGGGTGGCTTGATGAAAACTAAAGTTCAAGCAAACCCCAGGCCCCTAAATAAAAAGTACAGTGCCAATAAAACCCATATAGACATGCGGTCTCCAGGCCTGTAGGCTGTTACATGGGTAAATTATAGACAGTCACTCACCCTTGATATTAATCTTATCCACCAGATTAGACATACATGGACACTACTGTCTATCTTATCACACGTTTGTCTAGTTACAAAGTTTAAGTTTACTTCTTACATTTGACCCAGTATCAAAGCAATTACATAGGAAAGAACAAGAAAATATGGATTGTAACTATGAGTGTGTAAATAATTGTGTCTTTACTATCGTATTAAAACCATTGCGTTGGAAAATCTTATTTTTATTAAGACCATGCAGGAGGTAGCCTACTGTAATAAGTATTATTTGCTAACAGAGAAAACGAAACCGGAAATATAGTTGAAAAACCTGTTTATCTTTTATTTCTAGTGCTCTATTAGACGGCTCTTTACGGTAGCAGCCACGTTTATTAAGGCTTATTATAATACTTTGTATAATTCAACCCTACAATTGCGCAAAAATGTACTCATTCAGCTGAATTGGAATAATAAAAAAGATAGAATTAATATAAGCTCTTCTTGTGTGTTACTATAGGCAATCATTGACATACTTTTACCATCAGAGATCTCAAAGTGCCCCCGACACATGCACAAGGTTAGTGTAAATTATAAGGTTTAGGTCCAACATATGTTGGTTTCAAACTTAAAGTCGCTGTACATACAAGGTGTTTTTTTTTTATAAGGGTTTCATGAACTGAGGAGTAGTCTACATTTGGTCACATGTATTTAGACGTGGGTAGGATACCTTAAGACAGGTTTAAAACTGGAATGCCCTATACATATATGTTTGCTGGTAGCCTTGTTTACAAGATATTCAATTCAATTCAATTCAAACTTTATTAGGGACACATAACAACTGGTCCATAGAAATAGAAAAAAAAAAAAAAAGACATGACACATTGATATGAGTTTTAAACTAATGAAAAAAGCCCTTGACTCCAAATCAAAGTCGGACGAATAACCACAGTTGTTATTTGGCCTGGCCATAGCTGCTACCGTAAAGAGCGGCTTAATAGCGTCCATTGCATTTGTCCGATCACGGTGGGAGCAAAAGGTCCGCAGACCCGACACGAGCAGGACTTCAGCCCAGAGATGGAGGTCTTGCAGCTAATTCTTGGGCTGGAGTGGTTAGACTACAAGAGCATTCTTTTATTTTTGTTTGTCTTTGCATTGGTTGCTGATATTTTCAAAAACAGACGACCAAAAAACTACCCTCCTGGACCATGGCCTTTCCCGTTTGTCGGAGACCTGCCTCGCATTACTCCCTCGAAAATTCCCCAGCAGTTCGCACAGGTAAAGCTGTCGGCGGCCATAGGCCTACTCTTATAGTAACAGGCAATAATAGATTGCTGCTAAGACACATTTCTTTTGTGTCCATTTAGTTTCTTTAAAAAACGAAATATGTTGGCATTTGAACTTTTTAGATTTACAACTAATATCAATAATATTTTTAGTTGTTTCGGCTAAATCGAGCTATTCGCGCGTATTTGGACGCTTGAACATTTTGAGTTTACTCGCTTCATTCGCGCTTGAAATTCGCTTAATTTCCAAGACAGAAGCCCCACCCATGACGCGGGAGGGGCTTAACGGGTTGTCTTCTGGTCTTGTTGAAGAATGGTTGAGATGGATTTTGTCAAGAGAGTAGCTGAACTCTATTAACTTTGGAAGCCTTCAGAGGCGGACCCAGCTTCATGTGTCACCATCTTCTCCAGGAGCTGCGCCTGGATGAAGCGCGCTTTCAGCGGTATTTCTCACTGACCCGGCCCCAGTTTGATGATCTGTTGTCCTGTGTCGGTGCGAGGATTTCCCGCAGGACACCAACTACTAACGCTCTATTCAAGTCTGTCCATCTGTCTCCAGTCAATAGTGTGAATTTGAGTAATTAATATGTGGTCAACTACAGTCTTCTGAACACACTTATCAGTACAATCAATATAGTATTATGTCTTTAAAATTGTAAATCATATTTACAATTGTATTTATAACATATACCTCAGGCCAAAGGCTGCTGGGATAGGCTCCAGTCACCCGCAACCCCTAACGGGACAAAGCAGTAGAAAATGAAAGAATGAATAATTCATTCATTAATTCATTCATTCATTTATTCATTGTGTTGTATCTCTTATTTGTGTTTATTTCTTTAATAAATGGAGCCAGCCTCCAAAAGGATTCTCTGACTCATGGCTTGTTTCTCATTAATACAACACTGGTCCAGGAATAAAAGAATCCTAAAGTGGAGAAGAGAGTCTGGTTTATTTCCTGCTGTGACAGCTGCCTCATTTTAAAAACTATACACTGGGTTCCAAATGAAGCAGAACTGTGCTGCTTTTATAAATTAATGTGTGTATTTAATATTTGACAAATTATTTTGTCAAAGACAGTAACTTCTGCAGAGAAGGGACCAGACTCAAGAGAAGAGCTCATCCTCTGAACATGGAGCTGGAGCTACAACATGTGTTCTGAAAGCTTCTGAACTGGGTCCTCTCCTGGGGTCTTCTCTGGGGGTTGCCCTGTGATGAAATGACACATGAAAAAGGCAGAAAAACATTATCTACTCATTAACAAACCACCAGGGTTGTGTTTGTATCTGAATGTAAGAGAGGGGGCTCACTGGCATCAAAAGTCTGTCATGACACTATATATACACATTATATTATTAATACAAGTTAACATTTGAACATCGCACCAGTCACAAACAACACATATCCCCTGTGTGGCTTCACTTGTCCACACACCTGTCTCTGAATGCCCTGGTTCTCGGGATGGTCGTACCCTGCGGTCCGGTTCTCCCCGGACCCCCTCTCCACAGTCCCGCTGGTCTCTCGTGGGAAGACTAGGTGTCGAGGAAAGACGGAACCGCAGAGTACTTCCACTTTTTTCTTCCACTTTTTTTTCTAAACCTGCTGCTAACCCACTTCTCTTCTTCCTCTCCTTTAAATACATTTCTTTCTGCACACTTTCTCTGGATAAACACATAAACAAATGAAGCGATGGATGCGTTTCGCGCGTCAAATGCTCAATTTGCGCCGCGTGCGCGAAATACAGTGATATACCGCCGTCCACCAGAGGGCAGGCTCCAAAAGCGGAAATATAAGGAGAAACCCAATGGCGACTTTACAAGTGTAAAACTCATGTTTACATCCTGGTACAAAAGATGACTCCGGTCTCTAGAGCTAAGTCTTTACTACATGACAACTCTGGGGGCAACTCTATCTGAAAACTATTGTTTTACTATGGATTAAAAGCCCGGATGTAACTGCCATTTTATTGCCCTGTCGTAATGACCATATTGGTGAATAGGGGACCAATGGGCGGATAACATCCATGTTTATTTACAATCTATGGTCTAATCGCGTCTTTGCATCGACTTAAGATGTAAATCACTCGCGCTTAACGCTTCATTCGCATTTGGTGTGAACGCACCTTGTAATATGCAATGTAAAATAAAGAAATAAAATTACAAGTGATTGTGAATAAAGTTTTACCATTATATTTTTAATCAATGTATATACGGTACCTAAAATAGTTGTTTAACCTCTTCCAAAGAGTTTCAAGCTCCTCATTTGTTGTCTTTGTTCAGTTTGCACAGAAATATGGCAACATTTTCAGCCTCCGTTTGTTTGGTGGAAAAGTCGTGGTTATAAATGGGTATAAGCTTGTACGAGAAGCCCTGGCTATCCGAGGAGAGGACTACGTTGACAGGCCCACCTTACCACTGTTTGAAGACATGATTGGAAATAAAGGTAACATGTCCTCCTCTTGGTTTAAATGTACTCTTCATCATTCTACAAACAATTAGTTGTTTTATGTTTTTAATTGTTGCTGTTGTGCTCATAATAGGTCTTGTGTCTTCCAATGGTTATCTGTGGAAAGAGCAGAGGAGATTTGCTCTTCATACTCTCAGAAACTTTGGTGTGGGCAAGAGGTCCCTAGAGCCATCCATCCAGCAGGAGAGCCAGTATCTCACTGAGGCTTTTGCACTTCACCAAGGTACTGGACATTACAACAAAAGAGCTTTTGTCGGATTGTGTCGTTAAATCCTTTTGTGCATTATCAAAGTTTGGTTTCATTGACTGTAAAAAATAAAACACTAAATATATGTTGTCTGCTGTTGGTTGCTGCAGGACCTTTTGACGTTTAACTTTTTTCCTTTACACAGGCAAACCCTTTAATGCGCAGCAATTAATATACAAGGCAGTGTCTAACGTCATCTGCTGCTTGGTGTTTGGTGATCGTTTTGAGTACAACAACAAGCAGCATCAGACTATTCTGGAAAGTTTCAATGAGCTGGTGTACTTAGAATCCAGTATATGGGCTCAGGTAACTTTCTGTTGTTTAATTAATAATGTTTGTTATCAACAATGCTGGCTTCAGAGCAGTGTAATTCAGAAAGTTAACATTTGGCTTATTCACAGTTTTACAACATTTTTCCGTGGTTGATGAAGCGGCTCCCTGGACCTCATCAAAGGATTTTCATTCTGATTCAAAACATAATAGATTATGTACAGGACAAGATCAAAGAACACAGGGAAACACATGACCCTTCATCTCCAAGAGACTACATCGACTGCTTTCTGACAGAAATAGCTGAGGTTAGTGACTTTAGTTTACTGCTGTGTGTTTTTTTAGTTGTTCCCTAAACTAAATTTATATTGTCTGTTTTTTATCTGTAGAGAGAGGATGAAGATTCTGGTTTTGACCTCAACAATTTATCCTTTTCCGCCATGGATCTGTTTGCTGCTGGAACAGAGACCACTATGACAACTTTACAGTGGGGATTACTTTACATGATTAATTACCCTGACATCCAAGGTGTGTGTAACTTGTAATACACCTCAGCCTTTTCAAACAACATACATAAACCTTTCCACTTCTGTTTTGTGCAGAGAAAGTTCAGGCTGAGATCGATGCTGTTGTGGGCTCATCTCGACTGCCCTCTATAGAAGATAGAGAAAATATGCCCTATACAAATGCAGTCATCCATGAAATCCAGAGATTGGGCAACATAATCCCACTGAATGTGGTCCACACGACCAGCAAAGACACCGTGCTGGAAAATTACTCCATACCAAAGGTACATGGTGGCTGCGAGATACATACAATAAAAGTAATTGACTTCTAACTTAATAAACCAATAAACCACAAACCTTAAGTAGCCCTTTGTTTTGGAACGCTGACACCCAGCTTGTCATTGTTGTTGTGAAGAGCAGAAGCAATTCAATTAAGATTTAGTTAGGTATGTTGATGTGAGAGCTTCTGAGCTGAGTACTCCTCACTAAAGGGCGGCAGTAGCTCAGTGGGTAGAGCAGCCGTCCTTCGGCCAGCGGGTGAGTGGTTCGAGACCAGCTCGAAACATCCCAAAAACATTATAACATCCCGCTCTCCCCCACATACTGTTGTTGTGTCCTTGGGCAAGACACTCAACCTACATTGCCTCCAGTGAGTGTTCTGTAACACTGGTAAATAGCTTAATCTATGTAAAGCGCTTTGAGTGCCTACTACAGTAGGTGGAAAAGCACTATATAAAAATAAAGATTATTATAATGATGTGTATTTACAAGTCTATCTTTTCTATTTCTCAGGGCGTCATGGTCTTTGCCACTCTGGACTCTGTTCTGAACGATGAATCAATGTGGGAATCACCACACACCTTCAACCCTGAGCACTTCCTGGACGTGGATGGCAAATTTAGGAAGAGAGAGGCCTTTCTGCCCTTTTCAATTGGTTAGGCTGTAGTTTAGTGAAATCAACTTAAACAATCAATTTCCTCATAGAAAGACTATAATGAATTCTACTAAAACTGTGTTTGTGTTTTTTCAGGTAAGCGTGTATGCCTGGGGGAACAGCTGGCCAGGATGGAATTATTCCTCTTCTTTACGGCTGTCCTTCAGAGGTTTTCTTTGTCTGCTCCCGACGGAGAGCTGCCCAGTCTGGAATTCAACATGGGGATCACCCGCAGTCCTAAACCATACCACCTGTGTGCCTTATTACGATAATCTGTGGCACAATTGGCATCAGTTTCTGAATAATACCTTGTTGTACTCAGTTTATTTAGCATCTACTATTTTACTTAAACACTTATAGTTTATAAGCAAGTACAATACCAGCTTTTTATTTCTTTCTATACCTAATCTTTGTATTTCAGCATATATTAAACAAACTGAAAATCACAATTTATACATATGGCACTCTTATCTGTTCAGCAGTTCAGCACACATATCTTTCACTATGACTGAGTTTTAAAATGAGTAAAAATCATACATAGAAAGTCTCTAATTTATATGGTTGCATTAATCTTGACTCCCCCTCATTCTAACCTCTGGGTTTTCCCTCTAAGTCAGTAATGGAAAATAAGATGCTAAAGGAAATCTTAGTTCTTAAACTTAAGTTAACAAGATGACTATTGCAGTGGATCATTTAAACACTTAAAAATGACACTGGGAAATAATTTATGATAGAAACACTACATTAGTGACTTGGTTCTGGGGAGATCAAAGCCTGTAGTTTTTTTATCCATTTATCTGAATAGACACGAGCGGAACAAAGGAGTTGTATCTTTCAAAAGCTATGGTTAGCATATTTTTGAAGTATCTGATGCAACATGTTGCGTTGACAAGTCCTGACTGTTTGCTCACTTCAGCATATTTGATGAGAACAGGTGATGTGCTCTCTGAAGTTTAGCCTCAGCCTAAAAGCTGTTGTGAAGAAAGAAACCGCAGAAGTAGGACGTATCAAAGTGAAGCTTTTTTTTTTTTTTTTGTATGTGGCCCCCAACTAGGTCAGTGACCTCCTTTAGATGTTTCACATTTACAAAAAGTCACATACTTTGGCTGAATCTCACAAAGCAAGTTGTTTGGCGGATCTGACATTGCCTTAAAAGAGAGTTGCTGAAAATTCAGGTATTGTTAGAAAGGACAGTTTGTTGTGACTGATATGGAGAAAGATCCAGGAGATAACAGTTTACCCTTTTTCTTCAGAGAATGCACTGAAGTACTGCTTTAGAGACAGAACTGCCTCTTATCTGCTGTGGTGCATGGCTTACTATCTGAGCCTCTGTGAAGAGGAGCATTTGTTCTTTGTTCTGTAAGTTTTATCTTACACAAACGTCTGTGAGATGGCTGAGGTCACTGTCAATAGGCACTAAGAATATTTTTGGGGGCCATGACAAAGGGGCTTCTGGGACATATAAGATGATCTGAGATGAATCTGTGCCTAAGAGTTTGGAGATGCATTTTGCCGAACATATGTGAGTATCTTGTATCTTCAAGTTTATTTATTTGTCAAACATTTGGAAAGTTTAATCTTGGTTTGGGGAATTTTAGTAATGTTCCTGGCTTAGTCCTGGTTACGTCCTAAATTGAGGTCTGTTTATTGTGCTGATTTTTGCCAAGACTTGTTCTTGTATAGTCCTGTTAGTGTTGCTCAGTCCATTTTTTTAGGGCAAAGTCCTGGTACAATAATAGTTCAAGTCTCTTAGTGAGAATAGTTCTTTAAATAGACAAAGGTTAAATGTGTGAGAAATTGTCGTACAGTTAGTAGCTTTTGTGGTTTAAAGCTCTTAACCCTGTTTCTGCATGCCAGACCACATTCAGGAAAGGTGTGTCTGTATTTTTTGTTTACTACTAAAGAATTGTAGAAAGAAGCTCAAAAGTCAAACCATGCAAAAGAGAAGTCAAGAAATGAATCTGACAGTAAAGGCTGTGAATCACAAAGTCAACTTATGCATCACTAAACTATAAAAACTGATGTATTTACTCATTTGTTTCTTTTAAGTAGGCTGGCTTTTGGTTCCTGTTGGCTGCAAACTCTTCAACAGCCTTGGAAATCTGTCAGTAAAGCCAGCTTCACCATTCCTCATGGGCTCTAACCTGACCTTGTACTGTCACGTTGACAGATGTTCACGCTCGTAAGAATAGAAAATATTACCATAAACATTTGATTATACTCATACTGATACTAAATAATACATTATTTTTATAACAAGACTTACTGTGTTTTGTGATGCTGCCTTTCAGATCTGAGATATTTTTGCTCTTTGATAGCAAAGAAGTGCTTCCATGGAAGTTAGTCAGCTGCAGTGCAATATTTAGAGTGACAAATGTGACAAAGCCAAAATCCAGAGTGTACTGCATGCAGAAGGATCATGATCGTCCCGAGTATGTCACTGGGCTGGACCTCTGTAGTGGACGTATGTACAGTCTGTTATTCTAAGGTCACTAAACCTTAAAGAATTAATGATTCAATAAGATTTAATTTTCTCTCTTTGTTCTGAAGTCCCTCCAGATAAATCTCAAAACCTCAATTGTGAAACAACAAGAAATTCACACTCCATAGACTGCAAGTGGGAAAAAGGAAAAGAGACCCATGTCCTTACTACCTACAATGTTTCAATCAACATGTAAAATGGCTTTCCACAGGTCTATGTTGGAAAACTGTGACAGTTTAATCAAATACAAACTCAGTTTAAATATCTTTTCTTATAGACTAAATGGTTCCCAGATATACTCCAACCAGCTCCACAACAAGTTGAACTGTTCCATACCACGTAGAGTATTTGATGAAAATACAAAGTACCAGCTGATCATTGTTGCTCACAACCACTTTGGACAATTACATTCAGATCCATTTATTTTCTCCGTCAGGGATATCGGTAAGCTCTGCCCTCTGAACTGTACAGTTTACTTGTGAAATCGTCTAAACACAAATTCAATTAAAATTAGCTGCTAACTCTGCTGTGCTTTTTCCACCAGTTATTCCTGAGATCCCTCAAATTACAAACATAGACTTTGGTGACAATTCTTTGGCAGCCATATTGGAATGGAAAACCAATGAGTTCTCCAAAAACATCAAGCCTTATGTTAGAGTGCGAGCATCTAATGGCTCATGGGTAAGTCTTACAACATTAATTTCCCTGATACTAGTCAGGGTCACGAGTGGTAACAGGATTTCTTGTTGTTTTAGGAGAAAGAGAGAGAAGGCTCAGAACTCAGAGAAGGTTTGGTCCAAGTAGATGTCTTAAGACCTCTCACAGACTACGAGTTCCAGGTGAAGACATGTGAAACAACATTTAGACTGACAGATAATAATCCTCCCTCTGTCAGAAAGTTAGTCTGCAGCAAATGGAGCTTGTCTTTCTGGAAGAAAAGCCCAGGCAAAGGCATGCTATATCGTATTATATTAAACACAATGGTGCTGTTTAATGTGATAGACCTATTGAAAATTGACGGTAAATTTTACATCTTCAAGGTCCTTCTCAACCATTGCGTGTGTGGAGGGATTCTGTCTTGAAGAGGGACAATGGGCTAACACTGATGACTGTTTTCTGGAAGGTAATGCTAGAGAATCGAATAGAGTTCTGCTTCATTTTAGTATTTAAATGAGCTTTGTGAGTTTTCAAAGGTTAACATAATAAATGGCTTTTGATTTAGCCTCCAGCTGCTGGTGATTACATCGGTGAGGTCCATCATTATGAGATCCTCCATGGTAATGGTCAAACACAGGAAGAAACCTGTCCTCCGGGGTCGTCCAACTGCTCAGCCCAAGTACCTTTGTTAAAACCAATCAGTGTCAGTGCTGTCACCTCATATGGGACATCTCCCCCAGCTTATGTCCCGCTCACACAGTCAGGTATGATATATCAATTATGTTTATTTGAAACAATATTAGTTTATAATTCGAAGTGGGAACTAAACACTCGTGTATGTGGATCTGCTTAGATGCTCCAGGGCCTGTTCTGAAAGAGGTGACCCCTGCAGTTAATGACAGGGCTGTGCTCGTCTCCTGGACCAATCCTGATCCAGAAAATGAACTGCTGGGTTATGTAATTGAATGGAGAACTCTTCCTCCATCAGAACTACACTGGCAAACACTGCCCAAAGACCAGAGCAATACAACCATCACAGGTAGAGTGTACTGAAGCTAAACACTGACCTCTAGTGGTCTGGGAGGACTACTACGTGCAAGGTCAATGCATAGTATAGTATAGTGGGCTATAGTATAGTAAAAAGTGTGGCTGCATGCAGAAAGGGCCTTTATTTTTCAATAAGATGTTTTTTATTGTGTGTTTTATTTACAGACATGTATATAAAACATTAACTTTCAGGTCATTAATTTAATACTTTATACTTCTTTAGGTTTGAATGCAGGAGTGAGGTACAATATTTCTTTGTATGCTGTGACCACTAGAGGTGTCAGTGCTCCATCATCTTCTGAAATCTACGCCAAAGAACTGAGTATGTTTTTTTTTTTTTGCTTAGACTATGCACAAAACAGTCCTTGTCCTTCTTGTTCAATACATATTTGTATCCCTGTGTCTTTTCCAGAGCCACTGTCAGGTCCAGTCATGTCAGTTTTGGTCCATGAGCCTCAGAAAATCCTGGTCAAGTGGGATGAGTTGGCAGTGGACCAGAGAAGAGGCTTTATCACCTTCTATACAATTTACTATAAGGTGGTAGACTCTGGCAACTCTGAGCTCAGTGGTGAGTTTAGTCTTATTTTTATGTGTGTACATTATTGTATTGAAGACTTTTTGTTGAGTAATGCTTCTTTTCTTTTTTTACATATTTCATGTACGTTTTCTGATACAGTGTATGCATGTACCTTTATCTACACTTCCTGTGTGTGACGTGTTTGAGGAAATTGTATATACAGCCTTCTATATGGTGCAGTGTAATCTTTACGTAATGGAAAAGTGTGCAACCACCAATCTCCCCTCCCACAAAGCTTCAGTTGAATTGCAGGGTTTTTTGGCCCGCCTTACGTCAGTAGTGTGGTAAAAGCTGTCTTCTTTTTGATGGGTAACATCAAAAATGATAACAAATACAAAGTACAAACATGATACATCAAATGATTTGTTTTAAAGATAGTTACTTATTCTGTGGCAGAGAATCTGCTTCACAGGATGCCACACGTGAGCCCGTTTTAGTGAGAATCATGTTGACAGTATCTTTGGAGTGATTCATAAAGTAGTCTAGAAGTGGCTAAAACCAACTGATGAACAGGAAACAGCGTGGCTATGTGCACACATATGCAACCAAGTTTTATAGCAGCAGCTCTATTTTGACTGCTTAAGAGTGCAGGCACCTCAACATGTGTCTCTTTTCTCTTTCCTCTGTGACAGTTTATGTGAATACTGGATCCTATCTCGTTTTTAGTCAATAGCATATCCTTAAAACACAGGCTTAAGGTGATAAACATCTTGGCTCAAGCTTATTTTATTATTGGTAAATCTTTTTAGACAGAGCTCTCTTTTGAGAATCCCTGCTCTATTAGATGTTATATTTGAAAATGATAAGTTTCACATTTTCCATAGTTTCTTGAAGAGCACCCCCACACACACACACACACCAAATAAAAAAAGAAAATCTGCACAAATTACATTTAGATGTAAAACATACACAAATCATTCTGTGTCCATTGTGTGGTATGTTTGGAAATTTCTTCATAGTTTTGTCCTGTTTCTTTTTAGTAACCGTACCTGGCACTGCCCCCAGACAGATGTTGCTGAACTGTCCTGAAGGCACTCTGGCTCTTCAGATGACCGCCTCCACCTCGGCAGGAGAGGGAACACGGGGGGGTCTCATATCCTCAAACCCAGTGGCCCCTCCAGGTTACTACTGCACACATTCCACAAAAATTTAGAGAATATTAAAAAGCAGATACTTATTTCAATTCTCCATTTTACATGTGAGCTTTGTAAAACTAAACTGTCTCCCTTCCTGTCTCCTCTAGTCGGCCTTGTGATTGTGATCATTTTCATCATTATCTTCTTTATCACCATCATAATCAACCTGATGTGCTGTAAATGTGTGAGGAAAAGGTATTTTGAATAGATAAACATTGCATTTTTAAGTGTGTCAGGAAATATGAGGAGTGCGGATAGGTTTTGTTTTACTCGTAAAAAGGAAGGGATGCCACTGTGGTGTAAAAAAAAAAGGCCACACCGCAGCTTTATGAGCAGACAGACCAAAACCCACAAAATTTATGCGAATTGAAACTTTTCAGTGCCTTAACCGTAAAAAAATATCCATGTTCATGAATAATACCAGTACTCAATACTGAAAAACATTTTAGGCAGTCCTGTAAAGTAAGATTGCTTTTAAAATGTACAATTCACAAAATGCAACGTGCAAGACCAACAAAATTGCACTACTTCTTCTAGATATAGTTGCATGTAGGTTTGAAGATTTTGGCAGGTAGGCTACTCCAAACATTGGAAAACTAACCACAAGCTTCATGTAATCCCAGACATACCCCATCAGAGCTCTGTCCGGACTTTACCATCACTGTTAAGACTCCTTACAGCATATAGTGCCTAAACTTATATTGCACAGTACTGTACCTTTTATAATATAATCGTTGAAATACTGGGTGCTACAAATGTAAATAGTATTCAGTGTTTGTAAGTATGTGTATGAATATGTTATCTGTGTGTAATATGATTTGTATAGTATATAATCTCAAGCTCTTTTTTCCCAATAGGATTAAACAGAAGTGTATATCATGGGGCCCAGCATGGCTAAGGGACAACTTGCCAAAGCTGAAAAACAGCAATGCTATCAAACTTTTGGAGGTATTTTAAGTTCTCTACAGTAAAATGTTGCACACTAACTTTACACTTCAGTCTGTGAGCTCTTGTCTCCACATTTCTAAAACATTTAGCCACTGCACTAAACCCCACCACAGCTGTTAGATGCCCAGCCCAGCTTTGAGCTCATATGTTAACTACTGTCCTTTCAATTGTTTGAATTAATGTAATTTTTTTTGTTTCCATCTTTAGCAGGACAGCAGTGAGCCATCCTTATGTTCTTCCTGTAGCGACCCTCCATTATCCCCTATCAGTTTTCTCTCCCAGGAAGTGAAGGAGGATCTGTACCCATGTGTTCATGTTGAATCAGGACCATCACAAACTAACATTGAGACAACTTTCCTTATGACTGAAACTACAACAGAGATTTTCAACTCTGGCCTGATAACAGAACATGTCGGCTACAAACCTCAGACCTTCACCTCTCTCAACAAAGAGGAGGTTACAGCGAGAGAAGATGATGAGAGTGGCAAAGCAGACACGTCCTCAGGTCTGCTGGAAAGGTTTCTTGGAGGATTGTTGTCCAATGTAGAGGTGGAGCCATCTGACTCACCAGTGGAGCTGAAGCTGGTTACTGTTCCTGATCTTAGTAAGCCAAAAATGCCACCAGTTGTTTCACTGGAAAGTAGGACAAGTGGAAATAATATGGAAACTATGGACACCGAATCTGCCTTGTTGCTAATACAACTGGATAAAATAAGCACTGATGAGACACATGTTGATTTGTCTCATAACAATGCAGAGATAATAAACAGTGGCTACTTCCCTCAAGTAACTACTCTCACAAGTACAACGTGAGACAGAAGGAACAGCACCAACTGGAACACTGCACTAATGAGGTAAAGCAGTGGAATTTGAGAAGCATTATTTTATGTCGTATTTTATCTTTTAGATTACGCACTGACCTTTGTGATCCAAAATGACTCTAGAAAACAGTGACAAAGATCATCAGAAGTTATCATAAATTTATAATAATGCACACGACGAAGGAAGAGGCTGGGAAAATGGGAGAGGATTATTTAAAGTTAATAATACTGTATATAGCCTGCCATGTGAGGGATTGAAAAACAAAAAAAAGCATGGTTACTGGAGTTGGACTGTAAAATTTTGCATATTTATTCTTTATGTTACTACACGAGCTACACAAATATAGTTTTGGTGTATAAAAAAATCTGTGATGCTTATGTGATGGTTTTTCTATCCAAACCATTTTCTTCTGTTACAGTAACATTTGTAGGTAAAATCTCACTGGTTAGCAAAAGTAACCACATTCTTGCACCTTACCTCAGCAGCAGTGTGGTATTTCTATGTTTAATGGATGTGGTTATATATACAGTCATGCATGCCAAGTCAAGACGTTACACCCAAATAAAGATGATCTGAAAGTGTAAAGCTAAATAAGGTGTGACTTCTGATGTTTTTAATGATGACCCAATGTTTCAAGAACCAGTCAAGTAAATGACAAGACTTCAAAAACCCTCCTAGACCATACTCGGGGAATCCCTCGGAAACATGCTGTGGTAGGCTACTGCCTCGTGCTGATAGTCTGCCAATTGTTTATGTGCTTCTGCACCTGTGCTTAAACACAGTTAATGAGACTTCCTGATAGTGTACTCACTTCCTTCTTTATATGGAATGAGTATATCTGAAATACAACAAACCTATCCCTCTGAAAGGAAAGTCCCCTCCTGCTCAGTGTGAGAATAAAATGGAGTCTGTGGAAAATATGATGAGCACTAGCCTCACACCAGTGGTGCAATTTAAGGAAGTACAAAAACTCTATTACTAAGTATCTGTACTTTACTTAAGTAGGTTTAGAAGTGGATACTTTGACTTTTACTCCACTACATTTTAGAGGAAATATATGTAAATATATGTGGCTTCACAAGTGTTTGTAAATGTGTTTTTGTAAATTGTAAATGTGTAACACCTTAAATAAATGATAAAGTGGTAAATAAATGTTTACCTAAACCTAAAGCATGGAGTTTTACGAAGCGCACTTGAACGTGTCATTACAAACACTTAAACCTTAATTAGAAGCATAATGATTTAAAAAGATCAGTGATAAAAGATCCTCCCTGTGTGGAGCCAAGTGGAGGACACACACTGCTTTAAACATACCATGCATGAATGCACAATGCAAGAGAAGCATTAAGCGCGGACGCTGAGGAATGATCAGACTACAAAGATACAGTCCTCATGTGACTTTGATATTGATGAGTTTTTAATTATTCTGAATTATTCTCCACACAACCTGTTTTATAAATCAAGTCAAAGGGTATTTTTAGTCCAGAGTCTATAAGTGTGGCTCGACATTTGCTGGCACCAAAGTCTTTGGGATATATCCCCAAAATGCACAATGTTGCCTGAAGAGGAACTTTGATTCTGACTATTAAGGTTTGAACAATAGATTTCCAATAATTCTTGACTTTCCAACAGTCCCATAAACAATGAAATATACCCTTATACATTTATTACAGGTGTCTGGAACATCAGGGGTTCATTGATTTAGTTTGACAGGGCGTAAGTTCTCATTAACCATTTCAGATTTAAGATTTAAAACAGGCCTTTTCCCAATCGGTTACTTCAGTAGTCTTCAGAGTGTCTAATCTCCACGCTTCCAGCCTTTCTTCACTAGATTCTTTATCATGCAACATTAAGGTAAGTATGATACAGGTAGATTGAAGTTTGACGATACAATATCCTCCAAGCATGTTTTTAAACTTTGATGATGTGAAATGTTTTAATTGTGGATAGATCAAACATGTTTGACATACTTGAGTAAAAGTTAACATTTCCCCATTCACATACTCCTATTGCACCTACCCCTCTCTCTGCCCGCTCTTCCTGCCACAAAAGAAACATTTGCCCATGGGTGAAAAAATGAGAGAGCAAAGGGGTCTCCCCAAATTGTTTGTGTGACCTTTACCAGATAGTATTGTTTAAAAGGGATTCTGGGTGTCCTTTTTCAAAACTTTAGGTTTAACATAATAAAATAAAACACAGCTGAGCACAATTGACCAGTAATACCCTTTTATTGGGAAGCTGCAACCCCCATGATTTTGTAAGGCATGTAATTGTTTATTATATCTATACGAGGTTGGCATTGTCTAATGATTCTTGTACCTCAGTTAATAAAGGATCATAGTTAACTTTCACCACTTTTTTAATGTCAGGAGTGCCAGGACCAGGCAAAAGGACTCACAGAGCAGATCCCACAATTGACAGAGGTTTCAATATCTTTTATTTCCGAGGCAAAGGTACAAATCCGAAATCCGAGAGACGTGATCCAAAAACAAGGCGAAGGTCAAAAACACTAGAAACTATCAAATAACACACTAGGAAACGCTGGAAAGCTCACACTGGTAAAGACAATCTGGCACAGGACAGGGGAAAACACACAGACTATAAAGGAACACAATGAGACACAGTTGGAACACATTAGGGGCAGGTAATCACAGTGGAGGGAAAGACACAAGGGCAGGAAGACAATCTGGAACACAAACAGGGTTTAGTGATTTCACAATAAGACTCAGGTAACGATACATAACATAGACAGACAGACAAACACGAAGGTGGGACATGACAAGGAGTGATTTTGACACCTTAACCCTTCTCCTGCTACTTTTATACTTTTTGTGATAGTTTCACTTTTACTTGAGTACAGGAACCATCTCTTTGTCTGTACTTTTACTTAAGTAGAGGAATTGAGTACTTCCTGCACCACTGCCTCTCACACTAATGTACAACTGTCTGTCTATGGGACATGTCATAAGGCTTAATTACATGGAGTCCCCACTGGAGTAAACTGACAAATATAACAAATAAATGTAACTAAATCCTTGTTGTTCTGAAGATTTTGCCAATAGGCGACCTCTGCAGACATTATATTATCTTCAATAATCAAAATGATCTCATCCTAATCATTGATTTGAAGATTATGAATGAAAACTTTCCATGTTACAGATTCAGATCAGATCAGCTACCTTGTACCTTACTTTTTTTCTAAGCTTCTGACATTCATTGACTCATCATCTTCAAATGGTTGTCGCAGGGGCTTTACTCACTGCCTTGAGTCAGGTTTAGTTGGCCTGCCTCCTGAGTTCAAGGCATGTGACCGACTGCAGAGGCGGCACTGTCGTTACGCACGCTCACTCTGGACACAACATGAAATGTAGTTCTCACGACGACGAGGAGATAAGCCCTTCAAACATCGCTTAAAACCAACTTTAAGATGCGTTTGGGATGGCTTGTGAGTATGCTAAGCTTTATTTCGACGTTTGTTTCACAACTTTCACCACAACGTGACTATTTATCCGCTCATGCGCGATGACACTGTCCGTAATTAAATAAGCTTATGTAAAAAGTATTGTTATCACTTATTGTAAATAGGTATTGACACATGTATATTTCTGCATATTTCTTCACCTTTAACGATGAAAGAAGCCACTTGTTGGTGACTGATGGGGACAATGAAGCAGCCATGGACCATCCTCACCCTTGTTACTTTGTTGTTCCTGCACATGTGCAAAGGTAAGATCTGGTAGTAAAGTTTGTAAGAATTTACCTTTTTGTCTGCTCCCCCTGGTTATTTTTTCATTATTAGATTTGATATTAATATTCCTTTTGGTAATATCATGAGCATCAAGGTTATATAAGACCAGAAAACACTGCTGTTTTTATCAATCATCTGCTGTGGGTACATGTCTTTTGTACCATTTTTATCCATATACATAAAGAGTTTAATTTTCTCCTATTTAGGTGAGAAGTCCTGTAATATCTCGTCTACTGTTGGGCGTGTGGTGCAGAGAACTTCCACTTTTAGGATGTACTGTACTTTTAACAACAACTGCAAACACTCATATGCAATGTACAGTGGCCACCCGCCTAGAGCAGAGGCTTACAGTACGGACAAAAGAACAAACCAAAAAAACATGACAATATACCTGGATGTGGTGAACATAACAAAGGACCAGACATACAGCTGTGACTGTGTTTCCTCGAGTGGTACCAATCTAGACCCCTGTGGACTGGACATATCAGTTGGATGTGAGTATCTAAGAGCCTTCCTGTCAGACTCAAATGACCTTTTAACTCAAAAGATGTGCAAAGTTTAGCATTAATACAGTTCATGTTTTAAGTGCTACATAAGGACACAATACTGGTTCTGCTTTCTCTTTCTTTCTGAATGCAAAAAGGCAAGGTGTAAAAGACAAGTGTGACTTTTCTGTCCACACCAGGCTCAAAAAGAAGTTCAAATGAACACCCTTTGTCAAACTATGAACATGCAAAACAAAATCATCTTAAACACATCTAAGTCTTCACTTGTATACAGTACAAACCTGATAACCACTCGTTTGTCTTTGTGCTACAGCCCCGCCAGACCTCCCCACCAATCTTTCATGCATTAACAAAGTGTCTAACACATCCTCTGTGGTTTGCACTTGGAGCAGTGGACGAGACACAAATCTGGAAATTAACTCAAGCTTATGGTAAACATGAATGAGAAGCTTTCATGCCAGCTTTGTATGTTATTATTATATGGATACTGACACACCAAGATTGTGTGTTTTAGGGTGAAAACATATCTCCTTAATGGCACAGGAAGACCAGAGCAACATGTCCCTGCCAGAGGAACTGCCTCTCTGTCTGCTGTTTTCACTCCGGACAGTTCGGTCCACACTATCTCTGTGCGGGCCCGCGTTCAAAACCAACTGGGCTTTGCAGACTCCCTGGTTTTAAACTACACCCTAAGTGACATAAGTAAGACTGTACCAGAAAGAAGTCACCTCTGCTGGAGACATTCTGGCTTATGTTATGCCTTTTGTGTTGATGTGAACAGAGATTCCCCCAGCTCCTGTCCTGCGTCAGGTCATGTGCTCTTCCAGAAACTGCACCTTCAAAGTGGAGCAGTTAGGGGAGACCCAACACCTGGACATCCATTATAAATCATCTGCTCAAGAAACATGGACAAGTTATCCAGATTCTGTAAGTACCCTCGTTCAGGGTGAGTTCAGATCGAGTGTTACGGTTATTTATTGAGGTTCAACTTGACATTATGACATTCAGAAGCAGGTTATTGTGAATCATTGTGGACTCCATGAGCGGCTGCTTATTCAAAGCCAAAGGCAGATATGAGTCGTGCCGTGCTGTTCTGCAGAAGTGAACTCAGTGTCCAAAGCAAAATAAAATTTCACTTTAGTCAAAATATCTTACTGTAAACATTGTGACAGGTATTAATAATATATTTTTATGTGCTCGAAGGAAATCTTTAAGAATGTACGTCGAAATCCAAGTTCTTTAAAATGGCTTGAATTAGGAAAAGTGTGTAAACCTGCACTTGTATATATTATGTATGCCTTGTGTATGGCAGCCCCCCTCCCTGTCTGCCCCATGTGTGAATGGGGTGAATGGATGCTTCATGTTTGGGTGCCCGAAAAGGGTTAAAAAAAGCGCTATATAAATGCACACCTTTTTAGCATTTATACATTCATACAGTATATATACAAATGTAGTGGTATTGTGTCTGGCAGGTTGTGGACAATGGTTTGGTTCTCATTCCTTCGCTGCGGCCTAACACGCTGTACCACTTCAAAGCCAGGTCCAGCTTCAGGACAGGACAGTGGAGTGAGTGGAGCCCCACCAATTCCAACAAAACTCAAGAGGAAGGTAAGAAAATGTTTATGGTTAAAATCTTTTCTAGACTTTACTGTTGTACTTCCTGTATGAAAGTTCTATTGTTGGGTCTGTGTGTACCACATACCCTTACTTTGCGGTGTTCACTCTTTGTAATCTCTCACTTAATCAAGCACAGTAGCTTTATCTTCAAAATTACATCAGTTTACTTAAGCCACTGAAACATGGCTATGTAGACAGTGGGTTGAAAATATACTGATGCAAGTTTAGTACATTGGTATCAGTTGAACATGTTGTTGGTGTGAGAAGAAATGTGTGAAAAATGCTTCGAAGAAAAGTGCAACAAATCCTTTTCTGCACTGATGGTATGAAGATATATTCCTCAGCCTTCTTCAGACGTTGAAGAGAAATTGTGTTTAGTAGGTAACAATTTCCAGGAAGCCAGTAAACATCAAGTCAGTGGAGTAAAGTGCTTTGGTGTTTTTACACTTTATAAGTATTTTCAGTACACTTCTCTAAATCAGCCACACCAAAAATGTACTTGCACTTAACATACAGTAAACCCCCACCACTGCAAGAAAGAAAGTAAAACGTAAACAAGAAGTGAAATTTTACACATTTTAAATTTCTCTGCAGTTTGGCTCAGAAATAGTTAAAATAAGCCAAATGACACTAAAGTTCTAAAATACATATGGTTTTATATGAGTATAATAGTCATGTTATTGCCTTTCTTAATTATCTATATTATTAATCTTCCCTACTTGTCAAGTAGATACTATCTTTAACCAGTGTTACATCCCTTAAATATATAGCATTTATATTGTATATTTAAAATCTAACATGTATCTTTGATTTAATTATAAGATGTGTAAATTCCATTCGATATTGAGTTAATAAACTCCATATAGGAGTTTATTGCTTTTAATGTCATTTTATTCCAAAAGCACAAACGTCAAAATCATCATCAGTGACAATAATCTGAAATCATACCTAAATATATCTTTGTTTATAGCTCCTGCCAGAGAGCTGGATGTGTGGTACGCTGTTGATCAATCTGACAAGTCTTTAAGAGTTTACTGGAAGGTACGTTTGTCTTATAAATGTGATAAATAAAGATGACTGTGCAGTGCAATGTTAGCCATGCTTTCAGTTCTTTATACTCTCACTTTAACTTCTGCTCAAAGTAAAGGTCAACAGTTGACCACTTCTGAGGTGTGACACTCAGACACGCTCACACATCTCAACCTTTGACCACATTTTCACACACCTGCAGGGCCTGAATGTCACATTGAATTGGTGAGAAATAACTGAAACCTGACACCAGCTGCCACGTTTCAGTTTATCAGAAAAGTGGCGCTGCACAGAAATGATGTGTATGTTGTAGTGTCAGACAGTGTTGCTTAATTTGCTGAGTCTGGAATCCCAGAGTAATCAAGCCAGCACATTTAACATTTCTCTTAATGCAGGAACCAGACATTTCCATTGCTCAAGGAAAGATTCTGGAGTACATCATCACAGTGTGCAGCGAAAATTCAACAGTGACTAAAGTCAGCGCAGATGTTCAACGTCATTCACTTCCATTTGTTGCCAATTGTGAAGTAACGGTGCGCGCTCGCAACTCCAAAGGACTTTCTCCCCCTGCCAAGGTTACCACGCCCCACTCTAAAGGTAAATAAACAGATATATGTGCTCTATTATCATAAAAGATCATGAAATGCATCTAAACTCATGCTCTTCTCTATCCAGCAAATCCTCCTCTTGATGTCCAAGTAACAACAAACAACCCAAATGTCACCATCTCCTGGATAAAACCTGAAAGTGCACCCATTCCTAGTGTGTATGTGGTTGAGTGGTACCCACGTGGACAACTGGACCAGCTAAGATGGCTTAGAGTGTCCGGAAATAGCAGTCATGTTGTCATCACAGGTGAGAGATGTAACATTATAGTAAATGTATCATTGAAATCTAGCTCCAGCTGGTAACGGACAAGGGAGGAAACAATAAAAATGGCAGACTGTACTCTAAAACTTTGTCTGTCTGCAGATATGGAGCCAAGAGTGTGCTATGAAGGAGCCGTATCTGTTTTCTACAGCGAGAACTCAGTGGGCAGAACCACATTTACTGGGGTCAACACAGAAATGTCAGGTAAGTACAAAAGGCTGTTTACAAGCAATTACTATTTGTTTTTTATGATACAGTTTAAGAATAATCTATCCCCGATGTGATTTGAAGTCCCAACAGCTGGACCCTCTCTCCAGGAAGAGACAGTGGGAAACACTGTGAAGTTGACCTGGTCTGAGCTTTCTGGGACTCAACGCCAGGGCTGTATCACCTTGTACACAATCTACCTGAAAAAGAACAGTGAACACAAGGAATCCTGTAATATAACAATAACAGCTCAATACATTTTTGACTTGTGATACTCTTCAGCAAATATTAAAATAGTATTGTGCCACTTTCTGTTTTAGACAATATATCTGCGTCACAAACGTTTTGGGTCTTAAAGGATCTGTCCCCAGCTGCCTACAGTGTGTGGATGACTGCTTCTACTGCGAAAGGTGAAGGCCGTGCAGGTGAAATGATCAAGATCCTCATCGAACGTAAGGAGAATTTGGGATTTCTTTAGCAATGGATGATTCTGGAAGCATTGTTTTTGTTTTGTTTTTTGCAGAACGATGTAGATTAGTTCTAAAAAGGATCAAACATGTCAGCCAGTTTATATTTTAACTATTATAAAATACTGTTAATGCATAACACAAGTAGTATCAGTAAAGTCAATAAGTATTTTACATCACTTCAGTAAGATCTGCTTATGTCTTTTGAGGTTTTTTTTATTGAAATGCTGTGACTTAGAACCATCTCCTTAACTGTTGCAGAGGATTCTCAGCTGTCTTTACTAATCGTGGGTGGAGTCGTGGTTCTGATCCTGCTGCTTTTCTTCTGTGCGTGCCAAAATTCAGCAGTGAAACAAAGGTACCATAACAATTTCCAAATAAATGACCATTTTTTAAAAGCTTTTCGATCTTCATTCGCCAAAGAGTGACACATACAGCCTACAGTAATGCAGTTAAAACAATATACATGATTCTCTTAAACAATAGTCTCTATGGAAATCCATTTTATTCCACATACATAGCTCTCTAGACCTTTTTCCCTCGGCCAAAACAGAAATGTATTAGTGGGCCATGGGCCAAATGCAAATATCTTTTGCACGTAATCAAAACAAATACTCTTCCTCACAGAATTGTTTCAGATACCTTTTGTGTGTGTCACTGCCTCTTCCGCTCCAGTTTGTTCTGACCAAGTAACACATAATTAGAAGCCTACAAAGGCCCCAGAGGCCCGGCACTATTTGGCTCAGACCTTCACAAAATCCATCAAAATAGACTAGTTGTTGACTGTGTTTTCTTTCTATTATCTTCTAAGTTACTGTGAGCACCCTTGGCTCCTCTTCAGTGAAAGAGAGCATTATAATGTTTTTTATAGGTTTATAGTTAGGATAAAACAGAAATATTCACAACCTCTACATATTTGTTATATGTATTTGTATATGTTGTTGGGTAAACCCTGCTCTGGAGCTGGGTAGCCCTGTGGTGTAAGTTACCATGGCATTTAAAACCAGTTCAAAACCAAACTACCTTTTTGAGCCAGAAAATGCACCAGAAAATGCTTCTTGCAACTGGGCTCTGTATTTGACTTACTAATACTGTTTAGTATGTCTTTAAAACACATAGCTGATCTGTGTGCATGCCAGTAGGCCTATTGTTGGCTGTACAGTTTAAAGAACATTTTAATATCAAACATTGTGCATGACATGTAACCAAAGTACTTTAATGTATTTACAACAACCTGCTCCTTATTCCCTCTTTTAGGTTTTGGGTCTATTTCCAGTGTCTCATGCTTGATGTTATTCCAGACCCTGCGAATAGCAAATGGGCAAAAGAGTGTATACAAGAGAAGGTATTGTAATGACATGACAACAAGTAAACATGGTCAAATAATCCAAATAAACATAGTCCATCCTCACTGTTCATCCAACAGGGCAAGGTGGAGCTCCAGGTGCAGCTAAGTAACTCCACTGTGACCGAGTATGAGGAAGAGGATCCGATACTTGTAGATATCCAGGAGCTGCCGAAGCAGAGCGGTGACAACTTCCCAACTGCAGACGTCTCCTTACTGCTCTGTCCTCAGGCCGAACAAAGCTCAGACTCGGAGCCCTTGTCACTGGTATACCCCCTGACCACGTACATCAAGAGCTTCTCCCACGACTCGGACAGCTCGGACAATACTCACACCTCTCTGGAGACAAACGTGACTGAAAATTACATTTCCTCACACGAGACAGAGGGCATGTTTGAGGAGGAAACTGAGGACATATCGTGTTTCTTTCCTAGTCCCAATATCTTTATTGAGAAACTGGATTTTGGAGCAAAGTTGACTCTTGATGCAGTTAGAATTGGCGGCAGTGAGTTCTTAATTCAGTGTGATTGATGTCTTAAGATGATCATGCGACAACTGGCCAATGCCTACTGGACATTTGAAAAACCAGGCCCAAACTACTCGTATAGTTATGGGTTATGTTGCAAAGTGCTTTTGTGTTTTTGTTTTTAGCAGATATGCCTTATCTACCTCCTTGCTCCCTCATGGTGTACAATCATAGTGCTTTTGTCACATAAATTAAGCATTAACATTTCAGTCTCTGTACACACTAACACTCCAGCTAAAGTGAAGTCAGTATAGCATATACAGTATGTTCAAAATATTAGCAGTACAGTGTGAATAACCAGAATAATTCAGGTTTTTAGTATATTTTTTATTGCCAAGTGGCAAACAAGTTACCAGAAGGTGCAGTAGATTCTCAATAAACAAACAAGACCCAGTATTCATGACATGCACGCTCTTAAGGCTGTGCAATTAGTTGAAAGGGGTGTGTTAAAAAAGAATAGCAGTGTGGCATTCAATCACTGAGGTCCTCAATTTTGTAAAAAAAAAAAAAAAAAAACAGGTGTGAATCAGGTGGCTCCTATTTAAGGATGAAGCCAGCAGCACTTGTTGAACATGCATTTGAAAGCCTGAGGAAAATGGGTTGTTTAAGACATTGTTCAGAAGAACAGTGTACTTTGATTAAAAAGTTGATTGGAGTAAGGGAAATCTATAAAGAGGTGCAAAAAATTAGAGGCTGTTCAGCTAAAATGATCTCCGCTGCCTTAAAATGGAGAGCAAAACCAGAGAGACGTGGAAGAAAACAGAAGACAACCATCAAAATGGATCGAAGAATAACCAGAATGGCAAAGGCTCAGCCAAAGATCTGCTCCAGGACGATCAAAGACAGTCTGGAGTTACCTGTAAGTCACGCTAGAGGTCGCGCTAGACTTTCTCACATACTTTAATAATACTTATAATGGCTTTTTGTTTTACTCACGTTTCAGGAAATTTCAAGACGAGCATAGGACAGATTATTTGTTTTATTTAAGTACAACAAATAACGTTACACAAAAAGTGAAAAGATATTTTGTGATTGAAGTCTAGAGCACGCAGTATATTACAGAATGATTTAGACAAAAATGAACTGAACTTAATTCCATCACTGTTGTTGTGCCCTGACAAGTCCGTTACTTGTTAGCTTTTCTACAGATGTCGCAGAACATTTCTTCTCCTTCCCACCTCAGCCATGTAAACTCCTGTTCCCACTGAACACGATACTCCCTCTTCTTCACCTCCTTTTTGCCGCTTGTCCGGTAACAGGTGTCGGTGACTGCGCAGTCACAGTGTTCTCCGTTTGTCCTTCTTCACCCTCCACTGCATCATGTCCTCTTTTTTCACCTTTTATTTACAGTATCAGATCTTTTTGGCGGTTTGAAAAAACTACTCGCACTCAGCTGCCGTGACAAAGACGACACGATTCAAGATAATTGCTGATTGATATATGTACATTCGCCACCAACTGGTCAGGAGTAGGAATTACAATAGATCACCCTCAGAATAATCCGTCAAAATGACGGATGGCATTCAGATTTTTCCTTCCCTGCTAAAAAAACCCCGTCAATGACGGGAAATATTCGGTTAATGCGACCTCTGACTGTAAGTACTGTGACAGTTAGAAGACGTCTGTGTGAAGCTAATCTATTTTCAAAAATACCCCACAAAGTCCCTGTTTTTTTAAAAAAAAGGCATGTGCAGAAGAGGTTACAATTTGCCAAAGAACACATCAACTGGCCTGAAAAGAAATTGAGGAACATTTTGTGGACTGATGAGAGTAATATTGTTCTTTTTTGGTCCAAGGGCCACTGACAGTTTGTGAGACGACCCCCATACTCTGAATTCAAGCCACAGTACACAGTGAAGACAGTGAAGCAAGCATCATGATATGGGCATGTTTCTCCTACTGTGGTGTTGGGCCTATTTATTGCATACCGGGGATCATGGATGAGTTTGCATTTGTCAAAATACTTGAAGAGGACATGTCCTTGAAATGTTTGTTTTAACAAGACAATGACCCCAAACACACGAGTAAACAAGCAAAGTCTTGGTTCCAAACCAACAAAATTAATGTTATGGAGTGGCCAGCCCAATCCCTGGACCTTAATCAAATCGAGAAGCTGTTTCTTAAGCAAAACCAAGAAATGTAAATAAATTGTGGAATGTTGTTAAAGAATCATTAAGTGGAATAACGGCTGAGAGGTGCCACACAGATGTGAAGCAGTTTTAAAAAACTGCTCATACAATTAAATATTAGTTTAGTGATTTACAGGATTACTAAATCCTAGAAACAAAAACGTTTGTACAAAATAGTTTTGAGTTTGTCCAGTCAATGACAGATGCTATTTTTTTGAACACACCCCTTTCAACTAATTGCCCAATTGCACAGCCTTAAGAGTGTGCATATCATGAATGCTGGGTCTTGTTTTCTGAGAATCTACTGCACCTACTGGTAACTTGTTTGCCACTTAGCAATAAAAGAAATATACTAAAAACCTGGATTATTCTGGTTAGTCACATTGTATTGATATTATTTCAAACAATACTGTAGCAGTGTATTATTTCTGCCTTAAAATGCACTTATAAGAACAAAACCAGGCAAAATCTCAATTGTTTTATGATCAGAATAAAGTAGTTCGGTTTGGAGAAATAGCATGCCAATAAATTTTACCTTGCTCCCATAAAGAATACTGGGGCATACACAAACTGAAATGCAATGCAGTAATCCAAAGGGCCTTGTGAAACAAGGTTTAAGTTTCATTCATTTAGATCAGTGGTTCTCAAACTGTGGTACAAGTACTTTGAGTGGTACTCAGAGTTTGAGATTTTCTTAAAAGTTTTCAAACTGACCTCATATAAATGACTGTTTATGTAATTTACTGGAACAACACTTCTATAAATGACCAGTAATATAACACAGAAGTGGGTGGTACTTAATGAGAATAGTTTGAGAATCACTGATTTAGATGGAAGCAAATACATACAATTCACATAGAATACAGAAGAGTCAGTGCAAAATATGTATCGACCATCTTTATTTACCGACAGAGGCCTCTAATAGCAGGGTTAGAATTCACACGTGTAGAGCATTTCAGTTGTTCCACACAATGAACAACTGTATTTCTTTCAGAGCAATTATGCAATGACGCCACTATGGAAGCTACAGGGCTGTATCGAAGGTGTGAGGAATATTCAGCACAGAACAGACTGCAGAAAGTGAAGCTGGGCATCTGAAAGGATGCATGAGTGGAGTGTGTAAACAAGGACACCACCATTATCATTCATTCAAGTAAAGACAAGGCATTATTTGACCTGCACATGGCTTGCACTCATGGATGAAATGGGCACCCTACATGCAACCCACAGATAACACAGGAACCTTTACTCATTAGACAATTGTCTCAGGATCAGAATAAATTTAGTTAATGACCTTGCGTTCCTGAAAAGTGACCTAATGTTCTTTTCATACAAAAAAAAAAAAAAAACAAAGATTGCAGAGCCATTTCATCAATGTATTCAACAGTAGGCAACAACACTCGATCATAGATCAAAGTATATCCTATTTTGCATAATGCGAAATACAGTCTCTGAAGAATTTATGAAAATAGTTCAATTTACAGGAAGAAGATCATAGAAGAATAGACCTCCTGTATAAAATATAAAACAATATCCCAGTGCTAAAGAAAAAAAATAAATCATAAATCTCTGAGTGAAGCTCTAACTTCAGAAATGCCTGGTGT
The DNA here is from genome assembly GCA_024416835.2 of Perccottus glenii. Taxonomy (NCBI): domain Eukaryota; kingdom Metazoa; phylum Chordata; class Actinopteri; order Gobiiformes; family Odontobutidae; genus Perccottus; species Perccottus glenii. The sequence continues at coordinate 12,925,737 of CM044559.2, forward strand.
GGCAAAGCTTAGAAGTTTGGGCTGCAGCTCCACAGTGCCTATTGTAAAGCAAGAAAGCAATGGCGCACACACCAAGCTTAAAATACTCTATGCTTACATTTCAAATGCATATTTTCAAGCAGCAAGTACAAAAATGGACAATGCATAACCTCTGAAAAGAATACTGTATGAAAACATCCCTGCTACTTTGTTTCAAAGTACAAAACCTCTACCAATAAAGTTGCTCCAGAGTAGCAAGAAGTCCTTTTCTTTTTTGATTTTTTTGTAATTTGTTTTTTTTTCCATCTTCGTTTTGTTTTTATTAAGTAAAACTCAGTTCTCACATTTGAGTGCCACAGTTAATGACAGTCTTCTCCATCATTTCACTTTGCTGAAGGATCCAGGAACATGCAAGCCTCGTAGTGGAGGTGCTCAGGTGGCTCCTGTGGGTCTAACCCAAGGCTGGGAAGGCCTCTGGGTCGTCCACATTGGGCACAGAAGCAGATGACTGGTGGGGAAAAGAAATATATATATTCCAATCAATAAATGTCAGCATTTCTAAACTTCATACAGGACACAATTGGCATAACTCTACACAAACCATTTAATTAACACTTAAAACATATTACTTGTATGTGTTTATTTACCCTGTCAGTCCTTCCTCCACGAGGAGGAGGCCTAGTGGCTTCTCCACGCCCACGACCTCCCCGGCCTCCACGTGGTCCACCACGCCCACGGCCAGGACGTCCAAGCTCTCCAAAGTTGATATCCAGCTGAGTCGTAATGTCATTTGCTGGTTTCCTTATGTGGTGCTCATCCTCAACCTGAAATAAAACTTGAAATGTGACATCATGACCAGACTCTTTGTATAGAATATAAAAATAATTAAGATGGTTGGCAAGGCTAGAAATGGTACATAATAGTATGGCAGTATAATATATTTGAATATACCACACACACATAGGGGTCATACCTTATCATAAGCTTCAGGCTCGATCAGATCACCCTTCTTAGCCTGCAACAGTAAATACAAAACATGAAACTCTTGAGTTTATTCTATAGGTCTTAAGTAAAGTAACACAACATGCTTGTCAGCCCAAAATAATCCCCCAAAGCCTAAATCTGACACTATTTTATTGAGACCCAAGTAAACTTCTGACTCACATCCTCAGCCTTGGACTTGTGCAGCACAAATCCTTTGTTCCAGTCAGCTCCCTCATTGGCCTTGCGGATGTTGAACTCCACTTTGGCACGTTCTTTGTCTTGCATAGCCTTCCATTCATCAAGGGTCATCTCCTTGGGGCCTTCTTCCTTTACCTCCTCTGCTTCATTCTCCCTTCAATAAATGCAATTAAAACATGCTGAGGGTTAGTAACACAAAGACTTGTCAGATCAAACCAATTTTCTCAATCAGGACACTTAAAAAAAATTACTTGTTCTCAGAGTCAGCAGGTGGATGCTCCTCGGTTTCAGGGTTCTCTTCAGTAAGGTTCGATTGATCAAGTTCACTGCAAAGACAGTCAGTCGTTACAAATCAATTTTTATTTGAATGAATAAGTGACATTTGACGTTATTGCTGAATAGTGTTAGCTGTAAATGTGCTCTGCTCATCTAAACTCACTTTAGTTCATCCTTGACGGTGCCCCAATTATGAGGTCCACTTCCGCCACGTTTCTCTTCACCTTTCAGACTACTGAAACAACATTTGCTTTAGCCAAGATCACACAAATATGAGTATTCCAAAATAAGGCCACAAGTGCTTACGATCGGTCACTGCCACTGTGTCTATCAAATTCACGTTTTCCTCGGGAATCAAAGCCGTCACTACGACCCATGCCGCGTCCTCTGCCACCGCCACGATTTCCTCCTCTGCCACCGCCACGTCCCCTCATGGGTTTGTCACTAGCAGTTCTAAAACAAAGAACAAAGAAGATTTAGTGAACACTATTTACTTGCATAATTAACCCCAGTACAATGTGGTTAAGGTGTCCCACTTTCACATGTGATGTCTTTCAGCATGTATGTGACAAAGTAGGACATACATTCTCATTTGTATTATGGCCTTCTATGTGTATATGATGCAGAGCCTCACACATCTACATAAAACATGTGTTGATTTCCTTACACTAATAACCACACAACAATAGTTAGCCTTAAGGCAACCATCACTTTTGTGCATCATTTAGTGATGCACTAACTTTCTATTTTAATAAATGACATTTTCTTTAATTGCCTGTCAGTCAAACTCACTTTTCCACAGAGAAGTCTCCTCCTTCAGGCTTCTCACCAGCTTCACCAGTTGTCTTCTCAAAGCGACGAGGTGGCCGTCTGTCGACTGGTCTTCTGTCTGTGGGAGGACGACCCTCTCCCTGGCCAACCTGTGGTCTGGGGCCATCACCCTCTGGCTTTCGGCCCATTCTCCTCATGCCAGCACCTAGGTTTGCACAGATCAAGGACATGGGGAAAATCAGCTTTGATAGAACCTGCTTTTGAGCATCAGACAAGATTGTTTTTGTTTTGCAAATTCGATCATATAAATCTACGTAGTCTTCTCATCTTGCATTTCCTCACTTCATTTCCTCTTTATTGCCCATAGCAGGATTGCGATGAATTCCCAGTGTAATTTTATAGACAGGTGTATTTCTGAAAACATGTTTTTTTTTTTTTAATGGATTTCTGCCAGTGGCCTTATGTGACACAACAAGTCCCACCCATTGCCCAACTCACCAGCTACCAAAATAGACACCCTTTACTCACTACAGCAGCTGGTTGTGCTAAAGTCTTACCACCTGTCTCATCTTCTCTCAACTTTACAGATATGACCCACTGGGCAACTGACATACTCAAAGTGGCCAACTACACCATCAGTTCATAAAGTAGGATGTTAAAAATTATGTAGCACTAAATTCCCGCGTAGTCCTACTTGACGTTTAGATTAAATGACAGCATACATGAGGGCCAATGGGAAGAGGCTCAACACGCCCCGCAGAAACCACGAGGTCCGTATTTGAGACACAACGAGGGTTGACGTCTGACAAAAACATCTGTATGTAGGCCCAAACACATGCACGCTTACATTACGCGTATTTACTGTGTCTTTAACAGCTAGCTTAGGTAATCCTTTGACTTGGCCTTTTCAGTTTTGGCGAATAAAACAAGCAGTAAAAACCTTACGGAAGGACTGGTTTGGTTTGGACTGGTTTATGAAGTCTGATATTTGGCATAAGCCATGTTAACGGCTTTAAGCGATTCTGCCTCTAGTTCAGCCGCGTTTGCAAGGCCTGCAAGGACAGAAGCCTAAACGAATTCGCCTAAAAACTGTTCCTCACGAAAAAAAAATGAAGCCCCTTGTATTTGAATTTAACCCTGTTTATACAAAAGTTTTTGTTCTAGTGAATGACAGCCCACAGGAGCACAAAAGTGGCCATGCGGACCTCATGTCACGGGGCACGTAAACGAGCGCTAGTGTGCCTACTTTAGCCTGTGTAAGCTAAAGTGCTATAGGCGGGTTATTCGCAAACATTCATATTACCATCTTTCTTGAGTGGGACGGGGGCTTGCGTTTCTTCCTTCTTGTCAGTCAGTGGATTCTTCCTTTCTTTCTGGGACTCTTTTTTGGGCTGCTTGGCCGCCTGTGCTGCGGTCTTGGCGGCAGGAGCAGCAGCCTCCTTCTTCTTCTTGACTTCGGCCTGCTGCAACCGCTCATAAGGGTCCGACTCATCGTCAAATAATTGGTCGTATCGATTGGCTATAGCACAGCCAAAACCTTCTTGCATTTGTACGGGCATGATGGCGCCCCTTCAGCAGGATTTTCCTCCGATTCTACGAGGCTTGGTGCGAACACTTCGCTAGATGAAGCCACAAGATGGCTGGGAAAAGGACCCGCTTCTCTTCCGGTGCGATAGACATCCGGGACACTGGCTGTGGCGCGGGCGGGGTGTGTAGTTTTTTAGTAGTGAGACCCAATGACAATAAATTGCTTACAGGCAAGTGTAAAACTACTTTACCCACAGTGCCACTATTTTTAGCGTCTGTAAAGTCAAGTATGGGAGGAATCGCTTACAATAGGTTGCAACTTTTCAGAAAAACCTGGGTTCAGAGCATGGATATGGTTTAGTTCTGTCACTGTGCTTAAATATGTTGTCACTTTACCTGGTTACGAGATAAACCTTCTCTGCTACTATACAGTTTATCACAGTCTAAGTTTTTTGTAAACTTTAAAGAAAACAGCAGGTGCAGCTGAGTTGTCTGACAGACTAATTGTTTTTTTGTTTTTTTACATAGTCACTATCTTTAGTCGTGGCTAATATCTACATCTAACGGTTGTGTCTTACCCTGTCAGTGTGTAAGTTATGCAGATATAGATTCATCCCAAAACGTTACAGATTTGATAGTAAACTAACAATGAAATCTGTCAAGCTATATCAAATAAAAAGCAAAGCCACTATAGTCTAGCCTCTTTCTATCTATGCTGCTAATATTCTAATAGTAGTGCCTTGCAGGGGTTGAAAAACTTGCATGGTTTTATCTTACTAAATCATTGTACTCAATATATATATTACAAATACCTACTTACTTTTATTTTCTTTAGTTGAACATTTACAGCCCATTTAACTGCAACATTATACACAGTCTACAAATATAAAATGTGTGACTACGTATTTAACAGATTAAGCTGATCAATAATTTGACAATATATGATAAAAGAAATTGAATAAAGTGTTGCCCATATCTTTAAATGTCTTTCATTTGTTTAATAGAATATTTAGAGTGTTACATTGTGATTCAAGAAGCAGGATACTTTTCTTTCACACTGTGAGTAATGCATATGCACAGCAGCTCACAGGACGCCACAGGCACCAAGAGCCACTCCTGAACTCTTCATGGAAACGCAGTCATCAAACAAAATGCCTTCTCCACTCACCAAAGCCATGATGGAGTCATATGCACTCATGGGGATGGTAATGGGCGCATTTTTTGTCTATTTCTGTGGAATGGTCTGGGCTTTTTGTAACCCGAAACTGAGCGGAGCTGAGAATGAATGCGATCCCGTCAAATATGCAGCGCACCACGGGGACCATTCCTGGTTGTGTGCATCACAAGCGCCACCCAGATGTAGCAAACATCCGACGGCTCCTCCATACAATGCTGAGACATACGTCAACTTCTGGGATGACAGCCTGCTCACAGACTGCACTGCATTTTTTCATGAGGAACATGGGATTAAAAACCAGATTGTTGCCAGTCAGGATGTTGACAGCATACACTGAAGCGTACTGACTGAAGCAAATGAGAAGAAACAACCCTAGGTATAGGACTTTAAAATGTATATTTTATTATGCCCAATACAGACAGTGTCCATACGTTGCGGGCTGAAGAAATCTTTTAAAGTTTTTGTTAGTTTTTAATTAAATCTGGTATAGGCTAATTTAAGACAACACAAGACTTTTGACATGATGGGATCCCTTTTGTTTATCCTTCAGCTTCTTCCTTACTTCATTTTCTAGTTGCATTAGTTTGTCATAGAGAGCCTGTGATGTTTTCAGGTCAATATCCATCTGTGAAAGAACGTAACATAAATAAACCTTCAGTCAAACATTACTGAATGATTAAGCACTGCTTGCCTTACTTTCCGTGGTTGTGTGTAAGTATATCCAAGCCCAGTGGTTAAGCTGTGGTACTTGTAGCAAGGGTCCAGTGATTCGGGTTTCTGCTTAAACAGCCAAAACTAAAGTGGAAAACAGATACTATAACATTGCCTAATGAATTTGTATTATGTAAATTTAAAAATGACCTACCAGCGCTTCTGCTCCATTATAAGGTGTCAGGGTGAAGGTATTGGTAAACATTCTTATCTTTATAAGAGAAATGAAATGTTATTTCATTGTTTACCCCCAAACAAGCATAACTTATTTACATTATGTCATACACTCACAAGCCAAAAGATAGGCAAAAGCAGTGTCCAGAAGAATGCTGGAAAAGATGGCAGAACACCATATGCCAGGTTTGTCATGACAAAACCTGGACATATCACAGAGGAGTACAGACCCTGGAAGGCAACAACAATAACACATGGATGTCACTTTACGAGGCAGAGGCAAACCACATGGGAAACCAGTCGGCTGACCTGCTGGTTGTAATGTGTGTTGAGTGCCAGGCTAAGCAGGTCTGAGGCATATTTGGAGGAGCTGTAAGGTTCACAACCTCTTTTGTGTTGGATGTCTTCAAGGTCAAAGGCTGAGCGTTGGGCATTACTGGAGGAAGTCCAAATCAGCTGCGAAGTCTGATTACCTTGGCACAAGACTGGCTCCAGCTCCTGAACTGGGACAACACACAAGGATACATACATAGCAGATCAAATAAACTAAAACATTAAGTTTATCTCTAAACGGTACGGTCTTTGTTATAATAAAATTATAATTGTAATTGTACTAACTATGCAAAAGTTAATGCACAATTTATTTATCTATAATTACATCAAACAAAATAATTATCTTTAAGTCTTTCAAGCAGGAGTGATTGTATACTTCTGAATACTGCACAAAAGCTTACATAGAGCTTACATGGCTGTTTCTCTTTGTTGGCTTTTAACACTGAGGATACATCTGTAATCACCCTGTAAGCAGAATACTCTGCAGTGACCTTACGGCTGGGACAGTCTATGCCTCATTCATTTTTAAAAAGCCTTGTTGCTAAGTGACGTGAAGATCCTGTGTCAATATACATTTCAAGGGCAAAAGCCTCAAGGAATAAATATCTCTGAACTCAATGTAAAATTCTGGCACATGCCTAGAAACGGAAATTATAATGAAAGAAGGAAATTTAGAGTTGACTCACTAATAGAAAGTGACCAAAGAGGTTTGTTGCAAACACTTCTTGAAGGCCATCAGGGGTAATGCTGTCCTTCTGGGTTAGAAACCCCACTCCAGTGGCAAACATGGTAATGATTTTGCTGCAAGCATTACAGACATACATTATTATAACAACATATGTATTTACTTGAACTATGTTATATATGGAGTTTGCATGTTCCCCTGTACTGTGGGTGTATTCTTTCTACAGATTTTTAAAGACATGCACTACAAGCAGAAGGCTTGTGTTTGGTGGTTCTAAATTGCTCATGGGATTGAATGTGTCAATACTGGCATTAGCTGGTTTTTGTTTTTGAATGTTACCTCACACTTAATTAGATGGGATAGGCTCAAGCCACCCATAAGGAGAAGAATAGGGAATTGAATGAATAGGTTTTATAAAATACTTTTATACATGTCAGCCATGTCCCACTTCAACTCCAAGTTTATATTTATTGATATAATTGTCATTTATTTCTTAGAAGAGAGATGACACAGTAGTCTGCAGACTACTGGGAGGCCACAAGGAAAGTCAGAATGGGGTTTTATATGGTTCCCAGCGCACAGGGAGTAAACCCGAGGAAGGTTCGAGCTAGTTACTAAGGTCAAGATGTGCATAAATGGTATGCAAATGTTACATACAGATTGGTCCATGTGATTTACAAAATTGTTTTACAAAGAGTAATTACAGAACATAACAAACAATCTGAGAGACACAGAAGACATTTCTCGTTTGCACGAGGAAGCCAGGAGAATGTCTAATATTGTATATTGTTACATTTATGAACTCAACAAACCTACCCAGAGAAGAGGCCTCTGAAAAGAGCTTTGCTGTGAACTTTTGGGTTTGGCATGATGCCTGCGTTCAGGTAGAGGTAGTCCAGCCTGTTATACCTGCACAATTTAAACCTAGGATCATTTACTCACAACTACAATAAATATGCATATGCTAGATGCAATTCTACTTTTTAGGTATCTTTGCTTCCTATCCCACCTGCGCTTGAACTCCTCTGCAGCACTGATCACTGAAGAGATATGGCTGGTGTCCAGTTGCAGAATGTCCACATGGGCCAAAGGGTAAGAGGCGAGAAGGGATGAGCGGGCAGTCCGGGCCCGCTGCATGTTCCTGCAGGCCAGACACAGCTGGATACCCTCAGTGTCTTCAGACAGGAGCCTCTTACACAAGGCCAGGCCAACGCCGCTACAAGATTAACCACACACTGCAATGTAACAACAGGGCTACACCAATAATAAAATGTAAACAAATGTACAGTGATTGAAATGTGGTCAAAACAGTTGTTTATTTAAAAAAAGACTGTGACCATCTCAGGTTTGAATGGTTAAGACAAAAATCAGACAAAGCAGACATTTCTTGAAGCCATCAACCTGTTTATGTGAAATGTTAACGTTTTAAATTGACAGTGTAAATAATAAAAGTGTTAATTACCTATTTGCTCCTGTAACCAAAATAACTTGAGGCATCCTCTTGGATTAAATCAACAAGAATACAGAAAGAGAGATCAACAAGTAACTTATCTTGAGCCAGGTCTCATTTGTATAATGTCGTTAAAAAATCCTGGGCTCCTCCTGTGTTGGGATTGAATACTACAGAAGCTCCCAGCCACTCATCCAGTCAGTGAGGCCACATTCACAGCCACTGTATGGTCAACTTGCCGATATTAAACATTCATTATCTACTAAATAAATAACAACTCTTCAACTCAAAGTTCAGCTCCGGTTTATTTAGGTTCTGTCAATGTACAAACCTGTTGACAATCGATATTCTTTGCATTTCAGTTGTAACAGGATAATGGTAAAGCAATTTAAACCACTGTATTTGTTAAGGCCAAGGGGACCGTTCACCTGATAAAACAGTGATATGCAGTGTGTGGATTAAAAATATAAACAGAATATGCACAGAATAAAGCTAGATATAAGACTTGGATGTCTGTACTACTCAAACAAATACTCATTTCATTTCCTGTCAGCTTCTTTCATAGCAAAAGCACAACCAAGCTTCCTACTAAGCACCTTTTGAAATATGATGTGAGAAAATGTATATGGTCTGTACGTCAAGACTAAAGAAGGAAAAACAATTAAAACGATAGTATTAATCTCTTCTATTAGAGCATGTCAAAAAAAAAATCAACAAACATAACATAAATCAACAAATAATCAAATTATAATCAACAATTATAAACATATATAAATATTTGTAACAAATACTGATATTAGAGTTTCGTCTAGTGAAAATACAGTCACATACACATCAAAGCACTGAAAGGAGATGTCACAGATGTTTTTCTGTTACCGTTTGAATGTGCGCAGTCTGTCTGAGAAACTGAGATGAAGTACTTGAAATAAAAGCAACAGTATTTTTCCTGCAATCATTCTACATTCAAGCAGTCTTCCAGGGTAAAAAATGTATTTGTAACATCAGAAACACACAATTAAATTCAAATAAAATTTCAAAAAGTGCAGTATGATAGTTGCTACATTAAAATTTGGTTTCCTTAACATGGTTCAAATGTTGTTTTGGTGTATTTAATGGTCCATAAAATAGATGTCCTCAGAATTGACTGTTTGTTCATTTAGATGATGCTGATGAAACTCAATCTGACATGCACATGTCCATTTTCATCCATCAAACAGTGTTTCCCAAGTTGCAGCTGGAGTCTTTATGCTGGAAAATGTTAGCTTAAACCTGGACCATCTACACAGGGCATCATTGTCTTAAACACTGCCCTCAACACTTAAAAATGTTTTTTCCTGTATGTCTCTGTGTATTTCTTGAAATGATGGCCGTTCTTTTGTGTTCCTCTTCCAGCAGCTCAGCATGATCTTGTAAAGTGGGTCTGGACACAGGACAGGTTGAGGCAGGTAGATCTACACCACATGGAGTACAACATGACAGCATTAGATTTGCACGAGGTTGAAGTCTTTTAAATATATTGGCTGCACTGACCTGTCTTTTCTGGTCCCTGAAAAACTCGCCTGTGTTCTCTATAACCTGCTCGTCAGTGAGCTGCGAGTACGGCTGCTCTTTACAGAAATTAAGTATTTCCCACAAGGTCACACCAAAGGCCCATACATCACTAGCTGTGGTAAACTTCCCCTGCACACAACAAAAAAACCTTTGAGACTGATAAAAGGAAATATTGTAGTATTCTCAGTAAAGCAGAAGATGTTACCAGCAGGATGCTCTCCCAGGACATCCAGCGTATGGGCAGGACAGCTCTGCCCTGGATGCGGTAGTAGTCACCACTGTATAGGTTTCGGCTCATGCCAAAATCAGCTATTTTTATAGTGTAGTTCTTTCCCACCAAGCAATTTCGTGTGGCTAGGTCTCGATGAACAAAATTCAAGGACGACAGATACTTCATCCCTGATGCTATCTGAGTAGCCATGTAACACAGATTATCAAAGCTGTGGAGAAAAGACGAGCCACTACAATAAGACTGGAGAGGTAAAACATGTTAGTAGTAACTATTTCAATTAATCTACCTGACTGTGGGCGCATTGCTGAGCAAAGCAAGTTGTCCCTCTGGTTCATGTCGTGATAGAAACTGGTTAAGATCTCCATTCTCCATGTATTCTGTGATCATACACAGAGGGTCTATATAGATGCAAACAGCCAGCAGCCGAATGATGTTTGGATCTTTCAGACGGGACATAATCTTAATTTCTTTCAGGAAGTCATTTCTAAAAGCAAAAAGCTCAAGTTAGTGAACAGCCACATAAACTCAACATTGAGTTGCCAAAAACAGTACCTTGCATTTTTGTTAGCATCCGAGCGCAGCATCTTCACAGCCACTAAAACTGGCTGCTCTTCTGGGTAGTCAAACTTAAATTCGTTATTCATGAATTCTTGCATTCCCTCTGCTTCACACAAGTGCACCTAACAGGAGAAGGTACATGTTCAGTAAAAGATTAATAATGAGCAGACTAAAACTTAAAAACACAAGATGAGAATGAGAACCCACCTCCCCAAACTGGCCTTCTCCTAGCTTTTCCTTGAATGTCAGCAATTTTCTGGGAAACTCCTCAATTGCGACCTCCTTTCCTGACAAGAGATCCATGGTGACTGCAGGAATGGCATATGTGTTGCTTCCAGTCACACCCTGCAGGTTTACAATGTCAGCCTCTGCGTAGTGAGGGACTCCATCTTGAGCTACAGTTGATGCGGTAGATTTAGATGCTCCTGTGCTGGAAGAAGCTGCAACATAACACAGCTAATGGATTTATCATTTGAGTTTACTTATTTATACTGTATTTCCATGAGATAATAACGTACCTGGCTCTTCAGAGGTCTGAGCAAACTCAGGCAGTTTACATAAGAGACGTGATGGCTCCTGGTAGTCAGGCCCGAGAGGGAAGATACGCTCGTAGGTGGAGTTGGACTCCTGTTCGCTGGTTGTACTTGACTGGGGGTTGTTGTGGTAGAAAGCAAACGTCTCACTCTGTATTGACAGACGAGCAGTTAGTTCATCATCCAGCATCCGACGAGAAGCCTAGAATAAATGATTTAGGATGAGGGAAAACACATGACACCTCAGAGGAAGGTGTTATGTGGATATCATTGACTTCATAAGCCAGGAATGAGCTAACCTTCTCCAACATCTTCTGCCACACCTGGCGCCATAAGATAATGACAATGATGGCTATAAGGATGAAAATAATCGCCACTAAGCAACCAATTAAAATGCGAGTGTTGCTGTCATCTACTTTGTGGGTGGGGTTGTCTTCTGGGAATGAAACACAGAGAAAAAGGTTTAAAAATAGTACCAGTGCATGCAAATTTACTGATATTTCTACTTCAGCTGAAAATAAAATGTTAATGTTAGAGTTAATGTTTTAACTTACATGCTTAATTATAACCATTTGTATTTATACCTGGTGGCAGATTAGTTGGTGACCCTGGCTTGGTTGGAACTGGTGTTGTGTTGTACATAGCTGTATCTGAAATTGGAAATAAAAAGAATTCTTGTATGACATTAGAAATGACTGAAAGCACACATTTTGCTAATTTTTTTTCTCTGTACCTGACTGAAAGGTGATCTCACTGAATAATATCCAAGCGTCAGAAAAGTAGAACTGGCACTTAATGGCACTGGCCATGTGATGGGCCAGGTTGACCGTGACAAAGCGGGCACTAGGGTTCTTCTCGTCCTCCACAGGTCTGAAGCTCAGCGGCGAGGGCTCCCAGTCTGACTCTGAGCGAAAATAACACACAACCTGACGGAAGACTTTGACGTGCTTCGAGAACATGTTATTGCAGTGGACCTGGATACAGATAAGGCACAAGACAAAGGGTTTTTGAGTTGTGAGGGGAAAATTAAAAAAACAAACATTTGTGTGTATTGTCAAAAAAAGTACCTTCATGGAGGTAAAGTTTCGTGTGCGGTCGAACTCAAACATGATTTCAACATATCCATTAGTAAAGCTCTCATTTTTCCAGCCCACATAGTCATAACCCGGCCAAACATTATAGACTTGACTGACTGTAAAATCATCCAAGCCGCACACTCCATCAGTGAGCTGCCCCAAGCCCTCTGTCATACTGAAAAACAAAAAGACTCTGTTAAGCTTAAAATGCGCCTTTCATTCATCATCTGTCTTCTCTGAGGTTTAAAGGAGCAACTTGTCAACACTAGGTGGCAGCATCACACAGCCAACTGTCACTTAAAAGATTTTGGCTGTAGTTCTAAAACGGTCCATTTTTATTTTCCATCGCCACTGTTTCCTTGAAACTGCCTGGAGCAGTGTCACGGAGGACATTATTCACCACAACACCACCATCCAAACACTGCTGTCAACAAACAGAAAGGATTTGTTCTGGGGCTTCAATTCTTTGTGTGTGGTTCATTCCCCGATTGCCTAACAGTAAACTACCACTAACCACTGTGAAACTCTAACAAACTTACTGCTATGGTGACAGGCAACAACACAACGAGAAAAAAGTCCCAATAACTGACAGCAATGAAGAAATTATTAATTAATAATTAAAGTATTGTGGAGACAGAGAAGTAACATGACTCACCTGTGGATGACAGCCCCATCATAGACAGAGTCATTGAGATACACAGGAGTACGCAATAAAGTCATCTGTTCACCAGCTGGAGCGTTATAGGACACAAGACCATCTGTAAAGTAAAAGACACTTAACATTAAAGGTTTATTATGTAATTTCCAGAGAGAAGTCTAAAATGTGCAAAGCCTAAGTTTAACATTTCAATAAAGATTTTGTTACTTATTTAGGATAGACAAAAATGTAATAACTCAGGGGAAAAATAGAAGTAATCTGCTGATTATAAGTCATATAGTCTATATTCATGGGGGATGCTATGTATTTGTAATGGAAAGGCCATATAAAATCGACTTTATCTTTATGGGCTCAAAGGTAAGATTCACTTCACACTCACTGACCTGAACGTTACATTCAAATAAACTCCCACTGCCAAACATTCATTCTCACGTGCACCGTGTCTTACCCAGCCACTCACAGCCGTACAGCTCCACTCTCATGCACACGTTCATGGAGTGGTCAGTGACAGGCATGAATCGCACAAAGCGGGCGATTATGGGTGGCTCCAGATCCCTGAGAACGATGTCATAGGCGTTTCTGTTTCCTTCGATCACCTGCAGGAGAAAAGTACACCATGACTTAACGCTTCATTTATTATTGTTAACTTAATAGCAAAGTCAAAGCATAACAGATAAGAAACATTATCAAAGCAATCAAAATTAATATGTAAGAAGACAGTACAGTGGGATAAAGGTCAAATACACACCTGCTTGCCCTGTCTGTTCCTCCATGAAATCCACCTGCTGCCATCACGGCTGTACTTAATCTTGTACATTTGTGCAAACTCATTTCCAATGCCCCCTGCGTGCCGGCCCTGAGTGCCCACAAGAGTAATAAAGTGGAGCGATCTCAGGTCAATTTGGAGGAATTCTTCAGGTTGTCCGGCTCAACTGTTATCTCTGGACACCACGCACCATCGCCCTCCTCAAAGTCCAACCTAAAAGAAGAAATATGAGGAAACACAAAAATAATTGGGTCAGGATGGAGAAGGAAAGGTGAAGTGAGTCCTGTGGTAGACTTTCAGACCATTATAAAAACACTTGTGAAAGCCTGTGTCGTAAATTCAACTTAAAGTGTTAATTTTGGGCTAAGATCTGGCAGGGGCAAGAGGGTGGTCGGTCTAACTGAAAACACAGCCAGGTTTTGATGGATATCATATATTATATCATTACCCTGATCCTTAGTAAGGGCCACCCAAGCTCTACAGCCAACACACACACACCCTCCTTAATCATGTGGCCATGAGCAGACCTGGTACCCCGCTCTGTGGTTTATGGCAAATAAACAGGCACCTTGCAGCATAAACCACCCACAAACACTCATTATCAAGGAAACATACTGTGTTACAGTGATTGTGTGCATATGTGTGTCAAAGTGTGGCCTTTACCTGCCGTATCTGGCAGCGGTAGATTCAGACCACTGGCTGGATGCAGAGATGTCCTCATCCTGTATCTGTCCTCCCGACATACCCAGAGGATACCGGCACACACCTGGAGGAACATAGTAAAAAAAGTGTCTGTGAAACACTACGGTAGCCCAGAAGGGACATTGTGTTGTCTATGTTGTCATATGATGAGCTTGCTTTAAAAATTTAAAAACAATATCCATTTGTTAATGACCTTTTTTAAATGTTTATGAAAGCTCAGATTAAAAATAAACTATTTTATCATTCTGAAATGTTATAGCTTATGTATATCATATTTTACTCATTTTATTTCAAAATGTGTGCAGCACTTTGGTCAACTTATGTAGTCTTAAATGTGCTTTAGAAATAAAGTTGGTTGATTGAAGAAACGTGAATGCACTTCTTCTCCAGCAGTGCTAAGCCTACTCAATGACAGAAGTAATGAAACTCCCACTGGTTTATATGGAGCCTTACTATTATTTCTTTTCATAACTTTGGAAAAATAATACAACAATTAATGAGAAAGAAGTCAGTTTGCCAAAGTTGTCGTAAGAACATTCTCCTGATAATCTTTTGACAAATGGAAAAATTTGTCTTGGGCCATACCCTGTATAGTCCTCATGCTGTTTGCACACAACTTTAAGGATCCCACGGTGGCCCTTTGACAGATTTCCAAGTAACAACATTATTTCAGACAACTACTACCCCGTTATTACCAGCATGTCTGTTCTCCAAATGATTTTGTTTCTGGCAGTATTTATTTTTCAAACAAGGGATTCTATTTTTCATAACCTGTATTATTGCACTGTGCACCCTGAAGTGTTCACCTCCTCTCACTTCTCCAAAACCAACCACAGTGCTGGTGTGTGCTCCACTTTAAAAACATATTCAAACACATGTGACACATTTCTAATAGAGAATGAGCAGTTCCTGTCAAAGCTCCAGGAGAACCTGATGGATAGTGCGTGACATTATGGTTTGGTGTGATGGTGTGCGAGTGGCACGCGCATCCAAGTAACTGCACAGTTAAATTGAATTGTGGTTAAAGTATTGAAATAATAAGCCGGGTACATTTGGTGTCTCTGCCAGTTTAAACAGACTTGTATCAAGTCCATGTAGAGGAGTTAGTCATGGAGAATCTGTGTGGTAAAAAGGCTGTTTTGAGCCCACCTCGCCCCCACTGTGTGGTCAATACAGTAATCTGCCCTCTTTTTCCTGTATGCCACCCCCATATTCAACTTTCTATCTATTTGTTTTGCTTCTGTGTGGACTCCCTACCCTCTCCTTCCTTCATATGTCAAAATAAATGCATTCAAATAACTTCATGACACACAATAAAATAAACGATATACAATAAAAGTGTAGGCTATATCGATTGGGACCAATGGCAACAATACTAAACTTGCATCTGCTCCTCCTGAGTGCTGACAATTTTCAACTGCTCGCTATTCATAAGTATTTCATAGAAGCCTATTTATAAAATACTTCACTCTCCCTTTTAAGTGTTACTTAGGGGCGGCAGTAGCTCAGTGGGTAGAGTGGTCGTCCTTCAACCGGAAGGTAGGTGGTTCGATTCCCGCTCTCCCCACAGTTCATACTGTCGTTGTGTCCTTGGGCAAGACGCTTAACTCACCTTGCCTCCAGTGGCTGTAACACTGGTAATTACATTAGAACAATGTAAGTCGCTTTGGATAAAAGCGTCAGCTAAATGAATAAATGTAAATGTAAATGTAAAATCCTGCTCAGTAAAAACAAAATGTTTTGGTGGTTTAGTGAGCATGACAAAGACTTTATAGTTGGGGGTTTAGTGTGTTTGTAGTTGAGATAATTCTACTTTGAAGGAAATTGCCATAACCCTTTAAAGGATGAAAGAGACCTTGGAAAAGCATGATTTTGCTAAATACGATATGGTAAGGTCAGGTCCTAAAGAGCGGACGTTCAAGAGAGGCCGATCCTCATAGGCTGGCCCCCTTGTCTCACAGAAAATCCTTTGAGAAGATGCCAGCAACAGCAAAGCCCCAGGTTCAAGGCCTTCTCTGTCCTGCTGTTGCTCTTCTCCCCTTCTGTGTTTCCATTTTCCAATTTCTTGATCTCCTCCAAATATTTGCTTAAAATTCAAGATGTGGAAACCCCAAAAGGCTTGTGCTGGGACCAGGGACCTGATACACTGCCTTGAGTCACACACACCCACAAAAACAGACCTGGATACTGCCAAACACTTGCATGGATACACAAAAACCTCTTCCAGATGTCACACACTGCATTTGCTGCTTTTATCTCGTCCTCCAGCCTTTGCTCCAAACTGTCCTCTTTATGTCATTGTTTCTGATTATCTCCTTTTTAACAATATTTTCAAGTCTGCACCACTCCTACACTCTGTCTCCCATCAAGCCACATCAACCAACCATTCCCTTCTTATTAGCAATAAGCCTGGGTACATGCCAAACCCTACTGTAAACACAATCCATGCTCACATACCCCATTTATAATTCATATGGTACGTACATGCACCCCTCCTTGAACCGCCACCTTATCTTGGTGGAGGGGTTTGAGTGCCCGAATGATCCTAGGAGCTATGTTGTCAGGGGGCTATATGCCCCTGGTAGGGTCTCCCAAGGCAAAAAGGTCCTAGGTGAGACGAGCCAGACAGAAGTGCTCCGACCAGGGACTCGTCGTTCTACTGAGGGACTTCAACGCTCACGTGGGCAGCGACGGTGACACCTGGAGGGGTGTGATTGGGAGGAACGGCCCCCCGGATCTGAACCCGAGCGATGTTCTGTTATTGGACTTCTGTGCTAGTCACAGTTTGTCCATAACAAACACCAAACATAAGCTTTTTCAGATGCCTCCTGGACGCCTCCCTAGGGAGGTGTTCCGTGCATATCCCACCGGGAGGAGACCTCGGAAAAGACCTAGGACACGCTGGAGGGACTATGTCTCTCGACTGGCCTGGGAACCCCTCAGTATCCCCCCGGAAGAAGATGGATGGATGGATGGTACATGCACATAAACTATACTATACTATAACTAGGGTTAGTTGACAAGCAAGACAATATATTTGAAATATACTGCATAGTATAATATACTGTACTATATACAGTAGCATACAAACTCCACTGGTGGACTAATTTATGCTGTACTGTACTGTACTGTTCTGTGGTATACTGTAGTTTGCTATGCAATGGCATATATATACCACACTATGCTATGCTATGCTATAGCCTACTAACTTATTGCTTTGCCTGTAATACAAACCTACTCTCTACAAATCCCTACTAATACTGTAAAATTGCCTTGCCTTGACTAATACCAATTAAAGTAAGTCTTTTTAGGGCATCACAGAAATGGTTTAAATTACATAAATTAAGAATTAACGAGTATTCATACCTTCAAGATAGCATGCATTTTGGATATCTTGTCCTTTGTTTTGTAAAAGGAACTGGAGATAGAGTTGTACTAGTGCAGAATGCAAAACAAAGTAACGAATACAGCGCAATATCTGAAGTGTGTCTTTGGAAAACCACATATGCAAAATTTAGCATGTGCTGTATGTTAATGGTATATGGGGGTGTAATTTCAGGCTGTGCAGTTACAGCGTGTAAAATGATGCCAAAAAGATACAGTAATAGAAACCACAGACAACACATCATTACCACTGGGAAAAACACAAAGGAAATGTTTTAGTCGTAATGGAAGAAAATAAGAGTCAGTATCAGTCTTTAACCACATCCTAGGGAGTGAGAGCGAGACGGTTGTAGAGTGTGAGCCGGATGTACAACTGTTCCTCCAAATGTTGGTTTTTGCTGTGTTTATTTATCTACCCGACCCACTCAGAGTTGACCCCTGGGGTAACCAGCCGGGGCAGTAGTGCACACACACACATCCACTAACTCCATATTCCCCTGCACCCACCCCCCAACCATCAGGCTCCACACTGGGCCACAGCATCTAAAAATATCACCACCAAAAAGGTGGAAAAATACCAGCCTTGTGTGGTGGACGGAGACAGAGAGGGATGATGGAGTAACAGACCAAACCTTACCTCTTGGTTTTTACCGCACCCTCACAGCTGAAAGCCCAACTTGTTCAAATGTTTACTGTCCATTTGGCTCCAATACAGACTCATAGACACGCGGAGCGCAGTCATGCCAAGTTGCTGTTTGCATCTGTCACAAACTGCTAGTCCATTAGGCTACACATCAGGACTTCATAACTTCATATTTCAACAACTTTACATTTTTGGAAATGTTCGCCAGCAACTGACTCTAAGTCATGATTGGTCACACCTGGCCCTGGTCCTGCCCAAGCATTTTAACAAGTACTTATGTAAGAGTCCTAAGAAATCAAAAGTCATAAACATAGGTGCAACACTTCATAAAAATGCTAACACATACACACACACCAATTTAATGTCATTTTGCTTAATTTAGTAACCAGTTGGTATCCTTACTAGAAATGTGTTCCTACTTTATACCTTTTTAAACTATTTTTATATTTAAAAACATGACGTGGGTTGGCTAGGTTACTGTATGTTTACTATTGATGTCTACGATCACAACAGAAGAGGAGGACTTACACAAAAATAATTGTTGGCCTACTGTTCTTTTACTGTCCTTCACTTCCCTCTCCACAGTGAAATAAAGTTCGCCCACTCAAGAGTAAAATGGGAAAGACAGGGATGGTATAACTCCATTGCTTGGGAATTTTAAACAGGGGAAAGTTGGCATCACTCATCATCTCGCAACTAAATTCAGTCATGAATATTTCCAGACTGTGGAAAAATTTGCCTCTTCTCAATGCAGCAGAACTAAAGCATTAGGCAGAATTATGGGTGGATATGTCCTGCTTCCATATATTAGGGCTACAACAGGTTGAGATTTACGCTTCAAGTGAAACTGGAGGTGATTTTTTAAAATAATCACTGCGGTTGCTGAGTGAATAAATCTTCATAGTCATATTTTAAATACAAAACCTCCAGCTGAACTGGGGGAGGTTTGACCATCATCAGATGTACAAACACTACTTTCCATGACTTGAGTGGCCTAATACTGGAAATCACACACCACACACTAATACACACTTGCATGCAGATACACAAGTGTTGGGCAGAAAGACACAGCCATTTTGAATGGACTTTCCTGCTGTCAAAATGTCTGGTATGCATTAGCCACAGACTCCAGTGGGATAGCTGGATCCACAGGCTAAGTGTGCATGCGAGTGTATGTATACGAGCAGTCAAATACACACTCTCATTAGGACACAAATGCACTCACAAAAACACAAAACAAGTAATATGTTGAGGAAAGTACAGTAAAAAGAATTGACTCTTGTCGTTTTGTGGTTCTGACTCGTTTGTAGCAGCTGAAGAGGAAATAATAAATCATTCTCAACATAAGGTGCAGATATATCTGATAAAATACTAAAGGAAATAGGACTATTTTAGATACATACATGTGGTAAGGCATGTAAAAATGTAACCACAGCCTACAAAGATGAAACCTCAACACAACGTTGGTTTGCTTTCGGTCAAAAGGGTAACTGCACTGTTGCATACATTTTCTCATTTTTAAAGTGAAAAGTAGGTGGGGTTTTTTGGGGGGGATTTTTCTTTTTCAAACCTACACTGGTTGTGTGTCTATCTGTGCATGCTCTGCTTTTGTTGTTGTAATTATAGTAATAAAAATGTTAAAACTCATTATAATGCCTTATGTTCTTCAAATATTTGTTTTTCTAGAAAATATACTGGTGTGTAACAACAATTTTAACAGCAACTAAATCCTTTTTGTTTTTTTGGTTGCCTTGCAATGGTCTTTCTGCCAACCAACTGTTGCATTTCTGTTTCCTTGTAAAAAATGTTGGTCCTTTTCATTGACATCACAAAAACCACACGTACATAGGAGGCAGAGCTGGAGAGAGGCGTGCATCCTGGGATCAAAGAGGCCAGACCAGAGAGAGGAGACCACAAAGGAGCACTTATCCAAGGTCTGAATCAGTCACAGTCTGGACTGAAGTGGAGCACCAAACACAACATGACCCAAGACTCACGAGGCATTTTATGACATTCATATGATTTCATGGGAGAGTGGAACTTGTGCACACACAGACCTGGATTAACCTGTGACGTTGTGACTCCCATCAGCCCTGCGAGGACGAGCAGCAGAAAGTGCATGTCCCACAGGTGCTTCATCCTGAATACATGGACAGAGCCCGACTTCTGACCTGCAAATGAATAGAAACAGCAGGTTAGGCAAACGTCAGTGCACATTATTTTTTCACTGGTATTCATGGGACATATAAATGGAAGCTTAATTACAAGAACACTTTTACTTCATTCAATAAAAGGAAATAATTGCCTCCCAACAATGGAATTTCCACTTTGGTGACTTATTGCTAAGTTGGAAAAAGCTCTATTAAATGATCTGTGGAATATTTCTCTGTCAGCCATACGAGACTAAATAATAACAGTTTATTTGCAACACCCAAACATCTACTGAAAAATATAATGAAGAAATGAATCAAGAGTTACAGGATAGAGGGAGAGAATGAGATATAAAGTCTCAGAATCACAGATATGACAGACCACTGGACAGACGCGGTGACTACAAGCCACCTCAACTAAAAGCAGAAAGACATGTTTTTTATGAATACCTAAATACAAAGTGACAAGCTAAGAAAGTCTGACCAATGCAAAGTCACATATAACAACAATAGAGATGTGTCGGCTCACACATCTGAACACGTTTCATAAAAGATGTGGATTCTAGCTCATTGTGGTACTCTAATGTGCCGGAGTTAACTACTTGTGTAAAACAGCAGGGTGGCTCTACAGCAGTGCAACGTATTTGTTATATAACCAGGGTGCTATTATGCTTTACAACATGTTAATGTTTATGCAACATTACACAAAATGAAACCGTTTCTTTTGTATTAGTGAGAAATATCTTGATTTGTCGGCATCTCTGCAACTTTTGTAATACTTCTATTACTACTGTTTTTCCAAAAGGCATCGCCAAAGCAGGGTTATCCAAACTCACAGTAACATAACGTAAAACAAAACTACTGTAGCATGGTGGGAATTTTCACTTAGAGACATTGGTTTTGTGTGAGTATCAGACATTTCCTGGTCTTCATACACAGCCAAAACCAACATTTAGTTTATATTTTTACACAAAAAATAGAGGGATCAGCAACGGGCCAGGTCAGTCCTATAAACTGATTGGAAAACAATTCGAGAAAATAGGCCTTCACTCACTATAAACTGTCAATAATAAACACAACTGAACTAGCTCTGTCCCAGTTAGAATAGATGGTACCTCATATACAGTTTTAACCAATGAGGCAATTTCCTTCCTGACATATACAAAGTACAGGCCCCCATTTTGCACATATGCTGTCTTTGAATAACAATCTTTCACTGTTGTTTTTGACTACATGTCCAAGTTAGCTATAGATTTCAGCCCAGAAGTGAAATAACACAAATTTGATTAGTTTCTCTGCTTCACATATGACACACGCTCATGTTTACATACCTTGGCAGAATTTGTGATTTCTTCAGCCATAACACAAAAACCTTTTAAAAAAAACAATTGTGTTTACACTTTTTAAATCATAATGACAAGAGAAACTACCCAAATCCCTGGGTCCCTGGGTACCCTGATCAAAAGTTTACATACCCAGTTCTTAATACTGTGTAATGACAGCTTTAACATCAATGACAGCTTGAAGTCTTTTGTGTTAGTTGTGGATCAGGCTCTTTATTTTCTCAGATGGTAAAGCTGTCCATTATTCTTGACAAAAAGCCTCCAGTTTGTGTAAATTCTTGGGCTGTCTTGAACTCTAACACGTGTGAGATCTCCTCAAAGTGGCTCAATGATATTGAGGTCACTTTATGCGGCTGTAGCCAATGACAGGTCGACTTGGCCTCTTATCACTCCAAATGACTTTGTTCCAGAAGTTTTGAGGCTCGTCTCTGTGCTGTTTGGCATATTGTAAGCGGGATGCTTTGTGGCATCTGCATAGTAATGTTTTTTTTCTGGCAACTCGACCATGCAGCTCATTTTTCTTCAAGTGCCTCCTTATTGGCCAAAAATGGCCCAAAGAAATCACAAAGTTTCTTACCACAACTGTAGATACAGACAAGGTAGGATCTTAAACAGTCACACCAAACTCCAGGCAATAATGTTTCAACCTTTTGAACTTTGACTAATAACACTCTAAATGCTTCTTTCATAGTGCGTAATCTTAATGCTTCCCTCCCAACCGTTTCCTGCAGCCTCAGGTTGCAGCCACTTCCCACTGAGGCTCTTTTGCTAAATTACAGCCCCCTTTTGGCTCCTTTCACAGTTAATGAAATGCAAACACCTGATGGCTTGCGTGTGTTTGGAAGGCACAAATGTGTTTACCATGGGCTGCAGTACATTTAGGTAAAGGCAGCCTGTGTTGTATCAGAATGAGTTGAACCACTCTCTGGGCAGGATATTCTTAAAGTTACAGGATTGAGTCACAAGATAGTAGCGTCACTATGAGTTTGGTGACTATGAGCAGAGTATGGTGAGTGGGGGTTAGTTTTCTTTTTTCATCTCAGGGAACCGCAAAGTAAAATAAATGAAATGATTTCAAAGATTTTTAAAGATACTGTTGAGATTGAACAGATTAAGTCCTGCAGCAGTGCCAGGTTGTCATGTGACCCGCCCTAAAGATACACAATGCTTTGACTAGCAACAAAATGGCTTAACACTGCACAGCTCTCAGCATTTGTTAAAGAGGAAAATGATATTATCACTCTTGCCCCTGCTTTTCTCAGCTGCTTTAAAAAAGCTGTGTAAAGTGAGCAGCTGGGCCCGGCTTCAGTAACATCACATCAGTCAGAAGTACTGCAGCTACAGGTTCACAGCTCCGGAAAGAAAAAAAATAACAATGTCTTAGCTAAAACTTTCGAACTGCTTCCATTCGTATTTTCCATATTGTTTTTAAAAAAACAACTTTACTCTTTTAAGTTTGGAGCAACCATTGAATAATAAAACATAGACCAATGTTTCAAGGAAGGGCATAATTCTGGAAAATACTTCCTCTTGCCGATGTCTGACATTTTACTACAAATTAAACAAATTATGCACATCTGAAGTTCAAAGAAGATGGGAAAAATAACACCATCACAGGGTTAACTGGGTCAAAATGTCACCCTTAGCTTGATCTTTTAATCTATCCATAAGGCAAGGCAAGGCAATTTTATTTATATAGTACAATTCAAAAACTGGGTAACTCAAAGTGCTTACCAAAGTGCTTAACAAAACACAACACACTCCAGGCTGGACATTTATGAAAATAAAACAAACCGTGGGTCTATCAACACTCGTAAAGGTTTCCCAAATAGGAAACAAAAACAAACTAACTCTGCTAGAAATATAATATAAAGCAACCAAAGCAAATGGGCTCTGACCTCTACAGTATAAATTATAGAGCTGAGAAGAGTGGCTCAGTGGAGTTGTCATCCTACAGCTCTCCAGTTCATTCTGACGTTGTGTCCTTGGGAAAGACACTTAACCCAGCTTGCCTCCAGTGCCACAGCTCTGGTGTAGAGGTGTGTTTGGTGGTGGTCGGAGAATGGGGTGAATGGAAGCATCATGGAAAGCTTTGGGTGCCTGACAAGGGTACAAAAAGTGCTATGTAAATGCATACCATTTACCATAAAAGAGAGGAACAAAAAGTCTAGTGCATGACAAGAGACATAACAGGGTTTGACTTTCCACTGACTTGGACATTTTAACTGTCAGATTGATGAGAGGGCCTTGGGGGAGAAGAGCCTTTTTAGAAAACCCTAGAATATAGATTCATATTAAAATCTCAACACAGCAGCCATTTTGATTGAAAATCTAAAAACAAAACCACATGTGGTCTATGTCCCAGAATGTGGTGACAAGTAGTTTATTGTGAACCAGTAGGAGTCATAGAATGTCATGCTTTGGAGGACTTTTTCCTCTTAGCCTTCAGATGACTTCCATTATATCATATACACTGTCAAATATTACATTCATTATATTGTTTTAATGTGTGACATTTGTGCATTGACATAATCTGTGCAAAAACACACAGCCAGCTATGTTTATTATATCAATTCAGAGTTGAGCGTTTGTGAATAGAACAACTATTGACTTGTGTTTCAGTTGAAAAAAAAAAAAACTGTCTGTTTCCCATAAATATCAGCTCCCAGTTGGCTAGTTCAGGAAGCGGTGAAGGACACATACTCCCCTCTGAAAGCCACAAGCCCACAGAGCTGGACCGAGAAACTCAACTGCACCTTCATTCCTGAATCAGAAAGCAGAATTACTTACCCACTCTGTGCTGAAGTCAGAACCTGCTAATATGAAGAGCTCACTAGTTCAATGACATGCATCCTGCCCTTCTAAAGACCTTTCACGTTGTAAACATTTCAGCACTTTATTATTTTTTTTACCAGACTTTTTGGTTTGAGTAAATATTGAGATTTTCTAGAGAGTGACGAGCTGAACACACAGACAATCATGGTCCTTGACTCTGGGAAAACCGTTTAAATCAACACACTGGTTTGGCTGGCTCTGTGTCCACTCAGTCCCGTCTCTCACTCACACATGCAACCTAGCAGACCAGTGTTAACATTATTTATTTGGGCCATGTAATAAAAAGGGTCAGCTTATAATGACTTAATGCCACTATCCTGAAGGTTCTCCATTGTGAGTGTGTTTTTATGTAAATGAAAATGTAAAATACTTTATAATACTTGTTGTTTTAATTCACAAAATGAAAGGCTGTGAAAATGTTGGCGGCAAATTCAAAAGCAGAGATTATAGTGGTCCACAAAGAGGCTCTACTTAATGTTTGGTTCTGTTCCTCCAATTTTTATTTGGACAATTATTTTGTTTTATGTGAAAGAGGACATGGATGAACCAAAGTCAAATATTTTAAATGAAAGAAAAATAAATCCTGGCCCAAAACTACTCTTTTTAAATGACTGCAGGAAGGAAAAATGCCACTTGGGACAATAAAGGTTTATGATAAAGCTGTGAAATGAATATATACATTATGGATACATCATCAGAGTGTAATCAGTGTCAAATATGGTCCATCGCATTTGCCTATGTTTGCAGTAGGCCAGTCCACTCCAGTCTCCAGACATGACAAGGCCAAACACTTGCAGCCAGTTTAAAGTACGTGTGCAGAACTTTAGCCACAATGTTGCTGCTGAGTCTAATTACTATACAGTGCTGCCGCATGCTACGCACCATAACCATATGCATGTGTTTCCAATTATATCCTCTTGTTTCTCACATAAGGCTGTAACAAAGCATTGAATTTATTTTATAAAAAAAAAAAATAGTGTAAACACACAGCAGTAAAGTTTGAGGACACATAGTAAAGACATATATACGCACACACGCGGTATGTAATTACATGTTTTTGGCCTAAACACAAGACAATCTTCCATTGTGTGGATAAGACAGGACACCTGGGGAGACATGTTTCACTCCACATGTTTAATTGTAGGACACTTTTGCTTTACAAAGTGAATAAAAAGAGTGATTTTATAGATTGAGCTGAGGCTGTTTGACATGTTCAAAAATGAGCGCAAAAAGAGGTTTGATGCATATAGTTTAAAAAATATCTTTATAACCTATAGAGTCCAAACATAAATCAAAGTTTTGGTCATACGTTTCACAGTATAGTTAATTTTATGCTACAGTGATTGTTTTGGGTTTTGAAATATTGCTTCTTTACATAGATTTTCCTAAATTGTGTAGGATATCTTTTCAACCAATATACTGTATACTGTATAGTCAATGTCAGTAAGATACAACAGTGCCATATGGTGCAATTAGTCATTAGTAAAGGACATAAGAGCTAATGCGTGGTCTAAATAATAGTGGACCAATAAACTGTGACATCACTCATATAAATCATTTTGGGTCTGAGTTTATGGAGCCCGACGTTATGCTCATATTTGGAAAAAGGTTTGTTGTGCTAAATGCTGGAAGGAAAAGCAAAAGCAAAAGCAAAGTTAGCTGTAGCATGTGTAGCTCTTGATGCAATCGATACTTAGTAGATCATTATAGATTGGGAGTTAGGCTTCATACAGTCATGCAACCTTTTATTTACATATGTAGCTTATTAGTCTTAACACGTTACCCATAGTTCCATTTACGCTAGAAAATATAATAATCTATTAACTACCGATACACATAGTAACTGCTACTCTCTGACTGTGGCTGAATGTAGGGTTTCCCTTGGGAAGCTGGTGTGCAGTGCTCATAAAAGCTGCCAGCTGGAACTTAAAAGCCACTTGGGACAAAAAGGTGAGACCTTTTGGGGGTAAAGTTCCTTCTCACTTAGCACACCTGTAAATACCCACAACCGAGTTCTGCACTGTTTTTTTTTTTATCTTCCAGCAAAAACTTTTTTCTAATCGATGTGGTGCAATGACATGGATTTGTTATGTAAGAAGAGTAGGCCCAATTCTTTCACTGGAAATCCACTTTGATGGAATATCCAGGCCCTGAAGTGTACAGCTACACTGTCAGATTGGAAAAACAGCATCCTTGGTCAAAATACTCCTCTTTTTCCTTACTTCCCCTGTTAAAGGAGAAGTCCATCCACAGGGGAGGGGCATGTGTGCATTCAACTAAGTGCTTTCTGAAATTTCAGCTCAAAGCGGACATCTGAATTAATCACAAAAGCAAATGAATCCACACACTACTTTTCAAACTAGGTTTTAAAGCAGAACTAAGTAAGATTTGATCTACAATCCCTTCAGTAAATCACACTGTTGTAATTACTCCTAGCGCAGCTCTGGACAACAACACTCACCAGCGCACTAGTTTTACAAAAAAAGAAACGGCAAATACAGTAAAAGAAATGAACTCCTCGATGGAGGTGGGACATTTTAGAAATTGTCATACAAAGTCATAATATACAGATTGTTTGTTTGTTTTATTCACTGTCAACCAAAATGTTATATGAAAAAATCTCTTCTGAAATATTATTTTCTCTCACTTTATTATTTTGGCGTCTTATTTATTGTACATTTTATTGTCAAAACAATTGAGTAGCCTTGGTTTGTAAAATCTTGCATTGGGTCTAAAGGTGAAGCCAGTTGCTAAGCTCACACTAAGTAAACAGTATTTTAGTTACAGTTA
Organism: Perccottus glenii; assembly: GCA_024416835.2. Lineage (NCBI taxonomy): Eukaryota > Metazoa > Chordata > Actinopteri > Gobiiformes > Odontobutidae > Perccottus > Perccottus glenii. The sequence continues at coordinate 12,953,223 of CM044559.2, forward strand.
GTATAATATTGAACAGCCCATAACAAACACTCCTCACTGCTGTTACATGGCATGCTTACATCTCTGCGAGCCGTAAGCTAAATAAATGTCAGATAACAGTAGTATGTCTTGAAGGACATAAAATAACAATAGATATAATGGAAATAGGAAGAATATAAAGTTATTAGGTAAAGTATCTTACAAGTTCAGCAACATAAAAGCCACATCTGAATAGGTTTTGAGTCCTTCACTTTGTTTGAGCTGACGCCATTCGGTAAAAGCTTGGCCAAGGTTGACTTGAGAACGAGCTCTCTCTCGGTCTGACTGACAATTTCTCTTCCTAGAATCTTCTTCTTCTTCTTTTTGTACATATTATTTTAACTTTGTCCAGCCTGGATATAATTGCCATCTTATTGCGATGTGGTGAGGCCAATATTGGTGAATAGGGGAGCAATGGGTAGACGACATACATTATTTTTACAATCTTAGGTGGCAGCTTAACTTGCAATTGCTGTTTTCGTCTTAGAGGGGGATAATGTGCGCTTCAAACACACCGCTACAATTCAATTAACCATGTAAGGACTTAGAAAATTATTTGTGAAGGTAAACATGTTACTTTGTGCTGCTTTAAAGAAAAATAAACAAATATATTTCAGAAAATTGGTCTATACAATTACATGGGTGCATGTAATCGGCTGTACAAATAAATGCTATTTTAACCAATCAGAAACAAAGACTCAACAAACAGGCAGTGTGCACATTTAGTGGCTTTTAAAAAACGACTGGGCAAAAACTAAAAAGTAGTAGTAGTAGGTAATTTATTTGTGCTTGTTTGTTAGGAAATTGGTCTTTAGTGAGAAAAACACATATAGCACATTAAGATTTACACTTAAATAACACAGCTCTAATAAAGAATATCTATACCAAGTTAAAAACAGCAGGCTTGACCAAAAGTTTTAGGTTTTTAGGTTTTTTTTGTTGTTGTTTTTTTTAGCAAACTTTCTTGTTCTAGTTCTTCACCCAACTCTGGTAAGACGCAAGATAATGCAACCACTGTTCGATACATCAGCCATAACAACTCATTTATTGGAAAAGGCTATCATCTGGGCCGGCGTACACTGCGTCATGAGGTTTTTTTGATGCTTACCTCAGATCTTCCCTGTAATTTGAAAAAACACGGGGAGACCATCCAGACGCCGAGTTGGAGAAAGAGATACTGTACGTCGTAGTTAGAGAGAATGAAAGAAAAGAGACTGCCACATGTAAACGGGCCACAGACGATGAGGGATGACTGAGGAAAAGCAGAGGCCACATGTGCAAACACAGAGACGGCCTTAAACACTGACTACTGTGTTTTTGAGTTGATGCATGTTTTTGATTTATCATTCCTGGATGGTTCATTTAAAAAAAATGGTTAGAAACTAGGGAAAATGCAGCCTATGAGGGACTCCATGTAACACTATCTATCCTGAATGATGGGTGATGAGAGGGGCTGGGTCAAAGGTCAAGCACGTGTGGGATGCAAAATTAACATTGTAGTATTTAAAGCATGATGTAGCCCAAAATGGCACTATTTATACCAAATTACAGTGTGCACCTCATGCTGGTGTATGTGCTACTGGTTTTCTGTTGCCGAAAACATTGATTTGAAAACACTTCCAATCAACATGAGCGTAGAATTACAGCTACGCAAAGTAAGCCACGGCTGGCTATGTTTTCAATGCAGGGCTGAAATTATAGGCCTTGCTATATGATTAGCATGTGTATGCGAGCATGTCAGTCGTCTCTAAACTGCAGAGCGAAGGGCCGCTAATTGAAATGACATGCTGAGGGGATGACTACAGCTGCTAATGTGGTTCCACTCTGAGGAGAGCATTTGCCGCCTTCACCAAAACACCTCTTTTTATAGATATCACTGTATCAAAGAGCAAATTACACTCAGATAATATACTGTGGTCCAGGATCAAATCTTTCCAGAATAGCACTCCCTTCTCTGTTTTCCAGCTGTCTGAACAAATTTAAAGGGATAGGAGTGAGTACATTAACCACTCCACTGACAGTGACCACAGGCATTTCATATGTATCCCTGTCAAAAGCAATAAGTCCGCTTTCATAAAGAAAATAGGGAAATTATCACACCCACTCTCTTTATTATGACTTCTGTCTATGGGTTAGAGCAATGCATTGCTTTCTTTATTGTGTGTCAAGCTTGGTTTGTTTGTCTCCTTTGTTTTTCAGATGTAGAGCAATAATATGCTTTAGTTAAAGTTATTTAATTAATCATTTTCTATGCTGCCTTGGCGTTTTACTGACACATGACATTACTGTGTAGTAGAACTTTTGTTTTCCGAGCCCCGGTAACAAAGAAAATTGTGGTCTTGCTTTATTAATACTATCAAACACTGCAATTACTAACTATGCTTTATATCCCGGCACAATGTTGCATCATAAAAAAATACCATATACTGAGTAAACCTTGAAACAAATATCCTTCTGATTGGTATAATTGCCACCTCCAGTCTTTTCTGTGAGGAGTCTGCATGTCCTCACTGTGTTACTGTGGGTTCTCTCCGGGTACTCCGGCTTCCTCCTACAACTGGTAACTTTAAAAGTGTCCTTAGTGAACAAATGTGAATGATGAATGGTTGTCTGTCAGTGTCTGTCTCTAAATGTCAGTCCTGCAACAAACTGTCCATTGTCCAGGGTGCACCAAGGCCCAAAACTGCTGGGATAGGCTCCAGTCACCCACAACCCCTGATGGGACTAAGTGGTAGAAAATGAATGAAAGAATGAAAGAATTAATTTAAAAAAGGATAATAAATACTGGCTCAAAATGGGTAAAGTGCTCATGCTGTGAAGAGGCTCATATGTAGCACAAGTTATGATACACCAAACATCATGAGCTATCTTTCTAAAGAGCTTTTATTGAACTATGTGCCAAAAGCCAGTAACCACAGAGAAATACACGATTCTCCATTCCTTTGGTCAGTCTTACATAAATAATAATACACCTGTAATGTGCGTTGTAAAGAGACCCGGATTACCTTGACCTGTCTCTAACAACTCCTTCACTGATCCAGTCTCTTCCTGGGCCTGAGTTGGGCTAAAGGCTGGTTCAAATGTCAGAGCCGTGAGCTTATTCAGACACATGATTAACTCTTCAGGTAACTCCTCTGTGTAGACTAAAACAAATAGCAGGGGTTGGATTGAAAAGAGGCCTCTGTGTGTACATCTATCACACACATACCACAAGGACACCTGCATACCACCTACGCAACACCTACATAACACACTACCTCTGTATGAACAAAAGACACAGAGTTTCAAGAAAAAACTTCTCTGACATAAATTGTGGAGACTCTAATGAACCACATAAAAGTCCAAATGTATTTCCACTGTTTAACCTTTCCAAAACATCCCTAGAACAATGCTGCCACAACAAAGGGACTTCAAATCTTGGTGCTTGATGCAGAGCAGTCAAACTTAAGTAAACACTTTATCCACCAACCACAATTTATCTTAACACTCAACAACCAAGACAAAAGGACGTTGTTAAAACACATTGGGAAAGATAGTCTTTTTGTTCTTGGGGATTCATTATGTTCGTAAAAGGAAAAAGCCCATCTTTAGTCAAACATTATGTTTTTGCAGTTTGAATCTGGTCATGCATAGCTCTGATGTATGCCAAAGAAAACTACTGCTCACAAAAAGAACATGAAGTTCAAACATTTGTGCTTCCTCTATGAGCTCAGTTATGTAGCTTCTAAACATGGCTTCAGTAAAGTTCAACGCAGTCTTAACCTTGGTGTGCATACAATGACAGAGCCGTAAGGACAAAGCGTTAGAATCAAGAAGACTCACTTGTTTCAGTTTTTCCCCTTTTAAACCATTTGTTCGGAGATGGTTAGAGAATATTCCAGTTAGTGTGACAGCTGGATGTCCCAATCCCTTACTTTCTCTGCACCTCTCTTTTGCGTCCGTCCGTCAGCTGCCTTTACCAGGACTCACTGGGCTGATGTAAGACACCCCTGCACAGAGAAGAAAAAAAGAAGGGAGACTGTGGAAAGAGAGAGGGGCAATGAGGAGGAAAAAAAACTGCACATTCTGTGGATTCTTGGGAGTGTGCCAAAGTCCCAGAATTCCACATGCCACACATAAGGTTTTGATTAAAGCAGGATCCAACACTCAATCAGAAATCTTTTTTCTTCCTGAAAAGAGACTTTTTCTTGACAGCTACAGGCTGAAGCAACTGGGATTCAAAGTAACAATCTGCTGTTCATATTTAAATCTTTATGATTTAAAGTTTAGGTACAATTTAAACTCAGAAACTGACAGTGACTCAAGTCAATATGTTCAACCATAATTTGTTACTATGTTTACAATTATAATTATAAGATATTTTTATATGGCTCTAAAGTCTTGGGTGGGTTTGTGTATCTACAAGCATATAGAGAAATAATTACATACACATCAGAAGACTGACTGTTGTGTGATATCGTTGAGGAACTAAAGGCAAGAACAGAGAGTCCAAGGAGCCACAAAGAATATTTCCTGACTGTACCACTGTTGCATGCTCTGGCCCATCTTAAACATAAACCATGAGCTGGAAAAAGTGATTCAAGACACTAGAGGCTATAATGCAAAAAGCACACCCATCAGACACAGGCCGGAGGAACTCACACACATTCTTATGCAGCAGCATTCACCACTTTATAGTTCAAGATGCATCCTGCACAAAGTAAATAGAGTTGCAAAAAAACAACACAAAAGAACTCACACATTTTTTATTTCAATCAGGTTTATTCATTTAATAAAAATGATAGAAATCATATCAATTTTAAAGCTGATCAATTCTTGATCATTACAAGCAAAAAGGAAGCCAATATCATAAATACCCCCCACAAACCGTACCATGTATTACATGTTCTAAGAAACACTTTCGTAGATACAATGGCTAGATGGCAATTGTCACATATTAAGCTACTAGCAATACAAAAATAAGTTTTGTAAGCAAAATAAATAGATGCACCTGAAGAAGATCCTTCATCTTGTAGTGTTCAAGTGATCCAACTGGAAGTAAGACATCAACATAAAAAGCGGACAAACTAAAAAATAAACTTCATTTTAGATTTGTTAATTAGCTCATGCATACAACAATGTTATTGCACAGCAATGACATCACAGTTTTTTTTTTCAGAAAACAGAAAGAGACAATCCATTTTCTAAACTCCATTCTTCACCAGCTCATGAACACCATTCTTGTCAATCGTCAGGGTGGGTTGAAATTCTCTTCCTTTCACCAACTCCTCAAGACCCTTTGAGAAAAATAAGACCAGTGGAGTTCATTGTTAGCTGCAGGAGAACATCTGGTATTTTCATTGAACTGGACAGAGCTCTATACCTCTCCCCCGTAGGACACCAGTGGGGAGATCTCACATTTGATTGGCAGATCTGTGCCGTCCTTCAGGCTGTGTTTCAAAAGAACAAAATCACAGTGCGTCAGAGAAGAAACAAAACAGATTGAGTGATTTTCTCATGGAAATGAGGGTTGGAGAAGCAGCTGTAAATCCTTGCCACAGCTGTTCTTCTACTATGATTTGTGATTAGACAGTTTCAGACATGGCCAGTGATTAGTCCCATCCTCTAGAAGAAAACAGATGAATGACCGGTAATGTGTTCTCCCTGTATCCTTTGGAGAAGGAGTTGTCCATCACATACCCATCACTCCATTTGTTTATTTCTAGATAATCATTAAAGGAAATCACACATAATCATGTGCTTCAGGTCCACAATCTGCTTTATGTAAGGATAAAAATGCTGAATCATTAGGACAGCTCATCTTAAAGCAAGCTAGCAAGCAAAGGATACGTAAAAAAGGAACAGCACCAATCAACAGTTTCATTGTCTAGAGTAGAAGTCACTGACTGGTCCCCATTACCCAGCATGCATACATCATCCAAATTAGTACTAACAGTCTGCAAGAAAAAAGGATCTGTCAACAGGTCATAAAGGCTGTACGTCATGTAACCAGGATGAAGTGGTCTATGTCATCCAAACTGATCCTCATCATTATTTCCTTCATCACAACTCGCACACTAACAGGAAAACAGCTGCCAACTGGTGTTTTTTTCTCCTGTTTAGAACCTTATTTTGAGTGGCAGTGAAGGAAATGGGACATCAAGAATCAGGAGTCACGGTGAAGGTGTTGACACTTTTGAGCAGCAGGAAGAGAAAGCCAAAACCCCATCACCATGCATTTTATACTACAGGGTAATAATTACTTTCTGTTGACATCATCTGTGACACTGTCTGCTGCGCCGCCTCTGGAAAAATTGCATGTGACACAAGCATGAGGGAGGAGAGGTGAGAGGGTGCGGCTAAATTAATACAATAATAAATGCATAAAACATCTATGTATGTATGTGTGCAAGCATCCTTGTTGTGTTCATTGTTTTGGGGGAACCTTTAGTGCAGAGTTTTTAGTGATCTATCTATGGTCACCTGGGAATAGCAGGCACTCGTCGGCCATTTTCGTCAATAAAGTGTCCGCCTGCATTCAGGACCCATCGGTGATGGAGCGACATCAGCGCGTGTCTGGCAGTTGTAGGTGTGTCTTTACCGTCCTGACTGTCTGCATTCTTCAGCGGGGAAAACTCATCCTCTCTTAGAACCTCGTACACAACAAACATGCTGACGGGAAAAGAGAGACATTATAACATTACATCAATGTACAAAGTGGTTGGTTTAAGTGTCCAGATGAAACAACAACCGTAAAAAACAATGTGGGGCATTTGTGACTTTAGCAATTCTGAGTTTAAACTTGTGTGTCATTTTGTCTATTACTACTAGCACTCCTGCTATTAGGGGAGATATATTATCACTTTATAATCTCTGTGGAAAAATTCACTGTCGGCAGGGTGGGGAAAACTGGAGTACCCGGAGTATTTTTTTTTAACTTTTTTTTTTTGTCATTTCGCTGACGCTTTTATCCAAAGCGACTTACATTAAGGTTCCATTCACCATTGTTACAGCTGGAACACCACTGGAGACAAGGTGGGTTGTTGTTTATTTAAACTTCATTTCTGACACATAGATGGAAATAACTATAGCTACCTTTAAGTAAGCTTTGTATTTTGCATTTGTGGGTCAGGCCTTCTATATTCTATATGCCAGTCCTCTAGTTTAAACACAACTGGAATCCATCTCCTCCCTAACAACAGAAATGCTCTCTCTTCCAATTTAACATCTAATGACCAAACTTCAGAAGAAGCTGTAGCTATAGTGTTTTTCCTTTAGTCAATTATTACAGGAATAGTTTCATTAGATGTAAAGTCCTATTAGTAATGGCATGACTCAGGGCTGACGTCATGTCACAGTGGAGGAGGTAAAGCAGAGAAACACCTCGTAAAGCCCCCGTCCTTGAAGTGAGACTTTGGCAGGCCTAAGCTACTGAAACAGTTAAGAGCTCAAATGAGTTGACTAGTAGCCAGATGAACACAGGCAACCCAGCCACTTCAAGAGAAGTGTGGTTCAAACTTCATTTCTTGTGGCGCTTACTGTACACTCACTTGGCAAACTGGAAGATGTCAAAGACAAACTTTTCCATTTTAATCCCATTGGGCTTGTCCGGTTTGATGAGTTGACCGCTTGCATCCACGTATGGAATCTTCTTCTGTGCTACATGGTGCTGCAACTTTGGTTCATATTTCCTATTGAATAAAGAGGGACAATTATTTCTTCAAGGCACACTTCTCATGGTGTTTCACACATTATCTAAAGTATGCTCTTACTCTACTACGTCTTTAAGGAAGGAAAAACTGAAGAAGTGATTGGCCACGTTTCCTGCGTGAAACATGAGTCGTCCATCAGCGTTGCGCTTCTCCGCCGTTGTCAGGGTGATTTCGCTGTACTCCACGACCTGATAATGCCCATCTACCTTGCACACAACACCTACAGCCTCTGTGGGGTTGGTTTTTTCCACCACCTGCAAATATGGGCAAAGTAAAACATTGTCTAACTGTTGTTTACAACCATCAAGCTGCTCCCAGTTTTCAGGAAATTATTTATATTGTAGTGAGGTTCAACAGGTTCAACAGGTTCAACAGGGGAACAAAGTGCGCTTCAAGATTTCTGGGAGAGTGAAAACCCTCTCCCCATGTGTTGGTGCTTAATGACAGACTAGAGCTCTGATGAGGGGGTTGGTGAAAGGGGTGGGGGCAGGGAAGCCACATGAACTTTAGCGGAGTTTGTAATTTATGACGGGAGGGTGGGACTGAGCTCTGATCTGATCCTTCCATCTCAGCTCCACCGCAAAACTCATAATGTCAAACAGGAGTGGGCTCATAGAGATCTTTCGGTTCCACACAGTTAGAGAGTTCATTCTGATCTCTGTTGTGTGGAAAATATACACAGTAAGATTGAATGCATTTCGATTTGGAAAACAATGTGCCAAGTCACAGTCAGTTTTCAACAAAAGATCGTGGTTAATGTACTGACGTACAGACAGACCTTAAAGATAGACATGGAGATATATTGAAAATGTTTGTTTTATTACTTTGATAAAACAACCAATGAAATTGTAATGTAGCTATTATAATATACTTTTTATCTAAGGACTAGAGGTCCACTTCCTGAACACTTCGAACTGAAATCATAATCACTACAAAAAGTTAAATAATAAAAATTTTATCAGCACCGGCCAAGCAGAAAAGACTAGACAGTACTTCTAATTCTATGTTTTGCCCACACATTGTTTTTTCTTACATAAACTGACAGACTAGCTCCTTGGAATGCATAGGTCAGATAGATAAGATCAGTAATCAGAAAAACTCATTTACATAGATACACACTAAGTCTGCAAACTAAAAGGTGTTACCAACTATTGCACCCTGTTTATACTTCACAGTAGAGCAGACTCAAGTCACTGGAGATCATAATGATTGGGGAGAGGAAACTGGTCTCAAGAAATACTTTTCCTTGAAAGATATAATGACTTTATTCTCTTTTCCAGAGGGCAAGAAAGGAGGTCCTACAGCTCAACCTAGTGGTGCCATTGTGTCAATGCTGAGAAGCTAAAAGGAGTAAACCATTGTTACAAGAAACTACCCAGGGAACACTAAGGACACACCCAAATGATACAAAGTAAAAGGAATTACCTTTATTGACTTCCTGGAAAAACCTGCCACACTAGGCAACGTGGACATCTTAGGACTAGGTTGACCTGAAGTTTTTATTTCATTTTATTTCATATCATAGCTCTCTTTAATGGAATATAATCATTCAATTGATTTTTTTGCTTGCTCTGTTTCATAAAAGGTCTATTGGAAACAGCTTGATGAAATAAATCTACTGTCCATTAATGTTGGTTAATCAATTACTTCATACAATCAATAAGCCCTGTTTCAAGGTAAAATGATTCATGAAACATGTTTACCCAGATACATACGTATACATACCTTTCATATTTAAAGTACTGGTTAAGCCGTTCCAAATAACCATATCTGTTTCAGGGATGGTCATTTCTTAGTCATAACTTGGAAGACGTGCCCTCATGATGTAAAAAGTATAATGGCTAAGAATTTAACACCATCTGACTATGATATAATACAGCCTAATATGTTAAGCTAAAGTAAAATACAAATCATATATGATCAAACATATACTGCAAACCAATAACTCAAACACAAGTTACCTTAGCTCCGCAGTCTGCCCCCTTTTGCACACAGAAACCAATAAAGGCAGGGTCTGCAACTTTAACAAGTATATTGTCAACACAGTAGACATGGATGGACTCAATGCGTCTTTGCTGCATGTCCTGCAAGATGCCCTGGTTCCCCAGAGCTCGATAAAGACCTCCATTCCCATCTGAAACAGAAAGCAAAGAGTCACTCAGCACACAGCTCCACCAACTCCATCCAAGATTACACAATTAGATGTGGGTTTACCAGGGGCCATGGAGAGTTTGCCTTTGTTTTCCAGAATGATTTTGCCACTGTAGTCCATAGCAGGTAACATGCCCTGCTGAAAGAAAACCACATTTGTCTTGTCCAAGCCAAAGTAGTTATGCTGTGAGAAAAAGTCTTTTGTGGACTCCATTGTCCTGCCACTGGTCATGATGTACCTGAAAAGAATACAAACAAAATTCAACACTTGAATTTACAATTAGTGGCTCTAAGATACTCTTAAAGGACATAGAACATGTTTAGCTGGTTGGTGTGTAAAATGCAGTTTAATAGATGGCAGACAATAAAAAGGATTGTATAACTTCCTTGTAAAATGCCACACAGCTTTCAAACATGACACTACCTTCTGTTTAACAGGAAGATGTTTATTCTTAGCTTTCTTGGCAAATATGTACATTCTTTTTTTTTATTTTAACATATTTTTGTTCCAACATGTATGCATCTTATACCATTTCAGACAAAACAATACCTACATATTGTAAACAAATGGCATCTCAGCAGATAATACAGTGCAAAAACCTCAAAAGCAACAGATACAGTAACATAGCAGAATCAAAACCCAGTCGTAAAAATGCACCTCCTTTGAAGGACAACAGAATTTAGGTAGTTATCTCATCAGCCAATAAGATGAGATATTGACTTAGGTTTTTGGAACATAATAATACTTTAAGAAAAAGGATGTTTTGTTAAGTTACTTACCATGGTATACAGCATTTTGTTTGTGCTTTTTCTCAGCTAGCTCCTGTAACTTTAAAATGCGTTCAGCCTGGATCTGAAAGAGGGTTTTGTGGGAAGGCAGCCCTACATCATACATGCCTTTAGGGTAGCTGACCCCTAGCCTGGTTCCTTGGCCTCCAGCCAGCAGCAAAACTGCCACTTTACTCTGAGAGATGCAAGTCAGGCCTAAAGGGGCAAAGAGAAACATAGTCATTGAAAGTTTATTTTACATAATAAAACATAAACTTTGTTTTTTCGGAAAGCAAATTGACATTCTGAGCCTTTACAATGTTCATGAGGATTAAGAATCAAACTACCAACCCTGACATTTATGCAAGGGTTGCCTTCAGTGGTGCTTAGTTTCATTCTGTACAATATCTAATAATTTTTATGGTTCTAGAGGATTCTTTCTTGATTAAACAATAACAAGGCTTCCAAATCATCACTGATAGCATACATTAATAAAATGTATTAAAGGTGTTATAAACATTTATGACCCAAGGTTTTTAATCATGTGACATAATAAAAAATCTGATTGCCTTTATTGCATTTGATTGGCTCATAACTGTTAGCTTACATTAACTTTAGCTACATGACTTGATATGTATTTGGAACAAGTGCCAGGAAAGCGCCTCTAGACTTTGACTTTCGCAAAGTTGCCAACACATTAAGACACATAGCCACACCCTCAACACAATGATTCAGTGGCTTCATGAGTGAGGGTCAATCCGCCTCTCACCATTTACGTCAAGCTCAAACCAAACCCAGATGTTTGGTGCAGTTGCTTCATTCTGTACTGGGATAAATTCCAATTCTCACAAAGCAATTTAGACCTACACGTTGAAAATTGCACAAAATAATCTTTTAAATGGGGCATAACATATGGTTTTGTTCAAGAGACTTTACTTTTGAAAATTAAACCAAAAAAAAAATAATAATAATACTTTGCATAACGTTGGTTATCATTTGATACCTCATTTCTCTTTATAGTCTCATTCTTTAATCTTTGTGAGTCATTAAAATGTAGTAACATCTAGTGTTGTTCTTCTTTATCTTAGAACAGTGTAGTGAAACCAAGTGTTACTGGAAAAAAAATCCTTTGTATCAAGAGTTTAAATGTAACAGGCAGTACAAGTCACACACCTGCCAGCTCCCATTCTTTGATATTTGCCCGGTCCCTGGTCACGCTCCCCAAAACCTCACGAGGAACCGGCTCCATTCGAGCATCCATCTTCTCGTGTTTGCTGCTGCTGGACATTTCCATGGCCTTCTTAAAGAAGCCATTGATCTCCTGAAGATCCATTCCTTGCAGGACTTGGATTAATTCATCCTGCTCCTGAGAGCTCAGCTCATCCCTGAACTGCAGGAGGTGAGACTGGCCAGCCTCAGCCAACCTCTTCACAAGTCCACTGGTGTTTGGGTCCATGGCAAACAGTACTCTGGGCTAACTTTTCCAACCTGAAAGATGTTTCTGTATTAATATTGATCAGACATTTTAGAAGGGCAGTCTTTATACAAGAAAATTGACAATAGCAACATGACGGTCCACTCCAAATACTGCCTGTTAGCTCTACAATAGAAGGTTTAAACCCACACCAATTAACTGGACCAGGAAATCATGCCACTATAATTGTGTTGTCTACTATAGCATACGTTTCCAACTGTACCAGATGATAAAATTCTGATTTAATATATTAATGCAAGAAATTTCAATAAAGAGTTTAAAGGTTAGTAAGGAGTATAAAGTTAATAATGTTCTTTCGCGTTCCACTTTAGGAGATCTTTAGCATAGCCCACTGCTGTAAATATAAAAAAACACAAACAAACTATATATTTACTTTCAGTACATCATCCATCAAATAGCATGTAATACTCCTTTTTTTTAGCGCTTGTCTTCAGCACCAAAGATACAAGTAACAAGCAGATGTCTGTGCGGCAACTACCCGTGGGTATCACAGACACCGAGAGAAACTCCACCAAATAAAAGACATATGGGTTTATTACTAGCTAAAAGGCTAAAGAAATTTACCGTGAACGGGATATGTACAACTCACCTCTCAAAACGTGTCTTCTTGGCTTTAAAGAACATAAATGCCAGTAGTTACTTGAGCTGGTTACACCGCCTCTAAACCCGGACAACACCTCCTGTACGTCACATTTGACGTGGCAGTTGTGGCGCTCAATGTGGCGTTCAGGTGCCCTACGTAAAAACATGACCAAGCAAATGCGTTTTTGTTGCAAGTGTGTGCTTGGGGGAAAGTTGGTCTATATCTTATCTAGGTCGTTTTTATCTAGAATGCTGTTGTCTTGAAAAACATATAAATTCGACATCAAACAAACAAGTTTACATAGGCCTATATCATGAGCAACATTGATAAGTAAAAAAAGAAACGAACTTAATTGATCTGTTTGTTTTTTAATTAGTTTTAAGATAGACGGCTACATGCTGCAGTTAATCGTTGTCACCACTAAAAACCATTGAAACAATATAGTGTTATTACAAATGAGTAAGCCAATAGAAAAGAAGTATCCAAAGTAATATAAAAAAAACACATAAATACAAATAATAAGAAGGAATTTGAGAATCCCAACAAACAAATAAAAAGCACAAATAATATGGTAAAATAAAATCATTAAAAAGTTATAAAAACAGATAAAAATGCCAAATACCATTTAACTCAATTTGTTTAAAGCTCCACAGCGGCTCCTTTGTCTTCACCAGACACAGGAGCTGTATTTACTAATTTACAGCAAATTAACAACTCTCTTCTTTTTCATTGCCCACTGCAAAAACGTGAGTGCCAGAGCTGCCCTTAGTTAAAGCCAACAATACAAATCATCATGACATCTAAACAAAAGATTTCTAGGACTTTGCTCTTGGGCCCTCTGTGATTGTCATATACCACATACAGTAGATACCACAGTCCTGGATAAACTATGAAGGCTGCATTGCCTAAGCTTATAGGCTATATTGCCTATCATTTTTTTTATTTTATTTTATTTTTTTAGTATGTATTTTAGTTTAATTGTTGTTGTTGTTTTAATTTATACTATTTTTATGTTCAGTTAGTTATCCAATCATTTTATGCAGTTTTGTTCAGTTGTTTTAGTGTTCTCAAATATAGCCTTATGGTATTTTATATTTTTGCTTTCAGTTAGTTTCTTATAGTTAATTTGTGATGTTTTGATTTAGCATGCTTAATTTTACCGGCATTACACATTTTACCACAGCGCTTGCCAGAATGTTTCTTGTTTAATGGATTTGTGGATGTGTTTGTGTCAATCTAATTTACCTTGAAAAGTTTCGGATAGCGCTTCTTTGTTAGGCTTTTTATTTTTATTTTTTGTCAGACTACCACAAGGGGGCAGCATATCATTTTGTGAAACGGAAGCAGTTCTCTCTTGCTCAGCTGAGCTGACACCATTGACGGTGGCTGACACTTTCTTGTTTTGGTCGTCCTTCTGTTCGCCTAGCCTGATTTAGCTGAAAAAAATGAAGAAATTTTTTGAAGACATGAAAAAGGACATCAAATTTAAATCTGTTGGACCTGGTAAAAAACTAACGGATGATACCAGGTAACTTTTTTTTAGCTAGAACTGCTGGAACTAGTTAGCTAGCTAGTTGCTAAATGACTACTAAAGAAGGTAATCCATTTAGTTACTCAGACAAATATTGCTTTGTTAGAGAAATATTCAGATAAATACCACCGCTGACCTCACATATATTTGGTTTTAACTGGACATGGGTTTGTCTTTACGAGTGTGTTATGTAACTAATACTTCACAGTGGGAGACGTCCACTGTGTTAGACAGGTTGACGCTAGCTAACGGTAATCTTATTAGTGTTGAAGCTACAGGCAGTGAAGACAGTGCAGTTGCACAGGAACAACTTTTCACACCTTTCAATACTACTTTTAAAATATCAGTACTCCCATCTGGATAAAATTATTTTCTTTTTGTCCTTCTTTGCTGCAGAACCAATCCTGCGCCTGGCCAGAGCAGCTCTACTAAACAGACACGCTATTGTCCCAGTGAAGGAGCCCAGAGAGCTGGGGCAGCAGCACTTGCACGAATTGAACATCAGCCAAAGCCAAAAGTGCACACTTCTCACGATGCCATTCGCAGCCAAGGTAGGCCCACAGAAACTATCTTTTTAGCATATCACCAGGGAATGTATATGTTTTGGTAAGAATGTGACTAAATGCATGTTAAATTGTTCTTTCTCATGGTTTTGTTATAGTTAAGAGAGAACTTGAGGCAGAGGCAGCTGCTCTGGCGGAGAAAGAAAAGCCTGATACTGCAGAGGTATCCTAAAATTAAGTGGTTTGTTATAGATGGTTAGCGGCAGTGTTTACAGCTATCCCTTTAATCCCTGGAATAATCCTATTTTCTCCAGGAAACTCGAGTTAAAGATCCTTCTTTTCTGTCAGTGTCAGGGGTGTATTTCATATGCCCTTTAACTGGAGCAACTTTAACTAAAAGTGAAAGGGAGGCCCATATAAAGGAGGCTATTTTCATGGTACGTCTAAAGAAGTCTTTGTGCTAGATTTGGCATCCAATTTTTTGGGATAAAATAATTGTAATAATTGTAATATTTTTACTGTCAGAGGTTTGAGGAGGACGAAGTAGAAGCCTCTGTAATGATGCTCCACACCTTTAACAAAGACAGAGATAAAGTGAAGGCTGCTGTTGACATCATAAGCAAGTAAGACTATGACAGTTGCTCATTACCAGGTTATTTTAACATGAAGCTTAGATTTACATTGTACAAATCATTCTAATTTATTTTTAACAGATATGTAGAAAATATATGTAAGAACCCAACAGAAGAAAAATACAGGAAGATTAAACTCTCCAACAAGGTTTTCCAGGTATATTATTGTAAATTTTCCTTTTAAACCATATTTACAATTTTTACCTATTTTGTAAAAGTAATGCACTGCTTACCAGAGTAGACATAATAATTGAACATAATCTTAAAATAAATGTATCTTTTTATTATTTATAAATAAAGACAGATTTATGTTAATATCTAATGTTTTTACTTTTAGGAGAAAGTGCATTGTGTGGAGGGCAGCAGAGAGTTCCTTCAGGCACTAGGGTTTATAAGCACCATGCTCCCTATAGAAGGCCAAGGTAAACCACACAACTAATAATCTTATTAGAGTTTCATTGTCTCCAACTGTTATAAGAATCCTTTATCCTTTTATTATCCAGAGAGACATGTAGACAGAGTATAATTTAAAAAGCAATGACCAGGTTTAATGTTTGCAAGAATGAAGCAAAGCACAAACATGTCACAAGTGGTACAGGGTAAGGTTTGCTTGGGGAAGTAAACAAAACATTAGATTTTATATCACTGCAGTGAAAGCTGTAGGAGGCGTATCTTTCATACACCCTCCCCAAGGCACAAGCTCCAGGTACAGAAGTCCTCCCATGGCAAGTTATGTCTACGTCTAGTCATGCCTAGTTCCTGCTTGGATTAGCATGAAGGACATGACATAAACAGATTTGACATGACCTGAAGAGAGCTATGAGCACCCAGTAACTACACAATATAAACAAAAGGAAATTATAAATCATTATAACACCAACTGTAATCTGTTAGTACATTGAAAGTGATTATGTGATGTTTTTCCCCCTCAGAGGAGGAAGAAGAGTTCTTGGTCTTGCCAGAACAGAGCTCCGACGCACTGGAGCTGATGAAGGAGAGAAGAGACCGGCTCCAGAGAGGAGAACCAGTCAGAGCTCAGCTGGACAGACAGCCTCAGGCCTTCAGACCGTCCCCCAACGCCCAGCGCTTTGAGTTGCCACCTGAATTCTATAACCTATCAGCTGAGGAGCTCAAGAAGGAGCAGCAGCAGCGGTAAGGGCTAGATTATTGTTACATTCATCCATTCATCCAGGGGGGCGCAGTGGCTCA
This sequence comes from Perccottus glenii, assembly GCA_024416835.2. NCBI lineage: Eukaryota > Metazoa > Chordata > Actinopteri > Gobiiformes > Odontobutidae > Perccottus > Perccottus glenii. The sequence continues at coordinate 12,969,804 of CM044559.2, forward strand.
GTGGTAGAGCTGTTGTCCTATAAGCGGTTTGATTCCCGCTCTCCCCAGTTCATACTGTCATTTTTTGTCCTTGGGCAAGACACTTAACCCTTCTTGCCTCCAGTGACACAGCACTGGTGTGTGTATGTTGCACTGGTGTATGAATGTGAGAATGTTGGGACAATGGATGGAAATTAGCCTAAGGCTACAATCTAGCATGTTTACAACCATGTGGTTGTGTCTCATGTATGTTCATTAATATGCACTGTCCCAATCAAATAAAATTCATTAATTATACACAGCAGCTAATACAAAAAAAATGTCTATGTAAGTCTAAACATATTTTGACAGTTAAAATTATTTTAAAAGAAAGGCACTGAATCATACGTGTTTCTCAGGAGTGATTTGTTGGAAAAGAATTCAATGTTGCGCACCAAAGCTATGAGGGAGAAAGAGGAGCAGAGGGAGCGAAGAAAGTACAACTATACTTTGCTCAGAATTAGGCTGCCTGATGGAAACTTGCTACAAGGTATAGTCCTATTTCTTTAATAGTCAATTAAATTCTATTACTCCATTTCATATGTAATTAAATTATTTTTGTTGAAAATAAGTAATGTAGAAAATACTGTCTGATCCCAGGGACCTTTTATGCCTGGGACCGTCTCCCTGTGCTATACAGCTTTGTCAGAGAGTCTCTAGTGGATGGCTGGCAGCCTTTTGAACTAATTGCACCTGGAGGCCAAAAACTACAAGAGTCAGAGGAGGTTGCTCTTGCTGAGTGTAACTTGGTGAGATGACATCCCTTCTCTTATCATTTTATTTGACAAGTAAAGTGAAAGCTAACTTTTTTCTTTTGCTGTACAGGTCCCTGCAGCTCTGCTAACATTTGCCTGGGATGCAGCAGTGCAGGCAGATATTGCTGCAGTGGGTGGTAGGAGCCCGGATCTTCTCGAACCAGTACTGCTGGAAAACATCCGGACCCTGAGCTGAGCACAAGCACTGCACTCTCCCTGCTACCTCCCTCTAAAGCACCATGGGAAAAATGGCCCCTTCCAAATAACATGTCTTAGCTTTTCAACTAAATAAAGTCAGTAGCAGACAGTGATAGGCCAGGGCATCTTCACTCTGACAATTGTATTTTCTGAGTCCTCTCATGCCCTGCTCTCTGCTGTGGGGTGATCCTGCAGTTCTAAAGGAAAAAAAGGTTTTGTGAAGGAGAAAGAAAAGTGTCAAGTAAATAAAGACAGATCAAGTACCAGTAGAGTGCACCCATAAGCTGTGCACACAATGTTAAATGCTTAATCTGAACATCAGATATAAATCTGTCTCGCAATTTGTTGACTTTGTCCTGCTTTGTGTTAACCTTGCACTACTTGACTGTATACAGCAGACTTTTTTGCCTGCTTAGATTAAAACCTTAAGTCTCACACAGCATGTCATTATACTACCAAAAACTGCTGTTTGAAAAATGTTATGTAGATACAATGTCCAAGCCAGTTTTATGTTAAATCTTTGAGTACCCAAACATTTAATTTACCATTTATCTCATGCAAATGTTTTGTTAATGCAGACAGAAAATGTATAGTTTTGTCAATATACTTCTCTTGGTCGGTTATCTGTACATTCCTACCTATTTTTCATTCGATATATACACGTCAGTTGCAAGCACAACATTAAATAAATTGAGTTTTGGAAACCATTATCATCTAAACCATTAGTCGGCTTAATTTTATATTATTGGATGTTACCATTAGGTGTTTAATTCTGCATTTGTAATACCATGTCTGCACTGATCTAGATAGTGTCATCAGTTTAAGCTGATCTGAGCTGTTTAACTTTTGACCTGCCTGTAATCAAGATCTACTGCATTGCATTCTTCTACTTGCATTCAAAAATATGAAGGCAATTCTGTACATGGATAACAATGATCAAATGACTGTCTTTATAAAAGTGCAGTTTAATGTTTAATGAATTTCTTGTTCAAGTATTCTTGAAAAACAGAAAATACATATTTATAAAATGATACACTGGATCTAACTGTACAAACACAGATCTAGAAACTACTGGAGTCTGAATTAGAAATCACAGAATAAATGCATCCATTAACATACAAGGCAATGCATCGAATGACAAAGTCTCTCACCTCAGATCCAACTTTAGGCAAACTATATACAGAACCCAAACAAGATCTATAGGTAATCCATAATGCCACATCTTTAGCATTTCCAAAAACGTAAATAATGCTGTTTTTGATGTACCAAATGTCTGCTTTGATTTATTTTAATTGAGCATTCATCTTCTGCATTTTCCTCCATCTGTTCAAGCAGATCTGCTGTAGTCAGTGCCCAAAATATGATACCACCACAATAAGAGGCCCACGGAACATATGACTCAAACTTCAGTGGCATTCAAACATACCTAGTGAGCGTTAGTTAAATAATCAAACTATGATTTACTCCACAACTACAAATCACAGGTAACCCAGCATCTATCACTTAAGTAAAGAAACATGAGATGCCAGTGTCACCCGAGAGCCTCCTGATGAGCACTCACTTGTGTTAAAGTTCCGACCCAAGAAAGAGAAATTTACAAAATAAAAATTACAGGAACAAGTGATGTTTAGGAGAGAGCAGCTGTGAGGTCTTGAAGACTGTATATATGACATGAATACGACCAATACTGTTGTCAGGCAGTAGCAAGCGTTGGAACAGTGCTGGGTGCTGATTGAGATGCTGGTTTAGATGGAGTGACTTCCATTGGTTGGTCCTCTCCAGTAGAGTTCCCTCTGGTTACGCCTGGTGAGTGTATTTTTACTTGTTAATGTAAAAAAATTTCTAAGCTGATAAACACCTATAATTTTAAACTTTGACATTAAGTTGAGTTCTTTCATGCATTCATTAGGTGTACATTGTTGTTAGCGCTTTAATAAATATTTACTTGAATCAGTCAGATAATGCACAATCTTTTAATAAATCACAACTCACCACTCTCTGTGGACGTTGTGATGATGACACAGTCTTCTTCATCGTCCTCTTCTGTATCAGCTTGAAATCCATCTGCCTCCATTGCTTCCGACTGGGGAGGAAAAATAAAATAAATGTTAGCTCACTATTTCAAACAGCGAATAAATTGCAGACCAAACATGGGTACCATACCGGTTCTGCCTCATTACATCTCTTCATAAATTTGGTGATGGACATGCTGCCTGTGCTCCTCCTTTTGTGAGACGCAGAAGTTGAGGAGGTCTGGGGAGTAGTAGGAGAGTTTCCCTGAGAGCCTGTGGCTGTTTGTGATTCTTCACGGGCCTCTTCTCGAGCTCCTGTGGTGAGGTAGGTCCACTGGCAGGGAACTGGAAGAGCCTCCCGGCCAAAATGGGTCAGGACGTCTGTGTGCACATACCAGCAGCAACGCCTGAAGGTGGAGCGCTTCTCGTAGACAGCATTGTTCTTGATGAGGCGTCTTAGATGTATTCTGGTAAAAGGAAATGGGAACTATTAAGTTATTATTTTCAATTTTGGAAATTTATCAGTTTTTGCAAAGCAAACAGTAATGGCATCACCTTGAAGGAATTTTGCCCGTATGGTTCTGAGGACTGGACAGTTGAGGGGGCGACGATGAGGAAGACTGCTGACGACAAAACTCCTGAAACTCTGTAATGATCACTTTGGAGCTGTTGATGTTGCCGTGAAGCAAAGGCAGCATTTGACCAGTACTAAAGAAATAGTGACAAAGTATGTTCAAGTCAAATGTACATATTCACAGGTCATATTTATCTTATTCATCAGGGTAAACAGAATCTCTAAAGCAATATTAAACCATAATAACCACACTTAACACTTACACTGTGCTTCTTGCTGGATCTTCAGAGACTGCTCCTCTGGGCTGGGGCTATTGTCTGCCTTTGATAAAGGTTCTATTAGACACAACGCATAAAGATGGAAAAACTCAGAGGCCAAGCTTTCTCCCTCCCAAACACAGCCCTTCACTACAGGCTCCAGAAACTTCATTTTCTTTTTGCTGGACATCATCTCATCCCACTCTTTTGCTTTTAGTTTCTGCTGAAGTTTCTGTTTCTCAGATTGCCACCATCCTGTAAGAACACATGTTTACATTAGCATAGAACAAAACTAAATTTTATACAGAACAAAAAAAACAAGCCTTCAAAAAAATAATTTATCTTTAAATAACCACCATTAAAGCATTATACAATACCTCTTCTTCAGGTGCACCCTCATCATCAGAAAGGTAACCATGTGGTACAAAGAAGCCGTCATCATCATCATCATCTTCACCCCCTTCTTCCTCATCTTCCTACAAGTAGAAGAACATTTAAGTTGTTTGGTTGCCATTTTTGATAAGGTGGGGTGTATCAAGATACCATTGTTCTTTACCGCCTTAAAATGTACTCTATTGTGGTGTTAAATATAAATTATACATTTAGTTAGTAATTTATTAATGTTTCTAGAAATCTTTTTTTTTTATTTGTACATTCTGACAGTGTCTTATACTATACATAACGTAATTTCAAATAGCTTATGAAATACCAACAACATTTTTGACAACGCTTGTACCAACAGTGTCTGCATGATGTTGATATGTCTGTATCAGCAACCTTTGGACACAATTGGTCTGAAAGAAATGCACACTATTTTTTTTCTATTCCTTTGTATGGCTATTACAGGGTATCTGCAAGTTTCTAAGATTTATATTTAAGACTTTTTAAAAGAGCTTTTTAATACCATCAAATTAAATTTTAGACCAATTTCATAGCACTAATTACGACCGTTAACACACATTCACTCTTATGTCAGTATGTCAATAAACAAAGAACAATAAATTGTAGTCTTTGCACGGTAGAACATTGACAGTCTACTCATATGGAGCCACTGAACTAGAAGATTTCAGGCCCATTGCCCTTACTTCCATCTTAGGAAAATGTTTTGAGAAAGTTATAAGCAAACATATTACTGCATCAGTTTCTAACAGCTTAGATCATCTCCAGTTTGCCGATGACGCAACTGTCAGTATGTTTCACACCCTGGCAAAGCACCTTCAAGCCCCCTCCCACCTTGCTAGGGCCCTGTTTATCGATTTTACATCTGCCTTTAACAGCATGCAGATCCACACCTTGCTGCAGACACTTATCGATATAGCAGTAAATGGTGGTATTATCCACCTTTTAAGGGACTTCCTCTCTGACCGCCCTCAACAGGTTCTGGTTAATAACACTCGGTCTGACATCCTTGTGCTTAATACAGGCGCCCCGCAAGGGACTATTCTATCCCCATTACTCTTCTCCATTTATACAAACGAATTCCAATTAGATCTGGAAAACTTTCGTTTGTTCAAGTATGCAGACGATATGGCCCTGGTGGCTTTATTAAAGAGGGGGGACATAGTTGGGGAGGAAGTATATAGAGCACATGTGTCATCTCTCCAGAATGATGCGATGAAAGTTTCTTAGAGATAAATGTAACAAATACAAAGGAACTTGTCTTTTATGAAAAGGACCCTGTGCAGCCCCTTATAATTAGGGGAAAAATTGTAGAGGTAGTAGAAAAGTTCAAATACCTCGGTACATATATTGATTCTAATCTAAATTTCGGTGAAAACACAGACTACATTTTTAAAACCTGTAACCAACGTCTCAATTTACTGCGCAAGCTCAACTCCTTTAGCGTGAGCAAGCACATTATGGAAATAGTCTATAAGAATGTGATAGAGAGTATTCTAACCTTTAACATGGCGATGTGGTATGGTAATTTAAACGTAAAAGGGAGAAGTAAGCTGCAGAGAATAGTAAACCTCGCCTCAAAAACCATAGGGACAAGTCAGAAACAATTAAGTTCCGTACGAGGAAGTTCTCAGGAAAAAAGCTTTTAAAATAGCAAATGATCCAACTCATAATATATAATATCGTAATATTTTTTAAAAATTTTATTCCTAATGCAATTCGGACGCTGAACAACATGTCCCGCTGATATATTGTAACGTAATTGCTACTGCTGTACTGCATTTTGCCCTGAAGATGTCTGTGGGTTAGTCTTGTTGTTCTTGTTGTTTGTGTTGTTATTGGTTTGATTGTTGTTTTTATGAGACCGAAGGCAAATTTCCACATTGTGGACAATAAAATGAAAATGAAATTAATATTTCAAACAAACACTGCACAGCAGTAACAAGTGGCATGTACACTGCACGCCAAAAACCTGAACATTGGGTTTTAACTTTATAGATCTCAGTTCTTTGCCCTTTGTATCCAACTCAGTCTCAATTTGCTGTAATTTGTTTGTTTTTTCTTTATAATCGCTTCCTCAGCGTGTTGGATTTTGTCATTTTGATCTGTGCCATCATGGTGCCAGCTTTTCCTTCAGCTTCTCTGCAAGCTCTTAGATACCTGGACTAGGGATGCTCATTTTGATTAATTTTCCCGACCGACAACCGCCGCTCCTTAATCGATTATTAACCGTTAACTGATAAGATTATAATATTGAATTGGCATTAACGGCTTAGTGTACAACCGTGACGTAAACACGCTACAAAAGAAAGCCTGCGTTGTGCTTGCCCCAAACCCCAACAATATATATATACCAAATTAAAGCTTAAAGTCTCATCTTTCAGACGATATAAACCATTTTAACACGTTACAACAGCCTTTCTCAAAGTGGGTGCGCGCTGCTAAGTGCCCCTGACTGTGTCAGGGGTGCCGCCAAAAAATTAAAAGGGCAAAATAATAAATAAAATGCTTTCGCGTTGGCTTGCACTGAGCCAGAGACAGGCGCGCTCAGAGCTGTCATATATTACAACTTTTCTAAACTGACCCTGCGGCGGCGCCCATCGTGCATACAGATCAACTAACGCGATCGTTATAAAGTGTTTAAACGACAAAACACTTCCACAAGTACAGGGAGCGACTGAGGACTGTGGACCAGGAGCTCCGTGTCTGCCTCTCATCCATACCTGCCAGGATAGGGCAGCTGTGTGCGTCGCACCAGGCTCATGTCTCTCATTGATTGTGGTCACCCCCACCCCCAGCTTGTGTGAGCGCGTATGTGCGCTGCATGCGCGCATGTAGATCTTTCTCTCGTTGCGGATTGTTTTTTTGTGTGTGTGGGTGTGTGTGCATGCGCATATAGCACGGATGAAAACAAGCACTATATGGAAAAACATTCCTGCTTATCTCTTTTAAACCATGCAGCAAACAAACAAAAAAACTTAAAAAAAAAAAAAAAACGTTTTAAACCGTTTAACTGATAGTATTAAATCGGTCAAAATATTTACTATAGGTTAACGGTTAAACGGTCAATATGAGCATCCCTAACCTGGACCAGAATAGCCTTTTTTTTCCCAGGTCCTCGATTTTGCCTTCCAAAACTTTGCGCTTCGGTCCCTGGACATTAATGATTTTCATTTTATTTTGCTGATCAAGATGCATTCTGTATCCTGATCTAGCAGATGCAGCAGAGGCCAGTAACTCCTTCATGATAGGGACATTGAGGACCCCCACCACAGTTGCTGACATAATCACCGATTTGTCGATGACTGACCATTGTTTTCTCCTGCATATTGCAGGTCTATACTTCTTTCCACTGCTGTCAAACATTAAACCAAACATTTCCTTATGACTATATGAGGTCTTTACCGCACGCAAATTTACGAGCGATTTCAGAGTTGGAAACATAGTCCCCGACGGACTTGTTAGCAGTATATGACTCGTACTTTGTTACAGTATGCAGACACCAGAGTACTTCAGCTCGGAGTGTTGCGGCAGAGTCGTTGTTCGGGTGTCTGTTGGGGTAGAAACCGCGGTGCTTTAGCTGATACAGTGTTAATTTTGACACAAAATTTTAATTTAGTCTTAGTCTTTTGACTATAATTCTTTTTAGTTTTAGTCATCTGATTTGTTTTAATTTTAGTCTTATTTTAGTCGACTAAAATTGCTTGGTATTTTAGTCGACTAAAATTGCTTGTTATTTTAGTCAACTAAAATAAGACTAAAATCAATAACAGATTTACTAGACAATTTTTTACTATATTTTTTAAGTTTGGTATAGAAAATAAACTTAACCAAAATATATAAAACACAAATTCAACTTTATGTCAACACAACGGTGTCTTTATTTCAATTCAAAAGCTTTTATGCAGCAACAAACACTGTCATGGTAATGTAAACAATAACTAGCTGCCAATTCACCATCAATAAAAGAAAAATTAAGTTAGGTCCAGGAACTTAAAGCTTACAGCTGAGCTGAACAATAAGTGCAAACATTTTTAATTTCGAATCTAAAGTGCACTGAACGACATTTTCTTCTTGCTTCCACAATGCTGGCAATTCAACCACAGAATAGTAACACTTATTTACCTCTATTCATTTTCAAGAAAGCACTTTGTGCTAAAGTGACTTTTGCTCTGTTACGCTTTCCCCTGGTTAGGTCACCTGTGACATTTTGTCGCTCTTTGAATGCCGTCTTCCCGGGAGCTCAGTCAAATAAGTCAGTCTCTGATTGGTTCTCTTCTTCTCTAGTATTAATGGCGGGTCGCAACCAATTTTTTCAGTGCATACCGCCACCTACTGTACCGGAGTGTGCTCGCCTGTTCCGTTTTGCGGATTGGTTCTTTTGTTCGTCTCTCCCGTCTGCTAATTGGATTTTCGTCACAGTCTATTTTCGTCTCGTCCTTTATTCGTTGACGATAATGTCAATCAATTTAGTTATAGTTTTAGTCTCCATCAGTGACTTCCTTTTTAGTTTTCGTTTCGTTTTCGTCTGCAAAAAAATATTCGTGACGAAAATAATGACGAAAATATTTCGTCAACGAAATTAACACTGAGCTGATACAGGTGCCGGCGTATGGCTTGGAGCAGCGCTCCTCGCCGCTGAGGTGGTGGGCGCAACGGAACAGAACTGAGAAATGTCTGGTGTTTTCTGACAGGTTTCCGCAGCTCCCTTGTGTGTTTCGCACTGCATATGGGTCTCCAAAGCTTTTATTGCCATTGTTTTAAAACTTTCTTGCACAATATACAACAGACCTTTAACACAAAATTAGGGTTATGTAATCAGTTCAGTTCATTTAATTTGCACTTCCCCATGGTTAAAACTTTTGTCCATCTGGTAATGTCCAGTCCACGCACCTAACGAACCCGCTGAGAACGTGTAATTTGTTAGTTGGTTCCGCCGACTTTGTTTTGCGTGACGAAGATGTAACGTTACATTATTTTAAAATAAAAATAAAATGTTCTTTACGTTTTCGGTAAATTTTTAAGACCTTTGAAACATGGATTTAAGACATTTTAATGCTACGGCCTTATTTTTACATTATGGAGTTTATTACCTTTTAAATACGATTTAATAAGACTTTTTAAGGATCTGCGGATACCCTGCAACATCTTTCAAGAATACAATGTTTTGTTTTATAATATAATTACAAAATACAGGTGCATTAAAAAAAAAAAAAAAAAACTTACGCCTTCACTATGCGACAGAGATTCTCCTGGTTCGTCTTCCTCCCACTCTTCATCACTATCCACATCATAGTCCAACAAACTCTATTGAGGCAGAGAACAGCTTTACTATACCAGTGCTCTCAGGTGACAACACGTTAACTGTCAGTTTACATTACAATAGTACGGCAAGTTTTGAGTGATACCTTGTCTTGCCTGAGTGGGCACCGAGGTGAAATGTGTGAACTCTTCTTACTCCAAGTGCCCCAGTAAGCTGGACGATAGTTTTGATGAAACTGTAGTAACTTCATTGGTCCATGATGAGACCTGTCTGGAACTCCATCGGGTTTAGGGGTTTCAACTGTTATACACTCACTGAGAAATGCACACAGGCGTAAAAATGTTAGTACTTGAGTCAACAGTGGGCTAGTGCAGAGAACATGTTGGACTAATTGAATGAAGACTATCCAGCCTTACCTGGATAAATTAGCCTTTCTAGGTTTGGTAGGGCCTGAGCAACGGGGCTTTTGACTTATCCAGTCCTTCAGTCCATTTAAGCTATGACTGGGATTTAATAAATACTCATCCAGTTTTTCCAGAACTGTGTCCTCACATTGAACCCGGGTCAATGGGGCCAGAAACATGTTCTCCTTTATTTCAAATGGAGCAAACTTTCCACAGGCAGCATCAAGCGTCTGAAAAGGCAAAAACATCACATGGGAAAACATCACACTAAAAAGCAAAAGTTAACGTAAGAATACTTATATTAAAAATAAACCATGAACAGAAAATTACCAACCTTTGGAGCCTGTTGGGCCTTCGCCTTCTGTAGAAATCGTGTGATTTCTGCTTTTTCAGCTTTGAGGCGCTGTAACCACAGGCACAGGTTAGTTACAGCAGTTTTCCATTCACTATCTAAAATCAATCAACGTCTTTAAACTCACATCCTTCTCTTCTTTCACCCGTTTTTCTTCTTCCTTCATTCGCTTTTCCTCATCTTTCTTACGTTTCTCCTCAAGCTTAGCCCTGAAACAGTAAAGTTCATCAACTTTTCTCGTATCTATTGGGTAAATCGTATTTACTGGGTAAAGACAGAATAAATTAAGTAACATACTCCTGCTTAGACTTTCTTTGCTCCTCTTTTGCCTTTAGCCTCTCGGCCTTTTCTTTTTCCTCCTTCTCTTTTTTCTCTCTTTTTTCACGTTCATCCTTTTCCTTCTTCTCACGTTTTTCCCTTTCTCTGTCTTCTTTGAGTTTGCGAGCCTCTTCCTTCTTTTTTTCTTTAGCTACTTTAGTTTCCTCCTTTTGACGTTCCTTCTCCTGGCGGAGCCGAAGTCTCTCTTCTTGTTCTTGAAAACTCTTAAATGGAGAATACAATTTGTTTTAGCTGTGTTGTGTGACGGGGTGCTGTCATAATGTTAGACAATTAAATTGTAAGATACAAATTTTTTTTACAAAAAACACTAACTTTCAAGGAGAGTCTTTTTGTGTTTTTCTGCTCTGCAGGGATCTTAGGTGTGGTCTTTAGCTCCTGTGAGAAGAGAAAAATAAATTAATTAATAAAATATTATACATACACTGCAAGTGAATATATTCCCAAGACTAGAAATATTAGATTTTTAATAAACATCAACAAAATAATTGACAAAAATAAAATAAAGTGTGCTCCACTTACTGTAGGTGTAGTGCTGGGTGAAGGGTCCTCAGTCTTTAATTTCTCTGGTGAGCTTTCAGACATGGAGCTGCCAGGTGAAGCAGAGAGCACTGATCCATTTGCCAGGCTGGAAACATTTAGCGATTCATTTTGTTGTTCTGCCTCACATTCAGATTCTTCTGTTGTGTCAAGCATTGAGGTGGATCCAGTCTGATCTTTTTTCTCAACTTCACCTGTAACATCATTGTCTAGTAATACACAGTCTAAGTCTACAGTTTTTGGAGATTGACTGGTGTTGCTTAATCTGCCAGTAGAAGCTCTTCTGTCTCTTTTCTGTTTGTCTTTCAGAGGAACAAGACATTTTACAGGAGATAACTTGTCTTCAGTCAAATCTATGACCACGTTTTCATCAGGGGATGCAGGATGTCGACGACTTAGGAAGCCATCAAGTGGGCCACGACCATTGACCAACGGTGGTCCAGTGCATACAGGAAGTGGAGAGGACTCATTCTCCCTGTCTGATACTTTTGGTTCGGGGCATGCATGGCCACATGGACGTTTAGGTGGTTGGTTTTCTTTAGGTTCAGGGTTGAGGCGCTTGAATGGGAGACGAGCTGCAGGCAGAATATTATAAAAAATCTGGGATTTCTAATACCTGTTGACATGACTGAGTGATGGCTTTAACATGATGTACTACTGTTGGTCAATAATAAATAAACACAATATTTGTTAATGAAATAGGTTTAAAAGGGTCAATTTATAGCTACAAAATGTTTATCATTATCAATATAATGTTAACAATTGGAAAATATATTACCTAAAAGCTTACCTTGAACAAGTTTTTTGTTTGAATTTTTTGGTTTGCAGTCCATACCTAAGACAGAAACAAGGATTTAAAAGGTGACACAGTACTTCACAGGTGTGCGTGCCAGTTCAGAAGTTGGGAGTTTCATGCCAAGTAAATATGCTTATGACTAATGTTGATACACAGTGTTTAAAAAAAAAATAATAATACTTGTATAATTTCCAATGTATTTAAATGGTAACTAACAACCCCAGCGAAAGTCAATGTTGCTTGATACACTCTTTGATAATATCTAGCTACAGCGCTTTCCACAAACGCTTCAATGCAGCTGTTGACGTGATGGCTATAATGAAATGTGCTAGCATGTTAGCTTAAAACTATCAGGACTGCAGTGTTTGGTTAGCTCTCTCCCGCCAACCAGTGTTAGTAGTTGTAGGTACAGCGGGCCCTGTCGCTATGCGGGCAGGCTTTTCAGGGCTGCGAACTAATAAAAGTTGTCCGTGTGTGTTGCTGGAAAATAGCACGCCACATAAAAGTTACATCTACAGGCCTCAATGTGTGAAAAGATAAAGACTTTGGTACGACTCTTAGATACAGTTTTTATGTACAACATATCTTAAATTAACCTTCTCCATTTGCATGAATAGTTAGCTTTCCTGCTAACCTAACAAAACCAGCAGCATCGCTTTGCAAAACATATGAAGGAGCTGACAACTATTAGGCCCAAATGTTTGTGAAGGTTTTCATTTACCCAAGTCGTGGTAACTTATAGTAGTTTAGAAACGGCCATCTTAACATCAGTAAGTTACACTGAAACTGGTTAAAAACAATGACCAGATATTTAGAGACCACAATCAATAATCTAGAGAAACGCATTGCTCCCAGATTTAACGTAGTTTTGTAGCTATGCATTTTCAAAGAGTATCATACAAAGAAACACTGCTAAGCCCACTCGTTAGCACAAGATATAAACGACGACGTGGGTGGTAATTAAGTGTCAAAGATTGCTTTGCCATCTTTTATGTTCAATGTTAGCTAGCGTTTTACGTAGCTAACCTAGTTTATTTATACACTAGCAGTTCGTGATCTTAACTAACCTATATCTAACGTTTTAAACTCAATACTTGCGAAGGCAGATAGGGCTGACAGCATTTTTTGCAACGTTACTTGTGCTTATGATAAAAACATATACCTACAAAAAGTGCTCGCAAGCGCAAAAGAGATGGCATTAACATTACCTCTTCTCCGAGGAGTTGATGCTAAATGTCCGCCGTCCACAGGTGGGTTTTCCGCTGCCAACATCATTCAGCCCCAGCCTTGACCGGGATCCTCCACTGTACAAAACTCACAGGCGTTCCTTCAAAACCAAAAACAGGCCGTGCCAACCGCGAAATCTGGCCAAACCGAAAAAACTGAGAGACTGTGTTATAGATTTAAGTATTAGCTTTCTAATTTGTTTAAGACAAAATATTGCACTTTTCATTCCACATCCCCCAAAAACTCCCTGCATTCACCCCGAGCCTGGCTCCGCGCTCCGCTCGGAATTGGCGGGAGTGTGTCACTTCCACCAAGAGCCGCAGCTCATTGGTCACTGAACAGTAATGGGTGCGTTTGTTCTAAGTAACTGTATTACACGTTGCAGTTGATGGTTGCGTTACTAGTAGTAGTAACATCGTACTACACATTTTTTGTTTGGACCATCCTGTATATTATTATTAATCAAATGGCTACTTCAATCATTTTTTGTGTCTCATAACTGTGTCAAAGAACTACAAGTTGTTCAAACACATATATCATAGTCTTAGTCGTAGACGTCGGTCCTCCACGCTTTATAAAACAAACGCCACTTCTAACGCAAGGCCCACCTTCTAACAGCTGGTTTTAGCATTTTGATTGGCCACAGAGTTTAACTTGGTGAACTGCGTTGCTCTATGATGACAAAAAATGTATGAAAACGGTAAAGTGTATCACATGTATCACAACAACAAACGTGCTGTAATTTCTTTGTAAAGAAAATGTACCTAAAATTTAGTATAATAAAGCAAGAAAAACAGAAAAATATTTTGGTGATATATCAATTAAACAGTTGATTCAATTTTACTTTTATAACTTGCAATCTAATGATGACGCTCTAACCGACTGATTGTGTGTATTAGCTGAAGATATTTGAGGACCGCTATTTATCAAGCCTCAGTTGAAGAGTAACTAAACCCTAAACCAAATTTTTAACTTAATGATCTGTAAGAATGGGGCCTCGTATATTAGTGCTGTTCATTGATCTGAGTAAAAGTTTTGACATTTGAGTATAAAGTATATTCATTTTATATTTTATGGTGTAAAACCGTCTAAGTGCTGCCACCCTCAGGTTGAACGGTGGTTACTGCAGTTGAATTTTTCAATTTTGAGATTGTTTCCTTGTGTGACGTATACTGGCACGGCCCTACGCCCCTGGCACGGGTGTGCAATTTCTAAATTAGTGTCATGTTGTAGTCACACGAATCCAGGTTCCGCTCAGTACAGTGTGGGATTTGTAGTTTTTTTTTAGCCTTTTTGCACGTAACTGTAAATTGAGTGAAACTACCGCGGAAACTACAAGTCGTAGGTTCTGCGCAGTCGTATTGTGTTTGTTAGGATCGAAAAGCGCATCCTGCAAAATTTCTAGTCCCTCTACATTTCGCCGGAAACGTGCGGATACGGTAAGGCTAACTTCTTGGTTTAAGTTGGCTTTTGTGTATAAATGCGCGTTTTATTCATTAAAACACCAGCTAACCTAGCTCTGTTAATTAACTCCCATGCAAAAACAAACTATTGCTTGATACATCTCCGCATCCGTTAAGGACTCAGCCCTAACTAGCTGCCACTAAAAGCTAATGATAAAAAGACTGTACAAAACACTATTAGTCGTGACTTACTGTAAGATAGGGTTTGAGGGATTCCGCCCTATGCAGTCTGGATTGTCGTGGGTAGTATTTAATGCTAGTTCTTAGGTAAGTTAGCTATATAACGTTAGTTGAACTGAACAGCCTACACCAGATAGTCAGAATCAGAATTACTTTTATTCATCTTCAGGGGCAAATTCTTTAAATTTAGTCCAAACTATAGAAAACTGCCATAGCGGTTGAGTTAAATTACGCGTACTAACGCTAACGTTAGATCAATGATCTAAGTTACGTTAAACTAACGCTAACCCACTTAGCCAGGAGTTACAGACACGTTTGAAGCTCGATGCCGTTTTTATTAGTTTTTATAAGTGTGTCAAACATTTAGGTAATGTATCTTTTAACACAATTAAATACTAACCGCTACAAAAACTAAACACAGAAGTTAGCTTAATCTGTTTCTTGTAGTTGTGTTAAATAACAGAATTAGATGTGTCTGATTTTCCTTTCCCAATGTGGTTTTCAGATAACGTCGTATAAAAATGGCAGGTATGTTTGATATCTCTCTCTACATTTTTATCTATTTTCCTACGGAACTTATAATAGTAAAACTTTTCTTTTCTTTTTTAGAGCATGCAAATAACTTTCCTCCACTGCCTAAGTTTGTGAAAATCAAGCCATGTTTTTACCAGAATATTGAAGAAGAAATTCCCACACAACACCGGCAGCTGGTGCACCGAGTCTACATTCTTTGGATGAGTATGTTTCTCCCCAACAAATCTTTTTTATTTTTATTTTTTGTACAACGAATATACATATTTTATTCTGCTGTCCACACACTAAACTATCATTTTTTTCTATGCAGTGTATTCAGCCACATTGTGCATCAATGTGATTTCTTGTATTGCTTGGTGGGCCGGTGGTGGAGATCCCACCAACTTTGGATTTTCTCTGCTGTGGCTCTTCTTGTTCAGCCCTTGCAGTTACATCTGCTGGTTCAGACCGCTGTACAAAGCCTTCAGGTTAATATCGTAATACGTTTGTGATTTAGAGGTGTGTGTTGTGTTTACCAACAACTTTAGTGCCCTCTTTGTGTTTAATATAAATACCCCTATGTGATTCATATCTTTGGGGGATGGAATATGTTTTGCAATGGTCAGCTGTTTATCTTTCTACATTTCCTTCTCATTTACTTTCAGGGCGGATAGCTCGTGCAACTTCATGGCCTTCTTTTTCATCTTCTTTCTTCAGTGTGTGTTGGCTGTTATTCAGACTGTAGGTATCTCTGGCTGGGGAACTTGGTGAGTTTCAAAACCCAATATTTAACATGACTGTATGTGACCCTCAGTGTGTGGGTTATGAGCAATATGGCATCCCAAAAGCCCTTCATCTACATACGTTAGGCTGTTTTCAATGATACATTTGAGAGTTGTTTCTCAAGTCTTGCCCTATCACTTCATGTTGAATGTAAATAGAAGTTTACCCAAACCTACGTTACATTCTCCCCTAATGTATTTCTGCATTTGTGCTTGGTGATATTCACATATGGCATCAGATCCCATATTCAAAGTTTGGTTGTAATATTAAGCTTAAAAAAATAAATAAAATGAAGCAATAATATGAATATGTTTGTCATAATGAAATGTACCTCAAATGATGTAAATACAATATACAGGCTTAACTCGAAAAATTTTAATATTGTGCAAAAGGTTTTATTTAAATGTTTATATAAAAGTTTTTACTATTTATTTTAGTAATTCAACTTAAAAGGTGAAACTTGTATATTATATGCAAAGTGAGACAAAGACAATGGAGTTATAGTTTCAAAAGTAATGTTGCGGTGGATGTTGGTACAGGGGCGGCAGTAGCTCTGTGGTAGAGCGGCCGTCCTTCAACCGGAAGGTAGTAGGTTCGATTCCTGCTCGCCCCACAGTTCATACTGTCGTTGTGTCCTTGGGCAAGACACTTAACCCACCTTGCCTCCAGTGTCCGTAGCACTGGTGTATGAATGTGTGTGACTGTAGAGGTGTGTTTGGTGGTGGTAGGAGAAGGTTGAGCGCCGTTTGTATGGCAGCCCCCATCTCTGTCTGCTCCAGGTGTGAATGTGTGTGAATGGGGTGAGTGGAAGCACGATGTAAAGCGCTTTGGGTGCCCGAGAAGGGTGCAAAAATGCGCTATATAAATGCTTACCATTTACAGATTATGTCTTAAGCCTAAAGGTAAACAATTTAAAATCGGATATGACCGTAATCTCAGGGGGTAATAAATTGTACAGTTTGCAACTCCTATAGGAAAAGTGGTCCTACAGTATTGTATTTTGTGGTTATGGTTTGAGGAGCTGGTGACTGTTGTTTTTGTCTCTGTACAAATGAACTCAGTGGCTCTGGAGCTAGGTTAATGCACTTGAATACTAATTTGAGGAAATATAAATGACTAAAGCTTTCAAAACCTAATAATTATATTTAAGGATGTTGCAGTGATGATAACAGGGTTGGCTTTTAATCCATGGTTTTTATTGATTGGTTGTGTAATGACCCAATCAGTTTTATTTGCTGAGGGAGTTGCCTGTGTCTATGCTGTCATGCAGTTGTGTGTAGTAGTGTTGTCACAATACTGGAATTTCTAACTTTCCTGTATTTTCCCCGTGTGGGGTAACATTTTTATTAAAATGCTTATGATTAGTTCTGTAACAGGATTTAGGATTCACACAGAAACTGACACAACTTACGGAAGACTTAACCTGTGTCTCATCTCCAAAACCTCCTTTCACACCTTTTCTATTTTTAAACTCCCAAATGAACATGTGTTGGTTTCAAATGAACGCAAATTGCGTGGGCTAATTACTAGCGTTGTTTGTAAATGAGGTCAAATATGCGAAAAACGAGTCAATACTTGAAGTGTAACTAAACCCCTGGTCAGAGCCTAACTCCACCCACTCACAAAATTTGAAAAATGCTGGAAAAGTAGGCAGAGCCCAACAGAGACAGAGGGGACGAACCGAGGGCGGAGCTCAGCGGGAGCGTGAACCTGAGACCCGCAGTGACGGATTGATTGACAGCCTCTGTCAGACTCGCAAAGATGGAGACTGGAGGGACGCCAGTAGCTTTGCTACGGAGCGGTCCTTCGAAGTGGAGGATTTTTCTGTGCATACAGGCCTAGAGCCTTTTCAGTTCGTGCCGCTGGCTTAAACTGCGGTCTCAACAACTCCCGAAATTAAAGAGCGAAGTCTTGCAGAGCAAGAGAGAATGGGTAGTGATAAGACAAAATACATTTATTTTTGTATAGCCCAATATCACAACAACAGTCGCCTCAAAGGGCTTCACAGACTGCACTAGACAACATCCCCTGTCCTTAGACCCTCCATCAGGGTAAGGAAAAACTCCAAAAAAAACCAGCCGGGAAAAAAGAGAAACCTCAGGGAGAACCACAGAAGGAGGGATCCACTCCCAGGACGGACAGGCCGTGCAGGAATGTGTCCAGGACAGTTAAAAAATACTTAGAAATACACAAACATATTCACAAATAAAAACATTTATATTGGCAGTAGTGTCCACTCTGAGTGTGCAATAGTGAATGGGGCCGCAGCCAACATCAAGGTAGATGACAGATGGGTGGGGGCCCTCAAACTGGAGCACAGGCGCGGGGGGGGGGACACATCACCCAGCAGGTAAGAGGTTTGCGTCCACCCTAGGAGGAGGGAGAAAAGAGAAAAAACAAAAACAAACTGTAATGGGTAGATGTGATATGAGCGGATTTAGTGTGTACCTACAGCTACAACCAGTGTAAACGTGTACCTACAGCTACAACCAGTGTAAACGTGTACCTACAGCTACAACCAGTGTAAACGTGTACCTACAGCTACAACCAGTGTAAACGTGTACCTATGATCAATCAGTCTCCATACGTTTGGTGAAATAAGTATGTTTTGAGTTTGCTTTTGAAAACTTCAACAGTCAGCTCGCCGCACTTCCGCCGGGAGCCCATTCCATAAAAATGGGGCTCTATAATGGCGCTTTTCCACTACACAGTACCAGCTCGACTCGCCTCGACTCGGCTCGCCTTTGTTTGGTTTTCCACTGCGTAAAAGTTGTACCTGTACCTGCTTCCTGGTACTTTTTTTTTAGTATCACCTCGGCGAGGTTCTAAGCGGGCTGAGGCGATACTAAATTGTGACGTGAACACACGACAGACTGCTGATTGGCCAGAGAGAATCGTCACTGTTCACTGCATCATCATTGCACGCGCCAGACGGAGTATCCTCAATAACCCCGCCATTTTTAAATAGTTTGGCCAGAGATTGCGTGATAATTTACCCAGTCCCGGACTTTAATATTATGGCAACTCGGAAAAATGCTCCGTGGTCAAACGAGGAGGTGTAGACTTTTCTTTGTTTGGTTGCCGAAGAGAAGATACAGCGAGTTCTATGTGTGTGAGTAGCGGGTGTGTGTCGCGTAGAAGATTACGTTACGACAGGTTCTTGCGGCGTCGCTATGACGACTAGGTACTATTGTGGAGGTACTATCTGCAATGGAAAACGGAGCGAAAAGCGAGCCGAGTCGAGGCGAGTCGAGTCGAGCTGATACTGGTAGTGGAAAAGCGCCATTAGAAAAGGCTCTGTAGCCAGCAGACTTCTTCTTTACTCGAGGAAGTTGAAGGAGGCCAGCGCCCTGAGAGCGAAGGGTACGAGCTGGAGTATACCGAGTGATGAGGTCAGATAGGTAAGAGGGCGCGCGTCCACAAAGGATTAAAACGTTAGCATTGTCTAATTTAGGCTAATGCTAGGCAAATGCTAACAAACTTTCAGAAAGTGCAAACCTATGCATTTACTTTGATTTTGGTTTGATTTAGTGTTAATTACACACAAAACAGAGATTTCAAGTCTCCCTCTACAATTGTTAAAAAGACTCTTGTCTCAACAGGTGCACCTGTTCACCTGCAGCTCACTGGTCCTGGGAGAGAATGTGTTATAGAGATACTCAAGGTATAGCGATGAAATAAGACCAGTGTCAAGTCCAGTTAATTTAATAAGTAATAATGAACAAAAGACACAACTCTAATCAAATAAAATATTTACATCACAACAAAGTAACAAACATTGTTTTTCATGTTGTAGGTAACAGGTGTGACAGGTTGGTGAGTTGGCTGGATAACAGCCCATCCAGACTTTGATGCAGTAGCACTAAACCCCTGTTACAGGCTCTATCACTTGTAATGCAGTGTTACACTTATCTTCAGCTATTTGGTGAGATGTGGTTAAACAGGTTAATTCCAGGAAGAAGAGAGCAATGTTTTTATAAATAAGTAAATTACATTTTTTACCCTCCACTTACACATACTGTACATGTGCACCAGCTCTTTCAGCGGTTATAGACACTTGTCTGCTGCAGTGTGGTCAGGTGGTGCTGGGGAAACCTGGGCCAGCAGGTACAGGTCATACCTTCTTGTGCTGTCCTTACAGAGGATTCCAATACTGGATTTATAAATATAGTTGGTATATAAAAAATAAAAACATTGATACATATAACAGTTATACCTGAAGTTACACACAAAACAATTGTATAAAAACATGCATTATAAAATCAGCTATACAACTCAAAATGAACATGAAACAACATAAACA
Organism: Perccottus glenii; assembly: GCA_024416835.2. NCBI lineage: Eukaryota > Metazoa > Chordata > Actinopteri > Gobiiformes > Odontobutidae > Perccottus > Perccottus glenii. The sequence goes on from CM044559.2 coordinate 12,990,177, forward strand.
TTTACAAAAGAATGTCTAAATGACACCCTTTTCTCAAACTGTCTTTACATAATTCTTATATTCTTTAGAGATTGTTCTTACAGTAAGCATTTTATATTGATATAATATTTTATATATACACACTTAATTTAAATAAAAAATAAATGTCATAGTAAATTCTCATACATCATTTCAAGGCAGGTCCAAAACTTTGTAAATCCTGCACAGTCAGGACAGAGGCTTTTTACTTTGTGTTTGAAAGTCACTGTCAGTTGCACTTATTGGAGCGAAGATGGTGAAATGCAAGAGCCAGACTTACACAGGCTGATCATAACTTCATGAGCTGTTCCAAAATTTTGTATTAGTGTTTACATTAGTCTAAATGTAGTCAGCAAAGTAAAGCCAAGTCTCAGAAACTATAGAGCTAATTGCAGTTTTCAGAGACTGAACCTAAGAGATGATGGACAGCAGCAAACTTGAAGGATGAAGTATCTTCAACAGTGAAGTGATGCAGGAACAGTAACCAGGTCCTGAAAATAAAATAAACATAATTTTATTTCTTAAAATGGACCATTTAATGACAATAAAAGATTATCACACCCCTTGTTAGGGTATTTAAAACAAGCAATAGCACTATAACAGTAAAAAAAAAAATAAAAAATTGAATGAGACTAAATGCATTACCTTATACAGTTCATGGTGCTCTCACTTCCATCTGGATGTTAGCTGGAGTCATCAGTGATAATTTCCTCATTATTGGTGTAGAGCTAGTCCTGGGACACTGGGAAAGGCAGCTCCATCAGTGTCTTCTGACCTGGGTGGCTGCAAAAACAAGAGTTTAACAAATGATTTGTTATCTATTATATTGAGTATATGATGGGACCCATACATCTCGGTCCACAACTCACAAAAACTGCACAATCCCTAAAAGATGCTCTGCCTTTGCACAATCAGCCTTTTCTTTTCAAACCATCAAACAATGGAAACAGCTCCTGGACAGTCTGAAGTTCTAAATCTGGTACAAAGCATAACTTTCGAGATTAATGTTTTTGTGCATGAGAAATAAAGAATAAACTAAACTAAACATACAAAAGCTTCACAGTATTCAAACTCACCTTTCCTTTTCCTGATAGGCTTCACGTTTGCCTGCACACCTGCAGATCTGCAGCGACTGGTTCAGGCTGGCACCCAGTTTCTCTGGTCATCTTAGGCAAAACAAAAGATTTCTTATTATTTACAATTACAGTATTGATTCATTTGAGAGATTTTAAAATGTTTATAAATGATATTAATAACAAATATTCTCACAAAGCAAAGAATCTAAAGAAGACATCTAAACACAAACACTCAGTTGCCATAGCCTGTTGGCGTCCTACTGGACTTTTCTGTGGATCTCCTTTTTATTGTAATTTGACTCTGAACAATCATTACTGTATATCCTCCGTGAAAACGCTAGTGTTTTAATCCGTGTGTACTGTCACTGGGTCGGTCTGGTTGGCCGCAGCCTGTGATACACTGTCCCCTCTGCAGCTCCAGCTCTGCTCGGTTTCCCCCGGGGAGCAGCGATAAACAACATACACTGATGGTGCGCGCTTTCGCGTTCAATCTAATTAGCAAAGTTTTTTTTTTTTTTTAATAATAATTTTATTTTCAAAGATTTACATACAGATTAAGACAAGAGTTACATTTTTCATTATGACACACATATATTACCTAAATATACACAAAAAATAAAATAAATATATAAAATAAAAATAGTAATACGTAAGTGAACTCAGCAATGACCTTTTAAAAAAAAAAAAAAAAAAAAAAATTCCAGCAATAACATACTTGTTTATATACTTTCAATGTCCATCAATTCCACAAAAGAGTCACCATCTAGACTCTCCAAAAAATCATAGAACATCTTCCAGATGGACCAAAATACTTGAAGTTTGTTTTTCAAAAAATAGGTAATCTTTTCTAAGGCAAGGCATGAGGTCATCCCTTTTATCCATTGAGACACTCCAGGACTTTCTTCTTTTGTCCAAGAACATACAATTACACGTTTAGCTTCCAGCAAACAAAGATTTAACAACAGTCTTTCATGTTTGATCATTTTGAAGTTCAGAGGACAAATATGTAATATACACAACCTGGGATCAAGAGGAATTACTTTACCAATAATTTGACTTATAATTTTCAATATTTTAACCCAAAATTAACTTTAGTGCATTACCACATACAATGGAATAAAGTTCCCTTCTCTTGTTTACATTTGTAGCATATATCAAGAAAATTCGGGTTGAAGTGATGTAACTTAACTGGAGTTATATATTGTCTACTCAGCCATTTATACTGAAGCAGTCTCAAAAGGGTACTCGTTTGAGTTTGGGCTTTTAAACATGCTATTTGCCACTCTTCCTCAGTTATATCAGTCTACAGATCAGAGCGCCACGCTTCAAGTCTGTCATTAAATGATTCTTTAGATTTGGCCACAAACTGTTTATATAACACGGATACCTGTCCTCTACCTTTCAAACAGTTAAGTGTAATATTTTCCAAAGTAGAGAGAGGAGGCTCAACCAAACTTTGGCCTTGTCTTGACAGAATGAAACTACGTAATTGCAAATATTTGAAAAAGTGCTTTTGTGGAATTCCAAACCTTGTCCTAATTTCTTCAAAGGACATAAAGTTTCCTTCATTATAGAGATCAGACACCTTACAAATACCTTGAATTGACCAGATTTTAAAACCTGGATCAGCTCTACCAGGACGGAAATTTTCATTACCAAAAACTGGTGAAAAGCGCGAGAGTTGTGGTAAGTCACCTAGATGAGCAAGAGCCTCAAACCAAACAGATACAGTGTTTCTGGTATATGGATTTTTAGTACCTTTAATTAACTTCTTAGCATCAGCTGAATACAGATATAAATTCAAAGGAATTGGAATAGAGTGAGCCTCTATAGATACCCAGGTCGGGGGATAGTCTTTCTCAAAATAAAACATTGCTCTCAGAAAATTAGAATAATACATTAAATCAGCCATACATCCATCTTCTACCGCTTATCCGGGGCCAGGTCGCGGAGGCAGCAGTCTAAGCAGAGACGCCCAGACTTACCCTCCCCAGACACTTCCTCCAGCTCTTCCGGGGGGATACCGAGGCGTTTCCAGGCCACCCGAGAGACATTGTCCCTCCAGCGTGTCCTAGGTCTTTCCCGGGGTCTCCTCCCGGTGGGACATGCCCGGAACACCTCCCTAGGGAGGCGTCCAGGAGGCATCCGAAACAGATGCCCGAGCCACCTCAGCTGGCTCCTTTCGATGTGGAGGAGCAGAGGCTCTACTTTAAGCTCCTCCCGAGTGACCGAGCTCCTCACCCTATCTCTAAGGGAGCGCCCCGCCACCCTGCGGAGAAAGCTCATTTCGGCCACTTGTATCCGGGATCTTGTTCTTTCGGTCATGACCCAAAGCTCATGGCCATAGGTAAGAGTAGGAACGTAGATTGACCGGTAAATCGAGAGCTTTGCCTTACAGCTCAGCTCCTTCTTCACCATGACAGACCGGTACATCGACCGCATCACTGCAGAAGCTGCACCGATCCGTCTGTCAATCTCGCGTTCCCCCCTTCCCTCACTCGTGAACAAGACCCCAAGATTTACATTTACATTTACATTTATTCATTTAGCAGACGCTTTTATCCAAAGCGACTTACATTACATTACCAGTGTTACAGTCACTGGAGGCAAGGTGGGTTAAGTGTCTTGCCCAAGGACACAACGACAGTATGAACTGTGGGGAGAGTGGGAATCGAACCGCCTACCTTCCGGTTGAAAGACGACCGCTTTACCCACTGAGCTACTGCCGCCAAGATACTTAAACTCCTCCACTTGAGGCAGGAGCTTTCCACCAACCTGAAGGGGACAAGTCACCCTTTTCCGACTGAGAACCATGGTCTCAGACTTGGAGGTGCTGATCCTCATCCCAGCCAGAAGGTCCTGGCTTGATGGAGCCAACAGGACAACATTATCTGCAAAAAGCAGAGACGAGATCCTGTGGTCCCCAAACCAGACTCCCTCCGGCCCCTGGCTGCGCCTAGATATCCTGTCCATAAAGATAATGAACAGGACCGGTGACAAAGGGCAGTACTGCCGGAGTCCAACATGCACTGGGAACAGGTCTGACTTACTGCCGGCAATGCGAACCAAGCTCATGCTCCGGTCGTACAGGGACCGGACAGCGCTTAGCAAAGGGCCCCGGACCCCATACTCCCAGAGCACCACAAGGGACACAGTCGAATGCCTTCTCCAGATCCACAAAACACATGTGGACTGGTTGGGCAAACCCCCATAAACCCTCCAGCACCCTGGAGAGGGCATAGAGCTGATCCACTGTTCAACGACCGTGTAGCAGAACAACCCTCGGAATCCCCACGGATTAACTGTCCTGTCTTTTCTATCATTGCCAGAGGCCTTCAGAGACAAGCTCGTATCCAAAGTCTGAAGGAGGACTGGGTTAACACTGTTTTCTTTCAGACTAAAAGGACGGCCAGAGTGTCTTTGAAAACAGACTTCTACAATGGTCAAAACACCACCCCCTGGTGGTCAAATGAACAAAGACTCTAGCCAATCATCAAAAGACAATTTTGTAATTATTACATTAAATGAAAATGTATTTTTGATATTGTGTTGTTTATACTGTTCTCTTCCAGGACACGGAGTTGTGACCAAATAACTCCCTTTATGGTTTATTGTTTCCGTTTTGTTTTAAATTAAATGTAATTAATGTTTCAACAATATTCTACATATTCAGAATACTCTACTTTTCTTTGTATAATCCTACAAGTATAAATGTTTGGTATGTGTTATGAGAATAGGGTGAAACAAAAGGAATGTTTTAAAACTTTAGTTTAACTCGGTTTAAATGTTCCCAAGCAACTTCCTCTTCCGCCGGAAGAGCGCCCCCGACTCAAAGGTAATAAAAGCTGGCTGCTAGCCAAAAATGGCTCTCTTGGCTCTTGCCTCTTGGCCCCCTGCTTCATTGGAACTGTCTACGGACAGTTCGCTCCCTGCGGGGACCGCACTCTCTTCCTGCTTGACCACCATCGCCAAAGCTTCGAGCCTCGTGTTAGCATGAGTAAACTTTCCTTTGTTCTAAAGACCGTGCCTGCTAAAGTGTCTGCTCTTCCCCCAAGGAGCGCGCGCAGAAGCAAATTTTAACCAGCACTGCAACAGCTAAGAACTCTTTCATGGACATTGCAATGACTTGCACAACCTCAAACTTTTAAACGGTACACGAAGGCCCAGGTGCTTTGGACAACTACCGGACGCCTCTCTCGGCTGCAAACCCCGATGTGTGGAACGTTACTCAGCACGTGACGAAACTCCTGGAAAACACCCAGGACTCTCGCCTCGGACCCCTGAGGCCCACCGAACTGGGCCAGCCCACCGGACCGGTCTCTCAGCCCCGCTGACTACAGAGTAAGTCCGCACGTGACACACAACAGCCTTGGTGTCGTTAAATGTCCTCTGTCCAAACTCCAGCCGAAACCGACCTCAGTGTCCTCCGTTAAAAGCCCCTTTTAGTTTCCATCATTTAGATTAACATGCCTAAACATTCCTTTGGTTCACGAACCATCTGAAAGCATATATTTATTCTTGTGTTCATTCCTGTGTCTTGTCAATCCCTTTTCCCTGTTCCAATGTCATTTACAATTATAGATTTGTGTAATTTTTAATAAAATCCCATAAAAGACATTAATGTTTCTCTGTTTACATTTAAGAAATGTTCAAAAACGATGATAATTCTCTTCCTTTAAGATTAATGAGACTAGATTAAACAGTTTCTCTGGACCTGTTAAAACCAGGGTGGTGCCCCTTTTAATCAGAAATTAATTTTAATGAATTCATATTAATATCAAAAATTAATTGAAATTATTAAAATTAATCTTCTATATGTTTATACAAACAAACCCTCGTTCGCTACAGTGTATTTTTGGTGCCTCCGTGTGAGGAAATTTTGATAATAAAAATATTAGTTGATAATTTACTCAAATTAATAAATTAATATTTCTTATTACATTATATTACACAGTACACTACAACCGGGACGAAAACTGCATTGTTCCTCCTGAATCCGAGGTTCAACTATCGGCCGCATTCTCTTCTCCAGTACCCTGGCATAGACTTTCCCGGGGAGGCTGAGGAGTGTGATCCCTCTGTAGTTGGAACACACCCTCTGGCCCCCCTTCTTGAAAAGAGGGACCACCACCCCGGTCTGTCAGTCCAGAGGTGCTGTCCCCGATCGCCACGCGATGTTGCAGAGGCATGTCAACCAAGACAGCCCTACAACATCCAGAGACTTGAGGTACTCGGGGCGAATCTCATCCACCCCCGGTGCCTTGCCACCGAGAAGCTTCCCAACTACCTCAGTGACTTTAACACCTCCGAGCCTTCGGCCTCTGCTTCCTCAGTGGAAGACGTGTCGGTGGGGTTGAGGAGATCCTCGAAGTATTCCTTCCACCGCCCAACAATATCCCCAGTTGAAGTCAGCTGATATCTACCTCCACTGTAAACAGTGTTGGCAGGGTACTGCTTCCCCCTCCTGAGGCGCTGGACGGTTTGCCAGAATTTCTTCGAGGCCGACCTATAGTCTTTTTCCATGGCCTCTCCGAACTCCTCCCAGACCCGAGTTTTAGCCTCCATGACCACCCGGGCTGCAGTCCGCTTGGCCTGCCGGTACCTATTAGCTGCCTCAGGAGTCCCACGAGCCAACCAGGCTTGGTAGGTCCTCCGGCGGCACAGTGGCAAAGTGGTTAGCACGCCTGCCTCACAGCAAGAAGGTCCTGGGTTCGATTCCCATCCAGGGCAGGGCCTTTCTGTGTGGAGTTTGCATGTTCTCCCTGTGTCTGCGCAGGTTTCCTCCGGGTACTCCGGTTTCCCCTACCACCAAAAACATGTACAATAGTCTCCCCCAAACACACATGGGGCCAGGACTCCCCTGCAAAAGAGATTTGTAATCTCAGTGGGACTATCCTGGTTAAATAAAGGTTAAATTAAAAAAAATTCTTCAGCTTGACGGCATCCCTTACTTCCGGTGTCCACCACCGGGTTCGGGGGTTGCCGCCACGACAGGCAACGGAGACTTTACGGCCACAGCTTTGAGTGGCCGCATTGACAATGGAGGTGGGGAACATGGTCCACTCGGACTCAATTTCTCCAACCTCCCTCAAGATCTGGTCAAAGCTCTGCCGGAGATGGGAGTTAAAGATTTTTCTGACAGGGCTCTGCCAAACGTTCCCAACAGACCCTCGCAGTACGTTTTGGGCCTGCCGAGTCTGTCCAGCTTTCTCCCCCGCCATCGGATCCAACTCACCACCAAGTGGTAATCAGTTGACATCTCCGCCCCTCTCTTCACCTGAGTGTCCAAGACATACGGCCGGAGGTCAGATGAAACAACTACAAAGTCGATCATCGATCTCCCTGGCCTAGGGTGTCCTGGTGCCACGTGCACTGGTGGACACCCTTATGCTTGAACGTGGTGTTTGTTATGGACAAACTGACTAGCACAGAAGTCCAATAACAGAACACCGCTCGGGTTCAGATCCGGGGGGCCGTTCCTCCCAATCACGCCCCTCCAGGTGTCACCGTCGCTGCCCATGTGAGCGTTGAAGTCCCCCAGTAGAACGACGGAGTCCCCGGTCAGAGCACTTTCCAGCACTCCTCCCAGAGATTCCAAGAAGGCTGGGTACTCTGCACTGCCATTTGGCCTGTAAACACAAACGACAGTGAGAGACCTATCCCTGACCCGAAGGTGCAGGGAAGCGACCCTCTCATTCACTGGGGTGAACTCCAACACATGGCGGCTGAGCTGGGGGGCTATGAGCAAGCCCACAACAGCCGGCCGCCTCTCACCGCAGGCAACTCCAGAGTAGTGGAGAGTCCAGCCTCTCTCAAGGATTTGGGTTCCAGAGCCCAAGCTGTGCATGGAGGTGAGCCCGACTATCTCTTGTCGGTATCTCTCAACCTTCCGCACAAGCTCAGGCTCCTTCCCCGCCAGCGTGGTGACATTCCATGTCCCTAGCGCCAGATTCCGTGTCCGGATATTGGGTCGTCGAGGCCTTCGACTGCCACCCAATCCACTTTGCACCGGCCCCTTACGGTTCCTTCCGCAGGGGGTGGGCCTACGGGAGGTCGGCCACACGTCGCTCCTTCGGGCTGAGCCCGGCCGGGCCCCGTGGGAAAGAGCCGGCCACCAGGCGCTCGCATGCGTGCCCCAACCCCGGGCCTGGCTCCAAGGTGGGGCCCCGGTTGCGCCATACCGGGCGACGTCAAGGTCCTTGATATTCTCCTATCCATAAGGGGGTTTTAACCACTCTTTGTCTGGCCCGTCACCTAGGACCTGTTTGCCTTGGGAGACCCTACCAGGGGCATATAGCTCCCGACAACATAGCTCCTAGGATCATTTGGGCACTCAAACCCCTCCACCACGATAAGGTTGCGGTTCAAGGAGGGGACATTAAATCAGTAAAAACTAAATAAATAAAAAATATATAATCATGCATATGTATTCAGTACATGGTTTGGGCCCCTTTTGCATGAATTACTGCCTCAATGTGGGGTTGCATGTATGCTATCAGCCCGTGACACTGCTGAGGTGTTATGGAAGATTAGGATGCATAAATAGTGGCCTTCAGCTCTTCTGCATTGTTCGGTCTCATGTCTCTCATCTTTCTCTTGGCAATGATTCTCTATGGGGTTCAGGTCAGGCGGGTTTGCTGGCCAATCAAGCACAGTAATCCCATGGTCATTGAACCAGGTTTTGGCAGTGTGGAAAATGAAGTGTTCTCCATAAAGCTTGTCTGCTGAAGGAAGCATGAAGTGCTCAACAAAATGTCCTGGTAGATGGCTGCATTGACCCTGGACTCAAAAAGCACAGTGGACCAACACCAGCTGCTTCCCAAACCAACAGACTGGAAACTTCACACTGGACTACAAGCATCTTGGATTGTGTGGAAGACTCTATGACCGTGGTTTCCAAATACACATTTCAATGGCCTTTTCTTGGTAATCTCCCTCAGGCTGCAGTCATTCCTGCTGCCCGTGCACCTTTGTGAACATCCAACTGCTTTTGCAATTACCTTTTGAGGCTTTCTCACCTTGGTGGTTTTCTGCACAACCGTCGGACCAACAAGAAATACATATAAAAATAGTCCCCAATGACAATAAAAGAATCAAAATGTCTGATGAAACAAATATCAAAATTCTACTAATGTTGCTTTAACTAAGAAAATCATCAAGAGGCTTAAAAATTAGTGGGGTATATTGGCAAACTGCAATTTTTTTTTTCATGATTTCATAGATTTTCTTTATTAAAAAATCATTGGATCTGCCAAATTTGAAAAGGTTTTGTGGAGATGAGTAATTTGCAGTAAGTGTAATTAACATTTGAATAATGGATTGATTAGATCTGAAAAGTAAAATGTAAAAAGTAAAAAAGTGACTAACGGACGTGACAGACTGAGCACACTTTACAAAGCAACACAAAAGAATTTGCCCCGGCACTAATGAATTTAATTTTATATAAAAGCTTTAAAATCATTTAGATTTCATACTATCTTTCGGTGACTGAAGTTTTTGATGCCAACTCTTGAGTGTTTACAGTCTGTGGAACTAAATCAGCAGCACTTTGGACCTTTTAAAGAGCCCACACTTTCCCTCTGTATGGTTCCGGCTGAGATACCCCAAACTCACTCTGAATAAAAGATGTGAGCACTGAGAGATGGAGTGGCAGCCTTCACAGACCAACTCACTGTAAACTGACTCTGCATTTAGGACACATAGCACTGCACCCAGGCTCTAATCAGACTCTATTTCAGAAGTGGATGGGGCAAAAGGTACAAACTGTGACCTCAAGAAACTGCTTTGCAAAAATAGCTACTATTTCACCACAGGGCTTCAAGCCCCTGAGAAAGCCAAAGTTATAATGCTGTGTTTGCAGTATTGTTAAAGAGACATTGTGTAATAGTGTACACTCATGCCTGGTTGGTCTACACGGTCAGCAGTCTTCCACATGATTGTGAGTTCTACTGAACCAGACTGAGAGTCAAGTTAAAGGCTCAGGAACCCTTTGCAGGTGTTTAGGAATAATTAGCTGATTAGAGTTTGACACTCACAATATTCAAATTTTCTGAGATTTTAAATTTTGGGTTTTCAAAAGCTGTAAGCTTGTAATATCTCACTACAGAAGGTTGGCGGTTCAATTCCTGCTTTCCTCACAGTTCATACTGTTGTTGTGTCCTTGGGACAGTATGTCAAGACACTTAACCCTCCTTGCCTTCAGTGTCTGTGGCACTGGTGTAAGAATGTTTGGAGAATGTATTTGCATTTACATTTAGTCATTTAGCAGATGCTTTCATTCAAAGCGACTTACATTAAGGTTCCATTCACCAGTGTTACAGCTGGAACACCACTGGAGGCAAGGTGGGTTAAGTGTCTTGCCCAAGGACACAACGACAGTATGAACTGTGGGGAGAGCGGGAATCGAACCGCTTACCTTCCGGTTGAAGGACGACCGCTGGTAGAGCGTATTTGGTGATGATCAGAGCATGCTTGAACATAGTGTTTATGGACAAACTGACTAGCACAGAAGTCCAATAACAGAACACCGCTCGGGTTCAGATCCGGGGGGCCGTTCCTCCCAATCACGGTTGCAGGACGACCGCTGGTAGAGCGTATTTGGTGATGATCGGAGAGTCTGTAGGTGCGGAATGGCTGCCACGTCTTGTCAGTCTGCTCCAGGGCAGCTGTGGCTACAGTAATGTGGAGTGAATGAATAATGGATATGTAAAGTGTCTTTGTGTCCCCTGAAAAGCATTATATAAATTTGATACAATAAAATTGTTTCACCTTTTAGTCAAATTACTGAAATAAATAAACTTTTGCACAATATTCAAATTTTTCGAGTTACACCTGTATTACACACATGGTCCTTTTTAGAACATTGAAATTAATGTATGTTCAAACCAACTTTCCTCTGCCTGTATTGATTCACATTCCTCTATTATTTACTTAGGAGAGACACTAAATGGAATCATAGTAAAAAATAATATGCCAGGTATCTGGAGTTTAGAGTCAAAAGTCAACCAGGATTTTACTTCTACTCACTCATGAGCACTAAATGTTAAGGCATGCTTGAGGATATTCTTACACTATTTATTGTATTCTGTTTTATCATTATGTACTTCACTATATTTTGCCATTGCCTGTGGTAACCCTGTTTTCTTTTTGTATAAACTGTTATTCACTTGTATGATGCTCTAACCCATTCCACTTCATCTGACTTTCACCAAAATTAAAGCGGCTGGTTTGCGACAGTGGCGTTTTTCCGCTCCAATGTGGGTTCTGCTATAGTGATGCTTATCACAGCTCTGCTCTTCACTCTGGTGACTGTTTTAATGGCAGTGGTTCTAATTATGGTGAGTGAGCATGTATGTTGGATATGCACACACTGTAATGGGCTAATACAGACCCTTGAATTAATGTTAAAAATCCCCAGTCTCATAGAAATCTCATTTCTATTTTCATGGCAGGTTCACAAACTGTACCGTGGTGGTGGTGGGAATATGCAACGCGCCCAGGAAGAGTGGAGTACAGGAATGTGGAAAAGTGCTCCAGTAAGGGAAGCTGGCTTCAACGCTGTCGGCCAGGCAGCTCAAGGCCCTACCTTACCCCAGTACCCTGCTGCAGTGCCAAGCTATCCTGACAACAGTCAGTGGTAATGGCACTGGATTTCCTCTACATGGAGACATAGACGGGACTGTCAACCCAGTGTTGTGGTGCACAAAAAAAGCATTTATCTAGTCTTAAAACGCCAAAAAGAATACATTTTCTGACTGAGTATAGGACATTAAAAATTTATCAGAGTTATGCAAAGGGTTATATGAAACATGGTATTCCATATAAACCTTGTTTACGCATATTTTAGTGGATGAAATTAGAAAAGAAGACATAAGAAATATTTGTCTTGCAAATATTATGGAATTGCCAAAAGTGGCTTGTGTTTAAGGGCATAAGGGGCTTTATGGACGTTTATCTGTGGACATTCTCATCCAAGTCATAATGTAATTTAAAAAAGAAAGCATTGGGCATTTTCTGACTTAAGTATTGTATAAACAAAAACATTTGATTAGTGTTTTGTTGGCAAAGTTTACTTAATCTCTTCAGTATGTAAAGGGTTATATAAAACTTGTCAAAACTAAGTCCTGATGGTTTCTTTTTTATATAACCTTTTAATTGGCTTGCCTATGATTGAAATATCCCAACCTTGTGTTAACACGCTGTTTTTTTATTTTAATTTTTTTTGGGGCCATTAAAGTAAAATGCTGCCAGTATTTTATCCATTATTTCATAATCCATTATCATTTTTATCATTCTTTCTGACTTTTGGTAAACATTATGATTTCAGAGAAGTTGTGATATGTCCAGTTAAAGCTTAAGGATTTGGTCAAAATTTAAACTAAATTCAAGAACCAACTGGAAGAATGTGCCTGCTCTCCCAAGACAATTGCTATTCAAGTGTCCTTCAATGCCTGGTTTAATAATTATAAGTGGCCAAATACTACAACTTTGTTACTGAACATTTCAATAAATATTAATAAAATATTTTGTTTATTGTATATGAAACTATGTAGTACAAAAATAAACTCTTAGTCATGAGTCACAAAACTTTTGTGGTTGAAACTAAAAGAAACCTTATTAGTATGTTGTATTTGTTTCTATTGTCAGCTATGACAAAACCTCCTTGAGTATAATATATACAGCATTTGTCATTTAGCTTGGAATCTCAAATATACTTAGTTACAACATAAAATTAAGTTTACTGCAAAGATAAATAGCTGAAAAAAGTATTCACAATAAAGTCAGTGTGTATTGATGTGAAGCTGCCGAGCTTGAAACATAGCTATTGATAAGTGGGAGCACACCAATCAAAGGAGTTTTTGCACCTGAAGCTAATTAGTGCACATTAGTCAGCCTTGTACTAAATTATAACGCTGTAGAGTCAAATTTCAGACTCATCCTTTATGTATCCCAGACCGTTCAGAGTTGCAATGTTGGCCAGGGAAGAAAGGCCGTGCACTCCGTTCTCTTTGAAGTCAACAGCACAGTGATTATTATTGGAAGTGCAAGGTCCCTCACATACTGCCCCTAGGAGTTTCATCTCTTAAGTTCTGTTTTGGATGTGCATGTACTCTGTTGACAGCCTTTTCTTCTCACTTTGACTGGACGCCTGTGCAATCTTTAGACACTTCAGACGACCTCGGGCCCAGATCCAAAATATAACACCCATCAGGGAAAGACAAAGCAAAGAGAGCAGTGCCGAGACACTCTGCCTGTATCTCGTTGAGAATCAGGCGTCAATGGATCCACTGGAGTAGCTGTACTTGCACTCTCTGGGGAAATAGTCACCTCATTACCAGGAGTTGTAGCATCTCCTAAGTCTAGGCCTGGATGTAAACTAGGGCTGCACGATAAGGGCCAAAATGATAATCACGATTATTTTGATCAACATTGAGATCACGATTAATTAGCACGATTATTTGTTGATTTTAACCAAAACAATTTTTTATTGTCACACAAGCTAATTACATTTACTGCCTTCACATCCATATTGTGCAACATTCCTGCTAATGTACAGATATGTGCATCAAAATAAAATAGGTCCTCTTATTCACCAAAATTCAGTGAATCTCCTTAAAGAATAAATAAAAATAAATTAAAACGCGATAAAGAAAATGTAGCAAAACTTCAACAGGGCACTATTTTACATTTTACAATGTGTAAATATATTTTAGGAAGCAAAATATAAACTTAAGTTGTACCTGCATAATGGATGTGAATAAAACTAAAAATAAAATATACAATCAATAAGAAACAAATATTCCATAACAGAATGTAACCAAATAAGAACTTGTTCATGTTCTTTGCGGAAAAAGATGTTTGCAAGCATCGACTCTGCATTGCAAAATCCTCATCGATGTAATGAATTGTCAAACTCATGTACGGATCCATTGTCCTGCTTGACCACAGATCCGTTGTAGTTGCAAAGTACTTTATATTGGCAAGATCACGCTCCATTTCTCCTCTGCGTTTTCTGTACATCGCAGGTAGTGCCACCTTTGAAAAATAATTACGCGAGGGGATCACGTATCGTTTATCCAGAGTGTTGACCAAGAATTTGAAGCCTTCGTTTGTCACCGTGTTTATTGAGCACATGTCTTTAGCCAAATGAAATGCGACTGCATTCGTTATTTCACTGTGTCTTTGGGAGGTGGATGGGTATGTTGATGCGCTAAAGAGGCTCGCTTCGATGGATGTCTGAGTTTATGTTGTGGGATGATTAGTCTTTGCAACGCATTTCTTGGCCCTCATACATTCATCGTATTGAACTTTATGGTGTTTTTTTAAGTGGTTAAAGAGGTTCGTTGTGCTGCTTTGTGGTGCCAAAACAACTTTATGGCACTCTTTGCATATGACCTGTTCTTGTTTTGTGTCACTTGCCTGAAACCCAAAATGTTTCCACACAATGGATGACGATCCAATTCTCGGGACAAGCCCCTCGGCCGCTCCCTCTGCTACGTTAGACATTTTTTCTTTGTTAAGATAGATTATAGCCTGCTATCTGTTATGGCATTTTCCTCACGCTACTCTGTCTTCTGTCTGTGACTGTCTACATCTCGAAACTGACTGAGCTGCTGCGCGGTGCAGGGAACAACTCTGATTGGTGCATGGACGCACGTGATCAGACAGCGGCTTTACAGCGCGCTAGACTGGCTTTTAAAAAAACAAAAACAAAACAAAAAACCTTTAATACAAAGCGTGAATGAATGACGCATTTTAAATATCGCTCGATCACGCGAATTTGATCGTGGGAAGCCAAAATCGTGATCGTGATTAAAATTCGATTAATTGTGCAGCCCTAATGTAAACTATAAACCACCATAGTTCGGTTGTACATCCTTCCATTGATATGCTCCACTGAGTCACAAATGTAAAGCCCATTATCCGATTCAGAGGCGGCCAGTATGAGCAGCCCTCCGCTGTAGATGTAGTACCTGTCATTGGAGTGTAGTGCTTGGTCATTGAATCGCCAAAGGACCTGCGCTAAATTAGAGTGCAGCTCGCAAGGCAGTTGAATGTTGTTTCCTGGCTTGAGGACAATCTCAATAGGTGTGATGGGTTCTAAAAACACAAGAAACCGTTAGCTGTATTCTGATGAATGAGGCTAGTACAGAGGTACCATGACAGGACATACCTGGTAGAGGGCACTGTGAGACATTCCCCTCCTTCAGACTCTGTAAAACAGTTTTTGAAAAGGAGGACAAGCTGTTGATGGAGGAGCACTGCTGAGTAGAAAAGTCCCAGGCACAATAAGGGTCCCTTGCGAGAATGCAGTCCACACACGACTCATAGCGGCTGCAGTTACTGACTGGCATTTGGACAACGGCAAACTCTGAGCCTGCATAAAGATGACCCTGTGTATGCACAAACATATTCATTGAATATTCTGAACAAAAATTTAAACGCATCACTTTTGTTTTTACCCCAAATTTTTATGAGCTAAACTCAGTGTTTTCAATTTACACAAAAGGCTTTTTTTCCCTCAAATACACAAAGACACAATTCTGTCCAAATCTGTTAGTGAGCACTTTTCTTTAAGAGATTATCCATCCACCTCACAGGTGTGTCATATCAAGATTCTGATTAGAGAACATAATTATAGCACAGGTGTGCCTTATGTTCACCACAATAAAAGGCCACTCTAAAATGTGCAGTTTTGTCACACAGCACAGATGTCACAAGTTTTGAGGGAGCCTGCAGTTGGCATGCTGACTACAATAATGTCCACCAGAGCTGTTGCCTGTGAATTGAATGTTCATTTCTCTACAATAAGCCATCGCAAAAAGCGTTTCAGAGAATTTGGCAGAACATCTAACCGGCCTCAAAACCGTAGACCACATGTAACCACACCAGCCCAGGACCTCCACATCCATGATCTTCATCTCCAGGATCCTCTGAGACCAGCCACTCGGACAGCTGTTGCAACAATTGGTTTGCATAACCAAAGAATTTATGCATAAACTGTCAGAAACCGTCTCAGAGAGGCTCATCTCCATGCAAGCAATATTTTAGAGAAATAAGCTTTTTGTTTACATAGAAAAAGTTTTAGATCTTTGAGTTCAGCTCGTGAAAACTGGGGGCAAATACAAACAAATTTTTGTTTAGTGTACTTAGACCTTTATGAATAGCGCTGAGGCCTCTAAGCTACTTTATATATTATTATTATTATTATTACAATTGGCTTTATCTGGACTCTGAATATTGCAATATAGCTTTCACAGAATTTGCCAAACAAATTAAACGCAGAGTTACAAGTTGGTACCTTGCTGGATGAGAGATGCAGGATGTTGATAGGGTTATAGTTTTCAAACACCTGAATCTCCTCAATTATAAACATCTCACCAGCGTAGTTGACAGCCTTCTGGATATAACCATTTTCTGAAAATTAGTTTCGGCATTCCACCTGCAACAAGATCCAGCCGAGAGAATGACAAGGTTAACAATTTGTTAGTTCAGCCACAAAAACACAAACTTTCACATATGTCCTTGAGCAACTGTTGGGAGCAGAGCTGCTGATCACTAGGGCAATCGTGTGCTTGCATGCTCTTCTCATGCCTTTATTTGGTTTTACATTCAGGACAGAACTGTAAGCAAAGCACTTCAAAGGATATTGACCAGGCTGAGAAAAACAGCAGGATATAAATGATTTACAAATGGGCAGAGATAAGTTACTTGAATGGGGGAGAAAGCTGCCTTGTTATCCTGTGCCTGCCCTATGAGTAAAAGTGAGTAGGCTTTGTTTTTTAAAACAAACCTCAGCTTGTTTTCCCTTGTTTGTGCACTCCATCTGCTTCTCCTCTGTAACTCGCCAATACACCTGCAACAACATAAGAAGAAGTCATGTCAGAGCACGCAACAACAATGTCGCAACCGAACAGCGTGACAACAATGCTTTGGCGTGTCTGCACTCACACAACGCACTGCTTTTGTACTTGTGACACTTGTGTGAGTACAACTGTGAATCAACAGACCAGTCTCAAGTTTAAAGAGCTTTTTTCCTTCAAACTTCTAATGGGAATGTTAGCTAAGGAACACTTTGAAAAGCCCTGGCAAAGTTGTGTGATTTGTGTGAGGTGGTATCTTTAAGAAGGGAGCTATTGCAAGGTTGGCTAAAACTACTAATATATCAAATAAAAATTTTGGTTGAATTTTTTTTCATTGGGTAAATGTTGAGTCACACCAAAGTTGCAACTTTTGATCAGTGTTTATGTACCGCTGCCTTCTTGACAGAGATGTTGTCAATGTCCAGCAGAGGTGTAAAGAGTACCTGAAAGCCATACTTGAGTAAAAGTACAGATACCTTACTGTAAAAATTACTCCACTACAAGTTACAAGTCACCAATTTAAATACGACTTGAGTAAATGACTTAAAGTATCCCATTTTAAAAGTACTTAAGTATTTTACTCGTACTGAATGTTGGCTCAAATATGCACTAGACCTCAACACAAAGAGATATTGTAGGTCAGTTAAAAAGAAGAAAGTTTATTAATGAGGTTTTACTTCCTAATATAGAAAATAAATTTGAACACCTCAATATTTCGACACGGCAGAACGAGAACACAGATTAAACAAGTCTGTCTAAGTCAAACTCAAGTGCACACACACACACACACTTACACACACACACACACACACTTACACACACACACACACACACACACACACACACACACACACACACACACACACACTTACACACACACACTTACACACACACACACACACACACACACACACTTACACACACACACACACACACACACACACACACACACACACACACACTTATACACACACATTTATACACATACACTTATACACATACACTTATACACACACACTTTTTACATACACTTATACACATACACTTATACACACACATACACTTATATATACACACTTTTTACATACACTTTTACACACACATACACTATTACACACACTTATACACACACACACTATTACACACACTTATACACACACACACACACATTCACACACTTACACACACACACACATACACTTATACATTTATACACACATATACATACATATACACACACAAATATACATACACAAACACATATATACACACACACACACACACACATACATATATATATATATATATATATGTTTAAAAATATAGCTAATGCTTAAACAAAATCTATTAATGATTCCATGGTAAACCAGACTTATTGCATAAGTTATGTTTTCCAGCTTCTAGTCATTTATTGTGCATGCTACCTTATATTTACCAGTTGTTAATTTACCTTAATAAAATTGAGATATGTCATGCATAGGATTGGTACCATAGGGTTTAACCAAAATCTAAATGTAACTATCAGCAACATTAACTTAATTAATAAAGTTAGCAACACTAACCAGTCTGTTAACATTTAACCTCCAAGTTTGGAGCAAATCTTTCCATGATTCCATGTTTAAACCAGAGATATTGCATTAGTTGTTTTCCAAATGATTGTAATTTATTGTACATGGCATGCTGCCTTATATTTTCCAGTTTGTAGCTCAGTAACTTCGGTTTTGCACATTAAGCTAGCATTAATTTAAACCCCATTTGGCTGCTATATTTCCAGTGTTAGCAAACGCTAGCTAGTCTGTTAACATGAATATTGCAAGACTCCAAACACAGACGTCACACTTTAAATCCTACACGCCATCTCCTTTTCCCTCTTTCTTTTTATGTTTGTTGCTCCTGACAGCTTTTTTGTTTTATCCATCTTTCAAAGACAACTGTGTGCGTACCGTGACAACTGTACGTACCTGCGCGCTCTGCGTGCTCACAGCGCCCCCGCCAGCCACGCCCACTCGCGATATTCCATTCCAATGAGGGCGCCTACTGTATGCCTTTGTATAATTTTACAGTTCAGAGGTAACTCCAAAAATAATATTGTTTAGATTCAGCAAAACACCGCTCTGCTTTCCTTTTTACGAAGATGTGACTTATAAACACTGCAACAATAAAAACACAGCACCACATTAGGGAAAACGTGGGTGTGTATGCCTCTCAGCAGTGAGTTCAAAGGTCCGCACATGTACTACAACAGCACACTAAAGAAGCCCTGTGGCAGAATCTTCTCACTATCTAACCACATGAAGCACTTTAGTATTTATAGACATCTCAGAAGCCTGTATCTCTGCAGTGGACTCTCAGTACAATTATGCTTTAGAACAAAGTAAATCCGCCCAAAACAGCAGCACCTTAGACGAGTAGAGACAAGCAGGGTATGCCACCATGAGTCATAACAGATCAAATAGAGTCAGTCAGCTGGAGAGTGTGTAGGCTCTGTAAGAAGTTGTATTGGCAAGATCTTTTTCAGCTGTAACTGATTAACCTCAGGGCTTGATTGGCAGTTGTAAACTTCCGATGCTGGTTGAAAAACTGCCTCGCTGTCTCTCTTTGTCGACCATCTGAACGCTGAGAGGCCCATTGGCAGAAAAGCTGACTGGCCCTGATACACTATTCCACCAGTCTGGCCCAAACAGGAAACCGGTTGTGGGAGGGTGTTCACCTCTGACACTCCTTGTGTCACACACTGTTGTTGTGAAACAGTTGTGAAAAACACAGTCCAGTTCAGGACTGTAGTATGGGTTGCTTAAAATATCCCATCTTTTAATAATCATGACAGAGGCCGTCTTTTGTCACAATCCGCAGGAAGGATTGTAATTACCTGAAACCAATACTTTAAAAAAAAGCAGTGTGTGCATACAGCAGGTATCCTTAGACAACTAACAGCTAAACACAAATAAAAGTATTAATATGCATATCACATCTCAAATGTAACTTACGAAACATGATGAGCTCACACAGATGCACACAGGTGACACAAACAATGAACACAGGCACAGGCAAGTCCTTGCAGGAAATGAGACGCAGAAATAACAAACGTTTGTGTCCTCTACCTGTGAGTGACAAGTTTACTGACAGATGGAAAACGTTGAGGAAATAAATGCCACAAACACTATTTGTGTGGGTTTTTAACGGTTGGTGACAATAACCTGTTCATTTACTGCTCAAATAATTACAGAAACAACATAAGCTGCTACTATGTTCTGAGTCTTGTGAGTTATTAAAATGTAACTGAGTTTTCCTTAAAAACATGCCACACTCTTTTCCTAAGTGTTATGTAACAGAAAAAGGTTGTGTTAAACAAACTTCATTCAAAGAGCCATTTAACCTTTGTGTGTACATTAAACCTGTACAAATATCAACATCTGAACCATAGAATGCCTGTGTATTATTGTTATTATTATTATTATTGTTATTTGGAGCCATGTCTCAGGACCCGTAACCCTTGGGTGAGCTGCTTGGGACAGCAGCTTTGAGGCTCCACCGCACACTCAGACTCTAGTGTCATGTGCTGAAATTCTCACCATTCACTGCACTTAAATCCCAAGTGTCACGTTGAACCCCACTGTTGAACTGAAGGGTAAAGGGTGCTGAGAATACACATCAATAGCATTAAAGATATTTAGATGTTATGATGTAAGGTGTCAATATTTACAATATTAACCAGTATACACTTAAAATACAAGTGTTTGGATACTGACATGATCATGTGAAAAATATCCTTACAACATGATAAGTAAGCAATTATAAAGACATCAATAAAACGTTAATAATAAAATGTATATACAGTACTTTTTATATTTGAAAGGTAATCTTAGTTAATTACAAAAACCTTAAACGGTCCACACTGTTGTTGACTCCTCCTTGGCTGATAACTGCAGACAGACAGATTTTAATCAGTCACACACAGTAATTAACGCAGAGATACACTGTGCACTTGTCTGGGTGCCATACTATCTATTTACCTATACCCAATTCCCACACAAGCAACCGTGGAAATCAAAAATACAAAACCTGTGGGAGACGCTTGAGCACAAAGGTGGAGAATAAACAGAGAAACAAAAGTCAGACAGAAGCCACGGGACAGGTTCGTCTCAAAGCGGTACTCACCAGGAGCTGTTACTGTCCATAGTGGAAAACATTTAGTTTAGCTTTTGTCTCCACCTGCGCCGATGTGTACATGGTTTGGGCCCCTTTTGCATGAAAGCACAGTGGACTAACACCAGCTGCTTCCCAAACCAACAGACTGGAAACTTCACACTGGACTTCAAGCATCTTGGATTGTGTGGAAGACTCTGCTGCCCATGCACCTTTGAGAACATTCAACTTCTTTTGCAATTACCTTTCGAGGCTTTCTCGCCTTGGTGGTTTTCTGCACAACCGTCAGACCAACAAGAAATACATATAAAAATAGTCCCCAATGACAATAAAAGAATCAAAATGTCTGATGAAACAAATATAAAAATTCTACTAATGTTGCTTTAACCAAGAAAATCACCAAGAGGCTTAAAAATTAGTGGGTTATATTGACAAACTGCAATTTTTTATTCCTTTTTTTTCATGATAGATTTTCTTTATTTAAAAATCATTGGATCTGCCAAATTTGAAAAGGTTTTGTGGAGATGAGTAATTTGCTGTAAGTGTAATTAACATTTGAATAATGGATTATACATGTCTAATACAGACCCTTGAATTAATGTTAAAAAATTATTGTATATACAAAAACATTTGATTAGTGTTTTGTTGGCAAAGTTTACTTAATCTCTTCAGTATGTAAAGGGTTATATGAAACTTGTCAAAACTAAGTCCTGATGCTTTCTTTTTTTATAACCTTTTTATTGGCTTATAAAAGGATATGATGATGTTGGGGCAGACCTGCACGTTAGACACTATAGTATACTTAACTACAGGGGTTTCACTAAAAACTGCACAATATTGATCTTGGATTTATGTGTACTTTTGCCAGGACCTGACAGTTTATTTTTGATACACTATGCTGATAAGAGTTGTGCTTGCCTGCCTTGAAATGCGCCTTAGCATCGCAGCTATTGCATGTCAGAAAAATATCTTGCTTAACTTTTTTTCCTCGATAACTGATTTTTGTTTAACTTACAATATGCTTTAGTGAAGCAACATGTGAACTTTTTCCATTTTAACACGAATGAGGCATAAATCTCTGTGCACAGATGTTTCATAACATTTTTTTAGTATTAGTAAAAGTTACACCCTATGTAGATTGTGGTGGTGTTGACCTCTGCTTTAGTATTTCTGTGTAGCTTGTAGTGACACTGTTTGCTTTAGTGGTCACGGCCCTTATCAGTTGTCAGCGTTCCAGTCAAACTCATTCTTGTGACTACACTGCTTGCATGCAGGCTTTTGTGGGTGTGGTGGCTGCCTATGATTGAAATATCCCAATTTTGTGTTAACACTATAGACAAACACAGCTGTTTTTTTTTTTTTTTTTTTTTTTGGGCCATTAAAGTAAAATGCTGCCCAGTATTTTATCCATTATTTCATAATCCATTATCATTCTTTCTGACTTTTGGTAAACAATATGATTCAAAGAAGTTGTGATATGTCCAGTTAAAGCTTAAGGATTTAGTCAAAATTTAAACTAAATTCAAGAACCAACTGCAAGAAAATGTGCCTGCTCTCCCAAGACAATTGCTATTCAAGTGTCCTTCAATGCCTGGTTTAATAATTATAAGTGGCCAAATACTACAACTTTGTTACTGAACATTTCAATAAATATTCATAAAATATTTTGTTATTTGTTTATTGTATATGAAACTATGTAGTACAAAAATAAACTCTTAGTCATGAGTCACAAAACTTTTGTGGTTGAAACTAAAAGAAACATTATTAGTATGTTGTATTTGTTTCTATTGTCAGCTATGACAAAACCTCCTTGAGTATAATATATACAGCATTTGTCTTTTAGCTTGGAATCTCAACTATACTTAGTTACAACATAAAATAAAGTTTATTGCAAAAAATAAATAGCTGAAAAAAGTATTCACAATCAGTTTACAAAAATAAAACTTTAAAGTCAGTGTGTATTGATGTTAAGCTGCCGAGCTTAAAACTTAGCTATCGATAAGTGGGAGCACACCAATCAAAGGAGTTTTTGCACCTGAAGCTAATTAGTGCACATTAGTCAGCCTTGTACTAAATTATAACGCTGTAGAGTCAAATTTCAGATTCATCATTTATGTATCCCAGACCGTTCAGACTTGCAATGTTGGCCAGGGAAGAAAGGCCATGCACTCCGTTCTCTTTGAAGTCAACAGCACAGTGATTATTATTGGAAGTGCAAGGTCCCTCACATACTGCCTCTAGGAGTTTTATTTCTGAAGTTCTGTTTTGGATGTGCATGTACTCTGTTGACAGCCTTTTCTTCTCACTTTGACTGGACGCCTGTGCAATCTTTAGACACTTCAGATGACCTCGGGCCCAGATCCAAAATATAACACCCATCAGGGAAAGACAAAGCAAAGAGAGCAGTGCCACGACCACCTCTAGTCGAGACACTCTGCCTGTATCTCTTTGAGAATCAGGCGTCAATGGATCCACTGGAGTAGCTGTACTTGCACTCTCTGGGGAAATAGTCACCTCATTACCAGGAGTTGTAGCATCTCCTAAGTCTAGGCCTGGATGTAAACTATAAACCGCCATAGTTCGGTTGTACATCCTTCCATTGATATGCTCCACTGAGTCACAAATGTAAAGCCCATTATCCGATTCAGAGGCGGCCAGTATGAGCAGCCCTCCGCTGTAGATGTAGTACCTGTCATTGGAGTGTAGTGCTTGGTCATTGAATCGCCAAAGGACCTGCGCTAAATTAGAGTGCAGCTCGCAAGGCAGTTGAATGTTGTTTCCTGGCTTGAGGACAATCTCAATAGGTGTGATGGGTTCTAAAAACACAAGAAACCGTTAGTTGTATTCTGATGAATGAGGCTAGTACAGAGGTACCATGACAGGACAAACCTGGTTGAGGGCACTGTGAGACATTCCCCTCCTTCAGACTCTGTAAAACAGTTTTTGAAAAGGAGGACAAGCTGTTGATGGAGGAGCACTGCTGAGTAGAAAAGTCCCAGGCACAATAAGGGTCCCTTGCGAGAATGCAGTCCACACACGACTCATAGCGGCTGCAGTTACTGACTGGCATTTGGACAGCGGCAAACTCTGAGCCTGCATAAAGATGACCCTGTGTATGCACAAACATATTCATTGAATATTCTGAACAAAAATTTAAACGCATCACTTTTGTTTTTCCCCAAATTTTTATGAGCTGAACTCAGTGTTTTCTATTAACACAAAAGGCTTTTTTCCCTCAAATACACAAATAAAGACACAAATCTGTCCAAATCTATGTTAGTGAGCACTTTTCTTTTTGCCGAGATAATCCATCCACCTCACAGGTGTGTCATATCAAGATTCTGATTAGAGAACATAATTATAGCACAGGTGTGCCTTATGTTCACCACAATAAAAGGCCACTCCAAAATGTACAGTTTTGTCACACAGCACAGATGTCACAAGTTTTGAGGGAGCGTGCAGTTGGCATGCTGACTACAATAATGTCCACCAGAGCTGTTGCCCGTGAATTGAATGTTCATTTCTCTACAATAAGCCATCGCAAAAAGCGTTTCAGAGAATTTGGCAGAACATCTAACCGGCCTCAAAACCGTAGACCACATGTAACCACACCAGCCCAGGACCTCCACATCCATGATCTTCATCTCCAGGATCCTCTGAGACCAGCCACTCGGACAGCTGTTGCAACAATTGGTTTGCATAACCAAAGAATTTATGCACAAACTGTCAGAAACCGTCTCAGAGAGGCTCATCTCCGTGCAAGCAATATTTTAGAGAAATAAGCTTTTTGTTTACATAGAAAAAGTCTTAGATCTTTGAGTTCAGCTCGTGAAAACTGGGGCAAAAACAATTGTGTGGCGTTTAAATTTTTGTTTAGTGTACTTAGACCTTTATGAATAGCGCTGAGGCCTCTAAGCTACTTTATATATTATTATTATTATTACAATTGGCTTTATCTGGACTCCGAATATTGCAATATAGCTTTCACAGAATTTGCCAAACAAATTAAACGCAGAGTTACAAGTTGGTACCTTGCTGGATGAGAGATGCAGGATGTTGATAGGGTCATAGTTTTCAAACACCTGAATCTCCTCAATTATAAACCTCTCACCAGCGTAGTTGACAGCCTTCTGGATATAACCATTTTCTGAAAAGTATCAAGCAGTTTATCTCAATACACAAATACTTTAATATGCCTTCTTACTATAGACATCTAGAATTTATTTCATCACTTAAAAGATAACTGGATTAGAAAAATAAAAGGATTTCTATTACAATCAGATTTCTTATTATGCTTGCACTTTATTCTTTTTATTCTATACAATTTGGACTCTGATCCAAATCTGATTTGCAGGGGGCAGTAACAGTGGATGCAGAATAAACGTGTCCAAACACAACTGGATAGAAATACCCAATTAGCAAAACAAAGCTTTTCCTGAATCTTGGCCCTAATTTTATGCCCACATTGTTACCATTTTATTTTGGTAATTTAAATTATATTAAATCAAAATTACCTGTGCCAATGAACATGACATCATATGCTCTACCATCCAGAGCCTGAACTCTGTCCACTACAATCCGACTCAGCAGGGCTCCTGTCTTGACCAGCAATGGTTCCCCATTTATGGGCCGAACAGCTTCGTCCATGAGATGGCGGTCTCTTATAAACTGTAATGTTTTGTCAGGAAGGTCAAGAGAGCGATTGAAGCCCATTTGACGTGCCACATTATTGATGCACTGAAACATACACGTGTTTACAGTTTAAAAATGTTCTCATTTGCATTTATCACACATTTATCACACATCTGCAGACTCACCCCTCCTGGCCTGGGGACTGGCACCTCTCCCGTGTACATCACCCACTTCACATAGGATGTCTCCACATCAATAGTGGTCTTAAATTTTCCCTCATTGAAAATGTGGCTTATGTCAGACACCTTGTATGCACACACAGCAGACACCTGGGACAAGCTCCTGCAGAAGACAGTTGGTTGAACAAGCAGCCTCTTTTTGCAGAGTTCCTGTCTGAGATACTCCATTCACTTTGTAAAGCACTAACACGTTGTCATTTACTCACGACGGCGAAGTGAAGACAGTGTAGAAGAGGCTCTCCCTCCAATCTTTGTGCTTGAGGAGGAAGATATCCTGAACAATGGAGGGCAGACTGGGTTCAGGGAGGGAACAATCCAAACGAGCTTTTAGAAATGATGTCCATCTTTTTTGCAGTGTCCTTTGGCCACCCATATCCCCCTAAACAGGAACACACACTGTCAGATGGATCTCTGCACATACCTATACATATTAAGATAAACCAAAGTGTTCACCTCATTAGCCTTTAATTGTATGCTGAGATGAGCACATGATATTTCTCATTTTAACAATGAACATTATAAACCGGAGGCTACCTTGCAGACCCGGGCAACTCGTGACACTGCCACTTTGCTGTCGAAGTCGTACTCAAGGGCATTCTCACTAAAGAACAAGTAGACTTTATCATCGTCACCATCAGGACTATTCAGTCCCTCTTCCACAAAGTCCATGTAGACAAAGTTTGGTTCTGAAATGGACAGGAAATCAATATTTGACATGTACATAGGCAGGACTTTGATCTTCCTCAGCAGCCTTTTTAAGGCAGTTCAGCTTTGCTAAAATTGATAAATAAACTGAATCTTGCAGCACATCAGAATGTGAAAATTACGTTTATGTAATACAGAGACTTACCATTGAGCAAGGAGCTCTTAAACTCAGTGCGGAGAGATAAGCTTGAACTCCGCAGAAGCACCGGCTCCGTGCCCAAGAAGTTGATGGATGTAGCAGAATACAGGTCATTTCCTGTTAAACGGGAAGAGGCGATGAGACTAAATTCCTGGAAATCCATTTTTCATATTATGTTGGATGAATATTTGTTAAATAACCTTCCTAATAAACTATTTGGCTTTGTCTGAGTTTTTCTGCAGCAACAACAAAGACAGTAGGCTTTAAATACAATTAATTATTTTTAATTGTGTAATTGGACTGAACGCTTGAGGCCATACAATCTGCAGAGTTATCTGTGGTATTAGATTTCTTTTGTGGGTGTATTTTCATCTTGCAGTATTCATCACTTTGTTTCCAAGTCTTTTGTCAGCAAACCTGGCTCAGACACTCACCAACCATGAGGGAGGAGTATCTCTGAAAAGGATCAAAAGGACATTTCCCCTTCCCCTCCTCATGCATTCTCTTCAGCCTCAGCTGTCCATTTTCAAACGTCTGTCGGAAACACAGGAAAGAAAGACATTAAAAACACAAAGTGAAACACAAAGTGAGCCAGGAGACTCGGTTTTGGATTGAAGTTAAAGCAAAGTACCACTTCTGAGTCTGAGCCAATTATTTACAATTGGGATGTAAAAGTACTTTGCAAGGTTCTGCTTTAGAAAGTAATATGCAAAGTGAATGTGATATCAGCATTTCTTTTCCTTTAGAAAGATTTTAAAGACGTCAGAAAAGCACTTTCTTGCATTATAGGTTGTCTAGAACCATTTGTGTGAGGTGGTATCTTTAGTATAAGTATAAGAAGGGAGCTAGTGCAAGGTTGGGAACTGGGTAATAGCCTTTAAGCTAAAAGATGCTTAAAGGCTAATTAAGCATCTTTAAGTGACGTTCAAAAGGGACACAATCTTTCTGTATGTACTTACCATAAAATCACAGGTGGGACTAAAAGCATTTGTGCCACACACATACATTGTGGTGTCATTCATTCTGTGCAGCGTTCGAATGTAGTTTCGGCATTCCACCTGCAACAAGATCCAGCCGAGAGAATGACAAGGTCAACAATTTGTTAGTTCAGCCACAAAAACACAAACTATATGTCCTTGAGCAACTGTTGGGAGTAGAGCTGCTGATCACTAGGGCAATCGTGTGCTTGCATGCTCTTCTCATGCCTTTATTTGGTTTTACATTCAGGACAGAACTGTAAGCAAAGCACTTCAAAGGATATTGACCAGGCTGAGAAAAACTGCAGGATATAAATGATTTACAAATGGGCAGAGATAAGTTACATGGATGGGGGAGAAAGCTGCCTTGTTATCCTGTGCCTGCCCTATGAGTAAAAGTGAGTAGGCTTTGTTTTTTTAAAACAAACCTCAGCTTGTTTTCCCTTGTTTGTGCACTCCATCTGCTTCCCTTCTGTAACTCGCCAATACACCTGCAACAACATAAGAAGAAGTCATGTCAGAGCACGCAACAACAATGTCGCAACCGAACAGCGTGACAACAATGCTTTGGCGTGTCTGCACTCACAACGCACTGCTTTTGTACTTGTGACACTTGTGTGAGTACAACTGTGAATCAACAGACCAGTCTCAAGTTTAAAGAGCTTTTTTCCTTCAAACTTCTAATGGGAATGTTAGCTAAGGAACACCTTGAAAAGCCCTGGCAAAGTTGTGTGATTTGTGTGAGGTGGTATCTTTAAGAAGGGAGCTATTGCAAGGTTGGCTAAAACTACTAATATATCAAATAAAAATTTTGGTTAAATTTTTTCACTGGGTAAATGTTGAGTCACACCAAAGTTGCAACTTTTGATCAGTTTTTATGTACCGCTGCCTTCTTGACAGAGATGTTGTCAATGTCCAGTGCATATATGGCCTCTCTGGCTCCGATCAGCAACACACCCAAGTCCTCTAGCATTAGCATAGTGGAGTAGTTGAAGATGCCATCCTCTCTGAACGACTTGAGCTCATCTGAAGACAAGAATAGTCCGAGTTAGTGTGCTTTACATTGAGATAAAAAAGCTGGCAATGAAAAAGATGATCTGCAATATTTTTAAACTTTAATGATAAAAACTAGTTAATACAATGGTTCATCTCTCAGTCGGGCTAACACTAGCTAGTTTATTACACAGCTGTTGCAAAGAAGTACCAAGTGGAAAAGGGAAGGGATGTGAATGAATATGGCTGCTGGCCAGGCTAGACCACACCTTTATGTGTTTGTAAACATGGAGTAAAACTAGTTAAGCACTATAATTAAATATCTGACTATAATGGGAAGGAAGTGTAATCTTTTGACTTACTATCGTAGGGGACAGTCTTCCTTGGGGTGCAGAATTGAGTGTTGAGTGTACTCAGTGCAACGTGAAGCATAATTCCACACACAATGCTCAAAGCTGAGAGAAGAGACATGGCTCAGACTCCAGGTTTGTTTAAGTGTGTATGAGCTGCACAGTCCAGCTCCGCCACTAAAGGACCTTTTCAGAGACAGTGCTTGGTCCACGGTCCTGGTACAAATCGTGGCCTTTGTTATGGAGCGGTAATGTCACTGTCCTGAACATGTGCCACTCTGACAAGTTTCATAGTTGTTTACAAAAGAGTCTTGCAGGTAATCCCAAAACCGCTGTGGAACTATGTCGGCGTCAGTCTCCAGCGCAGTGCTGATGAGCCACTGGTGTCCTCTCTTAGAGGAAAAGAAGCCATCACTCAGCTACTGGGGAAAGATGCAGAAGGAGTTCATGGTGACCCACTTCTGTTAGAGGAAAGATCAAACATTGGAAACCAATATGGATAGTTAGAACAATTTGAATTTCTGGTAATAGAAAATATTTTTTTTTACTTTTGAATTTAGTATAGTGGACACTCCATAGATAAACTCTGCGTATTTGTAATCTCTATAGACCTGCTCATATAAGCTCAAGTAACGTTTTGCATAAACTCCGAACAATTCTTGTTTAACATCATTGCAAGAGTAGTCCACTTGCAGGCTTGAGTATCTTGTCACAGAGGAAACTGATGTGAAGTGAAATTCTGCTGCCCCTCATCCCCCACTCTCTCTTCCGCCTCAACTCTGCTTTCTTTCCTGTCCTCCTCTCAGATAAGCGCCTGCTTCCTTTAGGCGCAGCAGGGTTCACACAGCACAGGGGATCAGTTCAGGTTTGGGCATGCTTGCAAATCACAGTAATAATTCACGGCTGCAGTGTGAATAAACTAAATTGAGACTCACCACTTCTTTGGTGAGTTTTTTCTGTGTTGACTAACTGAGGAGTATTGCCTCATTCAAAATTCATCAAGGTGCTTTTTCTCAGAATAAAAAAATACAAAGCAGGCTCACAAGGTAAAAACTAAACTCATCTTCTTCTGTGCACACTGCTCAACACTAACACTTTCCAAATATTTAGATTTTTATTTTTTTGCTTGCTGCAAAAGAAAGCAGGATTCAGAAAGATATGTTGTTTGAAACACACTACAAAGTCCTTGCTTGTTGACAGAAAATGAAAGAATCAAAATCTCTAAAAAGCTCTAACTCCCCACTGTGGTTGGAGTCACTGTGAACAAGCGGGGGTTTGCATTTTCTTTGCTACAAACTGCCATGCTCCCTCCTTGTTGTTACTTGACACAGCAGGACAAGCTGTGGCATGTATAGGACCACATATATGTTGTCAAAGCACCAACATCTTGCATAGTTTCTCCCCCCCGGTTGCGACGAGGAGGGACTCTAGGCTTTAAGTTGTTTTTTACTAGGTCTGAAAGATGCCTCCAAACAGCACAGACAGCCAAGTATGACTATGATAAACACGCAGCAGTTGTCCCCTTTTTCTCTGCCTTTGTTAATCCAAAGAGTGACACTCACACTGACATGCACGTGGAGCAGTGGGGGATACATAGCTGAGGTTTGTTCACAATGGCCACTACTTTACATTTGCAGTTTTCCTCATTCAATGTGACTATTATAATGTTTGATGTTCGTATTTAAAAAGGTAAGTATTTTTGGTTTTAGAATAATTGCTCTGCTCTAAATACTTTATCTTTCCTACTTTCTTTGTCTCATTAATGAATCAGGAAGGGCTCTCCCATGGACTGCATGACCCTAATCCAATGAAACACAAAAACAGTGCCAAAATGCATTTCTTAATGCATGACTAACATTAACTGCAGTTACAATCACAAGGCATATACTTATTATGGTTTCTAATGACCCACTTTTATCAGACCTAGCCATTCATTAATAAAGGGTTAAGTATGTTTTTGTCTCACCTTGCTGCTAAGTAAGGTTATTTAGTTTTGTCCTTGGTTGTATATCTTTGTTTGTTTGACATCTTAGTGTTCAAGTCAATAACAAAACAATGTCAGTTTATAAGGGTGTGTGAGAGAATGAACGTGACAGTGGTGTTAAATCCAGTTGTACAATTTGTTTTAAGGGGATCAAGGCCGTTTCCAGCACAGCCAGCAAAACCTGCTTGAGGATCAGTCATTACACGCACTGTATAGCTTTTAGAGGATTGGCTGCCTTTGTATAATTTTACAGTTCAGAGGTAACTCCAAAAATAATATTGTTTAGATTCAGCAAAGCACCGCTCTGCTTTTCTTTTTACCAAGATGTGACTTATAAACACTGCAACAATAAAAACACAGCACCACATTAGGGAAAACGTGGGTGTGTATGCCTCTCAGCAGTGAGTTCAAAGGTCTGCACATGTACTACAACAGCACACTAAAGAAGCCCTGTGGCAGAATCTTCTCACTATCTAACCACTTGAAGCACTTTAGTATTTATAGACATCTCAGAAGCCTGTATCTCTGCAGTGGACTCTCAGTACAATTATGCTTTAGAACAAAGTAAATCCGCCCAAAACAGCAGCACCTTAGGCGAGTTGAGACAAGCAGGGTATTGTTGTCACCATGAGTCATAACAGATCGAATAGAGTCAGTCAGCTGGAGAGTGCGTAGGCTCTGTAAGAAGTTGTATTGGCAAGATCTTTTTCAGCTGTAACTGATTAACCTCAGGGCTTGATTGGCAGTTGCAAACTTCAGATGCAGGTTGAATAACTGCCTCGCTGTCTCTCTTTGTCGACCATCTGAACGCTGAGAGGCCCATTGGCAGAAAAGCTGACTGGCCCTGATACACTATTCCACCAGTCTGGCCCAAACAGGAAACCGGTTGTGGGAGGGTGTTCACCTCTGACACTCCTTGTGTCACACACTGTTGTTGTGAAACAGTGAAAAACACAGTCCAGTTCAGGACTGTAGTATGGGTTGCTTAAAATATGCCATCTTTTAATAATCATGACAGAGGCCGTCTTTTGTCACAATCCGCAGGAAGGATTGTAATTACCTGAAACCAATACTTTGAAAAAAAGAAGTGTGTGCATATAGCAGGTATCCTTAGACAACTAACAGCTAAACACAAATAGAAGGATTAATATGCATATCACATCTCAAATGTAACTGACGAAACATGATGAGCTCACACAGATGCACACAGGTGACACTAACAATAAACACAGGCAAGTCCTTGCAGGAAATGAGACGCAGAAATAACCAAACGTTTGTGTCCTCTACCTGTGAGTGACAAGTTTACTGACAGATGGAAAACGTTGAGGAAATAAATTCCGCAAACACTATTTGTGTGGGTTTTTAACGGTTGATGACAATAACCTGTTCATTTACTGCTCAAATAATTACAGAAACAACATAAGCTGCTACTATGTTCTGAGTCTTGTGAGTTATTAAAATGTAACTGAGTTTTCCTTAAAAACATGCCACACTCTTTTCCTAAGTGTTATGTAACAGAAAAAGGTTGTGTTAAACAAACTTCATTCAAAGAGCCATATAACCTTTGTGTGTTCATTAAACCTGTACAAATATCAACATCTGAACCATAGAATGCCTGTGTATTATTTGGAGCCATGTCTCAGGACCCGTAACCCTTAGGTGAGCTGTGGCATGACAGCAAAAATTGGGTACTTTGCTTTGTGCATTGACAGCAGCTTTGAGGCTCCACCGCACACTCAGACTCTAGTGTCATGTGCTTAAATTCTCGCCATTCACTGCACTTAAATCATAAGTGTCACGTTGAACCCCACTGTTGAACTGAAGGGTAAAGGGTGCTGAGATCATCAATCGCATCATCAATAGAATTAAAAATATTTAGATGTTATGATGTAATGTGTCAATATTTACAATTTTAACCAGTATACACTTAAAATACAAGTGTTTGGATACTGACATGATCATGTTAAAAATATCCTTACAACATGATAAGTAAGCAATTATAAAGACATCAATAAAACGTT
The DNA here is from genome assembly GCA_024416835.2 of Perccottus glenii. NCBI lineage: Eukaryota > Metazoa > Chordata > Actinopteri > Gobiiformes > Odontobutidae > Perccottus > Perccottus glenii. The sequence goes on from CM044559.2 coordinate 13,023,320, forward strand.
AATAATAAAAAGTATATACAGTACTTTTTATATTTGAAAGGTAATCTTAGTTAATTACAAAAACCTTAAACGGCCCACACTATTGTTGACTCCTCCTTGGCTGATAACTGCAGACAGACAGATTTTAATCAGTCACACACAGTAATTAAGTGGTTGGGTTGTTGTTCCTAAACGTATGTCCTACTTCTACTGCTTCGACTGGCTCCGAGCTGCTATTATTAGTTGAGGATATCCCATAATCTTAGATAATGCAGAGATACACTGTGCACTTGTCTGGGCGCCATACTATCTATTTACCTATACCCAATTCCCACACAAGCAACCGTGGAAATCAAAAAAATACAAAACTTGTGGAGACGCTTGAACACAAAGGTGGAGAATAAACAGAGAAACAAAAGTCAGACAGAAGCCACGGGACAGGTTCGTCTCAGAGCGGTACTCACCAGGAGCTGTTACTGTCCATAGTGGAAAACATTAAGTTTAGCTTTTGTCTCCACCTGCTCTGATCCACTCTGAATCCATCTGGGAGCGACTCTCTGCCAGTTTCACAAGGCAGCACCTGGTCACGTGACTCTGGACTGCATCATCAACCAATCAGAGCTGGGGACGCTTGACTTCGTTACAGTAACTGCTCGGTCGGACACTTTACAATTTATTTAATATTTACAATTTATTGTCTTTTACAATGCACTTCACGCATGTAGACTTCATCATATTTTATTCAACATCATTACAATAATTTAACTTTTTTTAACACCGCTTATTTTTGCTACCTTTTACACAAACAGTTCATCATTAGCATAGCGTCAACCATTAGCAACCAAAACACTTGGTGCTATAGCCTATTTAAAAAAAAATATACAATGTCATCAAAAGAGCTTATTGTGCATTTAGGCTATATTAAAACAAATTATATTTAAAAACTAAACATGAAAATAAATTCTTATTTACTTTCTAACGTCGTGTGACTTCCATCTAGTGGCTGAACAACACACACACTACATTCACAAAGGTTAACGTTACATGCATCCTGACACAGCTTCATAGCAGAAGGCAGTATTTATTATGATGCTATCTACATAATCGCCTGCCCTGGTCGTATCTCTTGCTGAGGTCGGGGGTCTGCAGGTTTTGGTAAGAGGTGTCCAACTTGTCTTCTACTAAGCCTGGCCGAGGCGAAGGCTGTCTGCTCTTTACCGGGGGCATGTTGCCATAAACTGGAGACATTTCTGCTGCAAAACATCCAGAAAACAACAATAGGACTTCTGAGGTGACAAAGAACAACTCAATTCATCAATTATAATTTTGAAATCAGTCACTTTCTCTTAAATTAAAGTTTGTAATTAAACCGTCATTAACTAAAAGTCCCAATTAGTTAATATTTATTTGTTTACTTATTGTTTTTACATACACTCATGTGTAGGCCTTTATCTTTTGCATTATTTTCTTGACCACATGGCCACATCTACATTTGTCAGAGTATACAAATTATTATAAAACACCAATAATCAATATAAATTAATTCATGATTATGAGCTTTTAGTTTTGAATTAGAAGTTTAGAAGTATCTAGGAACCAGCTGCCTACCTAGTTTTCAAAGATAGCTTATTATGTGCTTCTGTTAAATAATGAGTGTCTACTGCGCCTGTGGTGTCTCAAGCTGACACTTTTATACCCCATGACCTCATTTGACCAAACCACATTTTGCCCTCCATCTTTCTTTCCGTCAATGCAGTTTGACAGTAAAGAGTGTGCACTGTGGTATCATTTTTGCACTTTACAATAAACAGTTATAGTGTCAGTTAGAATAAGAATGATATAGTAACATATGTTTGGGTATAGCTCTTGTTAATTCACACATGCTGCCGGTGCTGTTCTCATTTTTGTAATGACTCAAAGTGAAATAAGAGTGGGCGTTGCTGCGCAAACCTAAAAACTGAGTCAGATTGTGTCACTTCTGAATATTTTCTCAAAATTGGTCAGTATTTTGTCACATTGTTGGTTGCACAAGTCTCTTTGTGGCCCTTGTCTTCTGGTCCTTCGTGCAAATAAATATCTTGAGCTTATTCTTTGCTTTAACCACACACAAGATAAAATATTGTCTAAAGTTTTCTCTTCCTGTGCTTTCAAACCACACAAACCACAACCTTTGTCACTGTGACATGAGCCGGTGGTCCACCTGCAACTATTCAGCACAAGCATAATCTTAACCTTATTTTTTTATATAAAAGCAGAACTGCAAAAGGGAATTGATAAATAATTTCAAAGTCTGTTTGTGTAGCTTTTGGTGCTTACAGAAATGACCTCATCTAGAATCTGCACAACTGTGTGACCCATAAGATGTTCTGGATAATATAAAGCTTGAGAGGAAGTGCAGTACCTCTGTTTCTGTGTCTTTTTCTCAGTGCAAAGCACACCATCACCAGAAGCACTAAAACAAGACAAGATCCTGCCAATGCGACCCACATCCACCAGTCATTCCAGGAAAAAGAGGGGATCTCTGTTGCTGAAAAACAGCAATGAATAATTAATATGTTAGTAGTTATTGTAGTTTTTCAGCCTGTGGAAAGACTTTAATTAATCAAACATTTGAGCCACATGTCTGTGCGTAATGTTCAGCCTCTAAACTTTTATCATTTAAATAAGCAGTGAGGTGACATTAAACACATGATGATGGGAGCATCAGATAATTAATTCTGCACAACACTGGGTTACAAATGAATAATAATAATTGTATAGAACAGACGCATACACACACCTTTTGTCATGGTTTGTGATGTTGTGTGCGGCGTTAAACTCTTCTCTGTTACAAAGAAAATAGAAGAAAACTTTTAAAGTATTCATGATGTCACAGCAGGCCAAATTATCTCTGCCAAATTATTTCTGAATGAATTATAGTTTGGAGGTCGACTTTTGAGTAACCCAATGTTGTGAGCAATACTTACCAACAACTATGTGTGTCCAGTTGCTGTTGTTAGACCTATAAATGGGGATTTCAGCCTGGGCATGACACGAGTACCATCCACTGTTATTTTGTGAAGCGATGAACTCATATGTCGCCAAAGTCTCTCTACTGTCTTCTTCATTCAGATGGGCAGCTGTGACTTTGGTCGTCTCGGCACTGGGATTTTGTTTAATCGTTTGTCTAAACAGAGTTGTTAAGCCATTCTCCGAGGGTTCGTTGGGGTTGAATTTCCACTCCACTTTGTATTGTTCAAGGACGATGGTCCACAGACAACAGTGTAAAATCACAGAGGAACCCTCAGAAATTACCTTTCTTCCAGACATTTCATTCAGAATGATCACGGTGGGAGCAGATACAACCATGCCTGTTACTGGAGATAAACAGACACAGACCTATGATTACATGTCTATATGTTGTGCAGTCTAGTCTATAATGCCGTCATGTAACATATACAATACAATCTGAATCAACACTGGAAATTTAGAGTTTATAATTGAAAACTACAATACACTATCGTAACTTAAAAATAGTGTCCCATTCAACTCTCACATTGTTATATTTTATAGCTTAAATATCAATGTAAATCTTTTTGTTTGACATAAAGTCTCCTACCTGATAATAAAACCAGCTGCCACAGCCACATTTCCATTGTCTCATATGATACGAGTGATGCTCTTTCTCTCAGACTTCAGTTTATGCTGCTTGACTCTAAGCAGAAATTGGTGCAAGAAAAAAATAGTATATGTGGGTGGGAGGAGGGGTTACATTTGTGTGTACTGTGAGAACATGAGATGCTTTCACTGTTTCCTTTAAAGCTGCTATAAAACATATTCTGATGATGGAACATTTGTAGGGTTGTAGGAGCAGTCACAAATGCTCTACGAACGAACACCATTGTCATTGTAGTGTTTAAACACAACAATATCATGGTTTTGTGATACTCTTGTGGCAAAGGTGCTAAACACAGTCTATCTCATCACTGTTGTGCTTAACCCGTAAAGGAGGGTATGGTTTCCTGTGGCAAGATACCATTATCTATAATGAATTTCTGATTCTGTTTCATTCATTTTGATCATGAACACAGACCAGATTGGAGCTAATACAATGTTCCTCTTGTTTTATTGTGTTTCAAGACACAACAGCTTCTCCAACACCTGAAACAGTTACCACTCTGTTTCTTTTACACTTTAAGAAAAGCCTAAAGTACACCAGCACATCGGAGCAATAATGTAAATAAGACCACATAAACATTAAACTGTGCTGGATACCTTCTTCTCATATTTTCATTTGATAACTGTGTCATGTAGAGACTAAAGGCGGTTATTATAAAGGGGAACTGTAAAAACCTTGATTCATATGTTATGTTCACGTTTGACAGTATTGCGTAATGTCATTTTAATGTAGCTCCATTTTAGACTAAGACGCAGTTTCATGTTAAAACACAGACATTTAATAATATTTGATGTCGATGATATTTGAACATTATGTAATTTTTGTCCCCAGTTGAGTTATTCATAATTGGTGCTATGAAAACATACAGTATATAGAATAACTGTTTAATTGCCTGTGTGAGTCTGTTCAAAGCACCATTTTAAAACATTCAGCGAGCAGAAATGTGGCACATTTGCAACCGGTATGTGATTCGTCCTAACCACAACAATTGATCTTCGAGAGAAATGTTTATGGGGGCTTTAAGTCTAGCGAGACGATGGTGAGATAAAGCCCTCAACAAAACCTATGCAGACATTCATTTATAATCTGCAGTTTTGCAAAACCTTGGTCTTCTGGCTCACTTCTTTTGCTGCAAGTTTTGTTGAAGAGGATGAATGCTGAGTACACAGAATGCATAGCCTACTTCAGTAATCACACTGACTAATAACCTGTAAGTATTTAATCCACACGGAGCACCACAATCAGATCTGGATTCATGCAGATGATACGTTTTTATTTCTTCTCTGAAACAGAAGTTACAATATACATTAAGAAATATTCACAAGGCTTACAGATAATCTTTTTGAGATTTTAACCCTTTGATACTCAAGCACCTGGTTTCTACACAAAGAACTAAGGTGCTGCGCCCCTATGCGCCGCATGTAGCGCATACCCCCTTTTTGCGTCATTGGTATAAGATACTAAAATATTTGCACACACTCATGTGCACACACCTACAAACTGACACATGCACAGCTTTAGTTGGTTTTAGTTTAGTTTGAGGATAGTGTTAGCAAATCCTAGAATAGTCCAGTTTATTACAGTTTTGTGTAATTGCTAAAAACACATTTTCTGAAACTTGGAGCCAATTTACAAATGTTTACACACAATCCCAAATTATAAACTCAAGAACAGAACATCTCAGAACATGTGCAAAATGAAGCACTTTGAAAAAACCTTTTAAACTCTTTATTGTATAAATGGTACACACTAACAACACATTTTTACATCCATCCATCAACATTTGCACTCAGCAGTGAAAAATCTACAGCATTTTTTACATTTCTACTAAAGACAGGCCTATAAACATGTTAATTTGTAGTATGTGGTAAATATGACCACAGACTTTTTTTATTTACATTGTAACTGTAATGGTTATTTTGTAATGGCCAAACTGAAAAATACAATTCTGACATTAATGCCTCCAGGACCTCATCCTTTGTTGCATACAATGTCTTCTCTGGCCAAACACTGATGGAAGTGTAGCCTACAGCAGCTGCTTCTGACTCTGTGTCACACAGGCTGCTTCCATCTCTTCCAGAGACTTGCTCCGTCGTAAAGCTGATGGAAAGAACCAAAAACAGAGATAATTTTGAAACCAATTTTGGACGAGACCAGCTCCGGTAAAAACTGAGTGCATTTACATTTTTTACTCTAGACTCTAAACTCAAAATAAATGAACAAATTTCAAAACTTGACACCCAATGAGCCAAAGGTCATCTCAGAGTGACACAACTACACACATTCTCAGCATCACACAAAACATTACACACAGTGTTTTGCAAAACTCTAGACACAATTTTCAGTGTAAGACACATTGTTTAAAACTTAAAAAAAAAATCTTTGTAGATTTTCATATACTGCCAACAAAACATAATTTTTTTATTCAAAGCCTGAACTGTGAACACAGGTGTGAAGACACATCTGAGCAAATTGGATTGCAGAAATCAGAGCCTGTGTGTAATGTTACATAAAAGGTGTGATGCTGAGAATGTGTGTAGTTGTATCACTCTGAAACGATCTTTTGCTCATTGGGTGTGAAGTTTGGAATTTTGTTAATTTACTCTGACTTTAGAGTAGAAGCAATTGCAAAAAAATTATAATATTTTAAATACACAAAGAATGTATGACACACAAATGGGCCTCACACACACACGCACACACAAACTGTATCGGCTAGTTGGTAAAGACTCAGTGAGGAACATGATTTCCCACTGAAATCTATAAACTTGGGTTAGTCATATAAAATATAATATATATAAAATTTTAATGTGGAAGATCATTTCAAAATTTGAATGAAATAATTGAATAAACATGTTCCGTCTGTGCTTTCAAACCACACAAACCACACACTTTGTCACTGTGACATGAGCAGGTGGTCCACCTGCAACTATTCAGCACAAGCATAATCTTAACATAATTTGTTTTTATAAAAGCAGAACTGCAAAAGGGAATTGATAAATAATTTCAATGTCAGTTTGTGTAGCTTTTGGTGCTTACAGAAATGACCTCCTCTAGAATCTGTACAACTGTGTGAGCCATAAGATGTTCTGAATAATCTAAAGCTTGAGAGGAAGAGCAGTACCTTTGTTTCTGTGTCTTTTTCTCAGTGCAAAGCCCATCGTCACCAGAAGCACTAAAACAAGACAAGATCCTGCCAATGTGACCCATATCCACCAGTCATTCCAGGAAAAAGAGGGGATCTCTGTTGCTGAAAGACAACAATGAATAATTAATATGTTAGTAGTTATTGTAGTTTTTCAGCCTGTGGAAAAGACATTGTTTAATCAAACATTTGAGCCACAGGTCTGTGCTTAATGTTTAGCCACTAAAATGTAATCATTTAAATAAGCAGTGAGGTCACATCAAACACATGATGATGGGAACCACAGATAATTAATTCTGCACAACGCTGGATTATAATAATATAATATTTAATTATATAAGAATTTGTATAGAACCGATGCATACACACACCTTTTGTCATGGTTTGTGATGTTGTATTCTCTGTTAAACTCTCCTCTGTTACAAACAAAACAAAATAAAGCTCTTAAAAGTATTCATGATGTCACAGCAGGCCAAATTATCTCTGCTATTTCTGAATGAATTATAGTTTGGAGGTCTACTTTTGAGTAACCCAATGTTGTGAGCAATACTTACCAACAACTATGTGTGTCCAGTTGCTGTTGTTAGACACATAAAAGGGGATTTCAGCATGGGCATGACACGAGTACCATCCACTGTTATTTTGTGAAGCGATGAACTCATATGTCGCCAAAGTCTCTCTACTGTCTTCTTCATTCAGATGAGCAGCTGTGTCTTTGGTCGTGTCGGCATTAAAATTGTTTTTTCTGTATTTTGACAGATTTTGTGAGCCATTCTCCGAGGGTCCGTTGGGGTTGAATTTCCAGTCCACTCGGTATTGTTCAAGGACGATGGTCCACAGACGACAGTGTAAAATCAGAGAGGAACCCTCAGAAATGACCTTATTTCCAGACGTTTCATTCAGAATGATCACGGTGGGAGCAGATACAACCATGCCTGTTACTGGAGATAAACAGACAGACCTATGATTACATGTCTATGTGTTGTGCAGTCTAGTCTATAATGACATCATGTAACATCTACAATACAATCTGAATCAACACTGAAAATTTAGAGTTCATAATTGAAAACTAGAATACACTAACGAAACTTAAAAATAGTGTCCCATTCTCACATAGTTATATTTTATAGCTTAAATATAAATGTAAATCTTTTTGTTTGACATAAAAAGTCTCCTACCTGATAATAAAACCAGCTGCCACAGCCACATTTCCATTGCCTCATATGATACGAGCGATGCTCTTCCTCTCAGACTTCAGTTTATGCTGCTTGACTCTAAGCAGAAATTGGTGCAAGAAAAAAATAGTTTATGTGGGTGGGAGGAGGGGTTTCATTTGTGTGTACTGTGAGAACATGAGATGCTTTCACTGTTTGCTTTAAAGCTGCTATAAAACATATTCTGATGATGGAACATTTGTAGGGTTGTAGGAGCAGTCACAAATGCTCTACGAACGAACACCATTGTTTTAATGTGTTTCAAGACACAACAGCTTCTCCAACACCTGAAACAGTTACCACTCTGTTTCTTTTACACTTTAAGAAAAGCCTAAAGTACACCAGCACATCGGAGCAATAATGTAAATAAGACCACATAAACATTAAACTGTGCTGGATACCTTCTTCTCATATTTTCATTTGATAACTGTGTCATGTAGAGACTAAAGGCAGTTATTATAAAGGGGAACTGTAAAAACCTTGATTCATATGCTATGTTCACGTTTGACAGTATTGCGTAATGTCATTTTAATGTAGCTTCATTTTAGACTAAGACGCAGTTTCATGTTAAAACACAGACATTTAATAATATTTGATATTGATGATATTTGAACATTACGTAATTTTTTTCCCAAGTTCAGTTATTCATAATTGGTGCTATGAAAACATACAGTATATAGAATAACTGTTTAATTGCCTGTGTGAGTCTGTTCAAAGCACTATTTTAAAACATTCAGCGAGCAGAAATGTGGCACATTTGCAACCGGTATGTGATTCGTCCTAACCACAACAATTGATCTTCGAGAGAAATGTTTATGGGGGCTTTAAGTCTAGCGAGACGATGGCGAGATAAGGCCCTCAACAAAACCTATGCAGACATTCATTTGTAATCTGCAGTTTTGCAAAACTTTGGTCTTCTTGCTCATTTCTATTGCTGCAAGTATTGTTGAAGAGGATGAATGCTGAGTACACAGAATGCATAGCCTACTTCAGTAATCACACTGACTAATAACCTGTAAGTATTTAATCCACACGGAGCACCACAATCAGATCTGGATTCATGCAGATGATACGTTTTTATTTCTTCTCTGAAACAGAAGTTACAATATACATTACGAAATATTCACAAGGCTTACAGATAATCTTTCTTGAGATTTTAACCCTTTGATACTCAAGCAGCTGGTTTCTACACAAATGCACAACATGGGTCTAAAATGGCCCGTATTAGAATAAATGTATTTATGTGTAATCTTGGCCAACTAATGTCACCAGAATTGTATTTGAAATATAACTTTAGTTCACCTCAGATAATTTGAATTTACAATTAGAATTACAGAAGTTATTATTTATCCAATTTTTACATAAAAGTTAAATGTCTGAAACAAAAAAAATGCACAGAACTCTTATAATCACTCCTGTGCACAGTTCACAGTTAGCGGTTCATCTGGACTGTTTCCATAGGTTTGGCCTGTGCACACTGACACATGCGTGGCCGCCTCTGACTCTCTGTCACACAGGCTGCTTCCATCTCTTCCAGAGACTTGCTCCTTCGTAAAGCTGATGGAAAGAACCAAAAAACAGAGATGATTTTGAAACCAAATTTGGACGAGTCCAGCTCCGGTGAAAACTGAGTGTATTTACATTTTTTACTCTAGCAATTGCAACAAAAAGTATAATATTTCACATACACAAAGAATGTATGACACACAAATTGGCGTTAAAATGTAGAAAAAATTATTTCAAAATTTGAATGAAATAATTTAATAAACATGTTCTGTCTGTGCTTTCAAACCACAATCTAGGTCACTGTGACATGAGCAGGTGGTCCACCTGCAACTATTCAGCACAAACATACAGAAACAACAACATTGTGGGCGGCAGTGGCTCAGTGGTAGAGCGGTCGTCCTTCAACTGGAAGGTAGGCGGTTCGATTCCCGCTCTCCCCACAGTTCATACTGTCGTTGTGTCCTTGGGCAAGACACTTAACCCACCTTGCCTCCAGTGGTGTTCCAGCTGTAACACTGTTAATGGAGCCTTAATGTAAGTAGCTTTAAATGAAAGCGTCATCTGTAAATGTAACACTGGTGAATGTAAGTCGCTTTGGATAAAAGCGTCTGCTAAATGTAAGTACATAATCTTAACCTTATTTGTTTTTATAAAAGCAGAACTGCAAAAGGGAATTGACAAATAATTTCCGTTTGTGTAAAGTCCGTTTGTGTAGCTTTTGGCGCTTACAGAAATAACCTCCTCTAGAATCTGCACAACTGTGTGACCCATAAGATGTTCTGAATAATCAAAAGCTCGAAGTGCAGTACCTCTGTGTCTGTGCGGTTTTTTCTCAGTACAAAGCCAATCGTCACCAGAAGCACTAAAACAAGACAAGATCCTGCCAATGCGACCCACATCCACCAGTCATTCCAGGGAAAAGAGGGGATCTCTGTTACTGAAAGACAACAATGAATAATTAATGTTAGTATTTATTGTAGTTTTTCAGCCTGTGGAAAAGACATTATTTTATCAGACATTTGAGCCACACGTCTGTGCTTATAGCTCAGCCTCTAAAATGTAATAATTTAAATAAGCAGTGAGTCACATCAAACACATGATGATGGGAACATCAGATAATTAATTCTACACAACACTGGATTATAATAATATAATATTTAATTATATAATAATAATAATTTGTATAGAACAGACGCATACACACACCTTGCTCAGTTGTCATGGTTGGTGATGTTGTATGCTCCGTTAAACTCTTCTCTGTCACAAACAAAACAAAATAAAACTGTTAAAGTGATTACAGTTTGGAGGTCGACTTTTGAGTAACCCAATGTTGTGAGCAATATTTACCAACAACTATGTGTGTCCAGTTGCTGTAATCAGACGTACTAATGGGGATTTCAGCATGGGCATAACACGAGTACCATCCACCGTTATTTTGTGAAGTGATGAACTCATATGTCGCCAAAGTCTCTCTACTGTCTTCTTCATTCAGATGGGCAGCTGTGACTTTGGTCGTCTCGGCATTGGAATTTTGTTTAATCGTTTGTCTAAACAGAGTTGTTAAGCCATTCTCCGAGGGTTCGTTGGGGTTGAATTTCCACTCCACTTTGTATCGTTGAGGGACGCTGGTCCACAGACGACAGTGTAAAATCACAGAGGAACCCTCAGAAATTACCTTACTTCCAGACTTTTCATTCAGAATGATCACGGTGGGAGCAGATACAACCATGCCTGTTACTGGAGATAAACAGACACAGACCTTTGATTACATGTCTATATGTTGTGCAGTCTAGTCTATAATGCCGTCATGTAACATCTACAATACAATCTGAATCAACTGGAAATTTAGAGTTCTTGAAAAGTACAATACACTACCGTAACTTAAAAATAGTGTTTCATTCAACTCTTATATAGTTATATGTTATAGCTTAGATATAAATGTAAATCTTTTTGTTTGACATAAAGTCTCCTACCTGATAATAAAACCAGCTGCCACAGCCACATTTCCATTGTCTCATATGATAAGAGTGATGCTCTTCCTCTCAGACTTCAGTTTATGCTGCTTGACTCTAAGCAGAAATTGGTACATGAAAGGAATAGTTTATGTGGTTGAGAGGAGGAGTTACATTTGTGTGTACTGAGATAACACAGTGAGATGCTTTCACTGTTTGCTTTAAAGCTTCTATAAAACATGTTCTGATGATGGACATTTGTAGGGTTGTAGGAGCAGTCACAAATGCTCTACGAACGAACACCATTGTCATTGTAGTGTTTCTAATTAAACACAAAAATGTCATGGTTTTGTGATACTCTTGTGGCAAAGGTGCTTAACACAGTCTATCTCATCACTGTTGCGCTTTACCCAAAAAGGAGGGCATGGTTTCTGTGAAAAGACACAATTATCTAATGAATTTCTGATTCTTTTTAATTCATTTTGAACATGAACACAGATGGGAGCTAATACAATGTTTTTATTCATTTAATGCGCTCTCAAGACTAAACACACCTATCTGCCACTATACAGCCCAACAGTCCAACTCATGTGCACACACCTACAAACTGACACATGCACCGCTTTAGTTGGTTTTAGTTTAGTTTGAGGATAGTGTTAGCAAATCCTAGAATAGTCCAGTTTGTTACAGTTTTGTGTAATTGCTAAAAACACATTTTCTGAAACCTGGAGCCAATTTAAAAATGTTTACACACAATCCCAAATTATAAACTCAAGAACAGAACATCTCAGAACATGTGCAAAATGAAGCACTTTGAAAAAACTTTTAAACTCTTGTAAAAATGGCACTTTACTGTATAAATGATACACGCTAATACTACATTTGCACTCAGCAGTGAACAATCTACAGCATTTTTTACATTTCTACTAAAGACAGGCCTATAAACATGTTAATTTGTAGTATGTGGTAAATATGATTGTGATGTAATGGCATAAACATTTTTTTTTATTTACATTGTAACTGTAATGGTTATTTTGTAATGGCCAAACTGAAAAATACAATTCTGACATTATTGCCTCCAGGACCTCATCCTTTGTTGCATAAAATGTCTTCTCTGGCCAAACACTGATGGACGTATAGCCTACAGCAGCTGCTTCTGACTCTCTGTCACACAGGCTGCTTCCATTTATTCCAGAGACTTGCTCCGTCGTAAAGCTGATGGAAAGAACCAAAAAACAGAGATACATTTGAAACCAATTTTGGACGAGACCAGCTCCGGTAAAAACTGAGTGCATTTACATTTTTTACTCTAGACTCTAAACTCAAAATAAATGAAGAAATTTCAAAACTTGACACCCAATGATCAAAAGGTCATCTCAGAGTGACACACATTCTCAGCATCACACAAAACATTACACACAGTGTTTTACAAAACTCTAGACAAAATTTTCAGTGTTAGACTCATCAATCAAAACTTTAAGATTATGTTTGCAGATTTTCATACACTGCCAACCAAACATAATTTTTTTATTCAAAGCCTGAACTGTGGACACAGGTGTGAAGACACATCTGAGCAAACTGGATTGTAGAAATCAGAGCCTGTGTGTAATGTTACGTAAAAGGTGTGATGCTGGGAATGTGTGTAGTTGTATCACTCTGAGAAGACCTTTTGCTCATTGGGTGTTAAGTTTTGAAATTTGTTCATTTACTCTGACTTTAGAGTTGAAGCAATTGCAAAAAAAAAAAGTATAATATTTTACATTTACAAAGAATGTACGATGGCCCGCACGCACAGGAATTGACCCATCTATAAACTTGGAACAGTCATATAACATATAATATATAAAATTAAAATGTAGAAGAGATCATTTCAAAATTTAAATGAAATAATTTAATAAGCTGCTGGGATAGGCTCTAGTCACCCGCAACCCCTAATGGACTAAGCGGTAGAAAATGAAGGAATGAAGGAATGAATAATTTAATAAACTGTCTGTGCTTTCAAACCACAATCTTTGTCACTGTGACATGAGCAGGTGGTCCACCTGCAACTATTCAGCACAAACATAATCTTAACCTTATTTGTTTTTATAAAAGCAGAACATCAAAAGAGAATCGATAAATAATTTCAATGTCCGTTTGTGTAGAATCTGTACAACTGTGTGACCCATAAGATGTTCTGGATAATCTAAAGCTGGAGAAGAAGTGCAGTACCTCTGTTTCTGTGTCTTTTTCTCAGTGCAATGCACACCAATGAATAATTAATATGTTAGTAGTTATTGTAGTTTTTCAAGAAAATTATTTTATCAGACATTTGAGCCACACTTCTGTGCATATTGTTCAGCCACTAAAATGTAATAATTTAAATAAGCAGTGAGGTGACATCAAACACATGATGGGAACATCAGATAATTAATTCTGCACAACACTGGATTATAATAATATAATATTTAATTATATAAGAATAATTTGTATAGAACAGACGTGTACACATGGTTTGTGACATTGTTTTCTCTGTTAAACTCTCCTCTGTTACAAACAAAACAAAATAAAGCTCTTAAAAGTATTCATGATGTCACAGCAGGCCAAATTATCTCTGCTATTTCTGAATGTATTACAGTTTGGAGGTCTACTTTTGAGTAACCCAATGTTGTGAGCAATACTTACCAACATCTATGTGTGTCCAGTTGCTGTTGTTAGACATATAAAAGGGGATTTCCGCCTTGGCATGACACGAGTACCATCCAGTGTTATTTTGTGAAGCGATGAACTCATATGTTGCCAAAGTCTCTCTACTGTCTTCTTCATTCAGATGGGCAGCTGTGTCTTTGGTCGTGTTCGCATTGGAATTGTTTTTTCTGTATTTTGACAGTATTTGTGAGCCATTCTCCGAGGTTCCGTTGGGGTTGAATTTCCACTTCACTCGGTATTGTTCAAGGACGATAGTCCACAGACGACAGTGTAAAATCACAGAAGAACCCTCAGAAATTACCTTATTTCCAGACGTTTCATTCAGAATGATCACGGTGGGAGCAGATACAACCATGACTGTTATTGGAGATAAACAGACACAGACCTATGATTACATATCTATATTGTGCAGACTATAACTTTTGAGTAACCCAATGTTGTGAGCAATACTTACCAACATCTATGTGTGTCCAGTTGCTGTTGTTAGACCTATAAATGGGGATTTCAGCCTTGGCATGACATGAGTACCATCCACTGTTATTTTGTGAAGCGATGAACTCATATGTTGCCAAAGTCTCTCTGCTGTCTTCTTCATTCAGATGGGCAGCTGTGACTTTGGTCGTCTCGGCATTGGAATTTTGTTTAATCGTTTGTTCCAACATAGTTGTTGAGCCATTCTCCGAGGGTCCGTTGGGGTTGAATTTCCACTTCACTCGGTATCGTTCAGGGACGCTGGTCCACAGACGACAGTGTAAAATCACAGAAGAACCCTCAGAAATTACCTTATTTCCAGACGTTTCACTCACAATGATTACGGTGTCAGCAGAGAACACCATGCCTGTTACTGGAGATAAACAGACAGACCTATGATTATATGTCTATATTGTGCAGACTATAATGCCAGCACGTAACATCAACAATACAATCTGAATTAACACTCAAAATTTAGAGTTCATAATTGAAAACTACAATACACTAGCCTAACTTAAAAATAGTGTCCCATTCAACTCTCATAGTTATATGTTATAGCTTAAATATGAATGTAAATCTTTTTGTTTGACATAAGAAGTCTCCTACCTGATAATAAAACCAGCTGCCACAGCCACATTTCCATTGTCTCATATGATACGAGTGATGCTCTTTCTCTCCGACTTCAGTTTATGCTGCTTGACTCTGAAGATATATTGATAGATGAAAGAAATAGTTTATGTGGTTGAGAAGAGGGGTTACATTTGTGTGTACTGTGAGCATTATGCAGTGAGGGGCTCTACAAGCTCGGAGAAAAAGCTATGGTAATTTGAAAATTAACACCTCATCTTTCAGAGTTAGATTTACACAGACTGTGGATGTAAGCTGCTCATTTGGCTCTAACAGGTGAGAGCTCCTGTCTCTCCTCCTCTGTCTGCTCTCAGTCTCTGTCAAAAGTGTGGTCTGTCCTGTGACCACGAGGATTACAGTCTGGACATCTTGGTATTTGGTAACCCTTTAAGCTCCAAGATGGCTCCAAGAATACTAATAGGACAAACTGTCTTTAATTGTTGATTAGGATTGTTTCTCAACGTATAACCTTAACAGGAAGTTTTATACAATCAGCCTCCAAAATATGCCAGGGCCATAATATTGAAACATGTATCATGTTGCAAGAAACCTCAGTTGCACAAGGCACTAGCCAGGGATCAAGCCAGGGACCGCTGGAGGGACCAAAGACCAATCCGCGGACTACTGAGAGCGCCTCTAGTGGCAGTCCTTGCAATGATCCGGACCGTGGTCCTTGTGGTTGCAGGACTATAGGACTATACTAATGACATCTGGCTGCAAAACTGCACTTGCACTCTCAGGCTATATCGGAATGCACACCCTAGTCCCTAACCCCTCAATCACTATATAGTGCAGCACTATATAGAGGACTATAGTGCACTCAACACTGTTTTTCTGTCGCCATTAGTCCCGTGAGTCCGGCGTACATGTTTAAAAAACTCCGCTGATAATAGACTTCTGTTAAAAACAATAACAACATAAAAACAATACTTTAGTGATTTAAGTATTAATATAATGTACACAGCCTGAGAGTGCAGATGCAGTTTTGCAGGTTGTGACCGCACTTCTGGTCACAACCCCCTGAAATCCCTTTTGAGTTTCTTCATGAAAACTGAAGTCAGTCCACATTCAGACTTCACTAACGTTTCTGTCCAACACATGTCTTCACTCTGTCTCTTATTTTATTTTAATCATTATTACAGCAGCAAACTGTGAGGAGGACAGAGGCAGCGCTGAAGCACAGACAAAACGAGCGATTATAAAGAACTGACATTAACGGCGTTTGACTCAGAGGGAAGCCAAGCCTCTCTCATGGAACATAGGGCGCCACCGTACAGCGATATACAGCGATATACAGCAATATACCTCCGTCAACCAGAAGGCAGGCTCCAAAAGCGAAAATACTGTATAAGAAGAACCCCAATGGCGACTTTACAAGTGTAAAAATCATGTATGTGTTTATGCTATCTGAAAACTATTGTTTTACTATGCAGTAAAAGCCGAAGAGCCCGGATGTGACCGCCAGTTTATTGCCCTGTGGTGATAATATCGGTAAATAGGGGACCAATGGGCGGAAGACTATTTTTACAATCATTAAGGGGAAACACGTAAAATAATTATCTTCACTCCGCATTTGTACCTGCGTACAATATGTGCACCCCTGTTTAGTGTAAAATCTTTACCAAGGTTCAGTGACCTCATAGCTGGCTACGGCCAGGGGCACAAGTGACAGTTAACCGGGACAAGAGCGCTGACATATTACGGAGGTGTAGGTTATTTACAGAGATTTTCTAGAGTTACAAAGAGAAGTTAAAGGCAAACCGTGTCTCTGTTACCAATAAAAAGGTTCAAAAGACAGAAATAAGTTTGAAACTTACAAATTAAGGAGCAAAATGGCGAAGTCGGCGTCCGTTTGCTCTTTATTTCTTCTTGCCTATGAGTAAAAACCTGGCCCAGGATTACTCGGGCCTCCCTTACAGATACATGGGTGGGTCAGTGGGTAGAGCGGCCGTCCTTCGACCGATGGGTGGGCGGTTTGATCCCAAAACATCATAACATCCCGCTCTCCAGTGGTGTTCCAGCTGTAACACTGGTAAAACGCTTTGAGTGCCTACTAGGTGGAAAAGCGCTATATAAATAATAATATATCATTAATATACTAAAAAAATACATGCACACACTTACACTCATGGCCAAAGAGGCAAGATAGTTTGAGAGAGGAGTAAAGGAAGCCATTTGTTAAAAAGTCTCTAAGGGATGAAACGTCTTCACCTCAAAAACTAAGTGCAGATGCCTTTGAATCAAAGTTTTCTTCAAGATGACCTGGAAGACTGAGAACCTGTTTGTGAAGGACTGAGAACTGAGAACCTGTTTGTCTTTGTGAAGGACTGAGAACCTGTTTGTGAAGGACTGAGAACCTTCACAAACATGTGACTGCTCTCAATGAGAATTGTGTTATATAGAAATGTGCAATCACAACAAAGACTTATTTTAATGAGCCAGTTTAGATGAAAAAAATAGCCTTCAATGTTAAATGTCTGCTCATACTGCAATTGGTTGTGTTTGATAACATTTGGTTCAGAAAAGCCAATTTGGGCCTAGTTAAGTACCAGTTAAGTACAGGGCTGGGTATAAAATATAGAAAAGATTATTTAAAATTTTTTGGTGTGGTCCTTGAATCCACTCCATCTAATTCCACATATGTATCGAAAATACGGGAAAACAAAAAGGGTGGGGTGTATGTGCATGTATTTCTTAGGGATGGCATTCTTATCCAGAAGCTATAACTTGGGGAGTTTTTATCATATGAGTACATGCCATTCAAAATAGTGTTGATGCCCATCTACTGTTTATTATACATAGTTCTTTACAAACCGCCCCAACAATGTCATGATTTTATTGATGAGTTTACTGAAATGCTATTGGTTGTCTGCAAAGAATTTGAACAATTAGTCATCACAGGTGATTTTAATGTGCATGTGGATAATGTTTGTGACAGGAATGACAAAGAACTTTCTACTATTTTTGATACTTTTGGTCTTTGTCAGCATGTTAGACCCATAACAGAGGTCACTCTCTGGACCTAGTCATTATTAAAGGTGTTCATATTTCAGATGTCACTGGGATTGATGTAGTTCCATCTGATCATTTTTGTGTCTTTTTCCATCTGTCCATAATTTCAAAAGTGCAAATCATCAACTTGACATGATGAGGCATTTTCAAACCTGACTGCCTCCATACAGTCTGGAACATTTCCAAGGGCCTCCAAGGGCCAGTGTAGCATTAATGTTTTCCCCAATTGGGGGACTATAGGGATTCAGAAAATTATGGCAAAGCAGCACGACAAATTGATCTGCTGAGACTCAAGCACATCTACATTTTACATTTTTCTCCAAACACAGACCAAACAAACAAACAGCAAACAAAAACAGGTGGTACCAAAATATGCCAAATTCTGCCCTATTCTTTATAATGGAGACTCCATCAGACCATTTCATAAAAAAAGTTTTGGTTTGTTTCACATTAGAACAATTACATTTGGTGCAGGTAATGTTGACATATGTAGCTGTAATTTAAAATAGTGTTTGAGCTGCAACTGCCTTTATCTAAAGGGGATACACGTTCAAAATTTCCCTTCTGGAAAATCTCACAAGTGCCCCCTTCATTTTGACAGCAGAATTATTGAAATACACCTTGTAGTTGCAGAGATATAGTTAATTTACTGTGGACTTTTCGAGCAGACACACCAAAAAACAGACTCGGGCAAGGGTTAAAGAAGAGCAGTCTTGATGCTACACTGCTCAACAACTATTAGCCCATATCAAATCTGCCATTTTAGGGAAAGTCATTGAAAAAGTTGTATATCAGCAATTTACTAACTTTTTATTGATCCTCCTTTGATCTTTGATTGTCAGGATTCAGACCCCTTAAATGGTTTCAGTCCTATCTTGAAGACAGGAGGTGCTCTGTTTCGGTTGTGTATCTGGCCAAATGGCCCTGACATGTGTGTTCCACAGGGGTCTATCTTGGGACCCCTATTATTCAATCTTTACATGCTCCCTTTAGACTAGTTAATACACAGCTGTGACGTATCAAACAAACAAACAAACAATTAGTTTACAAAGAGAAAGAGTCAGCAGTCACTTCGAGTCTCCTTCTCTAAAATCTAAAAATCAGGTTAGAAATCTAGGGGTCATCATGGACTCAGACTTGAATTTCCACAGTCACATTAAGTCAATTACATTATCATCTGCATTTTATCACCTTTAAAACATTCCGGTGTCAAAGGGATAATGTCTCAACCAGACTTAGAGAGACTTATCTATGCTTTTATCTCCAGCAGGTTAGATTACTGTAACGATCTGCTCACTGGTCTCTCAAAACAAGGTTTAAAACAGCTGCAGTTGTCTGTATCAGAACGCTGAGTTCTAACCAAAACCAGGAAGTACAACCACATCACGCCAGTTCTCTGCACTGGCTTCCTGTTGCTCAGAGAATAGACTTTAAAACAGCACTGCTGGTTTAAAAGTCTCTTAATGGTTTAGCATCAGAATATATCTCTGACATGCTAGTTGCTTATGAACCTCCTCGGACTCTGAGAACATCTGGGACAGGCCTTCTGCTCGTGCCCGCAGAGTTAGAACTAAACATGGTGAAGCAGTGTTAAAAATTCATGCAGCAAGAATCTTGAACAGCCGATGAACTGAAATAAGCCTTTACAAGACTTTAACAATGTTCAAGGAAAGTTAAAAACCTTCCTCTTTAGCTCTACCATCATAGTGCTTACATTCAGTAAAGACAACTAAAAGTGTTTTTTATCTGCACTCTTTGTCTTTAAATTTTTTAATTTTTATTCTGTATATTACTTATGTTTCTTATTCTAAATCTTGTCTATGTTTTTAATCAAATTTTGTCTTTTATTTCTGTAAAGCACTTTGAATGACCCAGTGTGTGAATTGTGCTATATAAAAAACGCCTTATTACCTTAGCTGAGTTTTGCGGCTGTAAAAAAATGAAAATGTCTTAGTTTTTTTTTTTACAACATAAAATATTTCATACTTTTCTTCCTCTCCATAGTACACTTTAGAAACACTATTACCCAGAATCCTCCTCTGGCGCATGCGCACTACGTGCCACGGCCCAAAGGCGTTGGTGGTTAGTGTTCGTCCGAAGATGCGTTGCACTCACTCCGGCAGCATCAGCACCAGCTCCACCGAGGAAATATTACAAAAATAAGCAACTGAGACACACAGCGGCGGTGTTTGCGGCTCGTCTGTCGCCGGGGTACGACATGGGAGACCAGAAGGTGAGTCGGAGCCCCGGGAACAGGTGTTTCGGATGGGGCAAAGCCGTCTCAGGGCGTAGCGTACAAAGAAAGGAGGGGAGAAGCGACAAGAGGCGAGTTTGTTACACAGACTAGTATCAAGAGGGGTGTTACGTGTATTTTAACAATTTGCACCAAACTTCATCATGCTTTGTTGCGGCTTTGCTGTTGTGATAAATTTTGAATTTGTCGCCGACAAACGGGGCCTTGGTGCTGCTGCATCAACAAACAGTAGGTTACACACAGCCTTAAGAATGAATGTCCATTTCTTCTGTCATTGCATTAAACGTAACCTGGGCGAGTCTAATACACTCGTTAAATATTCTAGTGAAGACGTTTGTCATCCGAACACGTCTGCTGTACTGCGGTAGTGAAGCGGCATTATTAAATTATACATGCGCGTCCTTCCGCCCGTGAAGTGGCCGGCCACCTTAAGCACCGAGGCTAGGTCCTCACTGACCTCTGTGATCTGAGCTCATGTTTTAACCACAGATCAGAGAGTTCATTTTGTCCTCCACAACCGAACACCCATGAAGATGCTCCTCAACATGTCATTAAAGGGTTATTAGTTAGTAAGATTAGGTTCAAGCTCTTTATCTTTCTGAAGCCCACTCTTTGATGGCGTTGAAAGACAAGATGAAAGATGGAAAGGGAGTATTGTGTGACATCCATTCACTTAAAGGATCATATTTGTGTAACGTCTGTGTTTACTCTAGGAATCTCTACGGAAAATCACCCACACACTGGCAGTGAAAAATGAAGAAATTTCAAACTTTGTCTGCGCTCTCAAACAGAGCCTTGAAAACTTAGAGGTAAACTAATCACATGCACTAATCACAATTACACACACACACGGCTGTATTCTGTGTTGTTAGTTTTTAATGTGTTTTACTTGTGTCATCAGGCAAACTCCAACCGAGTCCAAGAAGACCTTGAGTCTGAGTTTAACTCCCTGCACTCAGTTCTGGATGAAATTAAGGAAAACATGCAGACCCGCATCAAACAGGAGCGGGCTAGTCGCACATATGAGATGCAGGTAAAAACTGTACACAATTAATGTATCTAATTTAAAAATAGGAAATACATTATAAAAAGAATATGCAAATTTAGAAATATTAACATTTGTAGCATTAGAAAAAGTCTTGGAAAAAAATAGCCTTGGTGGATCTGCACCAGGGAAGACTTAGGGCATGCTAATAACAGTTTGGCCTTAAAGACTGATCTTATTATTTCATTTTATATGTAAAATCCTGTGCTATTTATCTGTTTATTTTGTCTTTTTTAAACAAAACCAGAATGAGATTCAACACAAACAATAAAATATTAAGAGGAAATACAAATAAAAGTTAGTTTATTTGCATTAATGGACTAAATATAGAAAATATATCATGTAAAGAGTTCCATATCAACAAAAATCTCTATCTGAGATAAATCTTACATAACAGCTTGTCAACGTCACAGTTACTATATCTTGAAGAAAAGGTTAATGAAACGGCATCTGGACTAGGTTTTCAAGGTGAAGACTTGGTGGAATAAGAGACTAAATGTCTTCACCTTGAAAACCTAATCCAGGTGCCCTTGTATTAAAGTTTTCTTCATGATGACCTGGATGACTGAGAACCTTCACATATACTATATCTAAGATTAGAAAATGTTAAATGTTAAACACATGTATAGATTTGTAAATGTATAGGCACATTTGTGTACAGTTCTTTCAGAGTATATTGTTTGTGTATAATTTCATATTTGTTTATTGCTCTGTAATGTTTTAGTGCAGGCTTCAAAAATGCAGCCTCAGGAGCAAACCATGATGCTCAAATGATTCAGTTCAGCCCCTGCAATGAGGCATAGTAACCCTGTTATATAAAAATGTCTTTGAGTTTCACTCTGATTTGCTGTTTTGTGTAGAGTCAGCTGAGTGCCTGCTCTAAAGCCCTGGAGAGTTCAGAGGAGCTGTTGGAACTGGCCAACCAGACGCTCTGCTCCTCAGAAACTGACGGTTTCACTCAGGTAACTGAGCAGTTCAGTTGTAATCTTACTTCAATGGCTCTGCTTCATACTCAATACAAAGTGTGATTATTTTCTGAATTGAAGTGCCATAATAATGATTTATACACATGTTTAATATACCCTTCTTGCATTCTCTTACTAGCAGCACAGTAAATTTAACACAGCCACAGCAACTTAATGTTCTGTGTCAAAATTACAACAACAACAACTCAGTTTTTCTCTTCGTTCCGTATCTCTTCTTCTTTTCTTTTTCCTCTCTGCCTCTCCTCTCCAGGCGGCCAAAGACATTAAGGATAGGTATAGTACTCAGTCATCCATTGCTTCTCTTTTGTCATAATCAATGATCTGATGATCTGATAATGTAGTATGCATGCATTTAAAAATGTACGTAGTCACTGCCCCCAAATTCTTAGATAGTGTGGTATCCTCTGAGTTTCTTGCTCTCCCTTTCTGTTTATACAACCCTGTGTGTGCCCCTCGAATGATTGCTTTCCTCCTATAGCTTTGTGTTTTAAATTGACTAGGATGATGAAATCAGAGGTAGTGATCTAGTTAGTGGCTATTTCTTAGAGAACAGTGCTGGAGTCAGCCATTTTACCCTCTGAGATTCTGTTGAATAATGGACTGTGCTTGTTTCCACCCTTTGTGGCTGTGTCTTTCTGTGGCTCTCTTTGTCTGCAGCGTGACAATGGCTCCAGCTTTTCGCCTCTCCCTCAAGGCAAAAGCCAGTGACAACATGAGTCACCTGATGGTGGATTTCAGCCAAGAAAAGGAGATGTTGCATGGTCTTAAATTTCTCCCAGGTCTGCCTCTACATCATTTGTGTTCTAGAGTTTGTACAACATAGAAAATCATGTTATTAGTTATACTTACATCTCAAGCAAGCTAGCATAAAGTACACAATAAGTAATCGAAGTTAACAGCTACCTACTTTTTAATATTAAGCAACCAGTAGCCTCAAATTGTGATATTTTCACTTAGTCGGTTGTCAGTGTTTCATTGGCATTTTTGTATGTTATTACAGGACTATGTGGTTATATCACCTGTAGCTTGATGATAGTTCTTGAGCAAATACTATCCATTCATCTTGAATCTCATAATTTGTCCTTTCTCTCCTGATTTTAGTTCCTGCCACTCCAGAGATCCAGGTGTCTGAGTGTCAGGTATGCGACAACACAGTGACTATAGTTTGGACCATACCAGAGCCTGACAACAAAATAGACCACTACATACTAGAACATAGACGCACAAACCACGAGGGCCCACCTCGCGTCAAAGAGGACTATCCCTGGATGGTTGTGGAGGGGATACGAGAGATGGAGTACACAATTACAGGTGGGAGAGAGAATATGACCTAATGCCCAGTATCTGTTTTTGCTTGAGGTGAACTCAAGTGAATGAAATACTGAAGAGTTTTTAATTGTCAGGTCTTCGCTTTGAAACACGGTACATGACATTCAGAGTGAAGGCGTGTAACAAGGCTGTAGCAGGAGAGTTCTCAGAGCCAATAACATTAGAAACCCACGGTCAGTGTCAAAGTGTGTAAAACAGTTTGCAAGAATACTTATTCAGTTTTTAAAAGCCTTTTTGTATTGCCAGCCTTTACCTTTAAACTTGATTTGGCGTCGGCCCACCAGAACCTAAAGGTGGAGGACCTGAGTGTGGAATGGGATAGCGGTGGAGGGAAGATACAGGACATCCGCAAAGAAAAGAACAGAACTAACTCCCCAATGCACTCCCCAGCCAGGTCAGCAGTCTGTTGTGCTCCTTTAAAGGATCCAAACCAGAAACATGGAGATATCAGTGTGTTTTATCAATAAATATGTGGTATTTTAGAATTTGCTGTATAAATAAATAAGTTGTGAGTTGTCTGTGTTGTCTGTGAGCAGGTCAGCATTGATGTCGCCCAAGAGAGCCCCAACAGCTCGACCTTGCAGGGACAGGTTTACTGCAGAGTCTTACACAGTGATAGGTAACAATAAATACAGTCAAGTAAAAATGACACTGTAAAACAGCACTGTAATCTTATGAATATTGATTTCCAGCTGACACATTGATTGATGCTGGCCAGCACTACTGGGAAGTGCGTTTTGACAAGGAGAGCAAAGCGTTTGCTGTGGGCGTGGCCCTGCGTAGCCTTGGGCGGTTTGACCAGTTGGGAAAAAGCAACGCATCTTGGTGCATTCACCTGAACAACTGGCTGCAGCAGAGCCTCACTGCTAAGCATAACAACAAGGCTCGAACACTAGAATGCGCCATCCCCAGCAGTATAGGAGTTTACATTAACTATGAGGAAGGTAAGACTGTGTCAAGGCTCATGAAAAAGAACAGAAAACTTTGAATCTTATGAATTAACAGCAATAGGTTATTGTTTTTTAATTTTATCTGTATTGTATAACCTTTTTCCTTTTTCTTCAGGTGTCCTGTCTTTCTATAATTCTAAAACAAAGCAGTTGATGCACTCTTTTAAAACCAAATTCCCACAGCCTGTTATACCAGCTTTCATGGTGAGAACTTTTTCATCTCTTAGTTTTGAATATTGTAGACAAGTCACACCTATTGTTTCTCACGTGCTGTTGTGCTGGCCCCTACAGGTGTGGAACGGTAGTTTCTCTGTTGTAACCGGTCTACAGGTGCCCACTGCAGTGCTGAGTGGCCAGAGGAAGAATAGTGGCACTAGCAGCTCCAATGCCAGCCTCACATAGACCTTCAACACCTAATCACAGTTACCACAGTAGAACATCACCTCTGCAGTCAAGCCATATCATAAAGAGTTAGCTCACTGACACGTGATTGTTCAGCCTATCCCAAGCACAGTGTTTGTGTATCAGGAAAAAGAAAGAAGGAAATCATCTGATTGCTCAGTGATAATTCTTCAGATGTATGACTGCAGCCGCTATGATTGCTTGGGGCACATTAGTCTTATTGGTTTTCCTCTTGTTCACACATGTTCACACTATCTCTGCTGCTAGAGCAGGGATTTAGCGCTGGCCGCTTCCCTTACTTTGCGTCTACAGACCTGTCAGCCATACTGTCCTGCAGGGGAAGGGTCAGCCCTGTCCTTTTTAATCTGCTCCCTGTGCCTTCCTTTTCATCTCCAAACTGAGGCCAAATCAAGCATTTAAATATTTTTCACTGGATATGGTCTCCTGTGTCAATAAAAAAAACTGTTGCAGTATTAGTAATCATAACACCATCTAACCCAAATGCCAGCCTGCTTCTACACAACACTATTGAATAGAAGTTAGTCTAGAATATTAATCGGAGTAAATTCAATTGCAATTTGCAGGCAACTTGTGAATCAGCATCTAAATATTCACTCAAGGAAGGTTATAACCTATTTCTCTTAAAGCAATTAGTGTAAAATATTAACAGTGTTCATAATTTTAGTTATGCCATATTTAGTGGGAAATTGCCGAGGCCCAGTTTAGTTTTAACTTACAGATATTATATAACAGACAAACTGCACTGTAGATTTGAGGAACTTTACTTCACTGTTGCTCCATTCAGTGAAGACTTTTGATTGATAATAATTTCACATGACTAAACCTGCTTCTATGTACAACATGTGTCTCTCTGTTACACAACTCTCTGCTAATATGAACAATAGTATCTATTATCTTCAGCTAACTGAGATATATATCAGAACCACCTCAATGAGCAACACACGAAATAGAAAAGTTTACTCATGTCTTTATGTTTACTTGAGATGCTTCTGTGTCGTATGTTTCACATGGTACAGTTTAGCGTGACCATGTTGCTCCTGTATGCACCTCCTAATAACTGTAGCCTGCAATGCTTTAAATAATTATCCTGCAAAGGTTTGTGTTAGCTTTATTTTACACTGACAGGAAGTCATGTTTTATTGTAAATAGTTTAATTTTTCACAATAATGTATCAGACATTGAGGTAATAAAGGAGTGAAAGTTGTATGTGTCATGTTTCATAAAAGATAGCAATGCATTAAGCAATTTAAACACTGATTTCAATATACTTCATACACCGCAGACAAAGTACGTTTATTGCCATGTCACTTGTTAATTGTTTTATGATGTGACGAGCAAACGACTTCATTCAAATATAAATATTAAATTATTATTATATACTACATTATAGGTAGAAAAAGTCTAATGTTCACATCACAAAAATATCAAGTTATCTACAAGTACAGCATAAAAAATAAACATTTAATGAACTATTTATAATACGCTTAAATAGGAATTTTCACATGTTTAACCGGTAAAGTGTGCCAAAAAAAAAAAAACTGTGCAGATAATGTACATGCTATTAATTCACTAATGAGTGTTTCTGAAGAAGGACTCAATAAAGTGTTAATCTTTTGAGACATTGTCATCGACAGCTGCTTTGAAAAGTCAAACACAGGCTGTTTGTGGAAACGGCTTGTCTTTGCTTTTCTTTCCCACATAACAGGTCCACCCAGTTGTTGATCATCTGGCAGTGACAGTCTGAGGGTGGCTCTGAGCTGCTGTGCGTCAGTCTTTAAGCAGCTGACAGTGATATAATCTGTGTACGGACTTCCACCAGCCGGAGTCACTCCAGACACTTGACCTTTTTCTCCAGCATCAGTTTGAGCTCAGATATTGCTGTGGGAAAGAAGTGTATTGAGTACAGTGAGGTGACACAAACACTTTATCTGTACACATCTTTATCTAATGCTCTAATGGTGGCTTAGTGAAGCAGTAGACCTACTTTCTCCCATAGGGTTGGTGTTGCTTCTCGCTCTGCTGATTGTGGAGGATGCAAAGGTGTGTACAATGGTGTGTGCAATAGGGGGTGCAATGGGGGGTGCGGCGGCTTTGGTTGGGGGTGATAATGCAGGAGAAGAAATTATTCTACGAGGAGCGGGAGCTGGAGGCATTATTGCTTTCTTCAGAGGTTTTTTCTCCACTTCTACAAGAGACACAAAAAGTGACAGCCTATTGAAAAAAAAACCCCTTCCATAAGCTTTAGAAGAACGTTCACCCACAGAGACAAACTTGTGAAGAGCAGGCTGTTTCTAACTGAAGGCAAGGCTGACAAAACATAAACAAGAAGAACTGGTGACATTCAATCCAATGGCTCTGCACGTCAGACAGCTCAACCACAACTTGTTGATACTGTACGGCACCTCTATCTGAATTCTTGTTTATGGTTGTTTAATGTCATTTTTGAACATTCACCTCGACATCACTTACTAGACTCAGGTGACCTTGCTTTGACCATGTTTTTAACAAAGTAGCCATGTCACAATAATGTTTTTTTTTATCTGACTACCTTTTTGACTGAATCAGCTTTCTGCCTCAACTACTCCATTATCATTTTCCTTTAAAAATGTGAAAATATTTGTTATCTTACACACCTGTCGCAACTGCAGGAGGTGGAGAGATTGAGACATCTTCTTCAGACACTGTTTAAAGACAGGTATTGACACAGGTATTGACACAGGGGAAAAAATGAGGTTACACCAGTTTGTGCTTGAATAGTGACTCGCAGGAGTGACAGATGTGTTATGGCAGTGGAGTGATACTCACGATTATCATTCAGGTATATGTACTCTTCATCGTCTGACGGTGGCTCCGGATTTGTGATTTTTACTGTTAAAAACATGCAATCAATACTCATAATTATGTTCATGCCTTGGAGAACAATGCCAAGCGACAGCATCTATAAAGAAATTGTATAACCGAGGGCACAGACATGGCTCATTTGAACAATTGTCCAAAACAAGTGTACTCTCCAGGACAATATTGTGGAAGTCTACTAACACCTTTTACTAGAAGTGATTTGTAAATATACAAAGTTCTGCAGGTTTTTTATGTCTCTGTTGTTGATATAATCACTAAAAGGCACATGACTATGAAAAGGCCCAACATGAATCTGTGGAAAGAGGGATTTTCAAAGCCTCATTCATTCCACAGCAAACAGGTTTGGGAAATATTCTGAATATTTGAGTAGGGGGGTGTAGGTAAAAGTGATATACAGTATGTATGGGTGAATACCTGGTTTGGGAGGAAGATTTGGTGGGACTGGACTTGATGTGGCCCGGTGAACACTCTTCTCTCCATTTTCATTATCCGATTGAATAAAGGCTGTGAATAGAAACCAGAAATGCAGCAATGGGAGAGATTGATAAAACATGGTGTGAGTATGTGGTGATTAGTTTACGTACAGATGCTCTTCTCGTACGCTTCCTCAGAGGCCAGAGGAATGAGAACTCCTGCTGTTTTTACCACTAAAAAGTCGATCACGTCATGCAGTGTGGCACACGGGACCTGCACATAACAATAAAAACAGGAAGCAGACATGAAAACACACCCAGTGCTAAAATTTATTCTAGATAATCCTCATTAAAGTTGTCACTGATGTTACTAATTTTGGATGAGTAAATTCAAACAACAGTGATTCACAGTTAAGGTAGTATAATTATGGAGTTTTAAAATGTTGAATGATGAAATGACCTCAATCAGTCAGGTGTTAATTTCCTGAACTTTCTTCTCTGATAAATTCCTTGTCAACCATTCACTACTCTCTGAGCTCTGATATGAATTATAACGTGACTAGGACATGAAAATAACTTTTTTTTCTTAAACTGCCTTAATACTCACAGGCATATCCACATCAATTACATAGCCGCCTTCAGGCCTTCGAGCCACGCGATAGTGTTTGAATACTTGGCTGGAGAAAAGGAAAAATAAAACAACATATGAGCTTCGACTTTTTTCTTCTCCTTTCCAATACAATTGATTGTTTGACAAAATTTTCATAATAACTACGACAGAAAATAA
The DNA here is from genome assembly GCA_024416835.2 of Perccottus glenii. Taxonomy (NCBI): domain Eukaryota; kingdom Metazoa; phylum Chordata; class Actinopteri; order Gobiiformes; family Odontobutidae; genus Perccottus; species Perccottus glenii. Next base: position 13,052,618 of record CM044559.2, read on the forward strand.
CTGGAAAATCTATTTATATACTGATGTTAAATAGAGATCCATGAAAAACAATTTGCTTAAGTGAAAACACAGAACAAAGCTATGGCAATAAAATGCAGTTCCACATTTACTTCTACTTTAACAATGTACATAGTCAGTATAAAGTGCTTATAAAGTGCAGTTATATGTGGGTGTGAGGGATTTGCTAATGCAGACATAAAGGAGCATGGTATGAGGGTGCAATGGTGTGCGTACCCGCCCAGGTCTTGTCTTGTGCTGACGGCAAAGGAGCTTCCATTTCCACTTGGCCTCAGAAGCAGGTTCCCCCTCACTGCTTCTCTCTCAAGTAACAGCTCTGCCTCCAAACGGTTCACTTTGTGGTAACAGCTGCAGCAATCGATAGAAATGAATATCCGGTCTTACTGGATATTGGTTAATTAAAATACAGTATACTCACACAGGCATGTCTGATAGCATGCTCACGTATGGATTGTTATCAGCGGAAGAGGAGTTTTGTAATCTCTCCTTTTCTTTTTCCACTGCCTCTTTAAGCATATGGATCTGTCCTGGCAGCAGGTTGAGGGACATGGGCACTTCCAGCTAAAGGAACAAACGGGTTCACTTATGGATCCACACATAACATAGATATTTTCAGATTTCCTAACATAGACATATCTGGCACTGACCTCAACCACCGAGCGAACAAACCCCTTCCACAGCTCTCGGGCTTCTGTATTAGGGGCCTGCGAATAGAGAAGAGAATAGAATAGAGAGGCTGTGAAAAACAAGGTATTGACAAATGTGTTGACTTGATGTTGTCCATATGTTCTCTTACAGTGAATTTGATATTTTCTTGCTTCATTTGGAGGTTCATTCTGGCTGCATCTAAGTTACGGTCGAAACTGTTGTCGTCTGTCAGCGAGAGAAAATCATCGAGGTCCACCTTTTCAATGTACTGTGACCAAACACGTGAATATTAAAGGCCGCAAACTCCATGTGAGGCTTTTTAATCAAACCAAACATCAACTTACATCTGTGTCTCTTTTGTCATTGAAGAAGAACAGTGTTTTCCCACATAAGCAGGCCCACAGCTTCCGAGATGTCTGTAGAAAAATACAAGAAGCTGTCAAAGCTAGAGATTACAAGCATTAAACAGGGAAAGTGTGAACCAAAAGAATCTTTTACTTAATCTTATCTATGTTTGAGTGTGCAGGACCAGTCCTGTGTCTATACTCCACAATGCCAACAAAAGTGCATAATTATCTAATTAATGAGTAGGTAGGCATCCATTATCATAACAATACTTTGTCAAAATGCTGAAATTATGGAATGAATGAAATAAAAAAATAAAAAAGCAGAGGTGGAGTTTGTAACCACAAGTGAAACTACAAAACTGATGGTGACATTAATAACAATGCACTGGAACGAAACCACCTAATGGAAGTATTTAATGAATGAATCACTGTTTTAATCCCGGTAATGAGTTGTTTGCCCTACTTATTTTGCGGCGGATGTGGTTATTATTTCATTTAATGTTCTCAGCTGATTATTGACTATTACAACAGATCTTTGACACTGTTTATATAAGCCAGTACCCAGATGCATAAACCAAATATTCTTCTAACATGTAACTTCTTGACACTAGTTTTAGTTTAAGTTTAGTTTTTTTTACTATCTTTTCCATTCTTTGTGTTTAGAGTTTACAGTCTCTTATCTTTACAAAAGATTTATTTGCACAGCTTGCCTTGCCTGTTTGCGTCATCACTTTCCGGGCAGTCCTTGTTCACTTAATCTTTATGGTGTTAAAGCAGTCAGACCAGTCAGGGAAATGCAGCAATGTTATGCACATGAGTCAAAGTCCATTCTAACCAGAAACATAAAGCAAACCTTCCCCTATGTTTATTGTTATGACCTTACTTTTATGTTTGATGCACTTGCTGTAATAAAGGTTTTATTCTACTGCTAGTAACTGTTGGAAAATCTACTATCTAAAACACTTCCCTGCAATACACTCTGGTTACACATTAAACAGCAATGACCCTGATTTAGGAAACAATAAAATCAGCCCACATGAAGAGAAAGTATTACAATCTATTTTAATCTATCTTTATTATTCATTTAAACTTACTGAACTGACATTTTCTTACATTTACCCTGCATCTGCAAAACAACAAGAATGTAGCCCTACCTTTTCTTTGAAGGACCTTTTCTCCAGGTATCCCTCATAGTAGCAGTGTGGCAGCTGATGTCTCTGGCGTCCAGTTCGCTTTGCCATTTGAAAATGTGATCTTCAAATGTATAATGACTTTACTGTAGACTGAATATTGAAACAAGTTGTACTAACAGGTGCTATTCAAATACTGGAGAAAGAGGAAAGGTTTATAAACAGGAGAAAGGGTAGGGCATCAGGGTTCTCGCTCCTGATTGGTTCCACAGGTAAGGCTTTTTTTCTAGTGGCTCTTTCTCAAGTATGGAAAGCACCCATGGGACTCTTTTTTTTTTTGGAAACTTAATAGCGTCAACAATGTAACCAAAGAGTCCTGAAGGCAGGTTCAGCCAGTAATCTTTCTTACCAGTGTTTTTAAATTGAGTAATTGACAAATTCAACCGGAAACTTGAGTGAAATGCAGGCTGTTTAATAGTCACACATTAATCACTTCCTATTATAGAAATAAATTTAAATATAAATATTTACCCATTACACATTAAACATTACTGGTGGTGGTATACAAAGACTTTACTCATACATAAAGGATTTATTGGACATGTTTTTAATAACTTAAATTACACTCTTTCTTTTGTGGCACTAAATTAATGCTGAGTATCCCAAAATTAAAATTCTGCCACCACAGTTAAAAATGTTATTAGTCATGTTTCTTATCTGCTCTTCTAATAGAGATTTCAGTATCCCCTTTTAGGCATATAGAGGTCTTGCTTTGACGTTTAAAACTCTTTGACGTTTAAAACACAATACTTACTGTATTGTCTAATTAGTATAATTTATGTAATCATTTATGAGTGACAAATTTAGGCAAGTTAAGCCTAATCTAAAAATACACAGTAATTATTATTATTATCTATAAGATAAAATGTTTATGTTTATGTTTTATATTTCATTATTTGGTGTTTTTAACTCACTGTTACAGCCGCTAAATATCTATTACTTGTGTCATAATTAATAATATTCTTTAAATAGAAATTTTGTAACTGGACGCAAGCATAGATGGCGCAAGCCACTTATTTAGGCTACCACTATGTAAGTATTTATTTGTCCAGTAGGCGGCGACAATCCAACCGCCATTACAACGTAGAGAAGAAGATTGTAGCTGCAGCTGTGCAGGGGTAGAGGAGGAAATACCTGATATTGCCGTCAGTCTCAGAGAGGTGATAGTAATAAATTATGGGGAATAGAGACGATGAGTATGACTTCTTATTTAAAGGTAAGTGGACAGAAGCAGCTCAAGTTTATTTATATTAAAAGACAGAAACATGGCTGAACATTGAGCTAACTGACTCTGCTAACGTTAGCTGTCCAGGTAAATGTCAGCTGTTAGCTTAGCTTCTGGAGCTAGCAAGACTAAAGTGAGAGCGAACAGTTTCAGGCTTGTCATCTTGAAATTACCATTTATTTGTTTATTTCGGGTTTCCCAAGAATACTGAATTATTCCCACTAGCCGTATGCCCTACAGATGTGTGTTTTTCTTATTTACAAAAGTAGTTAAACTTTAAGAAGTTAGCAATGCAGGCTAGCAGTTTTAAAAGGTGGAGCCATCTGTGTTTAATTCCAAAATATTACGTTACGTTAACATTTATTGTCGTGGAAATTGTCGTTCTGACGTTTAAGGTAAGTGGTACGTATAGGTTTGGTATCAACTGCAGCATCTCGGGTATGTTTTCTTTTTTCAGATTTTCAGATCTAACGCTTAATCAGACCGTTGAATAAAAAGAGGAACAGATGTGTTCTAGTGGTTGCTGTTTGCCCTTAGAAACCTGTAGCCCGCGACAGGAAACTTTTATTATGCACGAATGACCTTGTATGGGTTTTTGTTTATTTTCCATTGTTCAACTGACAAGACTAAATTACTGGTGAATGATGATCAATGATTCCCCATTACAGGAAAAGAGGTGTCCCTTTACAGGAACAGGGCTTTAGCAATGAATTTGCTGAGTCAGATTTTCCAGAGAGCAGGTTTTGGCAGCCTCTTCTTGCTTAAATTCCAGCAGGGCAAAGTTTGATAAATTCTTTAGACATAAAGTCACTGCTTTCAGTGTGACTTAAGGCCACCATGAGTAAACATTAACATGAAGGCACAATGTGAATTTAACTGGTTTCCAATACATGTTTGTAGTGGTGCTAATCGGAGACTCTGGAGTGGGGAAGAGTAACCTCCTGTCCCGTTTCACAAGAAATGAGTTTAACCTGGAGAGCAAGAGCACCATTGGTGTCGAGTTTGCCACCCGCAGCATCCAGGTGGACGGCAAGACGATAAAGGCTCAGATTTGGGATACAGCTGGACAGGAGCGCTACAGAGCAATCACTTCAGCGTGAGTTGAGAGAAAAATAAATCTTAATTTTGATTAAGGTATCCCTGGTATAAATAATACATGTACTACTTCCCTGACAAGTTTCTTTTGAAGAGATTTGTAATTAATGTTGATCATTCCTTTCTTCTTCTTAACCAGGTATTACAGAGGGGCAGTTGGGGCTCTCCTTGTGTATGACATCGCCAAGCACCTAACATATGAAAATGTGGAGCGCTGGCTGAAAGAGCTCAGAGACCATGCTGACAACAACATAGTCATAATGTTAGTTGGAAACAAAAGTGATCTTCGCCACCTCAGGGCAGTGCCCACCGATGAGGCTCGAGCCTTTGCAGGTATAATAATGAAACAATATGATTTGATTTATGTTCTACCGCTTATTCTTAGGGCAGGGGAGTCAAACTCATTTGAAGAAGGGGCTGAAATTTTAAAAACTCAGATGTGGCCCATAAAAGGATTTTTTTTTTTTTTTGTAACTTCAATACACCCTGAACGATCGACCAGTTGATCACAGGGCCAACACTTAAGCCCTGTCACTACTGGTGATAGAGGACAGATTGGTGCGGAAGTGGCACATGTTTCCACTCTGCTGGGTCCTGAAAATAGGTGTCTGCTATGTAAACAATGACGCCATCAAAGTGCCAGTAAAGTTGTCTCTGAAATCTCTCTTAAATGCATTATTAATTAAAAAAAAGATAAAAAAAGAGAATACATCTAGGTGTTTAGCAGCGCCTAAGGCTGGAGGTACAGTCCTATTTTGCTGCAGTAAACATTAAATCAGTTTCTTGTGTATTTCCATTTTTTTGAAACATTGAATTCATAGAGCTGTGCAATAAGCTGTGTCCTATAATTTATTTATTATCTGAGGCCACAGCTTCTGCTTGTGTTTAAATTTAGATATAAGATATATTATAAAAACTATTATGTCTTATTCAAACCATATTCTTTTGTAATTCTTTCAGAAAAGAACACTCTGTCATTTATTGAGACGTCTGCATTGGATTCCACAAATGTTGAGGAAGCATTTAAGAACATTTTAACAGGTCAGAAAAGAAATTTTATAAGTGCAATGAGCTATTTCAAATACAGTTACAAGAATGTTGTACTTGATTATTATTCATTTCTACATGATGCATGGTGGTATACAGCACTGTTGAAACACAGCTAAGTTAAACATTTCTACCTTTTCTAAAAATTAAAACACCAGGGACATGTACTCAACCTCAGCACTGCCTCCAGCAGATATATATTTCTGGTCTTACAGTTAATATGAAATTTAGCAATACATGGCAAATTTATACATTTATCTCTTCTCAGTCTTTCTCCTTATTTTTCTCTTCACAGAAATCTACCGTATTGTATCACAAAAGCAGATAGCAGAGAGATCTGCTCATGATGACTCTCCTGGCAACAATGTTGTGGATATAAGTGTCCCACCAACCACTGACGCCCAGAGGGGCAACAAACTCCAGTGCTGCCAGAGCCTGTGATGCTCGCCACAATGACACTGATTCTCTTCCTTTACCTCTCCACATTTACCTGACATCTCATCATCTGTGCACTTTTTATTCCCGTAGCTCTGCTCACAGCCAGCGCTTTTGTTACTCTAGCCTTTCCATTTTTTTTCTATCTATCTTTTGTTTTATAGTACGTTTGATTTCACGTGTGTTCTTTTTTGCCATAAGAATACTTAAAGGAGCCTTTGTCACTTCACTTTGTGAAGGTTATGCTAATGTGGGACAGAGGTAGCTGTTGCTGTCTTAGTGAGCCCTGAATCAAATATTTTGAGCTCCATGTTAAGGTAGCCTTTTACATGGATAGTGGAATATTAAATAAGTGCCATTAGATGGTGCTGTGTAAATAAACTTGTGAGATACAGGCAGTTACTTTCCAACCTGGTAAAGCAGTATTATGTATCTCACAGTCTGGTTCATTCATTCTTCACACATCTTTTAAGTTATGATGCCAAAAAGAATCACTTTATATATTTATTGAAATATAGTTGGCTTCGATTGTCCTTGTTTTACTTTTTGTCAAACTATAAATTTACAATAAAATGGTTGACAAAACATCTAACTCACGTTTTAAGGTTGTTATTCAAGCACATCAATTGCATTGTTGTGTATATATGACAGTTTACTTGTAGGGGTGTTTGTATTTTTTTCTCTAGAAATTAACCTACTGGAATTAGGTGTTGCACATTAATAGCCTACTTTATTTAAAACATGTCTTTTCTGCCATTGAGTTTACTTTGGTAATCCCCATTGTGGCATGTATACATGTAGACACCTGTTCCTGATTGGATTTTCTGGACTGGGTAGGGTTAAATGCCAGGTAAACTTTGTCAGTTATTCACTTTATTATTCATACATGCACTTTCAATTAAAAAGGTAGAAAGGAATGCCAAAACATTTCAACTATCAATTTAGGTTTTTTTATTCTGTAGTGTCAAATTATACATTATAATTTTTACATACATCATATAGCCCAAAAATCTAAGTGACAGGAGAATGTGATAACCAGTATTATTTTTTGCAACCATATTTCCCTTACAACCTACAGAATGTGATACTAAATGAAAACCACAGTAATTAAAGTATAAGTTGCAAAAATAACTTTTACTGAAATGACTGGACATAGTGCATCAGTTTCTGACCTCTACTTGACACAGCTTGCATTAATGCTAACTGCCTAGATTCAAATTTTTTTCCATTAACAGCATTTCAGTCCTGTTTAAGAATCTGATGAAGATTTTTACTTTGGTGTACTAGGATTAACACATACAGAAAGAAAATTCTTACACTTGTCCATATTAGGTAATTGAATGCCAGCCTGGACCCTGGCTCCCGCCACAATAGGCACATTGCAGAAGATGAGGCAACCAGAAAATTCAAATATGATTCATATTTATACTCCAAAAATACTAGTTTATATACCTGACCCAGGACAACAGATCAGATTAACCAGGCATGAAATGAGGAGATCATGTCTGTTTCAATGTCGATGACAATCACTCAGCACACTGAAGTTTAGTAATTCCTCACCATTCCTACAGGAGTGGGTCAATGGAACCACGGCAATTAAAAACAAATGATTTACTTTCAATTCAATTTTTACATCATAGTAGTTTCTTGTACTTTAAGCAACTACAAAGCTGTAAAATATTCAGATACATTCAAAATCAAAAAGGAAGACAAAGAATGAACAAAGAACCCAGCAAAGGAATGTCAAACAACAGTCACAGATTTCTGAAGGTTTGATTGCGACAGCAGCAGAATGCTTGAAATAAAGCAGAGGTAATTAAAGTTTCTGAAGAGAAAGTCAGAGAAGTGTCACAGGCTTTGGCAGCAAGGAAGTCTGTTGCCTCTCTGCCCATCTGTTGTTGGAGGAACACTTATATCCACGACATTATTGCCAGGAGAATCCTCGTGTCCAGATCTGTCTGATATTTGCTTCTGTGACACAATACGGTAGATTTCTGTAAAACAGACACCATATATTAGGGCAATAATGTCTTGAGCAGGCTTGCTGCATATTCAGTGATTTGGGTGCTTTATTACCTGTGAGAATGTTCTTAAAAGCTTCTTCGACATTTGTAGAATCCAAGGCTGACGTTTCAATAAATGAGAGTGTATTCTTTTCTGATTATTAAAATAGAAAAAGTTAATCAAATATATCGGTTGATGATGGAAAGTCAAATTAATGAAAATGTCTTTCAAATAAACAGAGTTGGTGGTACCTGCAAAGGCTCGAGCCTCATCGGTGGGCACTGCCCTGAGGTGGCGAAGATCACTTTTGTTTCCAACTAACATTATGACTATGTTGTTGTCAGCATGGTCTCTGAGCTCCTTCAGCCAGCGCTCCACATTTTCATATGTTAGGTGCTTGGCGATGTCATACACAAGGAGAGCCCCAACTGCCCCTCTGTAATACCTGGTTAAGAAGAAGAAAAGAATGGTAAAAATGGTACATGGTGTGCAAACGCACAGAGAGCGTTTTTTTGTACCCTTCTCGGGCACCCAAAGCACATTACATGATGCTCTCATTCACACCTGGGACAGACAGAGAGGGGGGGCTGCCATACAGTAGGCACTCACAGCCTTCTCAAACTCACCTCTAAAATCTCACACATTCATACACCAGAGCTGTGGCTCTGGAGACAAGGTGGGTTAAGTGTCTTGCCCAAGGACACAATGGCAGTATGAACCGGGGAGAGCGGGAATCGAAACACCAACCTTCTGTTTATAGGATGACCGCTCTACCACTGGGCCCAAATGGTCCGCATTAACTACACATTCTCCAAAATAAACTTGTCAGGGAAAAAAGCAACTGCCAGTGTCAAAATTAAGATTTTTTTTCTCTCAACTCACGCTGAAGTGATTGCTCTGTAGCGCTCCTGTCCAGCTGTATCCCAAATCTGAGCCTTTATCGTCTTGCCGTCCACCTGGATGCTGCGGGTGGCAAACTCGACACCGATGGTGCTCTTGCTCTCCAGGTTAAATTCATTTCTTGTGAAACGGGACAGGAGGTTACTCTTCCCCACTCCAGAGTCTCCGATTAGCACCACTAGAACCAGAACCGGCACACGTACTTTAATAATATCTTTAAACTGTGCCTTATGAAGCATATTACTACAAGCACATGCACTGTGGTACTGCTCAATAAAACTTTTTCAAATGTCATGTCATCTGCAGAAACATTTCCGACAAATGTCTGTTAACAGATCCTGTGTCTCATATTGTCTTTTAGTGTTAACCAGGTTTAATATATCTCAAATTCACATTTCCTTAGGCTTTAAATAAACTCGCACAGAGGGATTGGCGGAGAACTACAGACTCAAAAACGCCAAATTATGAATTACAGCCAGTGGAAACTTTGTCTGTAAAGAACTACGTTTTAGAAAGTTCTATGCCTGTGGAATAAAAGTGATTTTCCAATTCTGCATATTATACTTTACTTGATTGAAATTTTATTGCAACATATAGAAATATTGTTGATATAATAAAATACCTCCATTGAGTCGCTACTACAGTAAATGCCATGTAAATCCCTATGTATTGAAATTAACATATAATAAACATATAATGAACATTTCATGTAGTTACATGCAAAATTAGTGTTGTGAAAGCAACCAAACCCGTGATTAGACAGAAAGCAACTGTTGGCGTTGGCGTACGTTAGATGCTCACAGAAATGCTATGTCGTCCCGGTGTATTTAGGTGTTTTCATCAAAACAAGCAGCAACTTTGCTAATAAAACAGTTAGCTAACGTACTTTTAGCAACTTTACCTTCTTTTCAACTTACTAATCAATTAGCATTTAGCTTCAACAAGACGATTGGGTTGTTAATCTGAATAAAAACTAATAAAACTGTTATTTCAAAACATTTTACAGATAGATTACAATAAAGATCGGGAAAAAATAAATCACTGTACATGTTAATTGTTCGTTTGCTGATTTCAGGACTTGCAGAGCTAACTTTAGCATTAGCGAAGGCTTAATCGGGGAGTGACACTTCCTCAGGACTTCCTCAGGTCTGCTATCAACTTTTACAGATTGACTTATAATAATAACAGTTCGAGTCGCAGAAAAAGAAACTACCTTTAAATAAGTAGTCGTATTCGTCATCTCGGGCTCCCATTTCGGATAGTCCTTTTAGAACACTTATAGAGGAATAAAAACAGACTTCTCCTAGCCGCTGTCCAGGAAGGGAATGAGCACGTGAGCTTGACAGCTACTGTTTCGACCAATTAGAGAAGTTATCTTGGTGATTGACAAAGAAATTGACCAATCACATTCGCGTTTGAAAAGCGGAGTGATCAGAGGCCCAGATGCATTACTCTTTGTTCTCCTAAATTCGACGCCCTTATAAATAACGCAAGAACTAAAACAACGTTTACGCCTGCACAGAAAATGCCGTAAAAAGCTGCTGCTTTGACAGGAAACATTTTTTGCAAGGATAAACAACACCAAATATATACAGCACTTCAGCTTTGCTATGAAGATTAGCGTCTTAGTTATACTCAGCTGTTTATTGTATTTAAGCTGAGGAATCAAGGATAGTTAACAGTGACACTCACAGGCAGGCCATCATCTAAGAATTTCATTTTTTTTTTTGTTTAGACAGTTGAAGAGGCACTGGCCAGGCAGACATCAATACAGTTGTTATTATTTTTAATAAGTTAATTATAATTCTTTTTAATATTATACATTTTTAGATTCTTAAAATCAAATACTTAAAAACATAGACTGTTGTCGCTACCAAAAGATACCTATATTTTATGCATAAAATCATACAGATAATATTTTACATTATTTACATGGACAACATGTTATAGAACTCCTTTATTTTGTATTTAATCTGATTGAGTCCATACACACACGCACACACGCACGCACGCACGCAGACACACACACAACCATCTATTTATTCTCACTTATAAATAGATGCATATACACATACATAAAACACATTTCTGATATGCATATTCATTGGAAATCATGCTATGTCTCTGCAAAGGACTCTCCCTATTGGATGAGGGCACACAGCAAAAACACATACACAACACAGCTGAACAGTTGAAAGAATCCCTATAGACTTGTATGTACAGTATACAGTAGATCCCTCAAAACTGCCCATTTCTGAAAATCTTACAAAGAAACAGCTGTAGATTATAGACCATAAATATACAGCAGGTGCTTCTCAGTAAACACAAAAGAATATGATACAGTAAATCTAGTAATAGATTGCAATCATTTCTTGCCCAGCAGCAAAAATAAAAACAAATAAAAAATAATATTCTCAGATTCAAATGGAAAATATATTTATATATCTTTATATATGTATTTATAATTTTATGTACACATTCTCAGGAGCACAACTATAGACTAGGAGGAAAAATAAATACAACAGCACAAGTGAAAAAAATAACATGCCAACTTTTAAAATATCTCAATAAGGCAATTAAATTAACTCAAAAGCAAGACTTTACACAATATTGCTGCTCTGGTCTCAATTTGATGAACGACAGCAAAATGATTACAACCTCACATCAAAGTGAATGAACCTATTTTACATGTGACACTGATATGTCCTGCTTTAGAAACAAACAGACATATAACGTACAAAAAAGAAACTGACCAATGAGAACATCAAAGTTTCCATTTAAAGTCTCGAGAGTGTCAGCAGTAAAGTTTAAACTATTGTCCAATTATCCTGATACTTTGAGTATAGTCCAAAAGTTCAAAACATTTACATAATGTATGTTTATTTGGCCTCTATCACTAGATCATCTTTAGGTCCTCTTTTCAAGTGCAAACAACATTAAATCCATTTGGAAACTGCTGTGTCTCACAAAGTCAACACTGTCCTGTACGGTGTTCAGTGAATATACAGATAACAGGTACACTAGTGACTGCAAATACTACAGCTGATGCTCTACTTCTACAAACATCCGAAATGTCCAATCTGTGGATTTATTGAAGAGTGAGGAGGTGAGGGTGAGTCAATAATTGTCACTAATATGCAGATTAATTTTACCACCAAAACATGTAAATTTGAAACTCTACTGTTAAAGTGATTCATGTGTTGTCATGTGTCCATTAACACTGGAAGACACTGTCAGGATGTGAAGATGACTACACAAATGTTATAGCTGCTATAGTGTGGACATCAATGCATTCTGACCAAAACAGAAGCCTACAGGCTATGTAGTGGCATAAACACTGAAATTACACTGAAACTTACAGTAAAAACAGTGCTTTTTCATCTTCTTTGAATGCAAACTATGAAAAACTTAGTGAAAAGTACCAATTGAGAACAGAGACTACTAGAACAAAATATCTTAATAAAGGTTCACAGTTAAAAAAAGGTGGTATAACATTAAATATAAATAATGATACCAATTCCACACACATAGATAAGTAACAGATTATTATTGTCTGAATGATGTTTGGAAATTGTGGAGAGTCTTTGACTGATTAGATCAAGTTAATAATGAAACCGGAGTTGTATGAGTGTGGTCCAAGCCCCCAAGGCCCACCCACTGCTCAATACTTGGCACATTATCATCTGTGATCTCTCAGGTGGACACTGCTTTATGCTGGTTGCATGAGATAATCACACAGTTTACTAAAGGGAATGCCACATTAGATAGATGTGTAGATATTCTGTATGAAGGAGGTTCCTGGTTGACTGAGCTGTAGTTTTGTAAGTCACTATGCAGAGTTAGTGTGTATACCTATGGGGCCTGAAGAACTCCTTTGCATGAAACAAAACAGTGAAGTACTATGCTTTTTAGATGCATTTCAAACATGTAAGACTATAGCCTACACACTATGTTACACATACACATATTTACTCAATGATTTAATTTTTGTCGGAGTTAGAGGAAGGCGGGCATGGTTGTCCTCACTGTCAGGATCCCCTCATAGGACTTGGGTCAATTTTACCCGTGGAGTGTTCAGTTTCTGTATGCTTTTATAAATCCTTGTCCAGACCATTATCCTGCTGCTACTGCTGAGTCTGGATATCAGACAGACAAGTCCTTCTCAGTGAGATATTTGTCCCTCTCTACCAGGGAACCGGATTTACTGTTGGGGAAAGGAAACAAGAGTTAAATTATCATTATTATAATGTTTCTAGAACCTTGAAAACAAATAAAGGTGTATTTACACCACATTTTCAACAGTATTAAATCATGATGAAAAAATACAACAAATTTTAACTTTGTCTTGGGTAAGCCTGCATTATAGAATAATTGTCAAATAAGTGGAAATATGTGAGTCCGTCAGTCTTGTTCTGTTCCACTAGAGGGATGAAGAGCTCTGTGAGCAGAGCTATAGGAGCAACACAAACAGAACAAATGGAGTTTCCTTGTTTTGTGTTTGAGTGCTGGCTTCATATCTGTTTGTTTTTTTGTCAAAACTAGTAAAAAAAAATTTGAGCAACTGTTCAAAGAAAATCACAAACAAAACTTGGGTTTGATAGATTTTTTTATTTTTCTTTATGTGTGATAAGCTCTACTCCCTATGCTTACAATATGTTTACTTTTGGTGCATATCTAGCAGCACACAGCTGGTGAAGTACAATGGCATCGCTGAAGCCAATGAAAAGATGCGTGTAGGAAATACTGAGCAGCTTGTTGTTAGACGGACACAGATGACTGGTCATGGACTAAATGATCACACAGGCATTCAGCAACAATTTCCAACCACTTAATGATGCTGAATGATAATGCTGTAATGTTAGGTGGGTTTCCTGATGCAACCTTGTCTACACGTCTTGCACAACTAGATCCTTCCATCCTTGAGAAATTCTCACAAGAAACAGATTTTTCCTTAGTTATCACTTACTGTCTCTTTTTCCCAATCCCCATCTGGCACGGCCTTAGACTCTGAGCCATAGTGTAGTGGAGAATACACCCAGGTCCTGTCCTCTGGAGGCTGTGTTTACACACCCACCACAGCAGAGGGAGCCAAAGAGACAGGGGAAAAGGGCCAGCAGCACACAGACAAGCAGCAGGGGGGAGGGCAGGCAGGGGAAAGACAAAGAAGAAGAGAGGACAAGACAGGAAATGAAAGTTAGGGATGCATTAGGAGATGCTGAGAGATACTGGAAAGTGTGATTTGACATATCAGTTAAATGTTAAAAAGGATGTGTTAATCCTTTCAGCAGTAAGCACACTACACTTGGATTTAGCATTAATAAAGGGAATGCAGTTAAACATCTAACTATGATGACATCTTCTAAACTGTTCCATTTGGACTAGCTCCAAAGTGAAGTGAAGGATGAGGTGCCGCAGCCAAACGGGGAGCATGATGAGCGGGGAGGAAGTAGGAGGGAACAGAAGAAACACCAAGATACCAGGATGATCACCGGCAGCATCCTCAGTATGCTTTTTCCAACAAGTGCCTCTAAGTTGTACAGACCAGCCCTTTAAGAGAGGGAAGCAGCAGCAGCACGGTTTGTTGGCTATACTTATGGAGGAGGAGTGGGTTGACATTATCTTTCACACACACCAAGCTTACACACACTATCCTCACTAATGTAAGAGGGATGGAGCAAGCTGTCAGTGAGCAACAAAGTACAATCAACAGAACAAACTCTTTGTCTTTAGTTTTTCCACCTACAGTGCTGCATTGTTCTCACCACAGGGAGTCTATAGGTTTTCTTTTCAATTTAAACCCACTCACAGCAGGTTATACGCTTACATTTGAACCAATCTCACTTTTAATTGATGTAATCATTCTAACAGTATCTACTCCAACAGAAACTAAGGGCTTTTGCCATCTAAATCAGGAAAGGGTGAAATTATATGGACGTGTCAACAGCCCAGAGGCACTGTCTGACTCTGGAAACACTTACTGGCCAACTTGGCTGGCATTTCCTTCTTTGCCGGACAGGAGACACCACCCATGTTCTACCATCAGGAAACTGACAGCAGAGGTGCATGACATATGTGTGAAAAAAAGAAATATGGAAAGTGGAAAATGAAAACACGACAAAAGATGAAATAACAATCAAAAAGCATGCTGAGGTGAAAATGGGAAAGACAGTCGTGAATGTGTGCAACCCAGCAGCAAATCTCTGGATGAGTCAGTGGTGACAGATGAATTAACAGTCAGCCACAGTATTTTCATCCAGGCAGGCACCCCACTGTATCTTACAATCGCAAAAGGTAGAGATAAAGAAAGAACGAGGGTAGAAAAAAGGATGAACAACTCAGAGACAGAAGAGGAATCATGAAAAGTGAACGTTGAGACTGTGGATGGCGGCTGAATAATTTAACTACAAGTCACTCTGAGCGACCTGTGAAGTGACGAGTCACACACACCTGCCTCGGTCTGTGCCGGCAGCAACAGAGCATCATGTGATATGGTCCCCCTCGGAAAACACACTGTTCTTTATTTAAAGCCAACCCACTGTCCACCATTCAGTATGTTTCCTAGTTGACATTAATAAACACTGACATTCAATTAAATTGCATGAAATTGTGAGACAGCATATACATTTTTTTGTAAAAGCAGAATGTTAGAAAAGTTCTATGAACAATTAGAATGGAGATAGTAAAAAGTGAAAGAGGTTGAATGAACTAGCCTTTGATCCTGTCTTCTAAAATAATCAGCGCCCACATCTCATTTTGCAGTTGTTAGACCAATGTGCAGAGCAAGCTAAAGACTTAATGTTGGAAGATGATGTCTGTGAAGGTTCTCAGTCATCCAGGACATCTTGAAAGGTTAAAGTAAAAACATCGGAAAACTAGATGCTTTTACTTTAATTATTGGAAGATGATGTTGACGCAGCTGCTCCATGCTCCAGTTTATTGTGACTTTGCCTAAAGCAGCGTTAGAAACCTCCTGCTGCTGTGTGTGTCATCCGTCTCTAAAGCACAAACAGGCCATGTGTCTATGATGTCTATGGCTTAGGAGGATTGTAAAATAACTCGAAAACTTTAGGCCTTTTTCTGCCACATTAGAGGCCGTTAGAACCCAGACAGGGAACACCCGGCTGAAGCGCTGTTAAGTGAGAACATTTCTATCTGTAACTGTGATCACTCAGAACGGCACCTGACACTCAGATATAGCGACTGTGAGCCAATTTTGACTCACTGACGAATCTATCTGATCGCAGCTTTTCAGAAGCCAGACCAAACCAGACAAGCTTAAACTGCAATTCACACAAAATGACTCACTGAATGTGTCTTTGTTATAAGATAGGGATGCACCGAATGTTCGGCCACCGAAATTATTCGGCCGAAAATAGCCAAAAAAAGCACTTTCGGCGTTCGGCCGAATAAGTAAAAAGGCCGAATAAATTTTGCCGAATAATGACGTTTTTAATGACGCAATCAAATTACCCGCGCGGGGTGAGAGGCGCTCGCTTTATGCAGCAAACATGTCAGCCGTGTGGAAGCACTTTAAAGTGTCAAAGAAAGAGGCAAAAACGGCCGTTTGCAGACATTGTTCTGCTGAATTGTACAGAAATCTGCAAAAACGAAAGTGAAACAGACCACGGAGTTAAAACAACTGAACGTGCGCTCTTAGAAGCTGTCAGCACATGATTTAGTCAGGCGGACTCAGAACCCCTGTACAGCATCGCTACTGTGCTTGATCCACGATATAAAGATCATTACTTGGATGTGGGGAGAAAGATACGCACACGAGAAATAATCCAGGCCGAGTTGGATTTGGGAAAGCCGCTGGGTAATGGAGACGGTCAGGTGCACAGCGCAGGAGATGAAAACAGCGCAGAGAGTAAACGGGCTCGTACTACAGATTATCCGCGCACAGTCTCGCTGTCTGACTAGTAAGATTTTATTTATATTTTGGATTATGGTAACACTTTATAAGTAGTTTCTATTTTTAACATTAACTAACAATGAAAACCCTTATTAACAGCATTTATTAATCTTAATGTTAACATTTACTAATACAGTATTAAAATTAAGTATCACATTTGTAATTTTTGAATTTAAAAGTATCAAAAGTGGTAGGCCTATTTGTTAAAATTGTGAATGCACTCATACTAACATGAACTAAATATTTTTTTATTATCTTAAATTAAGGAAGATAAATAAATACCATGACAAATGTATTGCTCATTGTTAGTTAAATATTTTGAAATTGTATTTTTGTTATTTGATTTTTTTTATCTGAAAAGCAACACAAAATAGTAAAAAGCAAATTTTTACTATTTAATTATTGTAATGGTGAAAAAAATTGTCAAAATAAATGGAAAATGTGAAACACCGCATTCGTATTCGTATTCGGCCTTCGCCAAGCATTTCATTATTATTCGGCTTCGGCTTCGGCCAAGAATTTCATTTCGGTGCATCCCTATTATAAGACCATCATGGTCTCAAGCAGTGAAAGTGAACATGCTATTACTCAGTAAACACTCCAACCCAATTTATCACACTGCAAATTGTAAGCAATAAGTTCACACAGTTTTCTCATACCAGCTGGATTCTTGAGTGCCATTTTTGCAGTCCTCCTGTTAACGCCTCTGCAGGAGAGCACCATACAGCTCAGTCCAGTGACATCACAACCAAACGTAATTCATAATGCAAGAATTTGTAATCATAATATGACGCTGGCAATGAAAGATGACTTAATGAAAGGCAAACATAATGGGAGCTAGTCCTACTGTAATGTGTGCTTACAAGGTAGATATCTGTGATTGGCACATCATCATCGTCGTCCACTGAGGCCTGGCTGGTGCACCCTGAGCCGGACATCTGGCTGGCTCGGTCTGCCTCCACTACCACCACCATGGGACTGGAGGATGTTTCGTCAGCACTGACTGGGGCAGAAGAGGAGGCTTCGGCTTCAACTGAGCTGGACGTCGCTCCTGCCTCAGCTTCGTCAGTGGCCTCTTCCTGAATCTCACTGTAAAAGACGAGAAGTGTGTCCATGGAGATGCAAACACAGCAGTTTTCAACATTAAGGGCCATTAATTGGGTCACTTGGCATCACACTGTGCTGCTATTGGACAAGAGTGGGACAGCTAAAATTCAACAGCTGTGCATGTGTTTGTGCGAGTGCGTGGTTTAGCAGCTTAAGCCTAAAGATGTGCCAGTTGGCCGCCTGCTGACACACAATCCTATATTGTTTCTTGCCAGATCAACTATTAGAGAGGATTAACACACATGTACTTTGCCTTCACAGTTACTGTGTTTGCTTTACAACAAGTTGTTAAAAGCCTTAGGTGGGGAGTAGCTGCTAGAATAAATAAGGTGGCTTGATGCAGAGAGTCCTTGAATATATCTTGTATTTCAAACTTTATAGACTGTCTTAAAATAATTAGTTTTTTCCTGCTCCATTTCAGCTTGCCTCTAATATAGTTGATGTATTCTTACTTGACATTTTGATTCCTTTCCTTATTTTGTCAGCACTTTATTTACCTCCTTTAGTTTTCATTCTTTTCCTATATTTTTAGTCTTCCCTACTTCCCTAGCTGTAGGTAAGAGCTGCCTGAACAAGTCCTGTCACTCACAATGATGAAAAGCCTTTTGCTCTCTTTGCCCATTTCCTCTTCCTCCTCCTCCTAGACAGCTACATCCAGAGCCTCAGGCCATATGTCTAGCCACAGCCTTCTTAGCATCAGACCCAATTATACACAGGGTTTCCCTCGGCAACCACACCCTGATCCACACTTACCCAACCCTTGTTCATGTCCTAACCCTTCTGCCATGTTCTCAGGCTCGGTTTGATGCATTATATTTTTGACATTCTTTTTCACAAAACATAGCAGTGAGATGTTATGGGCTAGTAAATATAAATATGTTCGCCTACAGACTAAGAGACCTTAATTAAAAGCAGGTTAAAACATTTAAAGAGTCAGGTCATCGCAGCTTTATGGGAGCACCGATGTCCGCCCCAGGCCATCTTACTCCACTGCCCTACTTCTACTACCCCCCCATGTTAGGTCTTATATAGCCTCACACCTCATAAAGAGACACACAGCACACATTTACATGCATGTGCGCTCTCTCCCATAACCCAAATACATTTGATGAGTGGTTCAGCAGACTGCAGCGGCAAAACGGGTCAAGCTTTGTGTAATAATGTCAGAAACTGCGCGCTAATCCAACAGCTGGCTGAGCCCAGGTGAGACAGGTTATTTATAGAGGCTAATCCCCACTGTTCAAACTGAGTCATATTAATCATTTAGGTCATAGAGTACTCAATGTGGCGCTGCAGCAGGGTCACGTTTTTGACAGAGTGAATGAGTTTTTCCCATATTTGCAGAGAAAAGGGCTGCATTTGTGTCCCTCTTTGACTACAATCTAATTTAGTAATGCAGCCTATTTTTATCCCTGTTAATATGAGCCCTCTGTTGCTGGGTTACCTGGCTTTGGGATAAGACTGAGGAACAGAGAAGGTAGGCTCGCTGTCGGGCCTCTTCATCTCCACCTCCACGGTGATGGTCTGCGGATCCTCATCACGCACCCGAAGCTCCTCCGGAGTCCTGGGAGCACAACAAACAAAAAAACACATACACTATGAAATTACATGAACAGTGGCACGTTTTAGCAGAAGAATGAACCCACTCATAACACACAGCGACTAACAGACTCTCCTCAGAGACTTTTAACGCCGCCACCCACCACACCTTAAAGCAGTGAAAACATGCAGCTTCCAGTAAAAACAGCAAATAAATCCAGTTGCCAAAAAGTATTAATGGTCAACACTCACCTAACGTCGTGACTGAGAGACTGGGTGTGCCTCCTGGAGACAAAAAGAGCTGAGCTAGTGTACAACAGGACTATAGTAGTAGTGTTTTTCCATAAATATTTATGCAAGTCATTTTAAACCATGTTTACCTTTACGTTTTGAAAAATACCCTCAGAAACAGAATAGAATATAACATTACCAAGTTTCTTATATATAAAAAAACATTTTACTTGTAGCGGGGGTGCTCCGCTGTGTCGGAGGGGGATCTCTCGGGGATGGACAGAGAAGTAGTGGAGGACAGAGTGGTGGCGATTGACGCTGTGGTGGCCTCTTCAAATGAAGGAGGAGTACAAGGAAGAAGATCAGGTCGTCCTGGTGATAACGAGGGATTTTATTTGTCATATTGGAACAATGTTGTGTTTGAGTGAGTCTGCACTGGCTCACTCAGTGTATTTACCTTCATCCTCTAGTGTTGGAAAGCTGCGAGCTCCTCTCAGGTCGTAAATATTCTCATCCCTCTCGCAGGGAAGCTGGCTGGCTGACCAAGCTGCTCCAGGCCCAACACATTTAGGCACAGACAGAGAGACACGGCCCTTCTTAGAAGGAGAAGACTTCAAGGCTGTTGACGCAAAATACATCTCTTTATTAAAATAATCTGCACTAACAGTCCAAACTACTAATTTACAGCAGTAAAGCCACTACATTTATATGAAAAATGGGTTTGGTATAATGCTCAAAATTTATAATAAAATGTATTATAACATTTGAGCATTTATTCAATAAATGTAATACAGATTGTAATAACTGCAGCAAAGACGGCTATAAGTATTTGAGTGTAAAAATCTTAGGTTGTTTGACAGAAATTTTGAAATGTTTCAAAAGAAAGTAACATCATGATAAAACTAAGGCTTTCTCTCAAATGATCTGACATGAAACAGCACCTAATAAGGCAGCCCACCACTGTATCTGATTTTCCTGTCAGTAAAAAAGACAAAAGCTTGGCATTTGATGCCTGTGTTTGTAGCTCTTCCCAGACTAATTTGTCTGACTATGTAAGGCAGTATCTGGTCGTAAAATAAACTCACAGGAGCTCTTCTTGAAGACTGTGTTGCTCATGAACCTGTAGAACCTATCGGCGTAGAAGCCCGGCCGGTGGACTGACACAGTGTCCTGCAGGACAGATAGACAGATTAATAAGATAAATGATGCATGAGTAAAACGATCAAACCAGTTCTTACACTAGATTGAATTTAACTGTCTATTAATGTCCTACTTAGTGTTTTGGGTCAAGTCACCAGACAGAACAAAAAAAAACAGGAGCACAGAGTCTAAACAGGCCACAGACACATCTATTCATTATTTATGCTGCCACTGGGAGCTGCGATAACACTGAGAAGACTGACAGATGACACTTGGTGTTTGGTTCAAAGGAAACAAGGGAGAGTGGCAACTCCACAAATAGTTATTGTTAGCCTTCTGCATCATCGTTGGAAATCCCAATGACTTTCATTTTAAAATGCACTTGCACAATATGTCACACAGAGAGAAAAAGTAATATTGAGTAACCACTGTCATCAGCGACAGTGACGCACGCAGGGTTGTTATAGGGTACCTTTCCCACTCAAGTCTTGTGTACGAGAGTGTTTCACAGTAACCGAATGGGTGGGTGGATGAGTAATAAAAAACGGGGGCTGGGTGGTATTTCATCAGACTGAATCAATCTTAAGACTGTGGTGATGCAAAGTCCCGATGAAAGGAAGAAAAAATATGTCAGTGAATTGAATTTTGTGCAACTAAAATGTTCAAAACTGAGGGGTGTTAATTACACACAGGAACATAATTACCCCTCAGCACAGGCAAGGGTGATTATGATATGATATTCACCTCTGTCCAGTGTAAATTGCAAGCCTTTGTGTAATGTTGTTTGTGTAATGAAGTTTTTTTCCACAGCCTAAAGATTCTTCTCTGACAAAAGATAATGACCTATTACCTATTACAAGATCAATGAGTGCTAATCTCTGCAGAGACAGAAAATGAGGAGGATGACTGTACCTCTACTGAGTATACAGCAAAATCAAACTCATTAAAGCTTTGTCCATATTAAAAAACAGAATTTAAGTAAATTAAACACACAGAGTCATGGGTTTTGAACAGATTGAACGCCCTCTGTAAAAACGTAAATATGTCACGTATATTGTTGAAGTTTAAGTGTCAATATGGCCCACTAAGGAAGGGTCCAAAGCAGATGAAAAGGTTTGTTTATGAAAAATGCTGGGAAGAACTTACTCCATCATGAACCAAAGCCTTCCACGTGTGCTCCAGTTTCTTGATCAGCCTGCAGACACAAAGAGGAGCCCAGATTAATGCAACAATCAATCAAAAATGTGGTGTATCTTAGTCCCATTATCACTGTAGAGATTACCTAAAGGACTGCAAAATGTCAATAATTCCAACGTAGAGAAGAAGTCTTTCCCCTTTTCCATTTACAGCTGGGATACCGCCCATCCTGCAATCCAAAAAAAAGATGAAGAGATCAAACCGGGAAGTAATTCAGCAGCACTGTTTGACACATTTATTTTTCCATACAGCTCTCGCTCTAATGTCACGGTGAAACGTGTAATACAATTCTTTCCTTTCACAAAATCATCGCTAATCTCATAAATGTCACTATGTGCTGCAACATGATGCTCCAATGTATGTAATATAGATAATCTCATTTAGTCCTTCCCAGAACCAACTTACAGACGTTATGTAGAAGCTATCCGACTAGTAATCCATTAGTAGAGCCGGTAAATTTCATCTCCTCCATACTCATATACACATATTTGTTGCTATCTAATCTCACTTAAATCAAAGCAACTTGCTTCACGCAGCTTAGCAGGCTTTGACCTGTGACTGCACTAGTGACCTTATAATCCACTGAGCTTAAGTCCAGCTGAAGATGGTCTAAACCACACTAATAACTACTGGATAAGACAATAAAACTCAAGTTTGACATCAGGTCACATGAAGATGGAGTTTAATGTTTCCTTTTAACCCTCTTATTGACTTCATGTGCCACTTCAGTTTTCTTGACTTTCAGCACTTTTCTGGCTTTCATTGCAACCTAAGCGACAATGTCAAGTGACAAAACAAGAGAACAAAATAATTAGGAATTAGGAATAACAATAATGAGGCTGGACTCACGTGTCATCTGTGTCAATAGAGCCTCCACATGCTGCCCCTCCCTGGATGGACTCCATGGCTGTGGAATAAAGGGCCTTCTGCTGGGCCACAGGCGGTTTCTCGTCGTCCTGGGGCCCCTCCATTTGACGCTCCCTCTCTGACTGGTCCATGTTGTGCACGCCCAGCAGCAAACTGTAGTCCATGATCTTAAAGCTCTCCAGCACCTGAGCACCAACGGACGCATGTCACACACATGAGTGACAGTTCATAACTCACAGCAACACCACACACACAGCGATTCCTATTTAAATTTAGCCTGCACTCCAAAGTTCAACAACACACGTGTAAAACAGAGGTGCAACCAGACCAGACACCTTGTTAAACCTCCTGCACGTAACAAAGCTCTAATTTATTGTGAAGCTTCAGTGGAATGCCAGACACTCATAAAAGAAGGTATCTTTCTCTGTCCTCCGTCCTTTTGCTTACTTTTACATTTAATAGGAACCTCTAGGATGTGTCTGCTTTTAGCCCTAAAGTATAGATTCATCCCATCTTCTAAGCCCCATGATTCCTCCCTGTAACCATGATGTCTAGCCTTCTTCACTGCAGCTCTGTTTCCTCTGGGAGCCTTGATCTGTGTGTTTAATGGATCTGGTAAACCACCCTCACCATCACCCTTATAACAGACCTGACTTCATCATGTCACAAATAAAACAGCCCCTTTTTAAGCCTTCCCTCCGTCTCACCAGGCAGTCCCTCTGCAGAGTCTTGACCAGTGCACTGTAAGTGTCTTGGTCCAGCATCAGTCCATCTTGGACGTCCTGCATAAAGTCCAGGTCTTTGAAAGTAGGCCTGGCTTTCTCCCTCTCCTTCTTAGACGCTCGTCTCTTGTACGTGGAGCCCTTCAGGTCGTATTTGAGGTGCATGCGGACAAGGCGGGGCAGGACGTTGTTCATGACCACAACACGGATGTTCTTCCCACCTGACTGGACGCAGTAGAGGCCGAAAAACTTGGGCAACAAAGTGCGGGGGTTCTGATTCAAGTTCTGTAGTGAAAACAGAAACAAAGGCAATGATTTATCAAAGGTCTTAGACACAAATGAACTGCTTTGGTGCTGTGAAAGCATTATGGCTACACTGGCTGAAAAGATTGTATTGACTAATACATTAAGACTAATAGGGACTTTGGGGTTTAAATTGGATTTTTACAGAAAATCACTGACTTGTGTACGACAAAATCCATACTCACTGATGACAACTCCTTGTACAAAGCTTAAAGTATACATGTTATCATGTGGCTTATTTATGTGGGCAGTTAGTTAGCTCAGATAAATCCTTATTTACTGCAAAGCTTTATTCCTAAACCATAAAAGTCATTACTGATATTACAAAATGTGTGTGTGTATGTGTTGAATTTGTGTGGCTTGTAAAACACCAAGGTTGACCGGACGTCCAAAACATCAAAGTGGAGATTTTCTCCTGTAGTTCAAATTAAATGGGGCAAGTTCTGGCTGGTTGCGGATTTATTTAAACACCAATTTTGTTCTTTTACTCAAACAATAGAGAAAAACAACCCTGGCCCAACAGTAAAGGCCAAGATTTAAAAGCACAAGTGTCTACAATTGGAGCAGAACAGGAACAGAACAACAGAAAGGATGTGGGAGTGTGGATAAAAAGATCAGTCCCTGAGAGGCACTTGGCAACGACCTTCAGATGAAAAGAGAGAGGAGAGGTAAAATGAGCGAACACAAATAGAGAGAGTGTGAGAGCGAGAGGGAAAGGGCCTCTGCTGCCCTCAGCCACACACAAGCCTTCTGTCAATGTTAAGAGGCCAGAGCAGTGACAAGCCAACAACAGAGACACGTGAGAGGGGAGGAGAACTGTGAGAGATGGAGGAGACGCATGAGCATGAAAGAAAAGCTGGATGGAAGGCAAGGATTAACGCATGAAATGACTAAACTGGGAGTGAGAGTGTCAGAACGGAAAGAGTGATGAGATAGGAAAACACAAAGGAGGACTGAGCGGATAATAGAGATACACAGAAGGAAGAGAAGTGGCAGTGGAGTCGGTTACATCACAGCGATCTGTATGCTGCCCAGAGCCAGACTCCTCAGCCTGCCTGCTACAATCAGCCAGTCAGCTGTAGAAGGCATGTGGTGCTGCAACAATGACTGCCTGCGTGCTGCCTCTCGGCACGAGCTTGTGATTAAAACAGTTTATGTTTCACGATTTTTGTTCTTTCAAAAACCCTTTACTTTCTACATGTCAGTCTGTTCTGTCTTACTCATTTCCTAAGCAAATGTGCTCAAGCCTCAAGCTACAGCTGTCCCACATGATACTGAATATTTCTACTCTCATTACACCTCAAGACTTAGACCAATTACTGGAAAAAATGCTTCAAAGCACAACCAAAACAGTGGAAAAGGTCACAGTAAATGTGTAGAGGACTATCGTCTCCCAAAATAATTAAATGAATTCCTGTGGTGGTCTTTGGTCACGGCTGTTGGCACATGAATTAACACAAGGTTGTGGACCATAAACCCGAGAAGCTGACACAGAAGCATGGACATACATGGAGCTGTAGCTGCCTGAGTCAATTCAGAATAAGCCTTCAGACTCTAACAAGATGGGAGGGATATTATTGGTGCAAGCTCTGTTGAGCTCAAGTACAGTTTAAAGTAATAAAACTTTTACTTTTATTAATAGTTAACAGTGCCACATCACAGAAAGAAGATTTAATATAAAATAGGATTAGGAGAGGTTAGCAATTTAAAAAGTGAGACTAAGGCACCCTTGGCTGACTTTGCAGATTTTCCAACATTTGATCCAATTTAAACATTTGTGCGTTATCACATACAGTATAGATGTTGATGCATGACAACAAGGGCAAAAAATAAATATACAGCAGACTTTATGTAACTATGCACTGTATAGATTCAACAATTTAAAACTAGACAAACTTTGGAAGTACTATAGTTCAAGAATAAACCTGAATGTATCCCGGGCCACACTGAAGGACCATCTCATCTTACTTAAATATACACTGTAGGTAAAAACAGAGAACGATCAATGTAGCATTGACCAATGTGTATAAACACAAAAACACATATGGGCAGCTGTATTAAATGCTTAAAGGCAGCCCTTATAGAACAGCTAGTTTATTTGCATATATTAAGAAGTGAGACCTGATGACAAGTAGCCACTGGAGACACAGATGGAGATGCATGTTAATGCTAGGTGTGACGTGACCTGTTTACAACTGAGATTAAGAAAACTCAGGTCTGAAAGAGCCTTATTCGAGTAAAAGAAAGAAAAACAAATTAATCAGTGTTTGTAGCTGTTTGATTTTTCATTCTGTTGTCTCCAATCTTTGCATAGCTCAAACGCAACCTGAATACAAATGTCCCTAATTATTCACCTCTGAGATATGCTGTCACAGAGCATCTTGTTTACGCTTCCACTCACAAAGACACTCAAAACATTGTTTGCTTACCATGTAATATCCTGGCAGCAGTTTCTGTAAAAATTCTGCTTCTTTGTGCATCACAGTCTTGATAATAAACTCATCGTCTTTTGTAAGATAGAAGACTGAACCGCTGGCACCAGGGTTGGACAGCTCGATCAGGGGCTCGTTACAAAGGGAATACTGTAGGAACACACAGCAGAGGAATACTCATGACAAAAGCCAAATCAATCTGTTAAACTGTTATTTTCAAATGTTTTAAAATGATAGAAAATACATATAACTGCATATAACTGTTCTGCATCATTTAGAAAGTGAGGCTGCCTTCACACACAACACTTTTCACTTTGGCATTTAAGGTCATACCTGTTTTTACAAAAAAAAAAAGGAAAATGTTTGTCCAAATATTTTTTAACAGTCATCCAGTAGCACATATTTATTTTAATGTGTGACTCATTGTTAAGTCATTTAAAGAGTTAATGTTTAAATAGGTGTTTAGTCCTGAGACCTTTGTAAAATAGTTGATGGTGCACTATTATGGAATAAGCACAAATAATTTATATCTAACACTCACATAATTCCCTTTAAAAATGTTTTTACCTAAAAAGGAAATATATGATCACTCATGCACCTAGTAGGAAGTGAGAGGTGAGTCACACTGTAACTAAACACATAATAAAAAAGACAGTGGCCAAATGCTGTCTGACAAAGAAGAACGAAACCAATTAAAAAAACAAGCAGTATTTATTTATGCATTAAATAAAAGAGAAAATGCATTTAAAAAAAGCATAAACACTGAGTAATCACTGTGCATATTTGGTGCAAGACTGCGAGCAGTGAATGACTCCAGGTCGTCCATGCTGACAAGAGAGACAAGCCTCAGAGACCTCTAAGAGCCTCTCTGGACTCTATTAGTACATTTCTTAAAACTCATGATCACTTCTTCTATTTAATACAAAGTAAAAAAAATGTTTGTGGCTTTGGGCTATTCAATTGTTTTAAAGGTCACCATGTTGGATTGTTGTTGTGGACTGTGGGTATTATTTATTAATTTATTTGACCTTTATTTATCCAAGAAAGTCCCACTGAGATTACAAATCTCTTTTGTCCTGGCCCCATGGTAACACAAATAACTAAGTTTTCAACTTTTTACATTACTTTTTAAAACAATATTTTTTTAGTGTAAATCCTTTACTGTATTTCATTTTTGCTGTCTAAAACTCTTCTAACTGTCTTTGAACCTTTTAAGAGGCAAAAGTAGCATAGCTTTAAGCATGGTCTTACCAGGTAGTCATCCGGCCTGATGCCAAACAGTTCTCTGAAGTAGCGGAAGGCCACAGGAGCGTATGTTTTGAAGCGAAAGTCTGGGAAATGATGAGCTGGAGTGAGGTTGCTTCCTTCACTGGAATGAAAACATCAAGAGGCATTAGAAATCAGATTTGCACATGAAACCAGAAATCAGATTACTATAGAAGATGAAACAATGCATTCATGTTGTGAGTAGAATTGAGACCTGGGGAAAAAGATGCTCTCCACCACATAGAAGTCCTGCATTAACACATCTCTCTCCGGCTTCGAGCTCAGGTTGCCCACTGTGTAACCGATGCCTAGCTGAATGGCACCTTTTAAGGCTGAAGATGTGGTCTGAAGAAGGGTAATGGACAAACATGTGGTAAGTAAAAAAGGGCGTCTCAGAGTTGATTTACATACTTTGGATTGCCCTATTATATCAAAATCACCTTCTTGTATGTTGTTTCTCCCGATGCATCAACCCCTCTGTGGCCAATCTTCTTCCCTTGACCTGGCAACCCTGATGATGAGGGCATCTGATGAAAGACAAAAGAGGCTTTGTTCAGAGGGGTTGCACCTGTTAAATAATAATTATATCAATCAAAGTAAATTAGAGAACACATAGTATCCCCTGTGACTCTTTAGTCATTAAGCGTTGAATAGACCAGGTGTTCTCAAGTTTTTTATTTAATCTATCATATCAGCACCAAATTACAACAATCAATATAATTATTAAATTAATGTCTTGACTGTGAAATACAATCTTTAGCTATTTTTTGTATACTTTAAAAGCCTACATGGCCTTTACTTATCCTGCATGAGCAAATGTTAACTAGCTTAGCTGTACAAATAATACCATTAACAGGGGTTTACGTGTATTTTACTTTTTCTACATCTGGCGCCACAAAGAAGTAGAAGATACTTATGAGGAGGATGGGACGGGCAGGATCTCACCTCAGTGATGAAGGCTTTCTTAGCAGCATCTGTAAGACAAAGGAGAAAACAAAGAGATGACTGATTTGCTTCTGTCTGTCGGTGAGCCTCTGTTACTCAGCACCATTAGCTTTCTCTGTGACAAAGATGACAACTGCTACAACATTATGCAATAACAGTGTCAAAGTATGTGCATGTCAGCTTGAAGAGCTCCAGGAGAACTACTGCGTTCCAGCAACAGTCAAAAAAATCCAACATGTTCTGAATACATATCCCAAGAAGAATCTCACAAGTGCTAATTTTTTGTGTAATAACAGGACGCAGTCTGTCGAGAAGAGCAATCAGAGCACAGTTTGCAACGGGAAGGCCTGAAATAGATGTGAAATTACAGAGGTATAACACTGCATAATAATAGATGGAAAAATGAAAGGTGACAGAACGAGAGGGGATGAGAGGCAGTTTCAGACAGCACGAGACCGAGCCTAATTAGTTTTCCCTGTTATCATTGCTACCAAAGTCAGTCCACTGTCCAGATGATGGCATTTCCTTCAGATGTGTACAGCAGCAGCATATTCAAACTGTTAATGAATGCAGAGGTTTACAAACAACAGTAGTGAGATACAAGATATGTTGTGGCTCTTTTCACTTATGACACATTCCTCTATTCCATCCAGTTGATTGGTCAAAAATGGCACAGTTAACAAAAAGGGCATGTTGACATTCGCACACACAATGTGTCCTTGGAAACCGCTGAACAATGTAAGGTAGCCAGCTGAGCTAACCTAAACTCATGCCCCTCAGAGGTGGTTGAGTATTTTCACTGGTTCATGTGTGTTCACCGCTGAATAGATCACGCTCTCTCTCTTTCAATGCGCTATCGGCCTGTCTTCCTGCCGCTCGTGGATGGCCATGTGACTGAGCCACGGAACAACCCCCTCCTCCTGCACCAGCTCTTCGTATCTCTCCCTCAGTTGCACATGTTTTCTGAGAGATGAGCAAGCCAGAGCGTGCCAATCCAGCAGTGCTCAAGCTGTAAAATCAATGGAACAAAAATTGTAAAAGACTGTGGATAATTAAAGTTCGACGCATTTTTGTTTACTACATATTTAGTGCTGTGTGCAAGTGCATATAAATGTATGATTGGCTTATTGAATGCTGAGTGTCTTACTACAGACAATTCTATAGCCAAATCTCTTTCTTTCTGCGTGTCTTAACCTGTCTAGGACTGTACAGGTAATGCACTGTGAAAAACAGTAAAAAAAAAAGGATGAGGCTGGTTGTATGTATCAGGCATGTGCTTCATCCTTCCTTGCTTATGTCAGGTGTAAGATATATGTAAATGAAGTATATTGCGTGGTGTGGTTCTGAGAATATAATGTATTATCTAAGCTATATGTATTGTTATGTTACATCAGTCTCAAAGATTGATTACTTTAGAAAATATGCAGGTAATTTACCTCCCAATTTGAAATACCAGAGCAAGAGAACTGGGCTGACAGATAAGACTCACAATTCAATTACAGAAAAATGTCTAAAAGCATACTGAGACAACATGGAGTCAGGTAGTGTTAACATTTCTCCATTTACCTCACTAAGCAAGCCAAGCAGCTGCCCTCCGTGGTAATGTAGAGAGGCTGCGGTGTAAGAGCATGAAGAAACTGGGTCTCACAACAGCATCGCACTGGATATTTAACCGCTACCCAGGGAATTTAACAACAAATAGATTCTTTCAAATAAATAGCTTCTTATGAGAGTGTTGATCAGCCAGACTGCAATGTGTTGGTTTAATGGCCTTAAGCGAGTGGGTCCATTAGCAGCCAGGGCAGCAATGGTAGAAGAAACAACACCAGGGAGCTAATAAGGTAATTTCCTCACATGCACACAACCTCTATATTAGACACAGGTTTGACAGCTTCACAACCCCTTGCTCTTGAACTGTACCCCAAAGGTACAAGACAATATAGTCCACAGAATCATTAATATGCAGATGTAGTAAATATGTGTTCATATGTGTTTCTCCCCAGAAACTTCCTCCAGCTCTTCCGGGGAGCGTTCCCAGGCCAGCCGAGGGACAGTCCCTCCAGTGTGTCCTAGGTCATCCCTGGGGTCTCCTCCCGGTGAGACGCGCCCAAAACACCTCCGCAGTAAGGTGTCCAGGATGCATCTGGAATAGATGCCCAAGCCACCTCAGCTGGCTCCTCTCAATGTCACCCTACCTCTAAGGGAGCACCCAGTCACCCTGCTGATTCCTTTGGGTCATGACCCAGAGCTCATGACCAAAGGTGAGAATAGGAACGTAGACCGATACATCAACTGCATTACTGCAAAAAGCTGTCTCAATCCGCCTGTCAACCTCGTTCCATCTATTGTTTCTTTTGGTAATGTCATGGGTGTGCCATGTAAATGCTAACATCTCAGTGTGGAAAGCACACTAATGTGTTACTGATGGATGTTAGGCCCAAATGAGATCAGGATTGGGATTCCCTGGGGATAAACTAAGTAAGAGGCTGTCTATGAGATGGTTTTGTTATCTTGGCAGAGGCTAAATAATGGCTTCCCAAATATTGATTGGGTGTTAATTTTTCATGCCGACCGAGCAGCATTTGCTTATTGAGTCAACTAGTTCACCTGAAATGACCTATAAAACTAAAATCCATAACCGTCAGTTTTAAAAGAGCACAAATACCAACAAGGCAGCAAATTGATTTTACAAAGATCTTTTGTTCTTTGAAATATATTAAGCTTTAATGGTGGAAAACAAATCTGTAGAAGGTTAATGTTACCACTGACAAAAGTCTAAGGATTACTTCAACCTTTTTCTCTTTTATGCAACAGTTATGACTGGGCTATAATGCAGACTGATCCTAAATCAGTGTCATCTTTTTCCATGACAACACCAAATTTTGCCCTAGATTTATTAGCCTGCTTCAGCCAAAGGTCTTTGTTCAGACAATCAGTGTGTCCTGATTTCTTTCAGACAAACCTAGCATCACAACAAGAAATCTCAGATCTTTTAAGGACACATTACGTTCTACTAAAATCTAACCATAGGACTATCAGAGTAAATTAAGTTTCTTCTCGTGTGGGACTGCCAGAACTATTTAGACGGTGACACTTATAATTAAGGAGTCATCAACTTCCTAATGCTAAGCTTTTTAAAGAGGCTTTAAGCATTCCTCCCATTACAGGACTCTGGCAGAATAATATCCTTAGAGCTTAACCTTCCTGCTGTCTTTGTAAACACACATGCACGGACAGTTGTTGTTGTTGTAGACCCTGTTCTATCGATCTCAGCATTTGCCAGTTCATGTAATTTCTTAAATTAAGCTGAGTGCAAAAGACATGGAAAGCTCTTCACTTTTTGACAAGTCATCCATTATTATCAAAATTAACAGGCAAGAAAGAGGGCTTATTTTAAAGTGCTCTGGCCGCAGCTGGTTAGAAAGACGCCCTTTGCTCTCTTTTTTTTTTTTTAGAAGATACACAACTGTGTCTTTAGAGTTCAGACAAGCAAATATCTGTAAATATATTTAGAGCAGCTGTCCCTTTATGAAAGACATTAGTGCATGTTGTGCGTTTCATTAAAAGCAACACAAGAGTATAGAGAAATACAGATTGGGGATTCTTTATAGGATATTAAGTGGGGCAGAAATATATACTTTCTGTTGTGATCAATTCAATGGCACCAATACTATACAATATATACAATAATAAGCACAGATTTCCTTTACAAACCTGTATCCCCTATATCTCTTTGTACTTAAGTGATTGAGGTGGGTCAGTTGGGCAGACGGTAACCAGTCCTGGTCACTTTACTATTCCTAATCTCAATCCTGTTCTCTCCAGGATGCCAGACTAACTGTCTAGATTATCAGGATAAGATGGCACCGACACAAGGACAGGTAGAAGTCAAGAACCTTCTCTAGTAAGTAGTAATTTTACTTCACTTCAGGAGAGCAGCGTGTATATTTTATATGAGGAAAGTTGAATTGTTTTCTGCTGATGAAACAATGCTGGAATGGCACCAGTAATCTCTAGTGTCTGTCTCAATCCATTTCCACAGACAAACTGACCATGAGAAGGAGCTGAAATGTAGTGTTTGGCAGCCAATGACAGTGGTCTAATCTAGCTCTCCTGCCATTTAGAAAAGATGAACAGCAGCACACATCTTCATTACACACTTGACTAATGGAACAGGTGGAAATAAGTGAGGCTTAGTGGACTTTGAAATCTAAAAGAGAATGTGTCTTTAATAAAAATATATATCTATATGGGAATACGTGTAATAATATAATGATATATAATGACAGCTAAAAGAGCTGTATTTTTCTACAAGATGCTGGCTAATGAGTGTGGTCCTTTAAGAAATGCTCTGTCAAGAGTTGCTGTGTCTTATAGTCCCAGACGGAGGTCGTTCTGCTCCTAGAGAGACTGGCAGCACACTGTTCTGCGGGCAACGCTAAAAACAGCTACATCCTCCTGGCAAAACCATAAACATAAACACACTCTTATGCAATATCAGTCTGCTTTTCATTAATGAGTTGCAGGATAAGAGCTAAGACCAGCAATACTTGCAGATTTACTAAATGCAGAAATACAGCCATATTTGGGTGAAGAGAGGAAAGAGCAGCAGATGAGAGTCAAAACAACAGCTGAACAGCACAGTGATGGGTCTCGTGTGTGTGTAACTGCTGAGAGCAGCATCTTGTGGTGCTTCCAAAGAGTGAAGCAGCTCAGATGAACAACAAATCCGTTCACACTGCTGTCAGTCTCCTGCCTGCATAGAAAAAAGACACAGCAGGTTTGTTCCTAGAGATAGAGAGTATCCCCATTGTTAGTATGATATTGCTCCAATTTTACCATAAACTTGTATGTCTTATGCCTTTATCCAAATGTTCCCAGCGTTCCTTATTATTATTTAGCCTTTTATTGATAGGGAAAATATAGATCATGGTTGGGCAATTATTTTTCCCCAATGGCCACATTAGAACATGGAAGTCTGGAGAGACGGGCCAACATGCAGAACTGATCACTATTGTTAACTATTGTTATTATTGAATATTGAAGGAAAAATGGAAAATACATGCAGTGTTTAATTATTAACCAATTATTAGTAAATGCTTGGTGGGCCAGCATTTACTAAATTACTTAAACATCCCAACGGGCTGCATGTGGCCCCTGGGCCTTACCACTGGTGTAGATAGACAGGAAACAGTGTGAGATGACACAGGGAAATGGACATGAGTCTGAGACAAACTAGGGTCGCTTGTGTATGTGGCATGAGCTCCAGTAGGTGAGTCACCGATGCGCCCCACCATTGTGTCGTTTCAACGCCTACACCTCACAACCCACCTTGAGCACGCTGGGCTGCCCTTCCAATGAGTGCACACTACGCAGATGACTACACCGCTGTTGTGTGGAGCATCCTATTGCAAATTGGTGGTTACTCAGCAAGATGTACTCAGTTATAATTCAGTTCTCCAGTTCTGTCTCCACTACACAGTGTGAAGTTCCTCTGCCCGTGGTTTTCAAATAGAAATTCTCTCCACAGACACCACCACACATGCCAAAAGAATAACAGACATAGATAGTAGCCCTTTGAAAAGTACAAGGCAGCCTGCAGCTGTTGATAGAGCTGACAGCGTGTTTAAAATGAAGCTTCACATAAAGGTAAATGCAGCAAACAAAAAATAATCTGTGCATAGAGGCTGGAATAAAGGATTATTTACATCAAAACTATTAAAGTCAGCAAAATATAACCTCCAAAAAGGTTTATAAAATATATTGTTTTATTAAACTAACATTATTGAATGTTGATTTATCAAATAATGTTAGTATTAGGCTTCTGAATACATTTGTGAATTTTAAGCATGAACACAATACAACTAAATAAATAAACATAAATAATGAACAGAATCCACATGGTTCTTTGTATCTTTTTTTTTTTTACAAATTTAGTGTTTCTTGGGAGGACATTTATACCTAGTGATAAAAAGACATATTATTAGACCATACTGCATAAGTGAGGGAATATCCATTGCATTAATACATACTGACAGTTCCATTTCTTCAGAATATAAAACACAGCTCTTGACAATAACAATGGAGTTAATGTGTTGCATTATATTTGAGTAAAGGTCTAGTAAATGCAGCCTCACACATCGTCTAATCCATTTATGTTTTTACTTATTTTAGACTTTATCTTTAAACACAATGATCTACAAATACACATTTTTGGACTGCTGTCACCTGTCTGACCTTGTCCGGGAGTCTATTTAAGATTAGCTTGTATTAGAATAGTTTTTAATAAAATTTTTGTTCTGTTTTGCTGCTCTACTACTGTATCTCTGCTCGTGCAAAATGCAACTTCCCCTCTGCAGGACAAATAAAGGCTTATCTCATCTACACCCCAGCATTTCACACTACTTTCCAAAGCTTTGCCATCCATCCTCGTGAATGAACGATGGATTTCTTACTTTTTCTTAAAGTCACAGATTTGTGTGAAAACCCACATAATCACTGTCAATTCCATAGATGTTTCCAAAAACACAGACATCCTTGTGCTCTTCACTGACCACGTTTATGCTCCAGGCTGTTATTACAAAGTCATAATTGCATCTGCAGTGGGCTCTGTAAAACCTTTAATTGAAAACAGCAGTCACTGCCTTATTTCCCCTATAAGGGGAGCCAGCACTGTGACACTACAGTCAAGTGAGTAAAACAGCGTGTGTTTTGTGTGTTTCCAAGTTCTGAGGCATTTCATAATCGCAAAAGCACCACAGTAAACCTTTCTTTTACTGAGAAAACGAAATATCCAACTACTAGGATGTGCAAAAGGAAACGCAAAGCCCCTGACTTGAAAACTGATAGTACAAATACACAAACCCCCTTGAAGACAAAATCAGAAGTGTTATAGGACATAACCAAACTGCGTCATCATCTACGTTTTACCATGACATTAGATAACCTGGCTCTGGGTCAAACTGCTATTCAGACTCTGTGGAGCGGCCACTCAGATGTAAAATGACACTGCACCGCAAAGAGGAGAGGGAGGAATACAAAAGCATTGTGGAGTGAAAAATAAGAAGCAAACAGATGGATGGTGAGTTCCACAGGAGGTAAAAACCTTTTGTCCTTCAGTCAGCAAATGTGACAAGAAGCATCTAAAGCAGAACAAAACCAAAGAGCCGGAGGACTGATGAACAATGACAAACGAGTGGCTAAGTCACTGGTCACACAAGAGGACAGAGGTAAAGGTGAGGAGGTGGGTAGAGAAGATAAGTTAGAGTAATAGGAACAAATAAGAGAAGCTGTGACACCACTGCAGCCTTATATTCACACATTCACCACAGAATGAATGGTGCAGTTGATGGATTTGCAGGATGTGATGCTGTATGTGATGGAGCAGGTGCACATTCAGTAGTATCAGGAAAGAAATTTACTGATAACAGAACACTGTGACACTAACAACCCCTTCCAGGTTAAACACATTTCAGCTCACAAGCCAATGTGAAAATACTATCCCTTCCCTGGCCGAGATGCATGCACCAAATTAGGTAAACAATATAAATGTCAGGAGCTCTCAAGAAGTTTTTATTCTTACAAATTACCTCCAATGACATGTCTTTTGAAACTGTTATTGAGTTTTTCTATGTCTCCAGGCCTTACTGCAGTGCATGTTAGAACGAGCACAGCTGATAGGTATATTTAAAACAGCAGTTTTAAAAAGCAATTTATGCATAAGCTCAAGCAGATGTAGAGGTATTAAAGCTTAAACTAGCAGCTAACAATGCAGCTATATGTTCAAAACTCATGAAGGCTCCCCTGTCCGTTCAGTAGAGCCAGCCTGTTTTTTTCCATTGCATGTGAGGGTGTATGGAGCAGGCACACACTTGTGAAATTACCATGGGAGCATGAGACACGCGCCAGCAGGCAGCAGGATAGGAAAAAAAAAAAACATCTGCAGCCAAATATTGTTACACCCCATATTGTTACAGGTGAGCTCCAAGAGTAACCCCCACTGCACAGTCCCTTGATTCACGAGCCTGTTCCGTGTGTCATAGTCAGCAATTTTTACCCCAAATCCCCAAACTCAGTGAAAAACAGTGAATGTAACATGACTTAGTCCTGTCCCTCTACATCAATGCATTCACACATAGACTACTAAACACTTACAGATAGAAACATACAGCAATTATTTTACGATTAGTTAACAATGTAGCAGCTGTCCTAAAGAGAGGCAGGCTATAGCCTATGGCAACTATTATGGGTGGTGTATTTAAAATGTAATGTGTTTCACTCTTTCAGTGGTGTCTACATCAGCTTTAAGGTGACCTCTGTAAAATGAAGCCTAATGGTTAAATGTGGGATCCTTAACCCTCAAAAACAGATATAGCTGTAGTGAATGCTTTAAGCCATGTGACAGCACAGGTTGTGGTTAGTATTACAGGTGAACCTCATCATAATCGTCCACATTACAAGGTAAATGTCTCTGCAGTCTCTTAGGTTTACCTGCTCCACCATTCCATTCAACCTGGATTAGCTGGTAGCTAGCTAGCAGCAAAGATGATTCGGGACTTTCTGGTCAGAGCATCACAAATGTGAATGAATACTATGGCAATGAAATAACACTTATTATGTATTGGTCTTTTTTTAATAAATAAAACAAGTACCCATGTCTCCAGGGTCCATTCCGTAGCTCATTCCAAGCACTGAGTCCGCATCTTCAGATGCTGTGGCCCCGGAGAGTGGGCTCCCGTCCCTGGCCTCCGACAGCCCGACCGCTCCCTCGACTGCTGCCTCCATTCAGTCTCCGGCAAGAAAAAACAGCCAAGCCCTGCAAAGGAAAGACCCGCAGCAACGGATCAACCCGGTGGCAGGGAGGGTGTATGTGTTCTCGGATGTGTAGCAGCAGTCAGAAGAAGCGATATATGGGAGTTATCCGTGACAGTCCCTTCATCTGTGCGGTAGTCCCTCACGGCGGCGGCGGCGGAACACGGTGCGCTCCGCTGCTGTCGGCTCCACTGACTGCTGCTGCTGCTGCACGAGCTCTCTGATGCTGCTGAGGCTGGGCTCTCGAGCGCCCTCTGCTGGACACAAGGTAACTGCAGCGTGTCACTTTTCAGGCTGTGTTGATCTTGTTTCAAAACTTATTCACCTTAACAACTTAAGTTACAAAGAAACATATTTTTACATAGCCTACTGTCTGAACAAATAAACTAATTTAAACTGTAACCTAGACTATATGTTGCTTGCTGTATCGCTCCACCAAAGGGTTGCATTACTGAAAACCAATATTGTCCTAATTTATCAGCTTGCAATAACGTCTCATTATATAATACTATTTTTTTTCTTCTTTATTTTTGGTTTTCAAAATTTTTTACTAGTTTCACTTATAATTGGCTACAGAACAAAGTTTATCAAGCACATAATCATTTAAGTGTTGGCCTAATAAGGGCTGGCCAGGTTTTGCCCCGGGGGCTTGGGTTTGATATTTGTGATTCATATTTTGCCCCAATAATCCAGCACCAAATGAGAGTTGACCATAAATGGGCATAACATACAGTCAATATATTAAAACAATTCATTTTATAATTTGTGCAATATACTGTAGGTAAGATAGATGGTTACCCACAAGAAATAAATTGTAACACAAAAACACAAACAGACTTTAAAGTTGACAACACTTTTTATTTGAAACAATGACAAAACATAACCATTTCTTTGTCTCACCAGAGATCCAGATTCATATAACACTGTACTCTTCCCAGAAGGTTTGTACGCCATTTTTATCAGGTCTGTCCTGTCCAGCAACTGGGGTTATGGACAGCCCTTCACTAATCCAGAATGAGCACATGTTATATTCACTGGTGCTCATACAGAGGCACAGAAATAGGTGTAAGATGAGTAAGTGTACTGTTGGTCATCCATTTGTGATCAAAATTAAAGATACTGGGGAAGATCCTTTTCCACCACCTGGGAATTAACAATGTTTTGTACAGATTAATATTAGTGTCACATAATTTTTATATTAGATTAAGACTAACATGTAGCACATATTGAGAAATGTACATACGCTTGGATCCTCCAGTGGTCCATATCTCTTTACCACCTGCCCCTCTCTGTTAATCAAAAACTGGAGAGAAAGAGAAATATATTTAATTAATATTACTTGCATTTGTTATTAAGAAAATTTGTAACAATAAAACCTTATTACCTTAGTGAAATTCCACTTGATGCTACTGCAAGAATAAAAACAGTGATAATGAGTAAAATATCATTGCTTTTATTCTGAACTAAGTTATAGTTGTGATAAAAACAAGTTTGATTTATATCCTCAAATATTATGTGTTAACTTACTTTCCCAGGAATCCTTTCCCATTGGGTTGGTCCTTAAGCCACTTCCACAGCGGGTGAGCGTCTTCCCCATTCACATCAATCTTACTGAACATGTCAAACTGAGCATGGTAGCCCTGGGCAAACTCCTTGATTTGAGCCTCAGTGCCGGGCTCCTGTAAAACAAACACAAGAAAAACAACATGACTAATCTAATAAAAAAAATATCAAAAGGTGAAACTTGCTATGTACATATTGCATGTCTATTTGATGGTTATTGTGTACCTGGTTCCCAAACTGATTTGAAGGGAAGGCGAGAATGCGTAAACCTCTCTCAGCGTACTTGGCGTACATCTCCGTAAACTGAGAGTAGTTTACTGGGGTTTTACCTCATTTAGAGGCAACGTTAGTGATGATGACAACATTACCCCTGACAATACAAACAGAGACTCACATATCAGATGGTGATTAACATATTAGCATTAGAGAAAGAAGAGCTGCTGATTTACCTGTATTTTTCAAGAGACACAAAATTGCCATCAATGTCTATTGCTGAGAAGTTATAAATCGAAGTGGCCCTCTCCCAGTCCTCCGTTTGAGCAGACTAATAAAATAGTCACAAAAGAAAAATATTAAGTTACAAGTAAACAACAAATTGTGTGCTTTCAAGTCATACATTACTTTACACACAATAAAGACATACAGTGGCAAGAAAAGGTTGGTGAACTTTTTGGAATCATGGTTTTCTGCCTAAATCTGACTTAAAATGTGATCTGATCTACATCTAAGTCGAAGGGTATTGACAAACATAATGTGACTAAAAATAATTACACAAAAAAATTCTGATCTTTCATGTCTTTAGAACAACCAAAAAACCTCATAGTGCTTGTGGAAAAGGTAAGTGAACCCTTGAGTTAAAGACCTTAAAAAA
This sequence comes from Perccottus glenii, assembly GCA_024416835.2. Taxonomy (NCBI): domain Eukaryota; kingdom Metazoa; phylum Chordata; class Actinopteri; order Gobiiformes; family Odontobutidae; genus Perccottus; species Perccottus glenii. The sequence continues at coordinate 13,092,433 of CM044559.2, forward strand.
GCTAATTGGAGTCAGATGTTAGCACACCTGGAGTCTTGTTAAGATAATAAGTTTGGAAGTGTGGACTACAGCTACTTTGACTGATAAAAACCCCCTTTTGGAGTTTGCTCTGCACAAGAAGAACACGCTTATGTGAGCCATGCCTCACCAAAAAAGTTTTCAGAGGAGCTACGATCAAGAATTGTTGTTTTACATAAAGCTGGAAAGGGTTACAGTTATTTCAAAGACTTTAGAAATTCACCAGTCTACAGTTAGGCAAACAATCTACAAATGGAGACACTTTGGGACTGTTGCTACTCAACAAGGAACTCACAACAAAGGCTCATCAATGACGTAAAGAAACAACCCTGAATGACAACCAAAGATTTGGAGGCATCATTGGAACTTGCTAACATCTCTGTTCATGAGTCTACAATACTTAAAACACTGAACAAGCAGGGTATCCACAGCAGGATATCACAAAGGAAGCCATTGCTTACTAAAAAGAACATTAATGCATGTCTGAAGTTTGCAAAAAAATTGACACTCCACAGCGGTATTGGCAAATGTTTTGTGGACTGATAAAACTAAGATTGAACTATTTAGAAAAAACACACAGCTCTACATCTGGCGTAGAAAGGGCACGGGATATCATTATGAAAACACCATCCCAACTGTAAAGTATAGTGGAGGAAACATTATGATTTGGGCCTGCTTTGCTGCATCAGGGCCTGGCCAGCTTCAATCATTGAGGATAAGATAAATTCCCAAGTACGTCAGCTGAAACTATGCAGAAGGTGAGTGATGCAACAGGACAATGACCCAAAACACCGGAGCAAGTCCACAACAGAATGGCTTCAGAAAAACAATATCTGCCTTTTGGAGTGGCCAAGTCAGACCTCAACCCAATAAAGAGTCTATGGCTAAATAGCTAAAGCCATTCTGCAGGAAGAATTGGCTAAAATTCCTCCTCAACAATGGGCCCGATCCACAGCTACAGGAAAGCCTGGTTGAGGTTATTAATTCTAAGGGTTTACTTACTTTTTCCACTGCCATTTTGAATGTTGAATGAGTGTGTTCAATAAGATCCACATTTTTTTGTGTAATTATTTTTAGACACATTATGTTTGTCAATACCCTTGGCTTGAAGATCACAGATCATCAGATAACATTTTCACAAAGTTTTTCTTGCCACTATATTAAAATGTTTTTTTTTTTAAGAAAACATACATAAACAAAAATAATAACACTAATTTATCAGGAACATGTATTTAGTTAAGGTCACCAAAGAAAAGAGAGCCCCAACCATGTCATATTAGTAATCTGTTTAAATCTCTTACCAAAGCCTGCAACATAACAGATAAAAGGACAGTGGACCCTAAGAGCTGCATACTGGTCCTCTGAAGAGAGTCAAGAAGCGTTCTCAACTCTTAAAATTCAGTAACAGAGTTCAATCCAGTAATGAGCGAGCACAACCCAGTGTCCACATTTAAAGGGAGCAGCTGATAAAACAGCATAGAGGCGGGCCCCAGGCACAACTACTTAGTCCACAGTCCAGAGCATAAGCTCATGACAGCTGTTGAGTCATTGTAAAATGGAATAGGGTCAGAGTCAGTTAATGTCTATGTGGCTAGAGCAAAGGGCAAAAGTCTTAGGAAATCCCATTACATAATAATAAGTGAGACTCGAAGATCCTTGGCCAACTCGGGTCTGTGAGGAGTCTGCATGTCCTCCATGTGTTACTGTGGGTTCTCTACAGGTACGCCGGTTCCTCCCACCGTCCAAACACATGCATGTATAGGTCAATTGTCAAATCTAAAAGTATTCCTAGTGAATGAATGTGAGAGTGAATGGTTGTCTTGTCAGTGTCTGTCTCTAAATGTCAGCCCTGCGACTAACTGGCCACTGTCCAGGGTGAGCCTAAGGCCTTAGAATAAATAAATAATTAAATGGGAACTATCTGCACATGTTTGTTTTCAAATACAATTTCAAGAATTTATTGAACACAAAATTTAACGCAACACTTTCTTTGTGCTTATCAAAAAGTCATTTGATAAAGCCTTGCACACGTCACACTACTTGGGCAGTTTACCAGATCAGATTACTTGGTTGCTGGTACATTTTTCCATTGCATGGATATTTATGCATTTATGTCATGTAGCAGCTCATAGTGTACAAATTAAAAGAGGAGTATATTCTTTACAATACCCGTTTATAATAATAATAAATAATAATAACAATAATAATAATAAATATAAAAGTTGGGACAAACTAACTTGATTATGTAGCTTTAATTAAATTGCTTGCATGACTTTGGTTAGCATTTATTATGTCGACACACTGAACAGCAATCAAATGACATCCGATGTCACAATAAAGAACCATGCTCTTGCCCCATCATGTTCGATCTTGTGAAATCTGTCACGTGTAAATCTGGATGACATAAACACTGGCAGTTGCAATCTATAGCCTGTTATTTACACGAATAAGACCATTTTGTGTAAAAAAAAAAAAACCATTAATATTAACATATGCGCACCCTCACAAGAAAAAAAACACCCATACGTCGCAGTTACACAAACAGTAAAACCACCATGCTACAGAAAAAGTTTTACAGTTGTACGTTACCGTTGTAGATAAAACAAAGTACAGTACCATGGCCAGCAGTGCTCCACAGCAGATTACCACGCCAATTGTAAAAATAACACAAACAGGCCTCATTTAATCGGAAAGAGACTACGTTTACGTCTTATTAATCAGAGGCATTGTAGAAGGAGTCTCCGCCCTCATGGGTACGCAGTTTGTTGTGAAACACAAACCCCACCTCCAACCGTACGTCATCGTCTTGCGACTGAAATCTAAACGAAAGCGTGCGACGCGTTTTCAGTTCGAGCAAAATAGGCTCATAAATTTTGTATTTATATTTAATTTGTATCAAGTGTAATTCTTGCGAAAATATGGATGACGAAGAGGAGACATACAGGCTATGGAAGATTCGTAAAACTATAATGCAGGTGTGCCTCGTACAAATGATTTTCTTTATTTATTGAGACTCTTGACAGATTAGCTTAGCATTTAGCTTAGTAGCGGATATGTCTCATGGCTATAGCTTATGATTTGTCTTTCGTCAAATAATTCCAAGTGGATTTTTTGTCCATGTAGTATTATGGTTTTATGATTGTTTTGATTAGTGCCTGCATGACAAAAAAAGTCTAATGTGGCATGACATAATGGAACCAACAGGTCTAAATAATGGAAATACCATAGCTTTAAAAACTGAACGGTGCTTAGATAAACAGCAACAAACCAAAAATAAGAAACATTGTGGTGTGTACTTGCATTTAGCTGTGCCACGACAGAGGCTACCTGGTGACGCAGGACGAGTTGGACCAGACCTTGGATGAATTCAAAAGTCAGTTTGGAGACAAGCCCAGCGAGGGCCACCCCAGGCGCACAGACCTCACTGTGCTGGTAGCACACAATGATGACCCCACTGACCAGATGTTTGTTTTCTTTCCTGGTAGGTAAAAAAAAACTAAACCTTAATAAGTACAGTATGTATTGCATTGTCTCAAAGAATTACCTATTTCCTTCCGCTTCTAGAGGAGCCCAAGGTTGGAATCAAGACTATTAAGATGTACTGTCAAAGGATGCAGGAGGAAAACATCACACGTGCCATCATAGTTGTTCAGATGGGTATGACACCATCAGCAAAACAGGTAAGCACATTATTTTATAGTGATCTTAAAATACTGTATGTCTGAATGCTCTTTGTATTCTTCTCTAAACAGTCTCTAGTGGACATGGCACCCAAGTACATCCTGGAGCAGTTTTTACAACAGGAGCTGCTTATTAACATCACAGAGCATGAGGTAAATGACAAACTTAATTCAGTAAAATACCTCTGATTATATTGATACTTGACAATGGAGAGGTAATTACTACATTTTGTCTTTCAGCTTGTCCCAGAACACATTGTAATGACAAAAGAAGAAGTGACAGAACTTCTGGCGAGATAGTATCCTTCTGTCTCTTGTACATTAATAATTAGTCTTAACGGGAGAGGGTACTTTTATGCTTCTGTTGTCTTTCCTTAATACTTTTTTAGTAAATTAAAAGAAAGTCAGTTGCCAAGGATCCAGGCAGGGGACCCTGTAGCTCGTTACTTTGGTTTAAAAAGAGGACAGGTAAGTCATTTGTCATAATGGCATAAGTTTTAATGTTATGCTGTGCATTTTAAACAGTAATATTCTGCTGCTAACATTTCAACTCCAGGTAGTTAAGATTATCCGACCGAGTGAAACAGCTGGAAGGTACATCACATACAGACTGGTTCAGTGATACAGGTATTTGGCACAGTATTTATGAATTAAGGAAAGCAAGTTTTAAGTCCTTAACATTGTTTCTGTACACATTTAATTTCTAGGAGGATCAGAGATGGAAATTTATCCATTGTTTAAAAAGTGAAGCCAGATTTTTGCTCTTTGTTTAAAATGCTTTGTATTTTTATTTTTTGTAAAATAAACCATGATTAAATCAAATGTAGTTTAATTGTGCACACTGTGTCCTCGTGATTTTTTTTCAAGTTATAATTGTCAAATATTATATTAACATAACTTATGGAGATGCTCTAAGCTCACCTTTTTCCATCTGGGAGAGATGCTTGTGATATTAACTAAAGTAAAACATAACGATACCCTGGGTGGTAACATTGAGCTACAGCAAACAATTGGAAAGTGAATCCATCACCTGTTCAGGCTTTCTCTCATCTGAGTAGCAAGTTAAGACCAACGGAAAAAACATTTGGAAGACTTGATAAGTGATTTTTATGATTTAATAGTAACAGTGCTGAGCTTAATCTAAATGCTTTTTATTAAAATAGGCTGAACATGAATTAAGGCAATACAGGCAATAATTAACCCAAATTAAAAACATGAAGAAAACCAGAAACTCAAGTGCATTAATGTTTACCTTGCACACCACTTGGCTATAAAAGGCAAAGTTATTTAATTAAAATACAAACTTTGTGTGAATTAAAACATTTCCCTATCAAATGACTTTAAGTGAATAGGACTAGAGTAAGCATGCATTGGTACAGCCTGAACAGACAAACGTATAAAAGTTTTAAAAATCATCTCATTTGGCTCTTAACTAAAACCTTCAGCTCAAATGCACTATTTTCACCATCACTTCAGACAAACTCAGGTTCACTGTCCCTGTTTCTTGTCAGGGGTAACTTCTTTCCACAAAGAGGTGCCAGGGGAAACCCGGATAGGTTTAGGGTTGGCGAGCAGGGGTAGTTGTTGTTAGACTGGTTCACGTTCAGTTCGGCCAGGGTGGTACTTACTTTCTCCACCGCTTGTCCATCATCTGGAGGCCCACTGTTTGGCAGAGTGGGGGGCTCTTCACATATGGTGTTGTCAAGGTCTTCATCTTGTTCTAGGTCAGTGTGTGTGGCAGACATGTTGGACAGGTCCAAACTGTCCCTGTAGCTCAGCTGGTCATCGTCTACACTAGCTTCACTAATTTGCTTGGTCAGGCAGCGGGTCGCCGTTAACTGAGCTGCCTCCTGATTGTTGTCTTCCAGCTCCGAGTCAGAGTCTGGAAGTTGCTCATTAGATCCCAGAGATCCTAAAGAACTGCCTACAAAAAATTGAAACAGTGTAGAGTAAAAAGCTGCAAGAAAATGTACACAATACAAACAAGATACGCACTCTTGTTTTCGTAATAACATTGTCGAGTGTGTAATCAACAGACTTAAAAAAACACAAGTGTTTTGAATTGGATAAAAACTTACTGCATTCCTCCTCTGTTTTTACAAAGTCTGGTTTGTTTTTCTCCTCTTCAACTTTGTCCTCTTCATTAGGGGAGCTCTGAGACTTTTCATCCACAACAGTGTTCTAAATAAGGAATAAGTTATTTGCATAACAAGGCATCTCTATTGTTAAATAAATTATATAAATGTAACAATGTGAATGTGTGATGGGCTTTTCAGTCAAATGTCTTACTTGCTGCTGCGTGGAAGTAGATGCAGAACGGACGTTTTTGTTGGACTGAGATGTTTTGGATTGGAATATGGATGAATAGAACACTATGAAGGCCTCCACAATGCGAGCCTGGTGGGGATAGTCAACCAGAGAGGACAGAGATATTGTAGCGCCAGTGGGACGAGGTCGCATCAGGGAAGGTCCAAACACAATCCCTAAGTTACTAGGAGTCATTTTGTTATCATCCTCCAGCTCTGCAATCCTGAAAGGAACAGATGATACGCCACAATAAAAGACACTGGTAACGTTTCTTTTACTGCTGTTTTTCAATAAAATTGCCTTGTAGTACTTACCGTCGAAGGTGGCGTATAATGTAGCGTAGTGTAGCGATGTTAGCCTTCGGTAGCTCCTTTAGAAGCTCCTTTAAACTGTCGACAAGAACCAGGGACTCTGGGTCAGTGTCAGGGCCCAGGTCCACCAGCTCTGGCCCTCTTCCTACAGCAGGGATACTACCACTGGACTCTGCCTCTTCTCCCTCTGGGACATCTCCGTCACTTTGCAGACTCTCCTTTGCCAATCCCATCAACCTGTTGTACAGGTGAAAAGGCATGATGGGCTCTGGCAGCTGAGAGACAAAGAGATTTATTCATATGATAACACGTTAAGTTGTACCTTGTTCAAAACTGTAGGAAATATGATTATAAATGAATATTAGACTATTGTGATTCGTACCTGTCTAAGGTAAAGCTTGAGGACATTGCTAATGTCATGTGGTGAACACTGGGACAGCTCCACCAACTCCTTGCCATTCTCAAAGGCCTGACAAAGCTTCTCCACTCGAGTCTTGACTCCATTCACCCTGTAGATGCCCTATAAAAAGGATAAAGAATAATAAATACAATAAATAAATACAAATACCAGGCATCATCATAATAAATAATAATAAAAAAAAATAATAATGAAAAAAAGGTGGAAGTAAAAGCATCTGGACTCAGTTTAAGGTAAAGAAGACGTGAAGAGACTTTATCAATTCTGTCCCAATAATAATAATAATAATAATAATAATAATAAATAAAAAAGATAATTCACACTCGCCTTCATTTTAAGTGCCCTTCTCTCAATCTCAGAGATACATTTGGTAATGATAAAGGGGATGCCATCATTGGCACAACTGGCCACCTGTGAAAACTCTCTGCCAAAGAGCTGCAGACGACCCTGCAGCTTCTTATGGCCGCACTGAATGGCTAGAGTTTCAAGACAACGCTTGTGACATGCCAGGAAACACTGTAAGCAGAGAAAATGTGACAAACCTTCCTGAATTGAGACAATCTGACTACAATCGTGAACTCACCTCCTCACACTCTGCCCCCTGGAAATACACATAGCTGTCACACTCACGACACTTGGAAGGAGTTCTCAGTTTTCTCAGCCGGTGGGTCTGTGCTGCTTTAGATAGGCCAACATTACGAAAAGGTCTGGTAGATACCACTACGTCAGGATCCATACCATTAATATCTGTTACAAAGATGTCAAATTCATTTTAGTTAATAACTTTTTAGCCATGATTATGATCAGCTTTATAAGAATAAAACTTTGAGTAAATACTTTGAGTTTCAAATGAAGCTACATTTCCATCCTTTTCATCTGCATCTTCATTGGATGACACAGTACAAGTAGAGGATGTTCGTGGAATTTTAGTGATGTCACCTACAATAATCCAAAATATTTATTTAAATTCACTTTAATCCAGCAATTAACCTAAATGAACAAAAGAATTTGCTTACCTGTGCTAGCAGTAGGAGAATCTAGACCTCCCTCTTCTACTACACTGTCATCACTCACAGTTGAGCCCCATGATTTGTGGCCTTGCCCTGGAGGAAAAATGCAAAAAAGAAATCAATTATAGTCTGTAGAAAATCATTCACATTCTTAACACCTATTAAAATATATACAACAACTTGTAAAAGTACTTTGAACAGTGCAACAAAAACCGTGTCCTAACTCACTCTTTCGCTGAGCCTCTGTTTCTTTACTCTCCTGTTGTCCAGCTGGACTTTCTGTGTTGCTCTGGCTCTGCACTGAAACTATCATTCCTTGCCCTGTGACCATGGCTGCCACAATTTAAACAAGAGGTCAATACGACTACACAAGAACACATATAATGATCTTAATAATATGGTGATGAACTGAAGTCTTATATAGTCTATTACTGTGTGGATGAGGAGCTGGACGGGGAGTAGGCTTCAAACGTGTAGTGGACAGGTGGCTGCTCAAGCAGCTGCAGGTCTTTCACATGAGCTGCATACTGTCGTCCTGGGTCGTACAGTTTACTGCTTTCACAAAGAGTCTGGTAGTGCACGGGCAGGGCCACCGTCTGCATGTGCATCAACTGGTAGTAGGAGATAGTCGCCTAAACCAGTGGACATCAACAAATCAAAGGTTAGACCAGAGAGTTCAGTTACAGGTAGAAAATACCATATATAGTGTAGAAACAGAGTCATCTTTTGTTGGACTGACGTTTCCTGGTGTGCAATTGTTTATCTTTTCTTCTGTATGCCTCTATCCCCCAACAGTAACTTACATGCTAGCATTGATCAGTCAAACAATAAAGCCTATCTGTGTGTTTTTGGTGTTGTGTTCTGACCGAGCGGAGAGTCTGGTCGCTTTGTTTGATGACGTCCTGGAGTTGTCTCAGCACTGTGACCTTAGTGTGTTCCAGCTCTAGGCGTTGGGTGGATGCGTCTGCGATACATGTCCGGTAGGTGGCCTCCGCCTCATCTGCCTGTAAACACACACAAGTACTTTTTTTTTTTTCTCATTGACATTTAGTCATTTAGCAGACGCTTTTATCCAAAGTGATTTACAATTGTGATGTATCATTTAATACAGCATAAAATATGTAGTCACACCATTTCTTAAAAATATATTAGTTTATCACACTGGAAAAAACACAACTAGCAGTGGCTGGTAACTGATAAGAACCTTGTTGCGAGCCTCCTCCTCCAAGCGTTTCTTCTTCTCCACAGACTTCGCAGTAGATCCACCACCCTCTTCCTCAGCTCGGCTGGCTGCCATTTTGGCCTTGTCATACTCCTCGCAGCGACCCATATAGACCTGCTTAGCCTTCCGTAGGTTCCCCTCACACTCCATCTGGACAAAGATCAGCCAACCATAAAACAGAGTACATATTTTTTGCATTATCAATAATTATGAATCATACCAGTTTTCTTTTCGCTCGAATCCAATGTTCCTTGATCTCCTTTCTTCTCTTCTCATGCTCTTGCTTACGCTGCATCAGAGGCTATAAACGCCAAAAAATACAAATAAATAACCTTCAGATTTGCCAGCAGCATAATTATTGTTTATTGATGAGCTGCATTATTAGTGAAAGGTTTACCTGGATGAAGGTCTGGTTGTGCAGTGTGGTGCTGGCCTGCTGTAGTCCCACACTCTGCTCCTGGTCCTGCTCCAGAGCCAAAGAATAGATGGAGAACAGGGGCATGTGGGGCTAGAGGGAGCAGCAGCAGAGTGTCAGTGAAAACCAATAATAAATACATTTATCTAGTCAATATCACTGTTATAAGGGGTGCAAAATAAAGACTATTACATGAGTTATACTGTGTTTGCAGGAATGGTATAATCTCTGGAGACCTTTGGCAAACTCGATCTCTGGTAAAACAAACAATAATAAAAAAAAAGAATAGAAAATATAATTCACTTTGACCTTTCTGTTATGTAAATATATTTTCTAAAGTCAAAAGCGTTGAGTGAATAAACATTTTAAAATTGATCTGTTGATTCATTTCTTGATTTGTTCCCTTACCAAGTGAGGTTCTTTTCTCCACATAGATAATCAAGTCCTTTATGTACTTAGAGATGGTCTTGGCATAGACCAGGGCAGAGTCCACCCCTCCTTCGCTGCGCTGAAGAATCACATCCACTTCTTCAACTCTGCCTACACAATACACACACGGGTCACAATCAAACAACTGTGTACCATTTACAACTGAGGTGTGGAATTCCAATGTCACCTCTGTTATAGGTGTTTTATTCACGTTTCTTTAGCATGGTGGTAAGATAAGTACATACTTTAAATTTACCTGAAACTTACTGGATTCTTTTTGTCAAACAGTTTGATTTAGGTTTGTTCTGAGCTATTCATTTTGACTTTGAGTGCGTGTTGTCTGCCTACCCATGTCTTGTAGGTCACCTCTGAAATGGCCACCCTCTGCTCCCTGGCCCGCAGCAGCATACAAGTTTTCCATGGACTGCAAAACACAAAAAGAAGTCCTTAACATTCTTTTTTTAATTTTATTTTTTCGTAAAAAGCGGAAAGTTTGTGAACTCACCCTGCTTTTCTCAGTAGGCAGTAGTGAGAGCAGTGTGCTGCTGTCCACCTCTCCCATGAGTAGTTCAGAAACACTAAAAGAAAAAGCAAAACAAAAGGCATACCAGCAACATCAAGCAAAGGCATGAGCAGATTTAATATAATAAGATAATCTGATATAAATGGTATTTACACCTGTTATTTTTCTTACATAGGTAAGTGTATTTGCAGCATTTTAGAATTATTACACAATCATTACACAATTTATAGCTTGTTTTTGCTCAAATGTACTAAAATTGTGTTGTGTACTAAACTAAGGATAGTAGCTGAGACAATGAGGAAACAGACACGTCAGGCAGATTTCAACCGTCTCTGCCAGCTCACTTCCTCTAAAGTTTCTGACTGAAGCCTAAACCCCAAAAGGCCCATGTGATAGACGCACCTATATACAGCATTGTGTAACATCAGAGATACATTTCTTTCCTGAGATTTTACCACATTTATTAAAGATGATGATAACAAAATCATACAAGATACAAGGTATGACCAAACAAAAACAACACTTAAATATGAAGCAATTAAATGGTTCATATTTCATAGAATATCTATTTCCAAATGCAAAGTGCAGGTGCAAATTTTTGGTTTGCAGTTTGTTGGATGCTGTTCATTAAGAAACCATAGAGTGCATAACAGCTTTGGTTTTGTGTCACACTGTAGATAAAAACCACTTCCTGTTTTCAGCTCTGCCTCATGCAAATGTGTCACCATCAGAGCACTTCTCTCTCCAATTCCCAACAACAGGCTACTTTGTACTACCTGATTGTTTGACTGACTTGTGTTTTGAAAAAGTAGTAACATATGTTTGATTATCAATTAACCCAGATAAAGTATTTCTTGAATATTTAAAACATAACAGTAGTTAATATAAAAAACATTTGACATGTACCATTAAGGTAAATATGATAAAGGCTATACTCACTTGCTGCTGAATGCAACTGCAATGGTTTCAATTGCCTTCTCAAACTCCATTTTATCAGCCTCATTAGGTGCTTCATAATGGAAACCTGAAAGCCACATCCATGCATGATTCATTTCACTAAATACCAACACTGCAAAAGTCATTTTATAACAAGCTATCTTTTAATTAATAAATCTACAAGTCAGATAACAAACAGTACTTTCCAGGAAGCATGATATACTGTGGAACCCCTACACATTGGACTGACCTTTAACCCTAGAGATGAGTTTTCCTGCAGCAGTGAGGATCTCCACAGTGTTGAGCAAAGGGTATGTGTTGATCACCTGACGCAGCACTCGGAGTACCTCGCCCAAACATTCATGGGCAATGGGCCGCTGACTCTCCTGACCTGGAGAAAACGACAGTTAAGGACACACAAAGGACTTCTTGAAATGCAGGCTACTCGAACCCGGGTCACTTGAGCATGTGGTATGTGCTTTACCAGGTATGGGCCAAGATGTCCCAAACACTTTCCTTCTGTTGTGTTGTTACACCTTTCACAACCATGATTTAAAAAAGGTCTAACAATACAACAAAAGGATTAGACAAGGATTAGAAAGTCTCAGTTCTGCAACAGTGTGACTGCATTAAAGGTCATTTAAAAATGTCAAGTAATGCATTCAATTTAAGATCATTCAACCTTCAAAATAAAAATTGCCATTATTTTAATAAAAAACCTTCTGAGCCATTCTGGTCATTGTATACTAAATTAAAAACATTTCATTCCTCATCCAAATTTAATCCTGTGTAATTACAGTTTTTGTACAAGGTATAGACAACATATTGTAACAAAGCCGGATTATAGTAACGCTTTGATAAAAAGGCAAACCAGGCAGATTGCAGTCATACACGGTCAGTGATATGTGACACATGACAGCCTACATTCTCATATCCTCCCCACGGTTAAATACGTCTTTTTCTGCAAATATCCCTTTCTTTAATAATGGGAATGTGCTGACAAGAGGCCAGAGGTCAGCTAATCCTCCATCCTCCCACTGTCTGACTCGGACTGTAAATGTGTGTCAAAGTGTCTTTAGCACAAACTGACCCAACACAATGCTACAGAAGATGTGGTTAGTTTTACACACTGAGAAACCACTTGTGCTGCTGCACCCTGTGAACATAAAGTACTGTAGTCGTAACTTTCTGAAAAGCATTACATGGAAGGAGTCAAATTTAGAAATGCTACCAATTAGAGGGCGCCAGTTTGACATCACTGTCATGCAGACTGTCCTACAAGAGGAGGAAGTGAGGAGAAGGCCAATCTGTCAAAGGCTATCCATCATGACTTCCTGTTTAAAGTGCTCATACACGGAGTAGAGTGTGACAGAGGCGGTGCAAACAAAAAAAGACATACAAACAAGGCTAATTCTGTCTTCTGTAAAAAATGTGAATTATGTGACATTTTTTGTGGCATTAGTCAAGATGGCCGACTTCACTTTTGTATAATCGATGTCTGGTGATGAAATTTGTTTTAATTGAAATGAGTGTGTGTCAGAAGCTGCTGTAAACAGGAGTCTAGCTTCCTGCTGGGGGGTGTGGGTAACAACGTGGGTGCTCCGGAAACTCAGCCCTTTTATTTGGAGAGAGGAGATTCACAAGTAAGATACAAAGCGTCCTGATATCTTCTTTGTGCAACCCTAAGTCAAAGTGAACGTGCAACGCTAAAAGGAAGAAGGGGGGCTAAACACTATTGTTCTTTTCATTCGCTGACGTGCATGATGTCGGAGGACTTATGAGTTTAAAAATGGCGACATCACTAATGAGAGGCAGTTTAATCATAACAATCTTAAAATATGAACAACATCCGGTGCTCTCGAAACAAACTCTTTCCATGTTCTCGGTTCTGTTTAAGATGCGCTCAGATTTCTGGACAGACACGAGGCCTAAAGCTTACACAATTATGCAAAATTAATAGCCTTATGAATAATATAGCTGGTGTGAGAGCCTTTTAAAATGTTTCCTTTTCAAACTTTACCATTTCACTCTGCTTTCTGTAGAATTAAAAAAGTTTCAGAACACACAAGATATGTTCACCGTCTTCAGGTCCAAACTTACCTTCAGCCAGCACAACATCTTTGAGCTTCTCAACAGCCTCAGCGAAGCGGGCCACATCCCTGAGCAGAGCTGGGATGTCCTCCACCTCAATAGCTGTACTATCCGGACTCTCTGCCGGAGCGGTGGGGGTCAGAGCCCCTTTCTGGCCCCTGGTGAACACCCAGGACTGAAGTGGAAAACCTAAAACAGTAAATACCAAATTATGAGAGAAAATTATAAACAGATTACGGTTAACCCCTTGTGTACAGTTTTTGGGTAAATGATGTACTTTTATAGACTATATGCACACATGTGGGTAAAATTCAATTTTGAATGTGATTAATATTGTCAACACTGACCTGCAGCACTTGCATGTCTGCTGAGAGAAGTGGGTCTCCTCAGTGTGGCCACAGGAGATGGGCAGCCCACTACATGCATGGAAGCCATCTTGTTGTGCTGCGTGCTGGGTGTCCCAGGGCAGGATAGGGAAGTGTCTAGTAACCCAGCAGCGGTCGGGGCAAGAGTTGTTGCTGATGAAGATGTACTGGGCGAAGAAGAGAGGGTGGTGTCGCCGGCGTCTTTACGAGGCTGCTCCTGGAGAATGGACAGCTGAAACAAGGAAACAAGAAGGCCACATGACTTGCAGAATATTTAGTTAATTAAAGATGAAGCTTAAAACAAAGGCACTGATAATGTTGGTAAACACATGTCAGGCCTTTCACAAGATCCTGTATTGCGTTGTGCAACACTTCCTGACTACAAGCTGGTGAAGGGTGGGGTGAACAGAGCAGGGTCGAAAACACAGAAAAGTAATTTGATCGCAGTACATACGGACATAATATGCTGCAATATACAGATTAACCAAAAAAAAAAATATTTGTAACAGCTTTTTCAGAGAAAGACCAGTACATTGCGTTACTCGGCCTGCAAAGTGTGTCTATGTTAAGCAAAGGCAAAGACTTTTTCTGGTTACAGTAAACACAAAAAGTTGTTCGACCAGGCAGACATACCTGTTTGAGCCATACGTTGTGCTTGTTGGGCAGTATGTCCAGTTTTTCCTTGACCTTAGGTTCAGTTTTCTTAACTCTAATACTAGTAGAGTACGGGTTGTAGCTTTTGGCACCTCGCTTCATTATGCTCCTTCCCGCTCCTACAACCCTCTCCCCATCTTAAACCCTTAAACCCAAGTTCTGTTTTGATCTTCACAACCACTCACTAAAGCCTCACTCTTTTCTGCTTTAAAAACCCACGAGAGGCTTCCTTTGTGAAATGATTGTGCCGCCGGTTAGTTAAAAGTTAATAAATACCTCCGTAACGAACTTTAATATCTCAATAGTACAATGCTCAACAAGTTAAAAAGCCCCTTAAAACACACACAGTGACTTCAGATCGAGAGCTCTCTGTTGCCTGTCTGTCCATCAGAGGGTCATCTGACAGTGGCAGAAACCAGAAGTGATGCTGTACTCACAGATGAGGCGCTGCTCTGTGGTCCGGGGCTTCCTGCTCGGCTCTTCTTTGAGATGGATGGCGTTTTGATGAGTTCTCGTTTTTTCCTGGTGAACATCTTAAGGGTGCCTTTGCCGTCCATGCCGACTTCTTTGAGTTTAACGTACAGCCCCCCCACCCACCCCCCGACTCGCCACTTGTGCGCCGGTATGCCGTTTGCGCTCCGCGGGACCTCAGTGCCACCTGGGCCGACGTTTAGCCACGATAACTGTCTGTCTGTCTTCCTCTTGCTGTCGCACATTGAGCCGCGCAGGCTCAGTGACAGAGAGACAGGCAGCTTACCGCAAACAGTCTGCCGGCATCCGCTATGAGACTATTTTCAACAGCACAAGGATAGACGCTTGAGTCTAGTATTAGTTTTGTTTTTAAAGTGCAATCTATAGCGTCCTGACACAATACAGATTCAGAAACACACCAAAAGTCACAGTAATCAGTGGGTCCTGTCGCACGTGCGTTTTCAGACTGTGACGTGCAGTTCATGATAGTATTCCTCCGCCACTAGCACCTGCTCACCAGGATGAGTTCGACGAGTATTTCAGAAATTAGACCGCAGAACCAGTGTTAACCACCAGAATTTAAAGCAATACAATTTTGGAGCCATTTACTTTTAATTTGTTTCTGTAATCAATGAGGAAATTTACCAAATGTTTGTATCATCAGCACGCTTAAAAAAAAAAAAAGTAATTTACAAGACACCTTCTGAAACTAGTAGTTTTCAACTTAGACCATTAAGAACAGTATCTGTGTTTTTCAGAAATAAAAATAAATTATAATGTATGTTTACACAAATCATTGGTAAAAAGAAAAAAAAGACCAAGTTTGAACAGCTACAATGTGTGTGCCATAGAGATGCTTCAGAGGATTCTTTTTTTTTTCCAGAAAAAAAAAATATTTATTGTAGAAAAGATTCAATAAAACACAAACATTTAATAAATGTTTCACATACTCCATGAGTCAAAGAAATGTTACAGATTGTAAGTATTTTGGTACGGTATTCAATAATAAAAATAAAAAACATCTATTTTAAAACTTTCATAAGCAACATTTGAAAGTGTGAAAAGGTAAAGAGCTTAGATTTGAACATTGTCTGTCCATTTTGAACAAACTAAACTGCCAAATGAATCCATCTCGTCACGGCGACCATTGGGGCAGATCAGGGAATGAAAAATGTTTAATGTCCTTGTAGGAGTATCTAAAGTTCTGTGGCTGGACCCCATTCAATGTCATCAGCCTCATCTTCAACATTTTCATTGTTGTCCTCCTCCTCCGAGCTGTCACTACCTTGTATCTGTGTGCGTCTAAACTGAACCGCTTGGTGATGATGAGCGAGCCTGTGAAGACAGAAAAAGGGGTTACTCCACTGTGGCAATCTGCATCTGAAACTTTGAGATGAATTGAAACACTTACACAATCAACGGAGGTCCTTTCTTCTCTGGTTGTGCCTGTGGCTCTGCCTGTGGCTCTGCCTGACGAGCCTAGAACAAGAGAATATCAAAGGATTCATCAATGCTATTTATTTTTGAATGTGTAAATAAAAGCAGTATTGTACATACTTGTTGTAGTTTTTCTTCAATAGCAGACAGGCTGGCATGTTGTGGGCCATCACTGTCTTTTGCTAAAGGTGATGGCTTCATAGAGGACCGCAAAGTGGGGTCAGGGGCTACAAAATCTGGGGGCCCATCCGACAGAGTAGAAGGAACAACATCAAGTGCACTGAAGTCTGAGTCTGTAAAACTGCGCTGCACTGCGTCGTCGTCCTCAGTGGGACTTTCAGAAGGAGTGTATTCTTCCTGTTGGTATGACTTCGGGTCAGGAACATGCATCAGTGGTGGTATTTCTCTGTGAGAGCCATCATCTGAGTACTGATCAGGATCCATGGTGGTGCTTTGGTGCCCATAGGCAGGTTCAGACGATCGGGCTAAAGCTGCTCCAGCTATCCTGGAACCTCGAGGAGCTCTGGATGTCTCCTGTTTTGGGAAAACCTCTTCTAACTCCTCATTATCAGTGTAAACCTCTCCATCAGTGAAGCCTTCTCCATCTGTGTCCTCCAAGTCACTGGCCGCGCTCAGGTAGTCCGACTGGGTTTGGTCAAGTGCATCTAGATCCTGCTCTCCACCAGTCTCCAACTTCACAAAGAAATGGTTCACAAGTAAGAAACAGGAAAGGTTAAAGGTCACTCTGATTTACTCAACATTTTGAAGAATAAAAACAAGACTGTCTAGTTTCTTACACAGCAATACTTCAATTAAATAAAACAAGACAAAAAAAAAAAAGAAAAAGTAGAAGGTTATTACCGCGACTTCAGACACCCAGACAGGTTTTGATTGCTGGTGACGAATTTTATCCTTCAACAGCTCATACCAAACATTGGTGTTAGCCTGCAGGTCAATACGGGCTAGAACAGAAATTAGGACACAGAAGAGAACTTTTAGTCTTTAAAAGGGTGTGAGGACTATTTATGTACCCCAAAAACATACAAACAGTACATACAAACATACAGTAATTACCTGAAAACAGGTGACTGCAGTGTTTCCTGAGCTTTGAGGGCCTGAGTGTAAAGGCGTCTGGAGCTCTTGGAGGAGTTGGGGCTGTACCTCTGCCTCATGGCTTTTACGTCTTTGCGACTGTGAGGATCTAAGAACAGCACCATCGGGTGGTACTGGATATAATTTAGCCTTTCTATTGCAGTTGGAGTAATGTCCAGCAGGGGGTGCTTGTCCTGAATAGAAAAAGCAGGAGTAGATGGGTTATATTTTCAAAAATGTCCATCTTTGTAAACATAAGCCTTGAACTTTTTGATTTAAATTCACACCTTCTCTGCTATTTTCCTCACAGTGTCGAGTTTAATAACCGTAGAGGCACTGTCTGCAGTTCCACTACGAGGCACCATCTCTGCAATAGCATGTGTGACTTTTACATTGGTGCAAAAATGGCGCTTTGACATTGTTAAAGGAAGGAGAATACTGACCTGCCACTTCATATTCATCCGGAATTTCGTGAGCCAGTTTTTCCATAGCAATATCATTAAGAGGCCCCAGAATGACAATGGGTCGTTTGAAATTAGCTGTAAAAACAACACAAGTTCTAAAGCTTGCTCTTAACTCTATGTTGCAAAATTGTTACCACACACACTAACCTTCTCTGAGCAGAACTCTCTCATAGGCTGGAAATTTGCCCTGTATGGTGAGCTGCAGAAGATCATCACGTGACCGCCGGTTCTTCTCATTCTTTTTGTTCCCTCTGAGGCCCCGTAGTTTCCAGAACTCAGCTCTTGCTCCTGGGACTTGTTTCTCACCACTGGCTCGCTGTGCCTTCTCAATGCTGGCTAAATTCTCAGCCCTGCAGGATGTAATAAAAAGAGCATTTTATTAATATGATGACAGGATATTGTGGAAATTGGGACTTAAAAGGTAAAGTGAATTTTTTTCTTTTGGGTGTCTCTGACCTGGCCTGGTTGGGGATGGTGCCTTTATCCATCTCGTGCAGGTCATTGCCCATGCGGATGGCCATCCAGCTACCCAACTTTCCCTTGTACATAGTGTCCACTATCCTGAACACTTCTCCTCTGGTAAAAGCCAGACCAATTTGGCCTTCTCCTTCATGGTCATAGTGTGTGCGGATGTAAAAGTTGTCTCCCAGATTGGACTTTAAGATCTTCTTATAAACTGGTAAAGAGTAATTGTAATTGATTATGTTGCTGACCAACTGACAATAGAATAATCACATTGTATTAGACTTACGGTCCATTTTGTTCTGTGTGTAGAGGTCAATACGTTCTCCTCTCTTTATATTAAGAAGGTAGTTGGCTGCTTCTTCTCGAGTGAAGTGGCCAAAATCAGCTTCATTTACCTTAAAAAGTAACAATACATGATTACCATCTGTGCGTTATTTTTTAAATCCAGTCCATTATAACTATCAAAATCTGTTTCTAGCATTATGCCAGTAAATGTGCTCAGATATTTATAAATGATGTTGCCTTTAGGTAGACCAGAACTGACTAATACAGTACGCAGTATTTTCTCACCTTCATGATCTGGTCACCTTCTTTCATTCCCTGTTCATACGCAGGACTGTTTGGCTGAACTCCACCAACAAAGATCCCGACATCATTGCCTCCAACCAGCCTTAGCCCCACACTGCCCTCTTTCACAAAGGACACTGTGTGAACATCTGAGCTATACCTGGGAAAAAAAGAAACAAAGTAAATGTCAGCAGCAATTTAACACAGTTATTTGGACTTCTCAGTTTACCTTTTCATAAAAAAAAAATTTATCTTTAGGACTCACCCTGGTATGGCTGCTGGATATGAATCTGGAGGTAGTAAGTAGATAGGCTCCTCTGCAGGCTTGGCTGTGTATATTAGAAACATATATTATGTATTTGTCCAAATCTATCGCATTCATTAAATATGTAAACCAACAGCAAGACATACAATAGAGAGGTGGGTTACTCTTCATCGAAATCCCAGACTTGTCCATTCCATTAGCAGGACGAGGGTTCCTGCAAAAAGTCCAAAACATAACGATATGTGTAATAAAACATTTAGACATAAAACTGTCAATGTGCCACATTATACTGGCTGTTGGTATGTAGTTGGTATGATGTTGTACCTGCGAGGACTTTCCTCCCGCTCAGAGCTACCTGAACGCCGGAGGTGTGATAGCTGGTCAGACCCGGATGAATCTGAAAGAGTAAAGATAACGCATTAACTCACATGATTGTCTACGATGACATAGAAAGAAACGGATGCATGTTTGATTCAAACTGACAGTCGGGAGGAGGTCCGGTGGGAGAGGGGGCTCGTAGGGGAGGCTGCTGTTTAATTGCACTAGAATCTGAGAGGACTCTGGAAGAAGCAAAGAACAAAGGTACATTAATCTCAAGTGTAATTATGTTAATATGACAAGATAAAATAATTATATCAACCAAGTATAATGTAACACATAGGATCAAATGACCACTTTATTTCCAGTCATGTGCACCATTATGTACCAGTAAAACAGCACCTGTGTTCATGAGCCAGAGGCATTAGTCAGAAATCCTGTCAGTATCATTTTACACATTGACACACGAGGTAGGAGCCCTGACGGTGTGCTTTTATCTCTTTGCTTCCACAGGCTGACTGTTTAAAACAGTTCTGTTTATCTGATTGGCTGGTAATCCCACACTTAGCATGTTCACAACTGTCAGTTAATTCATGCACTTTGACAAGTCCCCACATTTTAATAATAAATGTTTAACAAAATATTTAGATATTTCAAGTAATTATATCTTGGCTGTATAAATGTTTAAGGGTGCACTGCAGTGTGTAATATTATGTTTAGTTTGTTTATAGTTTAATAAAATTAAACACTCAGTAGTGGCATTTATAAAGTAAAGTCGTCAAACACATTTCTATGGGAATGGCTTATAGACAACAGCAGGTCCATGCAGAGCTACTGAAGGTGTTCAAAATTAGCAGTGAGAGGCATGGACCTGCAATCTGCAATGTTGCCACTAGATGTCGCCAAACGGCTTCACTCAGAACCTTTAAATTACTATCCATATATTATTATTTATGGTAAAAGAATGAGATTACAGAAAATGCAAGGGGAAACTGTAGTCAAACAAGTCTGTTAAAATAAATAAAGTTGATTTGAGAAAGATGTTTCACCTGTAGCGATTGAGGACAGTGTTGGAGCGTTCATTGATGGTAGAATCCTTACGCGGCACAGATGCATAACTAGCCTCTGATTCAGTCTCTGAGGGAGCTGCAAACAGCAAGAATACAAAAGTTTTTTAAAGTTCAGTCACTCTAAATATAACCTCAGTAATAAGAGACCCATTTAAAAAAAGTTTGAACCTTTGTGTGGTGGGCTGCTGACTTTGGCACTAGGTTTGCTCCACTGTGGTGGATCTACTATTGGCAGTGAAACATCTGGAAGAGATCTGCAAGAGAAGACAGGGAGGTGGGAGTGAGGGAGGAGGAAGACAACAAATCTGAGTTACGTTTTGGAGAGGGGCACCTGTGGCTAATATGATGATTATTCAGGATGCTTGAATATTCACCTTAGTACATCGAGGGATGCTCTCTCATAGGTGGTAAACTGCTTTGTGACTGATCAAATGTTATTACTTTTCTTCCATGAGCACTAGAACTTAAATTTTTTTAAACATGCCATATCACACATGCAGATTTATTTCCCAAAATTAAGGACACTACTGCTGAAGTGCTTAAGAGTTTAATTAAGTGTTTGATCAGCACAAATACAGGAGAGGGTGAGGTTTATTTGAAGTAATTTTTATTTCAGTGCTTAACAAAATGCAAACATAATCACAAACACTGGATACAGTCAAAAACAAAATAGATGCAAAATTTTATCCCCCCCCCCAAAAAAAAAAAGAATTACCACAAAAACACAGGGGAAACAGAAAATTTAAATGGAGCCAGAGCAGTGCTCGGGGTCCTACTCCACAGGATGGAAGGGGGTAGGGTTATGAAGATGGGGGTGGGGCAGCCCATCATCTGTACCTGTATCTGCTGTACGAGTCCTGGCTGTAGGTGGTGCTCTGCCTCTGTGGAGGCGCTGGGTCGTCTTCTGACTCCGACTCAGAGTCTAAAAGCAAACACAGAAAACAACATCCGTTTAGAGCATTGTTTCCCAAATAATGACGGTAATTTATACGTCTTTTATATATTTGGAAAAACTGGAAGCAAGAATGTGACAGTGAAAAATATTAGTTAAAACAGCAGCACCAACATAACTAATTTAAATATCACCAAAATGACTTAAAAGTTTGGGTGATGACTCACTTGGCATTTTGAAAAATAGATCCACACAAAAAATATAATAAAAAAATTTGAAACACTGGTTTAGAATGCATCACTTAAACTCACCGGCAGTTCTGGCGTGTCACTTATAAACTGAAATAGTTTAAATGTACTTTTAATACTATTACCTAACTAACCAAAAAATACTGTTATTTACAACAGACTGTGAACAGACTTTTATTTAACATTTGAGACCTGTTTAGCAGCAAACACACTATGCAAATACTGCAGGGATAATCCAGGATGACTGGAGATGTGGAGTTGTTTTTTTTAGTGTGCACCAACCTGGGGGAAGCACTCTGACAGGAGAGTTGACCCTCCGGGGGGGCTCATTTCTGACATTAATGGGTGATGATCCCAGTCCTGAATAGGGCAGATCAGGAAGAACTCTAGAGGACAATGTGAGGAAGGAGTTAGCAACAATACAATATGACAGTATGACACACGTGGTACAAATCCATTTTGAACTTGTTTAAGTGTGGAGTGCAGGTCTGTACTTGTATCTGCCGTCGTGTTTAAGGCTTGCTTTGTTCGGCGGAGGGGTGGCACTGCGATCCGAGTCAGAATCAGAAACGGGTTTACGAGGTCGTGATGCTGAAGAAGTTTGATGGTTTGGGCTCCAGTTGGGTGAAGATTTAGGGTTGGGCAGGGTGGACACTCCAGACAGGCTTCTAGAAAAAGCAAAACAATAGCATTTGCTTACTCTTTATGAATGTGATGCATACAGTTTAAGTTGAGTTGTATTGGTAAATGTCTAGCTATAGATTTAGAAAGAAAGTAGATGGACAAATTGATACAAGATTCAGGATAAATTAAACCTCTTAGTGAAGGTGAGTAGCAATGTGCCAAATATAAACTGCTCTTACTTGTATTTGTTGGAGATATCCTTCATATCTGGACCGGCTCTTGTCAGTGGTGGAGATGCACTGTGGTCTGACTCAGAATCAGACGGAGCTGGACAAACAAAGACAACATTTATGGCACTTTGTTTTTTTTTTTTTTTTTTACTTTAATACATACAATACATTTTAACATGCATTTCTTGTTATTACTATCAATCTTACGTCTGCGAGGAGCATAGGTTTTTGGTGCAGGTCGGGACAAGGTAGAGTGCAAAGGTGAAGCATCTCGCGAACGAGCCACAGGGGGTTCCACTCGAGTCCTAGACATTAAAATACAATCAATGATGAGACAGATGAAACAGAATGTGAATGACAAACAATGATCTAATCAAAGGCCAGACAACAGGAAAGGCCATGTTGAGAAAATTAAACAACAAACACAGTGGTGGGACAGGTTTTAGTTTACTGGAACACAGCCCAGCAAATGACAGAATGAGGCGTGTACCTGCGAGTGCGTTTCTCTCTGGTGGGTTGACGTGGTGCTCTGTGAGGGAGTATGTCCTCATCCAGGTCTGAGATATCTGATGAAAACATACAGTATATATTACATTGGTAAGTCCTCACTAATTAAAAACACACAACCAGAACAAATCCTTACCATCAAGCTCCGAGCTGCTGCCCCGCCGGTGCTTCATCCTCACTGTTGGGGGCACTGTCCACCACCTCAGGAATACTCACAAGGAACTTGCGATCATCCCTGAGGACCGTCATGGTCAGTTTGCCCCTGCTCTTCTCCACCAGGTGCTTAGTCTCCAGCAGGGACAGATTCTCTGTCGTCATACCATTAATCTACAGAGAAAATTATGTCAAAATGTGCTGAAGTTAAAAAAACAAATGGATTCTCTGACCAGTTTGTGTTATACCAGGCTTGTTAAATGTGTGGTATAACAACATAAGACCATAATCATTTACTTTGAGGATGAGGTCTCCTTCCTGCAGAGTTCCCTCTTTTGAAGCCAGTCCAGTTTCTGTCATGTGTTTAATAAAGATCTGACTTCCCAACTTCAGTCCATATTCTAAGGACGGAGAATGACAACATCCAGGGATTACATTATTTTATGTTTTGGTTTTAGATGGCATGCTTGTGTGAATCTCTCACCATCTGTAGCCTTCTTTTTAACCAGTGTAGTTCTAATGGGCTTCTCTGTAACAGCAAACGGCAGCTTCTTGTAGCCCGACGACATCAGAGGCAGAGCGTTTCCGTGCCCGTTGCGGTCAGGGGACAAGCTGCGGCCACGGTACTGGTTGTAATCTCGGTTGTCGCTACCGTCCGAATAGCGGCGCGGTTTTCGGGGAGTGTCATGTTCCAGCAGGTTGGATTGGGATACGGCCCGACTTGGCCTGGTGGCCGGGATCTGAATCTTTCTGGGCCGTTTCACAGTCTGGAAGTGGAAACGGAGTGATTTAGTTTTGTGAATTAAAATCTTTCTATGGTGTGTGTTGTCTTTCTACTCACAACATTAGCAGTCCTGCCACATGTCTTAAGTATTTGAATGGTGTAGTTGGAGTTGACATTCTGCATTGGCACTGCATTGACCATAACAATTTGATCCTTGGTGCTGTAAAGTTCAACACATTTTTGACAATGTTTACGGTTCATTTTACATCTGTATGCAGAGAAATGATTGTTTTGCTTGTGTCAAACAAATCAAACTTACAACAGCCGTCCTATGGCTGGTCCATTTGGCAGCACATCGGTGACCACCACTGCTGTATCTCCGGTGTCTGGGTGAGGCTTGTCCTTCCCTCCTGATAAGGCAAAGCCAAACCCCACTTTGGGATCCTGCCATCGACAATAGAAAAATGTAAAACAAAAATAAAAGAGAGGAAGGCCAAAGAATGCAGTAATAGTAGGTGTGTGGGTGATAGGGAAAGAGATAGAAGGAGAAGGAGCACATTCCAGCAGAGATCAGTATGTGGCAGGACAGCCGAGAGCCAGCGAGTATAAAGAGGTGCAGCAGGGTGTGTCCCTCTGAATTCCCGAAGTCTGTGCACTGAAACAGAGGTCGGAACAGCGGTCCAGCACACCCCCTGCCAATTCTTTTGAATCCCAGAAAACAATACTCGATTGGCTCTTGTGCCCTACATCACAACCATTTTCAATCCGGAAAAAAGAGATCACAGAAAGCACTAACCACTGACATTTATAGCAGTAGGAAGTATTTGTGCAAACCTTCACTCACTTAAACTTACTTTGACTAAAGTGATTGTATGTTGCTCCCATATTGTCAGCTCCTCCATGCCTGGTTTCTGAAAGAGACAAAATAACATCAGTCAAATTATATCATAAACAAAACATATGTAAAGTAATCCTAGTATCTCACTAATTATTTGATAAATAAATCTCTTACAAGGACAACAGAGCCTAATCCGAGTGATAAAGTGTATGTACTCTCAGCCTGCTGAACATGCTCTCACCTGTCGTACTCCCGCCTGACCAGTGTGGGGGAGGGGCCACCTGTGTGTCTCTGTGGTTCCAATAAGACGCAGCACCTGGGGCCGGCTTGGCGCATGAACACACAGGAAGTGCGGCCAACAGAGACTCTTCACTTGTTATCTCTGTGTAAACAGCGCTAGCCAAATTACAGCCCCACACAAGCTCTCGGAGTCAGTTTTTAAGGATTTTTGGGAGTTGTTACCAGGGTCAGCTGAGAAATATTACAGGCCTACCATGATGTTATTCACAATATGTAAATATATATATATATATATATATATATATATATATATATATATATATATATATATATATTAAAAAAAAATAAAAATTACAAGCTACTGTCTTCCACATTTGTCATAAGTTTTTATCGCTGCCCTAAAATACCTTCTCGTCCCAGGAAATGTGACTTATTCTACTTCGTGACATGTTACAACAGACTGCATGCTTTTAAATCTATGCCAAAAGTGCACCTTGGTCTATAACAGTGTTCCACGTCAGCAGAGGAATTTTTAGGTTTCAGGAGGTAAGGCCGGAAGGACTTTCTAGTCAAATGCCTACAATATTTAGGCCACATAGTGTATACAACTTGTCAACATGCAAGTATTTACTGGCAGAAGGGAAGTCACTGCTAAGATTCAAACCTGCTGGCACACCCACACAACCATATAGTCTTAGACATTATTTAATTTTTTTCCCACTCAATAAAAAACAAACAGAGATTGTGTGACCTGTGAATGGCAGACCTGCTGTTGGCGCGAGTTAATAATGAACCAAAAGAAACACAAACCAGGGACGGACCTCAAATAAAAGCTGGACTTTAACTACATGACAAGCCATTGTTTCCATCCAACCTGACACTTGTTGCTGTATACTATTCCAACATTTATTCAGTTTCAAGTGATTTGTAGGAGCTGCTTAAAAAGAGATACAAGTAGTCAGCATGTTTTAGATGAAGCAGAACAACAAAGGAGCAGTGGTTAGCAGAGCGCATGAATCATTTAATATAAGGTCATTAAAGGGATTAGTAGTAACAAATAGATGACATCATAATTGCCAAAAGAAACCGAAACGTGGATCAAACTGAAGTGCCCTCGTGAGGAAAATATGCGTAGATGCATAGAGGCTTTGTCTTTTATTGGAATAGCTAATCTTTTGAATTGTTACGGAGTGGTAAAGGATTAAAGTCCACTTTGATTCTTCCTGTTTATTTGAAGACCTGGTCAAGGGGAACTCCTAACCCCAGTTTTAGTTAGTATACTTTAACTGTTCACTTAAAGCTTGAGGTACTCTTAAAGCTCAATTCCTACTTACCACATGATCTTTAAACCTCACTTCCATCTTCCAGAAGGATTTCTAAAAACAACCAAACACCTGTTGCCTCTGACGCTCAATGAACTCTTTATATTCCACACAGCATCACCAAAACAAAAAGCAATCACAGGCCGTGTAGTAATCCAACACTAGTTATTTCAGCTCTGCATATATGATGCCTGTCCGGCAGAAACTCTATCCTACAGCAGATAATTATCTGTAATACGACCAGCGGTGGTGTTTGTCGCTCATCAGAGAGGAAAAACTGCATCTGTGGGTGGGAGAGAGCTCACCTGTGGCGCTCCTCCCCCTCGCAGCCTTTGCCCACTCTGTGCCCTATGTTTGATGAACATGCAGTTAAGGTGGAGCTGCTTTGACCTTCACACAGTCCACGCTCACATCAGACCAGAGACGTTGAGTTCCTTAAATGCAAGGGTTAATTACACGGAGGTATGCGGACTGATAAAGCAGCCACTGGGGGATCATGGGAAGCTAAATTGTTCAAACACAGATTTAACAAAAATGTGGTGTTTGTTTTAGAGTAAATACAAAAAAGAGAAGGGTGCATACCACATGATGCTGATATTCGGGTAGTTGAGAGTTATTATCTTTTTTGAAAGTATACAATCAAGTAGTAACAATAATTCTTTGCTATAAAATAGTATAGATACAATTACTCTCACCGCTTTGGGTCAAGTTCCAGAACAAATTGACATCAGAACCTTTACAACTGGCCGCAAAGACTCATGGGAAGTGGAGTGGTAAAGTCCATACATTTTCTCAGTTGCAAACATAGATTGTTGCAAACATAGATAGTATATTTATGGATGATACCATTGGTTCCCTATTCACCAATATTGTCATTACGAATGGGGAATAAAATGGCAGTTACATCCGGGCTTTTTCCATAGTAAAACAATAGTTTTTAGATAGCATAAACAAACATATTAATCAAAATTCACCCCCAGAGTTGTCATGTAGTAAAAACTTAGCTCTAGAGACCGGAGCCATCTTTTGTACCAGGCTGTAAACATGAGTTTTACTCTTGTAAAGTCGCCATTGGGTTTCTCCTTATATTTCCGCTTTTGGAGCCTGCCCTCTGGTGGACGGAGGTATATCGCTGTATTTCGCTGTAAAATCACCGTATGGCGGCGCCATTACACAAGGACCATTTAAGAGGTTCCATGGGAGAGGCTTGGTTGCAAAGTGCACTGACGTTCATTAGTGGTACTTCTGTTTTTCATTGTTTAACAGGTGCATAAGTTTTAAATGACAGTGCACTGTGACCTTTTGCATCCCTGTAGAACTAGGCCTGTCCTGCTTGTGTAGACATATTGGATTGTTTAATCTAGGTCATGCAAAAAAATCCATGTAAAATACCACAGCCTCAAAACCAACAGAGCTTCACCAACTCTAGCTTCAGGTCTTAGAAGTCACCAAGTGCCCTTAGAAGAACGTTTACAGAGACCAGTGCAATTTGAAAGAGGCACAACTGCTATATACAGTCCTAAACAGAAAAGAAATGATCACCAAAGATGGATGAATTGTCCACTTACAGGCACCACCAGCAGCGGCGGTCGAGTGTCCGGAGGCACTGACCCAAAGTGCTTCATAAGTTTGATTCGCTGAGACAGATTCATGATAAAACAGAGTCCTTTTACTAAAAAAATAAAGTAAAAAACACCAGCTGATTGACTTTTAAACCACTTTGCAAATCCTGAAATAAACTCTAAACTGGGCACAGTGGTTATAAATGAGTCAATAGGGCCACTTATAAAAAGACTAGAACTCAAACAATCCACAGGGGTGAAGGTATGCATCTTCACATGTATAAATTTAAATCCCTTGTGTAAGTTTAATCCAGGAGTATCCTCAGTTGTCTTCTTCTAGTGCTCTGATCCAGCCTCACTCTTACTGTCAGTGGTATGTGTGAGCCTCGGTTAACTTGTAGGGTTTCCCACAAGACAGCAGCGGCAGGTCCCAGATTGCATGGCTAAGTTATGGTCTGCTGGGTGCTATGGTTACGTCCAGGGAATGAGAGCACTGGGCTGTTAATAATTGACGAGCTGTTTGCTACACTATAGGTCCACTTACTCTCAGTAAAGTTTTGCTGGGTTCCTACACAAGCCACGATACGTTTATTGTGAGGAACGAACACAGCAGTGAACTTTGATTGGTTGTCTAAATTTCTGAGTGGACTCATATACAACACACAGCATGGTGTTGTATAACCTCTGGTTATCAGTACCCTGCCTTGTCAAATGGCTTTTTCATCAAACCTACCACCACCACCTTCAAGAAACAGATAAAGATATAAGAGGAAGCAGTTGTAGACATAAACACTTATAGTCAAGTATGTGATGTATAATTTTACTGACAACGTATGTGAGGCTTTGGTGCAATTGCCCCGAACAGCTGGGGGCTGGTCAACCAGGCCAGTGCTGCTGAATAATTAATAGTTCTGACAAGGATGGAGCACAGCCAACAATCACCACTACTGTTACTAAAACAAACACTTCCTCAAGATGTTCCCCCGGTGACGGGTAAACAATCACCTACTGCCTACTACAGTGTTGTCAAGCCACACACTAAATGACTCCAACTGCACCTTGTTCCACCGTTTCTTCAAAAATATAGAGGGAGGCAGTTTGCGTCATAGCTGAAATTCTCCAAGCATCTGGCAAAAGCCCCTTTGGTAAATAACTTCAACCACAGTGATAAAAATGACAACACAAAAGCTTCTCTGTGCTGAGCTTAAGGAAACAAACACAGTGAAGAATTACAGTGGTGTATTTACAAGGGCCAGGGATTTGAGTAGCTTCCACTTGATTTAGTAACACATCCCTCAGGTGTGTATTTCAGCTACCTGCACTCATGTGATAATGCCTGCAGTTAGAATGACATATACCTCAGGGCATAAACTGTAGGTAGTCATGTGATTTTATCAACGAATATAGCAACTATTTTCTTTCTGCTTTTTTACATATTCCCAATCAACAAACAAGACCGACACTTACACTCACGTTTCTTGTGGCCAGGCCTATATGTCTTTTTTTATTTAACTATAACTTTTAGTTTAAACTCTGGGATTTTTGTTCTTCACCTGGCCCAGTTATTTATCCGACAGTGATATTAAAACAGCCAATGAAACCTTTTTGTTCGGCTTTAGTCTAAAGGGGGCCCTAAATATGGTTGTAGCCCATGGGCCCCCACTTTCTGAGCCAAACACTCATTTTTAGAAAGAACAGCAGCACTACTCAAGTCAACACAGCCTCGAAACAAATGTAGCTGCTTTGCTAACTTTTATTTAGCCAATAATAGTCTACATCTCCTGTACTCTGTTGGGACACAGTGTTTAATTAAGAGTTTGCTCTTTAAATGAGTGTGTAACAGAGCACCATGACCACAATCTTAAGCCTTAACTAGACCTCTCTGTCTCTCTTTGGAGAACTGTTATCTCCTCCTTGTAACACACATAATATAACACAGTATTGTGTCAGGTTAATCATCAACTTCAATTTCTTACAATATGTGTAACCTGAGAAATAAATACGTCCTCTGTGATTTAAAAATTGCGTTTTTAAATATTGCGATTTAATTGCAAATGTGATTAACTGCACAGCTCTAGTTCTAAGTCTGCAACCAGCACAAAAATGAGACAATAGGAGTATAATTTTTCACATAGTAGGTTTGATAACCGACTGGACTCAAGAATGTAATAAGTGAGTACTAACATCTCTTACAAATGTACCTGGAGGGCAACAAAACCTGTAACCTCAAACTGTCGCGTGGCAAAAGTTCACTAAGATGACATTAATACATTTAACTTTTTTAGTTTTTAGGGCATAGCACCTGTATCTATCTAATTTGGTAATATGATGTTATATGGGACAGTTAAAAAAGTCCTCTTAGATGACAAAAAAAAATATGCATGTTTCAGTGAATTAAATAGGAACAAGGCAAAGGAATACTTAGATGGTTCGGAATGCAGAGGCGAAACTGTTGTGAAACTCTCCAGCATGCAGAAACTTGTAAGTGTGGCAGAACCAGAATGGCAAGAGGAGAGGGAAAGTGGGGCATACAGCAGCTGAGAGCCACATCCACAAACAAACATTTGGTGAACATTGTATTGCCTTTTAAAATCCATTTATAACCTTTAGATCCTTCATATTGCATAAATATAGGTTACGAGGTCTCTTTTTGTCAACATTGGAACTAAGCTTAACTAAAAGTGAATTTAAAACAATAAAATACAATAATTGCCACCAGGTGCATTAATAACCTTTAATAACTATAATGTCTGTGAAGGTTCTCAGTCATCCAGGTCATCTTGAAGAAAAAAAGAAGGCAATCTGGACTTCAAAGTGAAGACGTTTCATTTTTTAAGTCCAAGAGAATTTTTCAATTCTGAGATCAACTGATACGAGAGCTGGGCTTATATTTCCCTAAGGGCCACATTAAAACATGTGACTTTTGTGAAGTGCCGGGCCAACACAGTGAACACCTTGTGCTCAATAACAAAACATTTCTTTTGCCTATAGTTTAAAGTTTAGTTTTGAACTATAAGAATAACAATATGTACAATAATCACTGTATATTCAACACCAGATGCACCTCCCCAGTTCTAGATCCACTTTTAACAGTTTGTT
The DNA here is from genome assembly GCA_024416835.2 of Perccottus glenii. Taxonomy (NCBI): domain Eukaryota; kingdom Metazoa; phylum Chordata; class Actinopteri; order Gobiiformes; family Odontobutidae; genus Perccottus; species Perccottus glenii. The sequence continues at coordinate 13,123,400 of CM044559.2, forward strand.
CCAAAACCAGTGAAAACGCTGGCTGTAAATAGAGATGACAGCTTTAGGAAAGGTTGTTACTGTTAGCAGCATGTATAGTGGAATCAATTGATTACTGCAGAATTGGAAAAAGGAAAAATATATAAGTTATATTTTAATAAACAATAAAGTATTAGTAAATGCTTGGCAAACCAGATTAAACCGGTTTTATTTTGTAAAGAGCAGTTGCCGTAAAGAATGTGATGTCATTACGTTTGATGATAAGATCACTGGCGTTGACGGTCAAAGTTAAAGTCCAGTTGTTGTTAAGTAAGTAAGTTCAACACAAGTCTGCCGTAACATCTTAACCGAGGGAAATAAAAATGTCTCTTGGAATTAAGAGATAAAACCTCTTCACCATGAAAACTAACTCCAGATGCCTTTGCTTTAACCTTTTCTTCAATAATAATAATAATAATAATAATAATAATAATAATAATAATAATAATAAAATAATAATAAAATAATAACTTTAAAACATTCATTACATAGGGCCTTTAAGTGTTCAAAGCTAACACCATAGCTGTTGTTGCTAACTACATGGTTTATCTCCGTGAGCAGCTTTCCACACAACCAGTGACAAACAGTGATATTCCAGGTTCTTTAAAGTAGGCCTAAAATGTTCAATATAAATTCTTATACTGATAATGTTTCGACGTGAGTTTGCATGAGCATCTTGACAATGTTGTGGACACTCTATACCTTTAGTGGCCAACACCTGTTTATCAAACAGCAGTAATGAAGCTTACCTGTAAACTTCCGCACTATGTTTCTCTCTGTTTGCGCCAGTCGCCGACAACTTCTTTCAAGACCAAAAATATTCACTTAAAATCCTGTTTTTCTGTGACTCGTCTGCTTTGACTGTCTTGAGATTGAAAAGTTTTTCCGCAGTTAAATCTTTCCGACGACAGGTGAATAGGTGTGGCGTTGACGCGGAAATTCACAGGTAGGTTTCACGACGTCATTACGCTGCAACGCAAACATGAAGTCAGTCTGACGAACCCTCCTCCGGGTTTTGGTCACAAAATGGATCATGTATTTTAATCTTATGACGAAACACTCGTTATGTTGGGTGTAGCTTTCATTGAGCTCAACGAATTATCTAAATTGTACCGGTTTTTACTTTAAAAGGAAAGAAATTCCCGCGTTGGGTTATTTACTATTTAAATCCAGTATTTTCCCCGTGTTTTATTTTTTATTTAGTATTGTAAATGAAAAAGAAAAACAGGACTTCTGCTCCAAAACAAATGACTGATATCCTCATTTTAACAGCCCATAAAGTGAGTGCTTTAGGTGAAAGGTCAAAAAGTATGTTCCTCCTGTGACATGTTCATTCATCAATCCTGAAGTCAGTACATTGAGTGAGACACCTCCAAAAGGAAAACTCTGATACAACTTGCTAAAAGAGAATAACGCGAGTTCCGATGAACAAATAAAACACATTTTCAGCAACCTTCAAGTTTTTATTTGTTTACAAATTTAAGATTGCATTTTCTATAGTCCTTCCTTTAATGAGTAGAAAACTTTTTAAAGAATTAGTCGAAAGGCACAAATTTTACAATATATACATTTGGATCTAAATTATAAATATATAGAAAACAAAAGCACAACCCAGAATAAAAGTGCTGAACACAGTTTCCTTTTTTACAGAAAAAATAGGCTTTGTTTAAAAATACATACAATCAGTAGCATGTTTTTGTTTCATTTTTTTGTTAGCAATAAATTATTTGAAAGTGATAACATTTATATAATATGCAAACGGTGGAGAAACAAGATAGATGGTTACAGTATACATATAGCATTGCAATGAACATCTGAAACGCAAGCTTGCAATACCCAATCATAACAGGAAAACAGTAACTTGATTATGCCATTCTTAGTGCAAAATAATAATAAAACGATAAAGGCCTAACTACATGATTATAATAGTAAAAAAAAAAAAGGTTTGTTGTGGTCTCTAATGCATAAATCTTAGGCAAATTGTTTTCAGATGGACGTCTTGGAATGTGCCCGATGAAGAAGATTAAAAGTAAAAACATTAGGGAATAGGAAAACATACTATAATTAAAAAGTAAAAATAAAAATGAACATCTGATACGGTGTGTCAGTTAACTGCAAAGTATGTGCTCCACTGAGGGAACAGGATAAAGGCCTGGACAGCACAATTGCACATGTTTATATAAACCAGGGGTAAGTAAAAAGTGTCCACAGAAAGTAATGTTTCTTTAAAAAGAAACAGCCTTTGATCTTTACCCTAAGAAGGCATAAACATCAAGAATCACCAACATTTTCACAAGGACAAAAGACAAACCCATCACATTTAGTCCATAACACAAATACAGCAAGTCACAGCACAGAGTTAAGAAATAAAGACTACATGTATCGGTTAGTTCCACCACTGCTGAGAAGGGTACTTTCTTGGGTACAGAAAAGAGTACTTTTCTGCTAACGCCCCACTGTTACACCTCCTGGGGGTTTCTTCCTGAGATTGATAATGGTCTGATAGTGTAGAGCCAGGGCTGTCTGTGGAATACTTTGGTATTTTTCAGCAAACTCAAGGCCTAACAAAGGTCTACAAGTTGGAGAGGTCATTTTCTTGAGAAAAGCAAAACATGACAATATGAGGAGAAATAAACCCAGAAACTGTACAGCAGTACAGAACAGTGCAATTGTATTTGGTGGCAGGTTATAATAGAATTTGTTTTAATTATTTTGAAAACTTCCCTGACCAAACATTTGGACTCTTTTTATAAGCAGGATAACATTTCTAAAATCTAAATATCCCTTAAATATAAATAATAACTGTCCGAATAGCAATGACTAAAACATCTAGAACACATGCGCTCACCTCGTAAAAACTGACTATACAAAGGATGTACAAATTTTAGAGTCTGCTGTTTAACAAAAAGAGAATGAAGTAAAACGGACCGAGGAACCATATTATGCCCACTAATCATTAACATGACTAGGCATTTTCAATTAACAAAATGGACTTATTGCTCTTTGAACTTAACCAGGAATTTTATCACACACCAACTATAGAGCATCACTTTCACACAGACAATGGCCAGATCTCACAAGTTTACTATCTCACACATTGACCAAGCCTACACACTGTTAAAAAAAAGTTCAAGACAAATGTAGGTTTCCTCTTTCGTCTTGAGCTCAGGATGAAATCATCTGCAACTGTCTGATATTTTGATACTGTCAAAGTGAGGCTGTAAGACCCCAATATGACAATATACTGTTGATCCAAATAAAACTCTCTGGAATACACCATACAACTACACTACATAATTTGATGTAGGGGACATGACAACAGCAAAGCACTCATAGACATTCCTGAGTAATCCAAAATCAAACCAGGAGTCACATCTCTAAAAGTTATGATCACTTAAAAAAAAAAACACAATTTATGATATCTTTTTGGACACAGTTAATTCCCATGCAGCACAGCTGAGTTGCCATACTGACTTGTAGTACATCAGCGAGGACAAACAGACGATGAGCACAAGCCTGCTGCTCCAGTCTCAGCTCCATTTACTGTCGCACAAGCACAAACAGGCTGAGAGGAGGTTTCTTTCTGAAACCCACCACCAGCATAGTGTAACACACACAATGTCTGAGAGGGTTGAACATTTATTACAAATATATCATATTAAATTAAAGTTAAAACCATTGCTCCAAGTACAAATCTATACATTAGGCTACATGGATTTTAAAGACTGCATTAATAGATTTTTCCAAAGGCACTGTTTGCAACAGCAGACGGCTCTTCCTCTCCCTTTTTCCTCACACTAGTGTTCATACAAGCAGGGAGACACACAAGGACGAGCACACACAAGAAATGAAAAGTCAGGCATTTCATGGCTAAAAGACTTTCATTTTTCTTTTTTCTTGCCTTCCAGTTGAACAATACCTCTATGAAATTAATGTTTGCTAAGCCCTGCATACAGCTTTGTTAGAGTCAATGTGAGGCCAACCCTAAAGCAAAGTAACATTAAAGCAAAAGTCTATAGATGTGTTTTTTACTGGCAATAGAAGGCATTCCAGCATCTTCACCAATCTTAGCTTGTAAAAACCAGCAGCGAGAGCTTTATTCTCAAAAGACTACCTCATGAAATGAAGTGTTTGTTTTGACAGCTCCTCTTTTTGATTAAATACAGTCATTGTGTGTTTTTCGTTAACAGCTGCCTTTTCTATGTGGAGGACACACTTTGGTGTAGAACACGTGGATGAGGAGAAGCATGGGGCAGGCAGTGACATGACTAAAGACCCTGAGGGCAGAGGGGTGTGAACAGCAGCCAACACACAAACAAACATGTAAATAAAAGCTAAAAGTCCAGACGAGTCTTAGGTTTGGGGTCGGTACTGGATGACAGATTTGCGGTCTGGTCCAGCTAGCATACTGTTGAGAGCCTCGCGGACATCCAGGGTGCCAGGGCTGCAGTCGCCATTGGGTAGGGGCATAGAGTCTGCTTGGGGCAGGAGATACGAGGAGGTGAAGGGAGAGTTGGAATACAGAGTGGTGGACGAGGACGGGCTGTAAACAGATGGGGTTGACGAAGTGGATATAAGTGTGGATGTGGACAGATGGCCGTGGGAAACAGGGTTGTTTGACACAGACGAAGAGGATAAAGAGGAGGAAGAGGAGGTAGAAGACGAAGGGCTGTCTTTCTGTGTGAGATTCTGGGAGGGCATTGGCAAGTCAAAAAACATGTCTTGGTGGTTACTGGGCAGCATGCTGTGGTTCTGCTGCTGCTGTTGTAGTAAAAGAGACTGTGCACTGTGTTGACTGCTATGTTGTGCACTCTGTGAGATCAGAGACTCCAGGTTAAAGACGTCTTTAAAATGTGAGTGACTCAACAAACCGTTCAGACTTACTCCCCCCTCTGTGGTGTCCGGCGAAGGGGACGGCGAGTTCACAGTCAGGTCCAAGATCTCCTCCAAGGGATCTTTGGAAGACACTTTAGAAGTGAGTGAGTTCTGAAGGAGTGGCACAGATGGGGGCTTCATTTGTGGGAAACTGAATGAATGGGGGTAGAACGGTGAGTAACTGGAGCTCATAATCGCAGAGTTAGACAGAGAAGCCTGGTTGGTGCTATTGGAAGTATTGTTGGACCAGCTATTGTGGGTTCTTGACTGGGCTTGACCTCTTTGCAAAGACAGCTGGCTTAAGTTCTGCGCAGGCTGCTGTAACGTTGCCTGATTTTGGGTTTGCATTAGCTGTAGCTGCGATACGGGGGTTAGCTGGGTTTGCGTCCTTTGCAGGGGGTTCAGGTTCTGATTAAGGAGCTGATTCTGGGACAAAGCGATTGTCTGGTTGAATATGGGTTTGCTGCTGAACAGATTGGCCAGGAGGTGTTTGTTCTCCTGTTCCATTTTGGAAGCAAGCTGCTTGTCCAGGGCCTGCTGCTCCTTCTCTTTCCGCCTCCTCTTCACCTCTTCGTCCATTACCAGCAGCTCTTCACGCACTCGTGCCACACAGTTCTCCGGGATCTTGATACCTGTGAGGAGAATACAGATATTAATACTAAAATATATGACAGTACTTGAAATGCTATTTGTTTTTCTAAAAGGATCTATGCAAAGAATTGTTGCTCATTATCACATAGATTAAAGTACGTCTGATAAAAGCTTATGCAAGAAAAAAATAAATATACGTTTTTTTATTTATTTTAAAATTTTTTGCAAGTCCTTTAAACAGATACAGCAGTTTTTAGAAGGATTAAATTCCTTTTTGACTGTGACCAAATCATGCATGATTGTGGGTAAACACATATCAGGGTGGAGGAGTATTACATGTGGGGTTCCCCAGGGATCATTACTGGGGCTAAAACTATTTCTGTTTTATATAAATGATTATTGTCTTGTAACAACCAAATTAAAATTGATTCTATTTGCAGATGACACCACAATTTTGGATTCAGGTAATGACCTACAACTAATGGTAACTGATATTACAACAGAACCAGACATAATGAAGGAATAGTTCAACAGTAATAAGTTGTCTTTAAATATAACAAAAACAAAATCGCTGATATTTGAAAAACGTAGAATAAATGAACAAATAGAGATACTAATTGATAAAGTAAAAATATAAATTTATGGGTGTGATCCTCAGTCACAATGTTAGTTGGAGACCAAAGTAGCTAATATTTGCTCCAAAGTGGCTTAAATCATCGCTATTTTAGCAAGGTGTAGACATGTACCAAATCAGAAAGCTCTCTCCATCTTATATTGTTCACTCATCATACTATATATTAATCACTGCACTGAAGTCTGGGGTAATACCTTCAAGAGCCATTTAGAGACATTATACATATTACAGAAAAAAAAACATAAGAATTGTACACAATGTGGGTTTTAGAGATGCTACCAACACACTGTTCTTAAAAAAACATATACCCTAAAACCTGAAGACCTAGTCAAATTAAAAACATTGTGGACAGTATATAAAGCAAGAAACAATCTACTCCCAAATAACATTAAAAAAAAGGAAAAATAATTAAAGGGAGGTATTCAATTTTAAAAACGTAGTATGCACGTACCACCTTGAAGAGGAAGTGTATTACTCGAAGTGGTTTGACTTTGTGGAATAGATGATAATTTAAAAGGGGCAACAACTTTGCTACAGTATAAAACAAATTATAAAACTAGTATACTCAAGAAATATGCTGAAGAAGCTGTTCTAATCTAACTACAACCTGTTGGAATCCAACTAAACCCTGTTCAAACTCAACTGGGCCCTGTACAGGTCCAACTAAAACCTGTTCAAATTTATCTATGTATGGGGTCCAACTAATGGCTTGTTCGGGTCCAATTGGAGCCTGTTCAAATCTATCTATAACCTGTTCAAAACCAGCTAAAACCCATTAAGGTCCAACTAGAACCCGTCAGCCTACACCTTTTTGGTCAAGGAAACCTTTGTTTAAATAGTGTATTTTTTGTTTTAATATTGTATTTTATTATTATTAAAAAAAATTCTATCCTTTTCTTGTTCTTTTCCTTAGACCAAAATAAACTTAAACAATAAACAATGATCTAGTAGGTGGCCCATTTAAAAAACAATTGAAAATGAGAAGGTGGATACTGACCAACTTGTTTGTTATGCTGCTTTGTCTTAAGTCGTACGATCTGCAGAATGCTGGAGTTGGTGATGTCAGAAACAACGTCGGACACTCGCTTCCACACACGCAACAGAGCACCACACAACATGTGGTACTGTCGCAGCCGCATTCCCTTCAGACACTCCTGGCCTTCCTCTGTTCTCTTACATTTCCCATTCCTATGAGTACAAGAAGAAAGTAGCCACTTTAACTCATCTAGCAGTCAACAAAACTATATACAATCATAAATTTAAATCATGCCTTAAAATGTGTATGGTGATTTTAAATTTACTCTTGTCATATAATCATTTAAACAGAGCCCAGCAGTCATTGTAGCATTTGATTTGTGAGTACATGTAACATGGCGATTTCTTCATGGCTAGTTCTCAGGTAATCTGCAAATCCGCGAGAACGGCATCTGACCTATATTACTTTTACTGAGTCCTAAAGTGCCGGTCTGATTGGAGGAAGTAAGCCATTAATCCTGTTGCGTAGTTTGGCTTACCAGACGGCATGGGAGCACTTCTTGAAAGAAAAGACAAACTGCTTCTCCCAGTGGTCCCTGGCTTCCTCTGGGGTCACCTGAGAGAAATGGCCAGAAAGCAGGGTGTTACTCAATAAATTAACCACTTACTAAAAATAAAATCATGTTATTGTACCAATCTTTTTTGGTACAATAACATGAGTTAACAAAAAAAGGTGTGTTGAACATACAGTTTATTGCCAAATCCTTCTTTTTGAGTAATTCTTTCTAGTTTATATCCACGAGGGGGCAGCAGTTACAAATATATGACTAGCACTTTCAGAGGAGCACAAACACAAACTGCAGGTACTGTACTGTCAGCTCTTTTAAAAGGCACACACATAAAGCTATATAAAGACATCAACTCTGTTTAAAATCTGCTTTTACCTTACGATAACGTAGCTGTAGATTATCCAGGTTTTCATGAGGGGATTGTTTCCCAATGTTGGGCTTGAACACAACAAAGTTCTTGCCTCTTCCATGCTCAGCCAGCAATACACATAGAGTATTACCTCGTGGCTGTAAGATGCAGCACAGTACAGTGTAAATTCTCTTAGTAAATTCTCAAGCAATGTACAGTCATGCAAACATCCAAAAGGTCACGGTGCCACTATAACATTAGCATGTTATAACCAGTACATACTGTACAGTACTCCAACCATAGTTTACAGCTTTTTATAACTTACTTTTACAGACAGGTAGAATCCTTCATCAGGACTGCTAAGCTTTAATGACCGGTTGTAGGCCTCTTCCCAGGTCATTCCTCTGTCCACACTGATCTAAAGGGACAAAAGGATCAAAGACTTTAGACAGATGTCCTTAGGGTAGGACAGAAAAGACATATTTTTGCATAAAACACAAACAAAAAAAAGTTATTCACTCTGGCAGAGAATCCACCTGAAAGTCTGCACTTGCTAAACTGGTTCTATCTCTGCCGCACATGGCCGGGTTGCCAAGTTGTAAATGTCAAATGTAGGTTACCCTGCAGCTGACAGATACCCGTAATTATCTATGTAAAGCAGCCCTGGGCTAAGTCTGTTTGATCACAGTCAAGTCCTAAGTTACCTCTGGGAGAACAGGTTCTATCAAATACTTAAGAAGAACAGTGTACACTTCCAAGACCAATGTGTAAACTTCATCTTAAGAAAATGTATGTCTATTTGTATTTTTTACAACCTTTATGTGAACATGTGCCAACATATTTATTACTTAGTTAAAGTTATTTTGTCCCGTATGATTCTGTTTAGTGACAGATCTGCTACAATTGTGTCTCAGACCCACCTTGTATAGAACAACCTGTCCATCCTGAGGGTTTCCAGCTGTCAAAAAGGTTTCCTGCTTCTCTTCATAGATCTCATCATTACCTGGAGCAAGGTCTGTTAGGACAGAGAAAAATAATTAATAGCACTCAAAAATAGTAACCATTTTCCCTAAAATTTTAAGGTCAGCCACAGTTAAAGCTGATGTTTCCTGACACATAGGTCTGACTAATGAAACAGCAAGTAAAGGTCACAACTTCAGCAATAATTGCTTAGGTTTTCCTTGAATAAAAAGAGACTACTTGTACTCCATACCTAAGATTCCCATGTCGTATTTTCCCTCCTTCTTGTCCTTCTCAATTAAATAGTCGAAATTGTCTGTAAAGTATTGGAAGAGATAGTTCTGCTTGTGGACTTCCAAGCCAAGGATGCGGTTCAGGAACTTGGTGATGCTGCAGTCTTAGGTAAAAAACAAAAACAAAAACAGATGTGGTTAAGTTAATAATATAGTTATTAAGTTATATCAAAATGATATGAATATGTTCATGTCTTTGTACCTTTTTCAGTATTGATCCCAAAGCGAGGCTCCCGACAGAAGATGCCCACATCCATCAACCCCAGTTTCATGTCTGGGAGAAAAACGTAATAGTTATACCAAAGAAATGATTTTTGACAGGTGTTGACAGATAAAAGGAGAATTGAAAAAAAACATACCTCTGAAGAACAGAGGGTCACCCCCAGGGTAGCCTTTGGGAGGGGGCACTTTGTTCTCTATGTAGCCGAGTATTGCTTTGGTGATTTTGTCTAGAGCCTTGGTACCATACTGCAATCAGAGTGCCCTTACAGGTAAGTGTTTTAAATATATTTTGTATTTACAATGGTAAAATGTATATAAAAGATTCCTACCTTGTTCTCAAAGTTGTACTTGCTTAGGTCTCTGGATTCAGTGGCTCTTCTGTCTCCATGTGTTAAAGCTCCCTGCAAAATAATATTGTAACAGAAACAAAAGTCCGATGAGAGATGAGCACCAAAGTAATTGTTTTTCAACCGTAATGACATAGCTTCGAGTCTTTATTCTATAGAAAATTGTGCAGGAAATGAAACGGGTCTCACAATATTACAAAAACACAAGAATACTCGGACATGACCTCACTGCTCTGAAGTCAGATGCAAAATTCAGTTACTCAGCATTCTATTGAAGTGACTCTGCGTGTCTGTGTGTGCACTTGCTTGTATTGGGTTCAGGCGTGATGTGACCTATTCTCAGTGTGGATTTACCGAACAGGGCTGGCAGACTCACAAAGTACTTCCAAGAACCGCCATCCCCCAGGACACTCCTCAACTTCTTTCCCCAAAAAGAATTGTCCTGCTGTGTCACTATGGTAATAAATGACTGCTAGTGCTGAGCTGTATTGATAGATGGAAAATAGCTGTGGACCATACAAGTAACCCAGACAAGGACTTTTGGCTTTCCTTATTTTATTTTTTTTAGCCTATTCAGATGTATTACATTAGTGGAATGGCGAAAGACACAGGAACGCTCTTGTGCATAAAGAAAATGCAAATAAAAGTCAATAATAAAAGTGTCAGTGGGAACCACAAAACAGGAAACAGGAAAGACATGGGGTAAAAAAGTAAATGACAACGGATGACAACAAAAAGCACAGCAATCAATAAACACAAACAGCAAGCCTCTCTTGCTATGAAACAATGCCTCTCAAACTCAAAAAGATGAAATACAATATCTCCTGAGAGAAAGACATTACCGTTTAAAGATTCAAAATAAAACATTGAAGACAAAAGTATGCACAACACACAAATGACCACACAAAAGTATGAAATTGTGACACTTACGAGACTTTCTAATCTTTTAGCCACAATGGAGGCAAAGCGTCTCTCCCCAGCCAACTCGGAGATGAGGAAGATGTACTCCGGTGCTGTGACCTGATTAGACCGATGTGTGCGACCTAGACATAAAGTGGAGATAAAAGTTTGAGAAAGCCCACATTTAAAAAACCTTAGTAGTGTATATGAATCTTGTGAAATGTTTTGGTTTTAACCATTTGACAAATAAATGTTGATAAATAAACAATAAAAAAATGTGATTTGTGTAATGCAGATGGTTTTGTTTTTTTCTCACAAAGCCAGCTTTTGTTTTTTTCTATTCTGTGTATGCAAGTCCAAAGTCTGCAGAAATGTACTTAATATGAAATGATCAGTCTGTTTACTGTGCAGACACACCCAGACACAAGGGCATGCACAGGTAAGCCACAGGAAATGCCAGAAAACAAAAGTTCATAAACTGAAATGGCTGCAGGCTGTTTTGTGTATTGCTTCAACAGAACCACCAGCATTAAACAACAGTGTTCAGTCTGCCGGGTCACATGCTTAGAGTAGGCCACAATCACATTAAAAAAAATCAGAAAAAGGATAATAGTCTTTTATTTGTCATACCAAACTGCTGAATGGCCCTGTCTGCACTCCACGGCAGCTCCAGCGTCATGTGGACTCTGCGTCTCTGGTTTTTCACTCGCTTGTCCGCTTGGAGGGAAATCCCAGAGCTTGCTGCCTCAGATATAATAGCCACCAACTAGCGAAGGGAAAAGGTATTAGTATTATCAGTGGAGAGTGAAATGTTCTTATGTAATACATGGGAAACTGCTACAAGGTATGTACATGGTATAAGTGGTGTAACTGACCTTTTCTCCAGTCATAAAGCGGTCTTTTTCTTTGATGTTAATGTGGTCGATTGTAAGACCCTGCTCTGCACGCGACTCGTAGCGAACACTGCCATCTGAACGTCGCACCACACGACCCTTACGACCCGTCATCTACATAAGAACCACCACACAAATATGTTACACAAAAACCAACATTCAGACATGAAGTAGAAACAATTAGGACTAATGCAAACAGTGTATCGTACCTCTGACACTTTTTCTGGTCCCCCAAACTTATCTATGAGCTCGTCCAATGTGTTAAGAGGTAGATGTTTTCCCAGCTCAGCTATTTTTGAGAGGAGGCCCTGTTTCATCTCCTCTATCCTCGCTGTTAACAGAAAAAAGAAGCAGCATCAACCATGAGTCCAGTGGCACAATAAAAATGTTGACTGTAATACACCGAGTTAGATATCTCTCAGACAAAGGCATCGTCTTACCTGTCTGGCAGCTAGTGTGGTTCACAAAGATGACATCATCGTTTTCTAGGGAGTCCGGTGAGGAGTTGGAGTCTGTGTCCATGCCGTCAGAGTCACTACTGGTGTCATCACTGATGTTGATCACACCGCCACTGTCTACGTTGAGTTTAGGTACCTTTGGCTGCCGAACTCTAGGCTTACCTGGATGGTAACAAAGCATTTAAATTGTATATAGCTTGTGTAACCTATCTAAAACACAAGTGAGAAAGAAGAGCCACATGGTTCACTTACGTTTCCTCTTATTCCCTGGGGGCTTCTCCCTTCTCTGTTTCTCTGATGGGAAATGTTTTGTGACAAGGGACTGGAATACTCCCCTAAAGAAACGGGTCAATCATAATAAAAAGCTTTGAGAAACTCCAAAGACATTTCAAAATTGCTCCTTTTTCTCATGATAGGTTTGGTGTCTAATGTATTTTAAGAATATCTGGTGAAAACAGATTTGTGATGTATATAATTTGTTTTTGTTATGGTTGTTTTTTTTGTATTGTTGTTTACTTTGGTTATTTTTCGTTACATCTGAAGTAAGAGTGCAATTTCACTCACTCTGCCGCAGAAACAAATCTATCGAGATGCCCATCGTTCTCATCCAGGACCTCTCTTGTGCGAGACTCTCCAGTCGACTGCAGACCTATAACTATACACTATAGGAACGACATTTACTTTAACAATCAAACCACATTTTCAATGAGGCACAATATCATAAATCAACTTGTAATTATCAATTAAAAATTTTTCCACATATAGTTCCTGGATCTACTCATAGGTTATGTTGTTATGTGGTGCATGTTACACTGACCTTTCCAGCCTGTAGCTCTTTCTGAGCCAGCTCCACCAGGCAGCGGACCTTGGCAGCAATGCAGAGGTATTTGAAGAAGCGCTGGTGAGATGACCAGAACTGTCCCCACAGAGACTTCCTGCTGACCAGACCCAGCTCATCGGCTGCGCGCATAAACATTTGGAGTGCCTCCGCCCACTGGAGGTGTACACATAGATATATTATGGGGTTTTTTTTTACGTTATGGGAATAAGAGACAGTTTGGCATTTTTGTAAAACTCACCAGTTTGGCAGCTTTATTATAAACCACTTTAAAGTCATCGTCCAGTGCAATCTCTTCAACGTGGAAGGACACTCCTGAGAAGCTCAACTGTCTGGCAATGTACATACCACTAACTTTCATGTCCATGGCAACAATCTCCATGGCACCGACACCTCTGTATACAAATGAGAAATAAATGATTAAATATAACGTCATCTTTAGTTCCCACAGAATTCCCTGCTGTAGTACACACAGCAAAGGTATTAAAGTGTTACAGCCATACACACCTTTTCTCAATGGCATGCAGGAAGTCATCAAATGTTCTGAAAGGAGTGCCCTCACCCCAGATTCCCAGGCGGCTCATGTAGATCATATTCTTTGGCTCAGAGGCACCTGAACCAGACATAAGACGCGTATTGACATCTGAAATCTTTTTTTTTTATTATTGCCAAACATATATAAGAGTTTATGTCTGTCCACCTGTGGCACTAGCGTAAACCACTCTGGCCAGTGGGAGCTTGTTCTGCAGGTCAAGCACGGCTTTGCCCATCTTTGTCGATGTGGCATTCTTGGCTTTGTGGCATTCGTCAAAGATAATCTGTAGAGGACAATGGTCAAGGAAGAACAAGACACACAAGGAAAAAAAAAGGTGTACAACCACCCTTTTTGTTGAAATCAATGTGTTCAAGGATACAACTCCATCAAAGTCTGGCTTGCACCAATCCAAGATTTGTTTAATTCTCGTCCGGTGCTGTCCTCCCGCCTGGCTCTCTCCGATCAGCGCAGAGTACGTTGCAAACAGAACTCCTTCTGAGGTAGCTGTGTCTCCATACTTAATCTACAGTAAGAGGTTAGGTTTTATATAATTGTAAAGTACCACACTGATGTAAAGGTTGCTTCACATTTGAGTTTTTCACACCATTTTGACCCATTTGGACTCACCTTGTTTAAGGCATGCACAGGAATATAGGGTGAGTCTATATCCTTGAGATCTCTCTCTGCATCAAACTTCAGGTCATTAGATATACTGAACCTAAGGGCAGGGGCAGCAACATTAGTTATTCAATAATCTTAAGCATAAGTCACACCAGTGTAAACTAGTGTAAGCATGTGTTTTATTAGTGGCTTTATCTAAAAATGTAATGTAATGTTGATGCCTTTGCAGCGTCCCTTCTCTTACCACAGTGATTTCTTCCTTCCCTTAAGGTAGTTTTCCAGGATGATCCCTGCCACAGTGCGCCCCTTTCCGACCCCTGCTCCGTCTCCAATCAGGAAGCCTGCCCTCTGGTTATTCTGAAGGATCACTTCATGTTGCTGAAAGCCATCAAGAATAACAATGCTTTCACAAATGCTAACCCAAATGGTCAAAGAGAGTTTTAAACTAGACCTCAGTATGTTTACCTGACAAGCATAGACAACTGCTTCTAGCTGCAGAGCGGACAGCTGACCACTGTTAATAGACGATTCAGGAATAGACAGGGTGTAGGTGATGTCAGGTGGAGGAACACTGGAGAGGGTGTTGGTCTCCACTACGATGTCAGGATGAGAAATTCCAATAGTGGCTGAAAACAGGGCACACACAAAATTTTCATTCACAATTAAATAGTTGCAAAAATGTTGCAGTCAGTTGTTGACATTCATTCTGGTGACCTACATTTGGATGGTTTGTACTCAGCGTAGGTGTCTACATGTCCCAGTTCTTCTGACTCCTCTTCCTCTGCATCTTCTTCCTCCTCTGCGGGTGTTTGGGTTTTTGGAGCCTAGTACAAACATAATATATTGTTAACTATGTCCAATTAGGTCTGCTGCTAAAGAGAGTGTAGCTAAAAGTCAAAAATATAATATGTAATGAACAAATAATATTGGAAAAACAAGCCAAAAAATTAACAAGCCACATTTTGGGTAATATCTCAAAAATGTTACTGTTAATAAAGCAAATGCAACACGCAGCAATGCTTTCATCATCAATGCCAGTACAGTGTTGCTAAAGTCGGCCAAAGAATGACTAAACTAAAAATAGCATTTTATGTAAAGCGTTGTCAAAATGTGGCCCTTAGTCTGGTAATTAAAGCCTAAATGATTTGGATTGCAAACACAAAAGGTTCAAGTTGCAGTTACAAAAATGGAAATAAGCTCAGACTGGAGGGGCCTTACAGATTATGTGTGTATCAAACTAAATCGTTTTTTTTTTTGGCTACCTGAAATCCTAAAGGTGGGGTGCTGATAATAGCAGTTATATCATCCAAACTGGACAAGCCATGAAACCTGCTGCTCCCCTTCAGCTGCCAACAAAAATAAAGAAACACAAGCTCAATGTACAACACAATGCAAAACACATAAAAGACAAACAAAAACAAAATGAGAGATGATGTATTATGCACATGACTGAGCCCTTATGCACATGTCATAGACGTCTGGTGGAGGAGCACTCAGTGAAATGCAATCTGTCGTGTGGTGGTGAAAAGCCAGCAACAACAACAACAAAAGGCAGATAAAGCTGTGTGTTTTTGGGAAATGAGGGCAGAATGAAAAGGAACACATTAAAGACACTCATTTTCTGGAGGCAGGAGAAAAAGACGCAGTCTAGATTTATTTCAAAAAAGATATCTTCAAATTCATCTAATTCAAAGAGTGATCAACAACACTCAGCAAGAAAGTTTCTCTCTCATAACATTTGCGCTGGTTCTTTTTACCAAGGGGGCACTAAACTATTTTCTGTGATTTGTTCTACATAGTTACAGCTAGGGATGGGCGATATGGCCAAAAATCCATATTGCGATATACATTGCAGCCTCTTGCGATAACGATATATATT
Organism: Perccottus glenii; assembly: GCA_024416835.2. NCBI lineage: Eukaryota > Metazoa > Chordata > Actinopteri > Gobiiformes > Odontobutidae > Perccottus > Perccottus glenii. The sequence goes on from CM044559.2 coordinate 13,139,357, forward strand.
GCGATATATAAATTATAATAGAATCATTTCAGAACAGGTTACATAGATCCTAAGGAAAGCCAAACTGCTAAATGTATTTTTTAATGTTATTCCTGTATTCCTGAAAAGGAACTCACAATCTTCTTGCATAAAGCAACAGCACGGTCAATTCGGGGATCTTTCACACTTTTTTCTGTTGACAAACGTGTAAGATTGTATATGTTAATTTAATCTATAATCTCTCTCTCTCTCTCTCTCTCGCTCGCTCCCGCGCTCGCTCTTTGGCTGCATTGCCTGGAGCTCCGTGAAGTTGCTAGCTCCGTGAAGTCTTCACATACATGTTAGATGTTACTGAATGTTACATGTTACTGAATACCAGCTTTGCCAGCTCCGCAAAGCTGGTATTCAGTAACATGTTTCGTTTTGAGGTAGTACAACAGATTAGTCGTGTTACCTCTCTTAGCCGGAACTGTTGCCCCACACACTCTAGAGTATAATTTGCTGCTGCACGTCAGACGGCTTAAATCCGAATTACGTCCAAATAATGGATGTTGCGTCTTTTTCACCAGCTCCTCCGTTTAGTTTTCAGCCATGTTTCAAGCTGCAGCTCGTGGCTGTAAATTTTGCGGGGAAGTTGCGTCATCAACATGTATTATCGCGGTAGTGCAATAGAATTAAAATCTCTATCGTATGCCAATTTTTTTTCATTTATATCGCATATCGTTCATATCGCCCATTACTAGTTACAGCGATAAGAGGTAAGAATATATAGGGAATATCTAAATAACCCATAGTTGTCAGGACACAGTGGAAGTCATTCAAGTTTTCAGCTTACCTCTAGCTGACTCTGTGCTGGTGTGGTGGTGGTACTAGTGTTGATGTCCCATAGGGTGGGCACCGTGTCCAGGTTGTCTGTGCTGATGAAGGACTGGGCATCAGCATACTCTGACAGGGAGTCCGCCGGAGAAGAGAACAGAGAGTTTGTGGAGAGGTCATCAATGCAGGATAGATCCTAAAGACAGACAAAGAGACATGACGTTGAAACCTTCCTCTGAATTAAAGCAAAATGTTGGCCAGAGCTGAGAGTCATATTTACATTTATTCATTTTACATTTATTCATTTAGCAGACGCTTTTATCCAAAGCGACTTACATTACATTACCAGTGTTACAGTCACTGGAGGCAAGGTGGGTTAAGTGTCTTGCCCAAGGACACAATGACAGTATGAACTGTGGGGAGAGTGGGAATCGAACCGCCTACCTTCCGGTTGAAAGACGACCGCTCTACCCACTGAGCTACTGCCGCCCCATATTGAGTTGGCGCCCAATCAGAGAAGTGTCATTTAAAAGTGGCATGTCAAGACACTCGCCTTCACCATCACCCTTCGTTCATGCTTCCACCATGTTCATAATCAGTAAAACATGACCTGAAGATTCACTATAAAGAACACATAGCCACTCTGGGTGTAGGCCAACATGCCACTTTTTAGGAGTAACTTGAGAGGCTTAAGAGGTATCCACAGATGTGTGAGCATGTAAAACAGAACGTGAGGGGCAGCCATAATGAGAGTGCCATTTCAGCCATGGCTGCCTTCCAGTCGGACCTCTATTCATATCCTTTTCAAGCCATTAGCATGCCATGTTGTTTAACTAGTCTCTCACACAGGCACCCTAGGCCTTGTGAAATATATAAACATAAAGGTTGGAGATAGGGACAGAGGATTTACCATAGAGGAGGGGACTAAAACCATGGTATGAAAACAATAAGCCGAGGAGAAGAAAAAGAGCCTGTGTACACGCACTATATTTATTCTGTTTGGGCCATGTGCAGAGATTCCCACCGCCCTGTGTTCCAGCTAACCCCTCAGAAGTGGAGAGCAACCACAGGACACTTTAAAGTATTACACTAATAACAAGGTAGATCTACAGTACATACAGTAGATACATATAACAAACAAACTCACATTTAAAGAGACTTTGGTTGTTTCCTACAAGCACTTTTTCCTCGTATGAACAACTAGGTTGTATGTACAAAATGCCACTGCGCCTGAGAAAGAATGTTCAAGAACAGGGAACAAATGGAGATAAATGATTAACTGAGGAGCTGACTCAGTCTCAGTGATGCACTCTTACGGATTAATGCTTTAGACTCTGTGCTGGCTCTTGACACTGCTGCTTAATAGATATTACTCACAGTTCAAGTGAAAAGAAGACGTGCGGCTCTTAGCGTCAACATGACCGCATCATTTGGGATTGGGGCCTAGAGACGAACGAAGAAAAACACAGGCCTTTGTGTAGACATACTGACAAATGAAGGCATGTTCTTTCTATATGGATGTTTGTGTAATAGACAGAAGGCTCTTTCAAGGGTAGGGCTTATCGGTGCTATTATTATGTCTCTGCTAAACTCCCTCACCCTACCTTTCCCTGTGTGCGTGTGTGTAAGCGCTTCCTGGGGGCAAGATCAGGCATGAGCTCTGCAGGCGGCTGTGCCTGCTCAGTGAAACAACTGTGTTTTAAGGGCTAGAACTAAAACAGAGCTTCCACAGGCAAACACTTTTGCCACTTTTCTTTTTTTCTTCTAGGTTTTCCTATACATCTTATATGCCCTTGATTCTGTTATCTTTCTTCTTTACAGGTTTTTTTTTTCCTTTACATGGTCACCCTGTGAGTTATAGAAAAGAAGAAAAAACAGACGTCAACATTAGTTAGCTGTGAAAAATAAATTGGCACATATTGGAGACATATTGTATAATATTGCTTCATGTTGGGAATCATGAAAATTATAAGACTACTGTATATTCTAATGGTTCTAAAGAGGGTGTATTTTTATGAACAAAAGTTACAGTGTTACCTAAAGAAATTAATTAAAACATTTGTATCAAAAAGATTACACCAAATTAGGCTAAAAATGTCCCAGAGTAAATGAGTTTTAAGATGATAAGCACTGCTTCACGCTACGTCAGAAGGTGGTTTCTGTGTTTTACGTCATCACACCATCAAACAGAGCATAATGAGCACTGTGGCAATGCAGAGCATTTGGGGAGTGCCCCAATTCACAGAGGAATCACAGTGAGCTTCAGCAGGTTGGCTGGTGCCCACCGAGACATGGGCAAGCTCAGTAGCACACTAATCGAGTTGTTAAGCGGAGCGGAACAGAGGCAGCAGCGCTTGTCCCCCGGCAGGCCCCAGAACCCAGAGCTGCTTCATCTAGTGTTCCTCAGACCGGCTTCTGCCAAGACGAGATAAGGCTTAAATTCTAACGACTCTGATGGTAATCAGGCTCCTTCCAAAGCCACATGAACGTACAATTAATAATGCTGCCACTCTCACCCCCTTCTGCCTGCTGCATGAAGAAAATCTCAGTGTGTCTTTTTGTCTACAGGCATCTATTTATAAATTCTGTTTATGTTACATGAAATCTCCAAATGTCAGTTAATAGCTAGTGAAACAGTCCATATGTGAATATATATGCAGAGTGGTATATTGAAAACATTTTTTTTATACATTTAATTTTTGTCTGCATTTAACTGGCTGGGGTTTTTCCATTTCCATTATAAAAAACCTAAGATTTTATTCCCTGTACAGATTGGAAAGACAAGTTGAAATAATATAAGCTTTTATCAGAAAATTCAAACAAATCTGACCTAATATGTCAAACACACCCAGGCTCAAAGCAATAACTGAAGCAATATAACTCATGTAAATGAACTTATACCATTTGGAATTGGGAGAAACATCTGTTCCTGATATCAAACTATGACAGTGGTTAATATGACACTGCCAAAACTCCCTCAGTGCCCTAAAAGGAAATGTCTTATCTTCAACTTTTATAAACATTAAACACAAACAGATAATTTCCATAGATCTGGGAGCCTCAAACATTCCTAATAAAGACAAAACAGCTTCAATGAAAAATATCAAAGAGACAGCATTATGGATTGTAATTAAGTCTTATGACTGCAGCCTCAGATTATAAATCAAGGCTTGTGGTAATTAAGGTCTTTGTATTTCGTTTTGGTTTCTTGTCTCTTCTAAACGGCACTGTAGTCCTTGTGAGTAGTGAAAGTACCACTCCTTCTTCTTTCCAGGTATCGAAGTGCGAAGTTAAATCCTCCCACGTTATCACAAAACTATAAAGTCTTCAGCCACATCCTGTTGAAAGCAAAAGCCCGGTGCAGTGTGAGGGCAGACGGACCAGCTCCAGGGCTTCCCCCTCCTACACACTGCCAGCTCTTACTTGGCTGCTTTTCCGAGGCCATGAAACAAGTCCCCTGCCCTCCCCTTCACTTTCCCCCCACACACACACATACTGACATGTAGTACATATATATATAAATATAGACACACACACACACACACATACACACCGCCCTCACCTCTGCACGATCTCATCCACAGAGTCTATTTGACCCATATTCTCACTGATCCAAGTAAACGTTTAATTAAAGATATCATATTAGTCCATTAAGCACCAACCTAGTGTTAATTAGTTTTAAACAACTGTATGCGGCGTAACATTGCTCTTGTTCTGTCTGGATTATGTCTGTATTTCCACATGGCACACATGTATCTGTCCAACTGGGACTTTAATAGCACAGATGCAGGCTCTTACTTTCTCTGACCTTCTCACAGACTTAAGTGGACACTTTCTGGCAAAGTTTGATCAACCCGCTGCTAAAGACAGCCAGCAGTTGCGCTTTTATTTTTAGCAATAGGCTGAATTGTCTACTGTCCAATTGACTTATAAGTGTTTGAGTTTTTTTTAGCAACCAATATGTATAAGCAATCCCCAACCAGAAGACTCCGATGGTCTCCCAACCCTAACCTTAAACAGATAGGAGTTTGAATACATTTTTTGACACCATCATTTTATATAAAAATCTATCATACAAGCGGTTGGAATCTAAGTTACTGTGCTTGCTATGTAGAAAAGCAGCCACAACAAGCATGGAGTCACGTTCACATTTTTGCTTCCTATGTCAAACTGTAAAGGTCTCTGAGACTGTTGTGGTGGAAATGTTCAACACTATTAACAAGCCACATACTGATAAAAACAAAAATGTGCCAAAGTTCAGAATGAATGTGGGAGAGAACTGAAGTGCGACCGAAAAAAGGAACTGTACAAAGAAACTCCAAATTAAGCTGCAGTGAGTATTGCAACATTTTAAGAACAGTAAACTAGACACTACTGAAATTTTTAAATTGCTGCAGACCCCGTTTCAGTTTTTCAAGGTTATGCCGTGGTGTGGACGGACGAAAACATGCTAATTTTCTTAAATTAGTATAAGAGAGTGACAGTTTTTTTTATTTCAAATGTTTAGAGCAAGTCTCGATTTTATTAGAATGTACTGCTCATTACTTTAAATTTAACCCTTAAACTAAAACTCAAAATTTCTAAAACGCCCACGCCAATGAAAATTTTGCTCTACAATTTGAAATGAAATCTGGATTATTTGGATTATTGTTTCTGTACTACATTTTCATGTAATGAGACGACCAATATTTAACACATAAACCAAGCAACCTGAAATATTTTTCTTACATATTTACTAGGTTTTTTGGTCATATATTGGATATGTGTCTATCCGTTCATTAAAAGCAAAAAAAAAAAGCGATGACAACTGATCACCTAACCAAAGTAACAAATCCCATATTGAGGATGTTGCAATGTGAAGGACGACAGACAGGTTTAACGGCAGTGCTTAAATTACATTTGTGCACTGCAAGTCAATTAAAACGAGACCAAACATTGTGTCAGACGTGTCTAGATCCCAGACTAGACTATTCTAGACCCGTCAAAGTGGTAAACCCTGAGCAACCCGCTGACAGGCGGAACTTCATGTTGTGCCAAGTCAGAGAAGCAGACACAGCCAGGAAAAGGATCGCCGCTTACAAGCCTACTCGAATTTTCCAGTGTTTTCATATGTTCTGGAAAATAAAAGGATGCCATGTCGACTGAGAAGGACAGAAAAGAAGTTTGTGTGTATTTAAGAAGACCTCGAGATTGCAGTCACTATTAGAAATGCGTAGTAGGGCTTCACAGAAGAAGAAGATGCTGAATGTGCTGATCACAAAAGATAGGTTTATGCCATTTGAAATGCTTATCACCAATATTTAAGGGTTTTTCTTTTCTTTTGAAGTTTTCAGCTGTGGCATTCAGTGACACAGAATTGTTTTTGGATTTCACAAATTGAAATGTCTGCGTGAGAGTGTTTAGACTTTAGTTTTAGGGTTCATATGAGGTTGCGGTTGAGGAGAGAGAAAACCTTTTGCCAAAGGCTGTAGAAGCTGCAGTAAGTTGCGCCTCAAGTGAAAGAGTATTTGTTGGTTTGAAGAGTGCTAACACAAGATGACGTCTCGTTTGTGCAGAAATTTCAACATAGCCCTTGCTATGATAGTATGTGCTGACATGTGCAGAAACATATGAGAGGAAAAATAATAAATGTCTGAAATTCTATGAAAAACTCAGAAATCAATCTGCTGTTTAAACACTGAACTAGAATGCATTTTCTGGACTGTTCTTTTTTTTTATTTTTATGTATTTACAATGTCCCTGATTCTAGAATAATTAATACGACAAGCATTTAAGGAAACAGTATATTCTCAGATCTTATATAAACTTTCACTTGTAAAACACCTACACTTTCACACACTGTACGGACCTGTGACTCGAGACAATTCTCTTATTTGGAGTAACACTCTGTTATCTAATGTAGTGGGAAAATAAGTGCATTATAAAAGAAACAGGGGCCTTAAGTTTCCAAAAACAAGAATTACAATGTCTCACAGGTTTATCTGGATTCATATTGCGCCGCAAGCAGACTTTTTATTTCTCATCCGTACAAAATAAAAACAGTTATGTCAGGATCGAAAGATGCAAGGTCAAGTTGAACATTAAAAAAAGCCTCATTACTATCCTTAAATCACTACTAGCAGATTATAAACTGTGGGAAGAAGATGATACAGAGAAACAGTCCGGACAAAAATTAAGTTAATTCACAGTGGGACATTGTAGTTATACCAAACAGACAAAAGAAATGAATACAACACCACTATACTGAGGATATGACACTTGTTGAACTGCCACAGAGCTATTCATATTACCATTGTATAATAAGGAGACTTCTTCACTCTCTATTGGGGTATAAAATGCTCTTATCTAACCTGCTTCTCATCCCTAAATGAAAATTGAGTGGGAGTATTTAATTTTATTCATATTATGTTGATTTGGACAATTAAGAAATTCACTGTCATTTGCAATAGCTTCAATTGTTTGGTCACCACTAAAATATTATAAGCCTATTTAATGCAAAAAATTGCATTGTAAACAATTCAAGTACTTGCAAATAAGTCCCCCTTTCACTCTGTTCTTCTCTAATTCACTCCTGTTAAAATGCCTCACTAGTAATGTTTATTCACTTCCAGTAAGCAGCATGGCAAAGTCACACTTTAACGCAATACCAGGAAACAATGTGGAGCCCACCATGACGCAGACACGCTCTGCAGGTTGATCCTAGGGCTTTGCTGATATTTCTTACAACACATACATGCAGCATGTCTGATCATTGTTTTATTGGCCAGTTTAAAAGAAACCTTGACAGTTTTTCAGCATGAATTTATGAAAATAGTTCCTGGTATTTCTGTAAAAATTCAGGAGAAATTAGATCCACAAGCTGGTGCAAGAAATGAGTCAATAGGTAGTGTCATGTGATGAATGATTTAAACTGAATGATGAAAACAAAACGATATTATGCAAAGCTGTCCGGTAAAATGAGTGCCGTTTAGTGTGACAAGATATCAGGCACAGGCACTTACTGGAAGCCAGCGAGGAGTGAGGTGACCATCATTTGTCATAGTTCCTGGCCAGGAATGAGAGGCTGAATGGAATGAGGGGTGACTAACGTACACGTTGGCCTCGGAACATCTATCCACATATTCTTACAGTGGGTGTTTAAACAGGCATATTGGCCTTCAATAAATGTTGCCAATTTTATGACAGTTGAACAATACAATAGGGAAGGCAAAGATCACAAGACCATGTCAGTTAGTGGTATTAGTCTAAGGAAGTACTTTATAAATCCATTCAAGGAAGTTCAGGTTATATACACATTCCTTTGTTGGCAATTTACCAACTTACGCACATGCTTATCTATGTTTTCAAATAAACACAAAAAAAAGTTGTCATATAACCAGCTTTCAACTTAGAACGACCCTTAAAATTATTGTAAATCTATATAGTATGAGCTCTTAATTCATCATAGGTAGTCAAATGGTACCTTTGGCAGCGGCCGTCCCAGTTGTGCATATAGTTTAGTCCAAAACTGCATGAGAGACATGGGTCCAATGCTGCAGACAGGTCAGATGCACTCACACTTCTTCCATGTGATGTTCACCTTCCACCAGCTGTTGACTACCACTGGTCCTGTTCCCAGTTCCTCTGCACGGCTCCACACACGCCTGTGGCGCAGGTACCGGTGCTGTGGCCGTCATACACAACTTCTCCCCAGCAGAGGCACGGACTGGTCTAAAGCATGCTTCCTGCTCCACCAGGACAGCCAGGTATTTGCATTGAGGTTTTTGTCATAGTGATTGTGGACTAGTTCCTCAGAGCTCAAGGTGCTATGGAGTCAGAGTGAGTGAGTGAGAAGGGGGTGGGAGGGGCGAGGAGGGCAGCAGAGGGAGGGAGGAGGGGAGGAGCTTTCAGGAAATGATGCTTTTGTTGGTAAGTGACTAGAGTTACTGGCAGTCAGGCCCATTTTACTGTACATGGTGTAACTCAACCGCATTTGTAGTGTAAACAGTATTGCGCTGTGGACCTGGCCGCTTCTCACACCCCTGCTGCTTACTGCTCTGTTTAATGGGCCCAGGCCCCTCTTTAATGATTATTATATTTAGAGAATGACTTTCTGCCTGGCTCTCTGCCTTACTTCATTCCCTTTATTTGGTCTGCACAGGATTAATTTCACAGGCCGCTCTTCTGCTAATGACTTCAGATTAATAGAGTGATCGATAGCTCGGAGGTGTTAGCACTAATGAGAAGCCAAACAATTCAGCTAATTAGCCAAACGGGGAGAAGGGGTACTATCCTAACATTTCCCTTAATTAATTATTGTTGTGCTAACTGCTTTAGTTATTTATTTATTTTTTTATTGATTCAAAACAATTTTGTCTTACTGGAATCAGAGGCACAATTTATAATAAGAATATCCTTGGAAACTAAAGGTAAATGGGATATTTCAACAACGCTGAGAAGCTGATCAAAAACAGAGTTTAGATATAAGCTTCCTTTCAATGTAACTCTTCAGCAGCTGTCACAAATAAGGAAACTGAAGAATTAAAACAGCAGAAATAATGCAATTTGTCTCATTCCACTGAAGTATATAGGGGGCCATTTGCAGTGCTTCCTGGAAGACGTGATTGCAAAGTTGGATAATAAGGTAGCATCATGTCCATCTCTGCAGGACTTGGTGGGGGGGGGTGTCAGACGCTCAGAGACGGCGCGGCGCCGGTCCATGGTGTCATCTTGGTATGAGTGGGAATTCTCTAAATAATGTGAGTGTGCGTGAGCCTCGGTCACAGAGGGTCATCGGGGAGCAATGCATCATTGATGAGCTTCTTAAGAATACACTTACACATTTACCTCATTATATCGCAGTTTAAAGCAAGAAGGATCCGGAGAAAACCCAGCTGTTTTGACACTTAATATATGCATATATACACTTTTGTTTAGACTTTTGGGTAAAGTGATCAAACTCTAAAGCAATAGGTGCGCTCCCAAAGGGAAAAAAAGAAATGAAACTTCCACCATTAGACGGTGGCATCCTGCTGACAACACTAAAGTATATCATAAGGAAGTAAAGGTAAAAGGCTGAATGCCAGCTGATTTCATAAGTCTCAGGAGGAAAAAATAAACAAGACAAACCTGATTATTTTATATGCCGGGAATACTGCACCTTTCCTCTATATTAAGACAATGGTGAAGTCTGAACAAAGCCACGCAAAATGAATTGGGTTGCACATTCTTCTTTTTCTATATGCGTAATTTTCCGGTTCTGAGGAGCATAACAGCAGTAAGAACTTTGTGTGACAAAGGTGTACAATAAAACAAACAAAAGAATAATCCTAAGAAAACATACAACTGAAACACACTCACAAACATTGCAAATGAACTACAGCACTAAAAAAATTGCAAGTGCATAAATGTGTGACTGCATAGATTAGACACAGCGCAGAAGTGAAATGCGTTAATGTGTGTGTGCTCGCAGGATGCTGTATTCACTCTTTGAGGTTAGCCAAAGTGGTTAGTGAATGACTTTTGGTTTTTTCTCTTCCAGTAAGCTGTGTTTCACTGATTTGTATAAACATGCACCTTTTTTAAATCCACAAAAATTAGGTGAGTGTGCACGTGTGGATCCATACACTACACTGCAATGTGTGTTATCATTGTGGTGAGTGTGAGATGGGATTCATGTTGAGGCCACAGAAAATAACTCTGTGGAACTTCTGCATCCAGCTCTTCGTTTCTACTTTTTCAAAAATAAGGGCTTCTATGAAGAGATCAATAAGGTTTTTCAGACTTTTATGAAAGTACCTTGTTCAAAGTCTGTTTAATTCATGGTTCCACAATTTACTTTGCTTCCATTTATTTATTTTTCTTGCTGGTGTGTTCTAGCTAGTGTGCTCTTGTAAGTGTTCTCTTGGTGCTCTTGCTAGTGCGCTCTTGCTAGTATTTTTGTGCTCATGCTATGAGTTCTTGCTAGTGTGATCTTGATGGTATGCTTTTGCTAGCATTCTTGCTACTGTGTTCTTGCTAGTGTGCTCTTGCTAGTGTGTGTACTTGGAGTTTGCTCACAAATACGTAATTACAGGTAATAAGTTACTGGTCATTTAAAATCACTCATCTGCCCCAGACATGGGTATTGTGTAGGTTTATGGGTTTGGAGATGGTATTTTGTTCTCTATTACATCATTTAGAGGATGGTCCGTTTTGGATCCATCTATCAAAATATCACTTGACCCTCAATGAGTTCCCCAAAAAGCATTATTTTTCTTTCTTACTACTGTTATTTTAACTTTCTGATTAGTTTTGATATCTTACAATCCTATATAACAATAAACTAGGCCTGAGCAACAATCAGAACATAATCATGGCCATACTGGCATACTCACAAGTTCTTTCTTTTTCCAATCTCTTTTGAAAAATGTTTTGCTTTAATAGTGGAGCATTTAAAGTCTTAAAGTAAAATAAAAAAAAGTTATAATATTGATTTGATGTCTTCTTGCCAAGGTTTATCAGAGGGTAATGATAAAAAATATGGGCAATAAGAAAGCAATGTGTAAATTAAACTACCATAAATACATAATTACCTGGAAATGGCAAATTTGCTAAGTGTCAGTGATATATTTTAATTCAAATATCTGGTTATTTAGCAGCAAGAAAATAAAGGTAATTAAAGGTAATTAATAAGTGTGTATTCTATGCCTCAGAACATAATTAACAGCACATTCATAAACTTAGCAATTTATTTCATAATGTATGTCATCAAGGGGATTTATATTTCCAAAAGTAAAGTCTCACTGGGACACTATTAATTCTTAAACAAACAATCTCTGGACTCTTTCATGTTCCCAGTAATCTAGAGATAGACTTCCTGTTCACGTGCTCTCAAACTCTCAAACGGCAGGGCACTGTGTAAACCAGACGAGGCACTGAAAACTCTACAGCTGTTGTAAACACAGAGCTCACCTGACTTTTCAAATTATAACACATTTGTTATGTTACCCTACACAGAGCAAAGTGTGAATGAGAAATGTTCTGGGCACCATGGTAACAGAGGGGGAAAGAGGAGAAGGCAGCCTGAGTGTGTGAGGTGTTAGTCACAATGACCGCATGACTTAAATTCTCCCTGCATGCCTCACATGGAAGGGAGTGTCCAAAAGCAAGACGGAACAGCTGAGAAAGCACCAACACGGGCAACAAATTCTCACATCCACGCAACACAGGCAATAAAAAGAAAATTCTCCAGCCATCCGCGTCCCCACAAAATCAATGCCAATCGCGTCCTGCTGTTGGCTTCACAGACAAGAGCTCAATGGCTGTCAAAGTTTTTAGTGTCTAGACTGACACACATTTGTTGAAGATTTATGTAAACAAATGAAGAGCTAAGTAAAAGAGAAAACTAGGGAAATCCCACATGAATCATTAACTCGATGATGATGCCATGAATCATGTGACATGGCTAACACAGCACTTTTTGTGTAGACTTAGTTATTAAATACAAAAAATATTAGTATATTTCCACAGGACAAATGTTAGACACCTGAAAAACAAACTGGAAGTAAAACTATGGTGTTTTGCCCAAAGAAACCTTTCAAAGAGAAAATGAAAAAATACAGTCAGGTCCATAAATATTGGGACATTGACACAATTCTAATCTTTTTGTCTCTTTACACCACCACAATGGATTGTGTCCTAGCGTGTCCTAGGTCTTCCCCGGGGTCTCCTCCCGGTGGGACATGCCCGGAACACCTCCCTAGAGAGGCGTCCAGGAGGCATCCGAAACAGATGCCCGAGTCACCTCAGCTGGCTCCTCTCAAGGTGGAGGAGCAGCAACTCTACTTTGAGCTCCTCCCGAGTGACCGAGCTCCTCCTCACCCTATCTCTAAGGGAGAGCCCCGCCACCCTGCGGAGAAAGCTCATTTCAGCCGCCTGTATCCGGTATCTTGTTTTATTCTTTGTGAATAGGGGACCAATGGGCGGATAACATCCATAATTATTTACAATCTATGGTCCTGACCCAAAGCTCATGACCATAGGTAATCTATGTCTCTCTCACCTATGGTCATGAGTAGTAATGGGCGATATGAACGATATGCGATATAAATGATAAAAAATTGGCATACGATAGAGATTTTAATTCTATTGCACTACCGCGATAATACATGTTGATGACGCAATTTCCACGCAAAATTTACAGCCACGAGCTGCAGCTTGAAACATGGCTGAAAGCGAAACGGAGGAGCTGGTGAAAAAGACGTTATTTGGACGTAATTCGGATTTATGGGCCAATTAGCATGGCGTCTGACGTGCAGCAGCAAATTATACTCTGTAGAGTGTGTGGGGCAACAGTTCCGGCTAAGAGAGGTAACACGACTAATCTGTTGTACTACCTCAAAACGAAACATGTTACTGAATACCAGCTTTGCCAGCTCCGTGAAGACTTCACTGAGCCACGTCAATTATAAGCAGAATGACTGCGGGCTACGAGGCCAACACTGTGAAGGGGGTTTGCGAAAGGAGAAAGAGAGCCGTAAAGTGGGACCAGTGTAGCCGCAGCTTAAACCAAACCTCGGAGCGGAATGAAAGAGACCATATGTGAGAAAAGATCATCACTCGGGGAAAGTGGAGGGGTCCACGGGGTCTGTTGAAACTAATGGTGGGGTTAATCCATTTCCCGGAGCTAGCATAGCCAGGCAATGCAGAGCGAGAAGCGCGAGAGAGAGAGAGCGCGCGAGAGCGAGCATGAGAGAGAGAGATTATAGATTAAATTAACATATAAAATCTTACACGTTTGTCAACAGAAAAAAGTGTGAAAGATCCCCGAATTGACCGTGCTGTTGCTTTATGCAAGAAGATTGTGAGTTCCTTTTCAGGAATACAGGAATAACATTTAAAAATACATTTAGCAGTTTGGCTTTCCTTAGGATCTATGTAACCTGTTCTGAAATGATTCTATTATAATTTATATATCGCAATATATATCGTTATCGCAAGAGGCTGCAATGTATATCGCAATATGGATTTTTGGCCATATCGCCCATCCCTAGTCATGAGCAACCTTTAATCTGCTCCTTGTAAATGGGATAATGAGGGAATAACACACACCTGGCCATAGAACAGTTTTTGGTCCCTTAAAAAGTGGGAGGCACATATATAAACTGTTGTAATTCCTACACCGTTCACCTGATTTGAATGTAAATATCCTCAAAAGCTAAAAGTCTCCAGTTAAAGCACATCTTGTTTATTTCATTTTAAATTTATTGTGGTGGTGTATAGCCAAAAAGATTAGAATTGTGTCGATGTTCGAATATTTATTATTGTAAAACTGATCCATGCTAACTGACAGTACAAATCTTTCCAGCAGGTATGAAGAAATGCTGTAGGGGATAATGCTTAAAAAAAAAAATATATATATATATATATATATATATATATATATGCTCCGATATTGACTAAAAATAGCTTGATCGGCGAACCCCAAAAGCGCCGATCAAAAAAGCCGATCGAGTGACATAAATCATGCGACTTTTTTTACACGTGCATGCACGGCGCAGCACAGGTATACAACAGCAGAGCGGAGCTTGTCAGTGGCAACATGAGCTCTCCCCTCTGGAAGTTTTTCAAAGTGTCCGATAAAGATGTAAAGTTAGCCGTTTGCAATGTATGTCGTTGCTTGCTTCCTCTAGGTGGAAGCAAGCAACAGTCATTTTAACACCACTAATATGATTAGGCATCTTAGAACACGCCATACAACTGAATATGTAGAGTATGAGAAACTAAACCAACCGTCTACAGTTTTTTTTTCTCAATACAGTTAATTTAGAGTTAGTTTCATTTCATATATATATATATATATATATATATATATATATATATATATGCTCTTGTCGACGCTTCCACACCTACTGGCTAAAGAAGCTCACTGCACTCCACGAGCGCCTTGCAGCACAAATGAACCAGCTGCTAAGGGATGGGACGCACCCTGAATGGCTTACCGAAGGGCGTACAATCCTGATCCTGAAGGATCCCACAAAGTACAGTACAGTCCCATCCAACTATCGGCCAATAACTTGTCTCTCCACAATATGGAAGCTCATGTCAGGCATCATTGCGGCTAAGATAAGTGGGCACATAGATCAATACATGAGCAAAGCACAGAAGGGCATCGGCAAAGAAACCAGAGGAGCTAAACACCAACTCCTGGTTGACAGAACAGTCACCCAAGACTGCAGAACCCGACACACAAACCTGTGCACTGCCTGGATTGATTACAAGAAAGCATATGACTCAATGCCACACACATGGATCACTGAATGCTTGGAGATGTACAACATCAACTCAATGAGGTTGTGGAAAACCACCCTTGAGGCCAATGGCAAGCCACTTGCACAAGTAGGAGACGCTCTATCCCCACTGCTGTTCTGCATAGGCCTGAACCCCCTCAGCCAAATAATCAACAAGACTGGCTATGGATACCGACTCAGGAATGGGGCCACCTCCTCTACATGGATGACATCAAGCTATATGCCAAGAGCGAGCGGGACATCGACTCACTGATCCACACCACCAGGATCTACAGAATGGGATGTCATTCGGGCTTGAGAAGTGTAGTCGAATGGTGACAAAGAGAGGGAAGGTAGTCCACACAGAAGGGGTCTCACTCCCAGAAGGAACAATAGCAGACATTGAGGATGGTTACAAGTACCTTGGAATACCACAGGCAAATGGCAACCTCGAAGAGGTAACAAGGAAAACAGCAACTGCCAAATACCTCCAACGAGTAAGGCAAGTCCTAAGAAGTCAGCTCAATGGCAAGAACAAGGCACGGGCAATAAACAGCTACGCCCTGCCAGTGATCAGAATAATAAGGTGGCCAAAGGAAGAGATACAGACCACAGACATTAAGACACGAAAGCTCCTCACCGTGCATGGAGGGTTCCATCCCAAATCCAGCACCCTGAGACTGTACGCTAGCCGTAAAGAAGGCGGCCGTGGACTAGTGAGTGTGAGAGCCACTATCCAGGATGAAACATCCAAGATCCACAAGTACATCAAAGATAAGGCCCCAACAGATGACGTGCTCAGTGAATGTCTCAGGCAATGGGGACCAGAGGAAGAGGAGCTGGAGGAGGGAGCCATCATGGGAGGACAAACCCCTACATGGGATGTACCACAGGAACATAACTGAAGTGGCTGATATCAAGAAATCCTACCAATGGCTAGAACGCGCCGGACTGAAGGACAGCACAGAGGCACTCATCGTGGCTGCACAGGAGCAGGCCCTGAGCACCAGAGCAATAGAGGCCCAAATCTACCACACCAGACAATCCAACACTTAACTGCAGGGTGTAAGATGCGGGCAGGGAAAGCATACATGGAGCGCCATAACCAAGTGGCTGGCATAGTGTACAGGAACATCTGTACGGAGTATGGACTGGAAACCCCGAGGTCAAAGTGGGAAACACCTCCAAAGGTGGTAGAGAATGACCGAGCCAAGATTCTGTGGGACTTCCAGATTCAGACTGACAGAATGGTAATGGCGAACCAACCAGACATTGTGGTGGTGGACAAACAACAGAGGAAGGCCGTTGTGGTTGACGTGGCAATACCAAGTGATTGCAACATCAGGAAAAAGGAACATAAAAAACTAGAGAAATACCAAGGGCTCAGAGAAGAGCTGGAAAAGGCTTGGAAGGTGAAGGCGACAGTGGTGCCTGTGGTCATCGGAGCACTCGGGGCAGTAACCCCCAAACTGGAGGAGTGGCTACAGCAGATCCCTGGAAGAACACCAGACATCTCGGTCCAGAAAAGTGCAGTACTAGGAACAGCAAAGATACTGCGCAGAACCCTCAAGCTCCCAGGCCTCTGGTAGAGGACCCGAGCTCGAAGGATGAGACCACCCGCGGAAAGTGAAGGACAAAGTATATTATATATAATATATAGATATTAGTCCCGGCCCTAATATATATATATATTAGGGCCGGGACTCGATTAAAAAAATTTATCTAATTAATTTGAGGCTTTGTAATTAATTAATCAAAATGAATCGCATTTTAATTGCATATAAATATTTGACTTGAGAACAGTGAGAAGTAATTTTTCACATGGATTTTTAGTATACCATTGAATAATGACTGAAGGACATCGACCACAGGCTCGATGTGCTGCTGTGATACGCAAATTCCTTGTTGCATAGCTTGCACACAACCATGCTCTTGTCGACGCTTCCATCCTTTTGTTTTTTAAAACAAAATTTCCCATCCACGGGGCCAAGCAAAGCGGTCTCGTCAGCTTCTTAGTTCATGTTGACTGTGGTTTGTTGTTGTCGGAAGTCAAGAACGCTAGTTGGTGCTTCAGTATAATCGGTCCGTCGAAACTCATTCATTGAAAAACGTTCCGCGGTGCAAAAATAAGTGTGGTATTTTTTTGCGTAATTAATCCTAATTAACGCATTAAAGAACGCGTGATATATATATTTCATATCTATCTATCTATCTATCTATCTATCTATCTATCTATCTATCTATCTATCTATATAGATATATAGATAGATAGATAGATAGATAGATAGATAGATAGATAGATAGATAGATAGATATACACCAATACAAACTGCAAAGAGAGAGACCCCAAACATAAAGCCAATGTCATTAGAAACCAATGTCAATGTCATTAGAAACCTAGAAATCTTTAGCATATGGAATAAGAGGAATGGCCCCCACGGATTTGGAGTTTTCTTTTGTAAATAGATAAAACATACAATTCAATTTTATATTTTTGAAAGCATTCTTCATTTATAGCATTTCATTGAACCTGCCTTAAAAAGCTGCACAGTAGTCTACATTTTGTTCTTGTTATACTCCAAGATGAGGCTTTTGTTTCTGTTACTGATTAAAAAAAACAACATGACAGCTTCATTCTAATGCAGGAATTAACTACATGACGTGTCTCCACATTTTTTGTGTTTTCATAGAACAGTTCCTGAAATATTCCTGAAATATGTATAGAAATATAATCTTCTTTGGACAATACATTCAGATCATTTGCATTTTGAAGCTAATTAAAAATGCATAATTCATTGAGAACGCACAATCAAGCAGAGAAATTACTTTTCCACATCACCCCTATCATTACTTAACCCATATTTACTGCTTTGGCCTCATGTTGAACCAGGAACCAACAGGGCCTTTTTCTTAGCATCGGACAAACTGCAGTCGTTGGGGGAACAGAATGCTCACTAACCCATGACTGTCCTCTTTAAAACTCATCATTATGGCGTATTGCGTGTTAATACAGGACCATAATGACGCTCATCAGCTCAGCCCAAATGGACCCCAGATAAGAAACTTGTGTGTGTCATTACAACTGCCTTATTCATAAAGCACTGGCTGGAGTTAAACATTGAAATGCAAAACAACAGCCTCTCCAGCTCCTTAAATCATCTCTAAAAACATTCTGGATACACAAGTACTAAAGAAAAATCAAGATTAAAGAAAGAGATGCGGTTCAGTTTTTTTTTTTTTTAACGGCATGCCTCGACAGGACCAGGACAGGTACTACAACGGTCTAGACTTTAATCTGGCTTGCCTAAGGGTGCATTACGCTGAACGCACATGAAAGGCAGGTTGAAAAATGTGAGAGGAACGTTCCTTCTGTCTAAATTGTAACACAAAGACAGAGAGAGATAAAAAAAACGAAAGCGCAACCAACCTGTGAGAAGTCTCCGTTTCTGGGAAGAGTCAGGCTGGAAAAGTCCATATCCGAGAATCCCGAGTACATATCCATGTGCACATCCGAACCTGTGGTAGTGCTGCTGTTCAAGTGGTATTGCCTGAAAGGAGAAAATGAGAAAGGGTATTAGATTGTGCCATTCAAAAATTTATTAAAAATGTGTCATACAGAATGGTTAAAGTGCTATATATGATTTTGAAAGAATAAAAGTAAATGTCACATAGAATTTGCAATTCTATGTGACAATTGCTTTTGCTTTTTGCAATTGATATTACAAAAACAACCAATTTCATATGTCCTAGCCAAGTTAAGGTCACTTACCGTCTCCATAAACTAATTTTATACACCTATATGTTTTAAGTCTTGCCATTGACCTATATTGCTCTAGAACAACACTAAAACCAAAAAAGCCTGAGCAAGTAAGTCAGATTATTCTAGAAACAGAATTAAGAAAGAAGAAGCACAACATGAAAAGAAGAATTGCTCCTACCCACTTTGAAAATCCTCGCGCCACCTTTCCTTTACACAAAGCATTCTCCTCTAAACTAACAGCTCCGCTCAAACCCTGTATGTCCCCATTTCTTGTTAAGTTCAAGTCATCATCAAGCAACAAGCCCCAGTGCTGAAAGTAATGGAAGGACACTCAAAACGAAAGTGAATGCGTACATGCTGTAACTTATCACAGTGCAACCCAGCATTTCTCTTGTCCAATCACGTGCCATGGCTTTGACTCAGCAGGATTGGGCTTGGCCAAAGTCTTTTTCAATAGGATTTGACAGTGTGTTCTCCAACATGGGCTAGAGATCAGAAAGGATGATTGTTTCAAACAGTAAGATGAAAAAATATCCAAATAAACAACAGTAAACTTCACATGGTCAATTTGAGGCTAAAAGGTTTTAAGCAATAAATCACCTTAGGGGGTCATACTGTTTAAATCAGAAACAGTTCAAGCTGAAAAATAATAGCATCTCCACTGGGAATTCTCTGCTCTAACCCTTTAGCCCACAATGATACCGCAGTGATACTGTAGCAGGAGCTTGCCAAACCATATCTTCAGCAGCTTTCCAACATCAAAAAGCTGGTTAATATAATAAGCCTCCAAGCCAGAGGGGCCAACACATTTACTGTTTACATGTAGAACCCAGTAAGCAGCATCTTTAAAGGCAGTCATTATTTTACAATCTGTCATCTGAGTGTTAATAAAACTGAGCAGAGATATAATGTAAGTACTATTTCTCTGCGGTTTCATCAGTAACCCTGAGCTGTTTAATCACGTGACAACCGAAAAAGAAAAAAAAACAGGGTGGGGCAGTTTATGGGCTAATAAAAGGCAATAAACTCAATCACTGAACCTCAGTAGCACTTCACACATAAAGGGACTAATATGAAACAGCTATAATACATTTAACTGGAACAATACAACAGGGGACAAGTCATAGTGAAAGGAAATAATGAAATCTGTCATCAAATAAAACACAAACAAGACAAAACGTAAGTGCCCATTATACTACAGTGCGTTTGTATCCACTGATGCATTACAAGACCTAAATCTTGAGTCACTTAAGGTCTTGGTTGAATTTTAGTGGAAGTTGCATTGGGGTGTATTTCTTGTAACATGGCCCACTGAGCTTATGCACTCAGGCCTTCACACATCCAGTTGTGTTTTCGTTCCAAGTAGTCTGTTTTGACAAATGGGCCAGGAGACTAGACAATTTTTAACAGAAAAAAAAAACTATATAAAAATTGTCAATTAACCATAAAAACATTAAACCATAAGACAGTTACCGTCATCTCTTTTTACATTTGGCTCAAACGAGAAAATCTATTCTACTTTAAAATGGAACTGGTGACATGGTCATATTCTACATCCATGTTTGTCCCCTTAATCTGAGTTTATAATACAAAAATGTGTCTTTTCACAGATCCGACTTCTTACACCCTAAGCATTTTATACTGTACTTTATTTTCAGGTCAATGCTTTTTGTCAGTGTGCTCAGAACCCCTGGCTTTATCTCAATAAACAAACAGAATGGTATCTATTCTTCAGAATACAGACTAAATATTACCAAATGAGTCAGTTAAGACTTTACATGAAAGTAGGAGTAAAACATTGTTTATGATTCATTAAATAGTTAGTCATACTTAACCAGTGCCTAATGTGTAGTCATTATAATGTGTTAAAGAAACACATTATATAGAAACAAATTTGAGTAACTTTTAGTATTGAGTAATAAAAGACATTAACTCACACCCTTTACAAACCCACTCCTAAATTCCTTGGAAGAGTTCTTTCTTCCAGCCAGCAGTTATGAAACTTAAACTTGTGTCCTATTAAGAGGCTACAGAAATGTGAACTTTGAGTCAAGTCACTGGGAAGTATTTCATTTTAGCTTCACTTGCTTTAACAGCCTGTGATAAGGCTATAGTTTTTTTTTTTTTAATCATCAGAATCTTAAATATGTGTGTGTGACGTATAGGAAAAGCCTAGAAGAGCTGCTGTGTAAATTACAAAAGCACTGGTCCAGTACCAGCTCCTTCACGCTAGTGTCATTTGATCTTTTTACTCCTCAGCCATGTGAACAGACAACTGAAGGCTGCAGTTTAATCAATTCAACTGTAAAGTGTAAGTAAGGACACAGTAGAAATGAAAGAAAAAGCTAATTTAAACTTTTTTTGTGTGTGGAAAATACACAAAGACATGTTTACGCTGAAATCGTACAACAATGTATTCATTATGAGAGTTGTGGGTTTGGTCACATCATTTGTGCATCTCTTAAAAGCTTGTGATGTCAGAAAATGCCACTTTTCTAGTGAACCAGAAAACCACAGGCCGTCCTCTCACGTCATTCAGCGTTTGAAGTCCTAAACACATACTCATAGCAGTTACAACAGAATAGATAGCTTTGTTTGGATTTTTTGTTTA
Source organism: Perccottus glenii (assembly GCA_024416835.2). Classification (NCBI taxonomy): domain Eukaryota; kingdom Metazoa; phylum Chordata; class Actinopteri; order Gobiiformes; family Odontobutidae; genus Perccottus; species Perccottus glenii. The sequence goes on from CM044559.2 coordinate 13,160,772, forward strand.
ACAGGTAGAGAACAGTATTTGTACTTTTGTATACAAAAGAATAATGGAGAGCGCTTCATGGATCTGTTTGAAGAGAAACCAGTCAAGTGCTCTTCAGAACCGGCAGGTGATTTCTTAAGATAGACTTAGTTAGCACTCCAACAGTTACAAAATAAAAAAGCCTCTTTTATTGCATGGCTAGTTAAATTTAAAAACGCACCAACACGTTTCAGCTCCAGGTGAGCCTTCTTTGGGGTGCACACTCAGCCCAGGTGTCTCAATTATATAGGAATGGGATGGGCTTTTTGTATATTTCTATTTCAAGATATGTGCCAACCATTTAAAACATACTGCATACAGTATTGTTATTGTATGCATGAGAGTTATGGGTTAGGTGTAGAAAGTCAAAAGTTCACCCATTTCATAGTCTCTTTATCCACTCAACTTTAGCCCAACAGTCTATCATTACTGTACAATCATATTATTACACTGTTTATTTAGACACATGTAATTGATGGCCCGTTGAGCTGTTTAATTAGCACTTATATGCTATACTGCATATATTTCCTCCTACATCTGTAATACACTAACAACCTCTACTAAAGCTGAGCCTATCATCTCTAATTTTTTTACATTTGCAAGTAAATGAGGCAAAAAAAAAAGGATAATAGTGACTGCTGAGATTTCAATATACAGTGAACAGCTTAATATTTTTTCAATGAAGTTTGATCAAAGGTCATCTGTCTTATTTGCCAAGAAAGGAGGTTTTCCCCCAAACATGTTAATTACTAACCCGACTCCGCCAGATAGAACTGCTCCACAGAACTGTTTCACAGAACCACCTGGGAGGGGTCCCATTGAAAGCGTTTGCAAAAGAGCAGGTACTTTCAATGAATTACTGGTCTGTGATTTAGTTTATCAACTGTAGTTTATCCAATCAGAGCAGCGCCATGTTGTTTGCGTTTGTAACGTAAAGTGGACACTACATCTTCAAACCTAAAACATGCCCAGATCTACGTACATTACTGCCACATTATTGGACACAACAAGTTGGTATGGTCAGGGTTCAGACCGTGAATACTTTACTTGCAGCAGGTCAAGAATGATTATCACAAGTTCATAAACTCACAAATATCGTTGCAGCGCAAGGTTAGATAATTACACTAAAAAACAGTCACTGCAAGAAAGGATAGTGCAGCTAAAAGGTATCAGCCAATTTACAGGCTCAGCAAAATATTTTCTTCCAACAAACTAGTGTTGTCACGATACTGGAATTTCTAACTTCGATACAATACCTTCAAAAATATTGATATTTGATACCATTTTCGATAATGAAGGAAAACAACTGTCACAATATTATTATTTTTTTTTTTTTTAATTTAAAGATAAATATAACATGTCTAGATAGAACATGACAATGACGTATATATTACATTTTAAAAAATGTCTTGAGGTTGTGCATAGAGCTGCAACTAACAATTATTTTTTTCTGTCGACTAATCTAACGATTATTTTTTTGATTAGTCAACTAATCTAATGATTATTTTATTTTTATTCTTTTTATTAATCTAGTGTTTTTTTATAAACTGTATAAAAAGAACACTAGATTAATGTATTTTAAAGAGGATTGTAAATATGCATATTTTTAAATGAACTGAATGTGATTATTACAATGTTTAATGTGATTACTTTGATTACAATCTTAATTGTATTTCAGAGAGTGTAATGAATTTGTCATTTTATTATAAAATAAAAAAGAAAGCATTTTAAACTCCTTTTAACTAAGTAGATAAATTGTTATTTATCACATACTTATGATTATGTTTTATTAAATTGGTTTGTCCCAGAAGTAAACAAAATGCATATAATTTGCATATAATTTGCATACCATGACATTATATATAGGCAGTTATGTTATTTACAGTACATACAGACCAATAAAGATATTATATTTTTTTCTTTTACTGTCTTTTTCTGAAATTAAATTAATAACTAACTTGTAAAGCAAAATTAGTAAACTACAGTACAACTACAACTTTGAATATACCATAACTATAGTAAAATGTCTGAAAATAGATCTGAGAAATATACACATGTACTGTAGGAGTTTGGTTGCATTAACTTTATCTGTTCTTATCCAAATAGCATAGTAAGTAGTTTTTTAGAGTGTGGGACCTCTCATAAGGCACAGCACACAGCCATCACTTTTATTACTATTGCTTCTTTGATTAGCGCATTTGCGCATTTTGCCTCTCCCTCCTCTACTGGGTAAAGCGTCATGAACAACACGCATTTCTCCCACACGGCTGTCTCTGGAAGCTGCATTATTCCCAACCCCCCTTTCACTACCACGGCGAGTACAGCCGCCCCGGCTTCTATCACCTGTGCTAAAGGTTAAGCAGCAGCAGGTGCTACGCGCACACGGCTTCCCTTCCCAACCTCCCTGTCACTACCGCGGCCAGATCGACTAGTTTCCTTCCGTTTATTTCACTGATTTTGGGCAAAGTGTGGGAAAATGTGCTTTATGTTCGCTGAGAGAGGCACCAGCATCGCCGCCGCTGTCCAAGTTACAGACGCACTCTCACTCTCGCTCATTCTAACTTTCACTCGGCTGAAAAGACTCTAAAGACAGATGTTCTCTTTCAGAATCAGAGTAAGCCATTACTAATGCCAAAGCTTCATCACAGGTGTATTTTTTATTTGTCATTTTTTTCCAATGACGCTTCTACTGAGCCGGTTTTGACACGCCACTGAACGTCGACGCATTTTACACACGTTGACGTATTTTCGTAGTCAACAACGTCGTTGCAGCACTAGTTGTGCACTTGTTCAAAGGCCTCTCAGATTGTCATACATTCAGAAACCAATAGTGCAAGTAAAAAAAATTGTATTTTCAAGTAAAATCCAAAGCTCAGCTGGTATTGATACTTGAAATGAGTACTGTATCGTTTGAGATATTTCAGTATCGATATTTATCGAAATATCGATATTTTTGACAACACTACAACAAACTACTCTTTAGGCTCAGACTTGAACTTGGACTTGTTTATTCTCGGACACAAGAACATGTGACTCAACTTGGACTTGAGAACTGATGACTCGGACATAGAATCAGACTTCACAATGTACTTGCAAGTCACGCTCAGCAACAAGACCGCACAACTGCTGCCTCATTTAACTCCCAGTCCCTAAATAAAGCCTAAATAAAGAAAATTCAAAAATATAGGCCTATATATGCAACAGCCTTAATTGTTATACCACAATCAAAACTCTATTAACTCTATTGTGTTTAATGTAAAAGGCTTAAACAAAACTAAAATCCCCAATCAATGTGTCAGTTTGGCTACCACAGTTTTAGATTTGTAACTTACTGACTTGGACTCGACTTAAAATTTTGGGGATAAATCGAACTTGAACTTGTCCATAAGTGATGATGACTCAACTTGGACTTGACTCGGACTAGTCTTTGGAGACTTGGACTTGAACACTGTCTTGAAAGTGACTTGGACTCAAAAACTGGAGACCCAACTACAACACTGGGACAGGCACGTCTGTCAGACTTTAAAACCAACTGCGACTCTTGAGCCCTGCTATTGAGTTTTTATATGGGTTTGTTATATTCCTCATAATTTGTGGAAATTACAACAGCCCAGAAACTCATTTAAGAGTTGTTTAGTATCAATACACATGGAAATAAGCATTTATTCCTACTTAAAGCACAGCAGACCATAAAACACACCTGCACCAATTCAAACTAACTCCCCCCACTTGACCAAAAACATACTGAATGCTAAAGCATTGGCCTGTTAAACAGATATACCGTAAAGAGTGTTGAGAGCAGCTGCATGTGCCTTTCACACTGTCTTCACCTCACCGTCTAATCATACAAGGTGTTGCATGGCCGCTGCATTACTTTTTCACGCTATCAGCAAGACAATTCTAGTCATTTAAAAGTGACGTCATAAAAACAGAGCGAGGCTGCAAGACGTTAATAATAATCCCCCTCCCTTGAGTAAGGCTGGCACCAGGCCACCTACCCTCGGAAAACAAATATCCTTCAGTAAAAAGAAGCCATCCTCTCCATGCACTGGCTGCACGTTCAGTTAAGAATTTTTTTATTTTACCTAGTAAAGTCCCACTGAGATTACAAATCTATTTTGCAAAAGAGTCCTGGCACCATGGGATGAGGAGGTGTGGGGGGGGACTATTGTTAGTGTCGTGGATAAGTTGATACTTTTTGCTCAGCACAGCATTTTACACCTACACTTTTTGGTTTAGTTTGGACAGTAGTAACCAAAATCTACACACTATAAAAACAAACACGACCTTAGGTGGCTTCTCTATAGTCCTGCCTCTATTCAGATGGATGTTATTATGTTAGCTGATGTGTGAACTGAAACTCTTGTGGTTGTGGTCGTTTTGGAACATTTTATAGTGCTCATTGTGACCACCACAGCCTGTTGCAGGATTCAAGAGAGTTATTGTAATGGAACACTTTTAGAGCTAATTTATTTACCACCTAAAAGTTTCTGACATTGTGCTGTCATCATGACCCTGCTATTCACGCAAGTTTATGTAAAGTTTGATCAGACTTACTGGTTTCCAGATTGCATAGGGCAGTGTCGGCTGTATCCATTGGGCTGAGAGTAGGGTCCCCAGGAGCCAGTGGAGTTAAATATTGAACTCTGAAACACACACAGTAAGAATGGGTTACAGAAAGAAAAACAAACTTCAAAATATAACTTAATTTAGTTTAGTTAAGATTTGTTTAAAGTAAATACATGTCAATGTTGCATGTCAACTCTTCCACAACTCTTTTGTTTTGTTTTTGGTCGTTAAAATAAAAGAACACAACAACTTCCTTAACTATAAATCATAGACCAAATGTGTTTAGGCTAAAGTCAATGACTCATTAGTCAATTATTATTGAATAATTTAATTATTATATGTTTTATATTATATTATATATTTTAAGTGAAATTATTGGATTAGTTGTTTAAATTATTTTAAGTTATATTTAGGATTTGTTATTGTTTTAATGTGTATTTATTAAAGATATATATATATCTATAGATATATATATATCTATATCTATATATATATATAGATATAGATATATCTATCTACAGTATATATATAATTTTTTTTTTTTTGTTAACGTTGCCGCACCCTTTATACAATCCATTACACAGATTCACGCCACTCCTAGTAATTATGACTTAACTTTGAACACAGAAAGTGAAAGAATAGTGGATTGTGTAATCAGTGACCAGGATGTTTATTCAGAAATAAGGTCTGACTCTGACATGTCTGTTCCAGATCCAATCACCAAGTGGATATTTTTACTTTGGTATATCTGTTTTTTGTTCTCATTTCAACAATGGAAGTCAATCTCAAGATTATTACTTAGCTGAGAAGATTGTGACACAATTAAAAAGTCATTCAACAATCATTACCCCATATCAGGAATTATACTTTTAAAGCTATGTTGTGGACATTATGTTAAAGACTGTAGGATTAATTGTTATACCTCCATGTTATTTGAGGTCACGGAGAACAGGCTGCTGTCCAGCTGAGGGCCTTCTGGATGCAGGTAGTTCTCCCCGTCCATGGCCAGCGCTGAGGGCAGGGTTGGCATCAGACCACAGCGATAGGCATGGCCACCAGCTGACTCAAACTACACACCACCAATCCCGACTTGTGCTGGCTGCTCTTGAAGTAGATCTAACAAGGGCAGATTCTAGCCATGACCTGAAGAAATAGAGAAAAGAGATAATAGAATGTTTCAAGAGCATTCTCATCAACAAAATTACAATTACTTTTACCATATGATGATAATGGATCTTTTTTCCAGCTTTATTTAATGAGACGAAATCCATTTAGGCCATACTCAAACCATGAAGCTTTTATTTTCTGTTAGACTTACTCCTCAGATGGTTTGACATTCATCAGAAAACCTATTAAACTCACGGCAGGCCATCCATAAACAGATCAGTAAAACAGGCCTATGCAAGAAGGGATGACAACTGAACTTATTTCATACTTTTTTGTATTTGAATACCAATATAAAATTCATGCAGTCAGGATAGCTTGTTAGCACATATATAAGTAGAACTCACGGAGAAATCTGTTAATGCTATCTCCAGCCATGAGGGTGGGTTTTGCATGTCCGACATGTGTCACATAAAATGACAGCTGTGTGGCTGGACTAGATCCACATGACAAGCCCCTGTCCACACTCAAATGCTGACAACTACTTGCACACATCTGAGAAAGATATATGCTTTGTTAATGTGCTTGAATATGTTTGACATGCATCCTCATTGTAATTCATAAACTGGAATCATTAAGAATAGAATTGGTGCTGAAATGCCCTAAAGCTAGGGCTGGGTGATATGACCCCCCAGAAGAAATCTCAGATTGTTTTAACTAAAATTTGATTTACAATTTAAATCAAATTTTGGGGGTGCAGTGGCTGAGCGGTTGTCCTTCAACCGGAAGGTGGTTCGATTCCTGCTCTCCCCACAGTTCATACTGTCGTCGTGTCCTTGGGCAAGACACTTAACCCCCCTTGCCTCCAGTGGTGTACCAGCTAAAATGACAAAAATGTAAATGAAAAACGTAACACTGGTGTAAGAAATGTAACACTTCATGTAAGTCGCTTTTGATAAAAGTGTCTGCTAAATGACTAAATGTAAAAAAAAAAATAATCTCCCACTTAAAATTTTATTGTAAACATGATTAAATGTCCAAAAGTTTCATTTTATTTTATTAAAATTTTCGCGTTACATCTGGCGTTTATCTGATTGTTTAACATTCCTCTTGAAAACCCCTGGGTACTTTTGCAGTTTCTAGAAGTGTGCGTTTACATAAAAATGTATTAAAGTACAAACAATGCCCGACAGCAACATACCTAGAGAATAACTTCTTCAGATGTCTTGATTGGCAAATATCACACAAATGTCACCAAATCAATCGGCCAGCCCACTGTGCATCCTTGTGTAACATCAGTAACACTTCCTTGCCCTCAACAAACCTTCATAGTATGCGTTGACTCAGTCCGATCTGGAGCATAGGGCAGCTGTGTTCACTGGAGACAACACTGAGGTAATAAATCCTGATAGAGTTCATGAGGGTCTAAGTAAAAAAGGGGTCCTTTGTGTGTCGGGAGTTTATGCATGTGAGACCGAGACCTGGCATAACACATTGAGCGGTGTTACAGCCAATCCACATAAATGTCAGTTTCCCCTCGGGCTGCCAGCGTGATATGTACAGCGACTGAAACAAACCTCTTTATGTGGGGTGCAGCCAAAAGCAGAGGGCAAACTGGCAACCTTAGGCCTCTGACAAACGCACACACTACAGAATTTTACTGCACCGAAGTTGTTATTGTAAGATGTGTAGCTATTGCTGTGCTTGTGTCAATTCATGTAATACATAATACACAGTCAGAATGATAGCAACCTCCTATGAGAAGTTCTAACATTGGCTAAAGTTCAGTGTAGTGTGATTTGTTGCAAAGAGGGAATAGGCCATAACACATGACTGCCTGCTAATCTTGCCTGCAGATGCGACGGACAATAATCTGAATGCAGGTCGGGTTCACAGCTGACCTTGAGGAGTGTGTCTGTGTGTATACTGTTCTTGTGTGCATCTGGAGTCCACAGCTGAGCGAACAGTCAACACTGAGGTAACTGACAGCTGTTCCCTTAATTAGCCTTGCATGACGAATGACGCACGTTGCATCACAATTTTACATCTTTCAGATCACAAGCGCTGCTTTCCCATGACGCCCCATGAACTTATCCATCCTCCCACCCGCGAGCTCATCAACAATCGTTCCCATGTGTTTCCAAGCAACAGAAAAAATGTCTGTCATTTGCTTTCCCCCATCACTCGAGCACACCGCCTGAGGATAATCAATAGTGATTACAATAAGAGTGGTCCTAGAAGCGCCCTTCCTGTAAGGCCCCTGCAATACTGGAAAGCAACAACCCCCTGCTAATCCTGATCTGCACAGAGACACAGCAGGCAAATGAACAAATCAGGAGGAGTTTTGTGATATGAGACACAAAAAAATTATGACGGGAAGAACACCATAAGCACAACAAAGGAAAAGTGCACACAGAACATTGTTTTATAATGCGGCTTTTTAGACTGTCTGCTAAATGAATGGATGGGCACAAGTTTATGTAAAGGATTTTAAGCAGCGATGTCACTAATTACTAAGAGGCAGAGAGAAAGACCGTCTCTGGAAGACATTTGTGGGCAAGTTAATTTTATATCACTGTAACTGAAAATAGCATATAACATTTCCAAAATAAAATAGCAAAATAGCCAAGTTTGCTGAATATGTTATTAATTGTTGGCTTTTTGTTAGTTTATTGGTCATGTTTATTTCTGCTGTTCAGACTAGACAACATTCGCAAAACCAGAACTGAATTATTAAGAAGTTGTTAAAATTTCCTGCTCATAGTCACTGCCACTGCTTTGCAAATGTTCCTGCCTAATCTGTTAAATATGTCACTCCTTTAAAGGTTACTGCTGGTCTGCACACAGTGCTTGTCTTCCTCTTGCTGCTTTGTGGGTGGCCTGATGCAAAAGCTTACTTAAGTGAACAGAGGCTATTCTTAATTAACATTAAAGTAAGTTCTCCAAACATGGTGGGTTAATTACACTGCAGAAAACGTCTAAAGATGCAAAGACTTTGTATGGCAGCTGGTTCCCTTTTGGCTGTGTGAGTCACTGCGGCAGTCCCTCTGCCAGAACAAAGGTTAACAGGCAGTATGCTCCTGTCACATCAAGAACACAACATGTGCCTTTATGTGTGATGGTGGTAGTAACAGCAAGCAACATTAGGTGAGTGTTGGATGGTGACGAGCGCTGCGCTGGTGGCTTTGGCCGCTGCCAGAGCACATGAGAATCACAAAGGGAAGTGTGATGTGCTTAAGCTGCTAAGTGACGATTAACACTCACGAGGGCAACCACCCCACATCGAGCGTGTACTGGCATGTGAGCTGGAAAACAAAGAAACTTCCACATTTTAATCGTTTCTGCATCTTTAGGACATGTTAATTAATGTTTGCCTGTTAAGTCATGCAGCTTGAAACCTACTGAGAGAGAAAATGTCATTATCTGACAATGAGTTGTAATGCGGTGATGTAGGTGTAAACGAACTGGCAGCTTTGAAAAGTCTGGTGGGAGAACTGCGCTGTATGCACTGGCTTTTTATGGACAGGCACCTGAAAAAAAAAATCCCCAAAGAACCCAGTGAAATAAACGTGTTAACTGATCTCAGATCTCCTTTCATGATAAACTCAACTACAGTCACACTACTGCCCAATTATGAGATTTCCTGGGAAGAGAAGTCCGATCTTCCATGATGGACATGATGAGCCCCACTCAAAATAAGTCCAAAAGGGGGCGTGATCACAGAACCATCAAACGCTTTGTAGCAAATAGTCAACAGGGTCGCAAGAAACATGTCGAGAAGTAAAGACGCAAATTAACCACCAAAGATTTGCAATCAAATGTAAAGCTACCAGGAACCCATTATCCTACAGTGCTGCCATATTCCACAACTGCAACCTACCTGGAGTGTCAAGACTTACGAGGTGTTCAGTTCTCAGAGACATGGCCAAGGTAAAAAAGGCTGAAACCTGACCACCTCTGAACAAGACACACAAGTTGAAACGTCAAGAAGGGGCCAATAAGACATATTTTTCAAAGGTTTTGTGGACTGATGAGATGAGACTGACACTTGACGGACCAGATGGATGGGCCCGTGGTTGGATCAGTAACAGACACAGAGCTCCATTTCGACTCGGCTACGCCAGCAAGGTGGAGGTGGGGTACTGGTCTGGGCAGGCATTATTAAAGATGAGCTAGTTGGACCTTTTCGGGTTGAAAATGGACTTAAAATCAACTCTCAGACCTACTGCCAATTTTTAGAAGACATTTTCTTCAAGTAGTGGTGCAGGAAAAAGTCTCCATCTTTTAAGAAGACTTTGATTTTTATGCAAGAAAATGCTCCATCACATGCATCAAAGTTCTCCACTGCGTGGCTGGCCAGTAAGGGCCTTAAAGATAAAAAACGAATAACATGACCCTTCTTCACCTGACTTAAACCCTATTGAGAACTTTTGGGCCCTTCTTAAGCAGGAAATTTTCAGTGAAGGTAAACAGTACACCTCTCTGAACAGTGTCTGGGAGGCTGTGGTTGCGGCTGCACACAAAGTTGATTCTGACCAGATCAAGAAACTGACTGACTCCGTGGATGGAAGGCTTGTGACTGTTATCGAAAAGAAGAGCGGCTATATTGGTCACTGAGGTTTTTTGGGGGGAAATTTCAGAAATGTTTATATTTAAATTTTGAGTTTGTTTATTATTCTCACTTTTAACGGTTTAAACTTGAAAATAAGCAAGTGAGATGGGAAAATCTTTGTTGCATAATAATTCTGCACACTAATAGTTGCCTAATAATGGTGTACATGTAGATATATAGGGTTTGGATTGACTAAGAGCACTGTAGTTGTATAATAACAAAATTACTTGCCTAATAATTGTGCACACAGTGTATACCTCTAAGTCAGACTCAAGCTGGTCTAGGTGTTCAGTCCACAGTTCAGTTTATTTTTATTAATTGTGTTTTTATAAATAAAATAAGGGCATTTTATGTTAATATCAAAACAGCTAAATTGTTTGCTGGTGGATCTGAAGTAGGACTGCACAATTTTTGGAAAATGTGTGATATATAGTGTTGGGGCAATATGATTTTTTTTCAGCCGAAACCGTTATCCGACATTTATCTGGTTGTTGTGGCCGATAGCCAATATTGGCCGATATTTTAAATATTGATAGCCATTGCTTTACTGAATAAAAATAGTCACATTTATTATTTTCTTTTTTTTATTATTAAAAATTCAAATTTATCCATAAGCTGTGCAATCACATTGTACCTCAATAATTTATATTATCTTGGTTATAGATTTGGCTTTTGCAGACTCTGCTGAATTTCATTGTTTTTCTCAAGGTCTGGTTGTGGGGCTACCTTTAGTAGCTTGCTTCTTGTGTTAGGTATTGCCGCTTGCTTACGCTAGCTTGTTGTTTTCAAACAAGTTATTACGTTGCTGGTATTGAATTAGTTGACGCAGGATCCTCCTCACATAACTTTGCCATTGCATATTTCAACCCGACTGTCTTCTTTTGACAACGCGACATACGTCCTGAGGCAGACGAGGCAACGGCTCCTGCATTGATCTTACATACCTTTGCTCTGCTTTTGCTTTAGCAAAGTGTGCATGCCTGAAATGAAGCGGCACTGCTTTCAGGTGCACTACGAGTCATATTCTCTGAATATAAATATCGGCTCTACATATCAGGCTTTAATTTTTTTTGAAGAAAAAAGCAGTATAACGATAACAGTAGCGCCGATATATTGTCCATCCCTAGGGATATACAATAACTATTTTAAATATTGTGGAAATGATATAATCTACAATATTTGAATGCCCCATAGGAAAAAAAAATACAACGCTCTGGACTAACTTCCACATGTGAAAGCAGGAGATAATAAAGTATCAATGATTATATTATCACTAAATCACACAGGATTTAACAGGTCTATACTAATGTATGAATGAACGAGGTCTAAACCACATCTTTTTCATTTGGACAGTTTGATTTAAAGCTTTATTTAGACAATTTTTGATGACTTAAAAAGTAAAAGTCTATCAAATGGAAGAGTATAGCATTTTGTAAATAAATATTAATTTGCAATATATTGTGCAACCCTAATCTGAAGCATTAAATCTATTGCCTTTGTTCATGTAAAGGACTAGAAAAAGTATTGTATTAGAGATTGTGAAAACCACACTTTGTTTTCTATAGGGGATGTAAATCTGCAAGCAGGTTCCTACTGGGTGTTCTCCAAAGCACTGAGTATTAATTTGTCTTTATAAAAAGCTTAGCCAAATGCAAGTAGGTCAGGTTACACTGAAGTGAAACTGCTTATTGTAGTGGGACTATATGCAAATCTTGGGTTAACAGCACATACAGGTACAGTAAGGGAACACCTTTTCCTCTATTTATACTCTGTCTGCAGCTGCCAATCTGAACACATTGCCCAAGTCCTGACACGTTGCTGGCTGACAACAATCATTCAACCTGATGCACAGCAGTCATTCACCATCAATCCGAGTCCATCAGCATCTCTGGTCACATCACTGGTAATCAGGTTACAAATGATCAGTTGCCCCGCGCCGTTGCAGCCAGGGGCCTGTTAGCTGGTTATGACTGCCCTGACTGGCTGGATTCATTAGTGGCTGTGATAAAATATTCATAAAAGGAACAAGTTACTTCCCTGGGAAACACAGAGCCTGTCATTCAAAAAAGCGTACATTATTAAAGCACCTTTTTCACACAGAAGTATGTGCTTGTGTATCCACAAACAGCCTTAAGCATACAAATTTAAGATATCAGCCGGTAGCATCTATTCCAGTTAGGGCTTGCGCAAACACTTCTTTTCACAAACATTACTGTAAACGGACAGTAAACATGCAAGAGACTGGGATGGGGACTAATGATCGGATGACCGTGTAACCAAATCTGCCGTCTTATCAAAAACTGGCAAATGGAAACAAATTGGATTTTAAGACTCTGTTGCTATTGCATTTTGCCTTTTTAAACATTTATCAGAGTGGACTGGGGCAGAAAAGAAAGGGCCTGAATGACTTCGCCTCACATTCAAGGATCAGACTCTTTACTTACCGAGGCTAAACAATTAATCTTCATTAGATTTTCATCGCTTCTCTCCGAGTGGCCATTCAGCACCACTTTGCGATGATGAAGAATACCTTTTGAACCCACAAAACACCAGCTGAATGAGACATTAAAGTGATTTACAGGAGGCTTAATTGAGCTCTCGTGGCTCGGAGGATGCTTATGTTGCTGTGAATGAAATAAGAGCAAGGAAACCGAGCAGGAAAAGAAGAGGAACAGGTGAATGCAGAAGATGGGGGTTCGACAATGGGGGCAGTGACAGGACGCAGAACAAGATCACCGGCAATTGTTTTTAGCAACTCAATTGCGTCTGTTTAGCAGCGATCCCTCTACTTCTGCTTACTGCTCACCAGAAATAGATCAAAGGCTGCTGCGAGATCAAAGATCCACTTAGCTGTGTCTTTTCCCGTTTTCCACTGTCTTTTCAGTTCTTCACAGCAGAAAGATGACACTATCCTCTTCCACACTCTTTGTGACCAGTGGGCAAAAAAGACCATCAGCCCACTTCTTAAGATGGCCTTGCTCCACCATGTTGTAAACTTAAATTTATTCACTGACTTAACATCTATACATATTATAATGAAGTAATCAAATGTGTAATTATCACCTGGATTATAAAAAAAGCGTGTTTTTTTTTCCTTTCTTTTTTAAAATTTTGTCTACAACAGGCTCTTTCGCAATGTCCACTCTTCCTTCTCCTTGGGAGATGTGGGACGCTTCTCCTATCCCTGTCTGAACCTGTGTGGATCCTGCAGCTGATTGGACGCAGCTAGTTCCCTGTTTTTACATTGGTGCCTCCTGACCAATTCTACCATTCCTGGATGTCCAGATACCAGACATAACACCCATGGGCAGAAGCTCAGAGGCACACTGAAGCTTTCAGGCAACTGCATCTGAGAAGTGTGCTTTCCCATGTTCCTTTAATGAGTACCAAAAAGTCTTATTTTTTTGTTGAGCGCATCAAAGTATTTAAAGTATGTTGTGCTCTAGTTTTTGTCCAAGTAGTGTCCTACTTCACTGACCTCACTTCTCCGGCCCAATAGCTCTGCACTAAAGGTACGTTTTCCAACTGGAGCAGTACAGTACGAGGGTTAACACTAACTTTTAACCACATATTCTATCCTAAAATGCAAAGTAAAAAGAAAGACAAATATTCTGTGATCAGTGACTAAACCTCAGCTCACCTGAAAGACAACATTGAAAGAGTACTTTAAGTTATGAGTCAATAGTTCCCAGGTTTTGTCAGTGGTGCTGCATGGTAAAGACTGTAGTGACTGTGTCACAAAAGGTTAAGGACAAACTTACTTCTGTGGAAGACCCAACTGTTTTTACAGTAAACTGTACAACTCGAAGCTATTGACCACAGACACAGACATAAAATAACTTGGATTTGTTTGCTCTAAAGTCATTATTTAGAAATGCTCAGGCTTTGAAAATGAATTAAGATTGGTTTGACTTTACAATGACTGCATGCAGTTAGTCAACAGAGAAGCTCTCAAATGGTAATATTTTTTCTGTCTGTAGTACCCTGCATTTCATTATGACACTGCTGGCAAATGAATTGTCTTTGGCAGAGACAGAGACAAAGCATGCTCTGTCTACAAACTCATACCACTTTAGTAACAGTTTTCATTGATGAAAACATTAAGCAAAAGGCATCTGGACTTAAGTTTTAAGGTGATGACATTTGATTCCTCATCCAAGGAACATTTTAATTCTGGGTTCAACTGGTACAAGAGCTGAGCTTATCTCTCTCAGAGGGTGGGGTTAAACCTAGGGCTGGACAATAATTCAATATCAATATATATCGCAATATTTTTTTTTTCAATAACGGTGATATGATTATTAAACACATTTTCAATATTTCAATATAATAATATATATTATAATAATAATATAACAGCATTTGTCACTGACTGACGTTAGGCGCGCAGCCGTCAGAAAGAGCAGAACACCATTGGCTACTTTTGTGATGACGTACACCGCAGAGTCACGAAACCAGTGCTCAGCACAGCACTAGTAGGCTGACCTCCAACGCGGCAAATTTTAGCTACAAAATGAGTGCCCCTGACCCCTGTTTTTATTTCTAAAATTTTATGTAGTTTTATAGGAGGAGGTTTCATAGACTTGGCAAATTAATTTTAATTTATTATTTATTTATTTATAATTTTATAATTCATTTAAAATGAATTAACCTCAGAAGATTGTCGGTACAGACATCTGTTGTGGGCGTTATTGGCAGTTTTTATGAGGCTTTTATATTGTTCATATTGATATCGAAATTATATCGTATCGACCGAAATTAAGAAATATATCGTGATATAAAATTTGGCCATATCGTCCAGCCCTAGTTAAACCTGAAACTAACTGTGACTGGACCAGGCTGTTCTGGTTTCATTGTTGTTGAATGGGCAGCGTGAGTCCTAATAGTTGAGTTGTTATGCTTCTGTGAGCTATTAGCATAACTGCTCCCTTCACGTGGTCCTTCTAGAGTGAAAATGTTTTGATTTTGGTTTCAATACACTGTTGTAAATAGCTGGCAAGTGTTGCGAGTTTTTTTTTCTCTCATTCTAACCCTGTCTAATGTGAAGCACTATTCTAAAACATTGCCATGGTTGTGGACCACTGAGGAAGCAAGTAAAGGTGACTTTTACAAGATGTGTCACCATTCAGATTAAAAAAACAATATCATATCATATTATATATTATTAGATAAGTCGGTGACAAGGCTTGTATCATTGAAGGTTTCATTGAAGTCAGTTTTATTCACACTTCTTTTCATAGAACACAGAAAAACCCTCTTTACTAATATCATGTGCATGTCTTTTGTGGCTTGAAAGCAATTCAAGTCGGAACAGTCAGCTTAGCATAAAGAAGAACAGCTACACTGTGGTCATATCCCCAACAACTGTCACTGCCTCTTTCACTCTCTCTGACCCAACATTTCTTCCATGTTTAATACATGAATGATTATCTAATGAAGACCAGATTCCGGAAAAGCAGGAACTGAATGAAACTTATTACCTAGCTCTGAACCCCTCCCCCAGCCCACATTCTTCCCCCGCCGCCCAATCAGCCTACGGGCCATAAATGAGATTTATCACTGACATCAATGAGAGAGCAGAGGGAAGGCCTAGCAAAGACGAAAGAAGAGAAGAGCCTGTGTCATAGAGTGGGATTTCAGGCACAGAGGCCATGGATCACAGCAGTTTCGAACCAACCTATATGAAAGCAACAACACAAGAGATAGCACACTGAAAATGATTGCTGCTGATAACCCAAGGAGAGGCAGTCAGTTTGTTGTATAATTGCAGACAGATTGAGCTCCAAGCAGGATTTTACCGCAAATGACACCAAGGCCATTGGCCACTTCACTTGGGTTAACAGCACTCAACTAAAAGCAGGGACAAGAGCCAGTGTCCCATTCACTTCATAGTCACCAAATAGCCTCCACAAACCAGTCGGAAATTACATAATTGGATAAATAGCCAGTATCCAGGGTAACCTACAATCAGTCAATGCTTGTATGAGGCTTGGCTAGCCTTAGCTGCAGGCAAAGCACTTAGTGGAAACTAAAGAGTGAAAATTGCAGGATGAAGAAAAAAAAAAACTTCCTTCAGGTTTCTCCTCCAGGTTTTTCTGCCTAAAATCCCATGATGTGGTGCTCAATAATAGCATACCTATAACACAACATATAAATAATCTATTATCACCTAAGTCGCGTCATTTTTTAAAGACCATGCATCAAACACTGTAACATGAACAAAGCACAGACAAAAAAACAATAGGTCAAGGGCTTCCCAAAAATAATGTCCTTTTTAATTTGACCAGAGGTTACAACTGAGGCATAATACGACTACGACTATGGGTCCGTTTTTTAGGTCAACAGACTTTTCTTAAATGATTTTGTGTTTTTTATGTGTCCCTTTAGAGATAGTTAATAGTGACTACTCGAAAATAATGGTTCAGTCGTGTAGAGAGCGGTCGGAGTAACACTGTTCTCCACAAAGCACAAAGAACGGCAGCCAAAGCTCCGTACAACTGTTAATGCCACTACTGTTAGCTGTCTTTTAGGCGACAAACAAAACCAGTAACGAGCAAATAAGTACTTATTACGACGTATCCCCTGCTTATTATACACACTGTATGGACGCAAGACGGTGAAAAGCAATATTATCTATAAACTACAACGATTTTACCAATACAATACGTTTTTCGTAAAGCTAAAAGTGCTAGCTTAAATAGCATAGCTGTAGCCGTTTTCGGACTTAGGTATGTTCGTTTTGTACATTGTGTGCGAAGGTAATTGAAACGATGGTGTAAAGTACCAACACGTAGTGTTATGAATATAAAAGGGGATTATAGTATATGTTGTAATCACATAAACAACGACATTCGCGTTACACAAACAACATATATATATGGGTCGCTGGTAATATATATATATATATATATATATATTACCAGCGACCCAAGTGGATAGTTAGTATCAGCTACATACAAAGTAATTACGGCTAGTTAGCCTGGTTGCTACTCGCTTTATCTGCTGTTAAGTTATTTTAACCGATTACAGCTACTATCATTTAAATAGACCCTGTTGCTTTTAGTATCGCTTAGTGTAATGAGTAAGGTTGAGGGCAGGCGGTTGTAAACCGGCGTAGCCCGTGGTAAAAAACATGCCTGCCCAGGAGAGGCTGCCCAGGACGCATCTTGTTATTGGGAAACACTGCCGATGTGTCGCTCGCCTTTTCACAAAACCCTTAAACTACACTTACCTTTTATGTGTTAGGTATTCCCGATCCAAAGGTCGTTCACATGGGCTTATTTGGAACAATGAGTCGCGTCAAAGTAACAGCAATGGTCAAATTTATCTAACTTATTCTTCTTCTAGTTGTTTTCTCCACTTCCTGATTGAGACGGTGCCATTTTGAAAAGCGAAAAAATATTTCCGCCGCTGTCGTCACACACAGTGCCGCTTGTTGAGCAAACCACAGTAGGCTACAGTTCATAGTCAATACCCATAAATCAAAGCTAATTGATACATTCATTGTTTCATTAATAAGTAGTGAACTACAAGATCATACTACTCAAAAATTCTGTGTTAATTTCAGCTGAATAGTTTAGGTGAAACGTTGTAAAATTGTTTCTAATTCAAATTATATTCAACAAAATCTAATAAAATTGTGGAAAATAGGCCCAATCCTGAACTATATTGGAATCACATGTAGCACATTTAGTTTATTTTACGTGAGCCTATGCTGTCTGTTTTGATGTTATCTCTTTACAGTATACAGTGGCAAGAAAATGTATGTAAACTTTTTGGAATTTCATGGTTTTTTGAATAAATTTGTCTTAAAATGTGATCTGATCATCTAAGTCAAGGGTATTGACAAACATAATGTGTTTAAAAATAATAATTACACAAAAAAATCTTATCTTTTATGTATTTATTGAACACACTTATTCAACATTCAAAATGGCAGTTGAAAAAGTAAGTGAACCCTTAGAATTAAAAACTGGTTGACCCCCACTGATCAGAATTGTTTTGTGTAATTATTTTTAGACACATTATGTTTGTCAATACCCCTGACTTAGATGAAGATCAAATCGCATTTTAAGATAAATTTATTTAGAAAACCATGAAATTCCAAAAGGTTCACATACTTTTCCTTGCCACTGTAGATTCATTTTTTGTACTGTATGTAACCTATACATGTACTGTATGTAACCTATGCACAGTTATGTTAGTAGTATCATAACATACAAGGACATCCCTTGTTCTCAGCCTGCTGTAGGTTGTTTTTCAATTGGCATTTATCTATCCCGCGTTATTGAACAACAGTACTGGAAGAGGTCCTGTTGTTTCCAGCAAATATGCTCCGCTGTTACTTTCCCGGTATAGCAGTCCCCTTTTTCCCAACATAAGTGGTGGGAAGTAAGGCAGTGTGTATGTGCATTGTCTCTCCAGTTTGTTGTAATGTCCTGTATGATTAATGTGGCGGATGGATGATACATGGGTACAAAATGCATCCATTCTGGCACATGTTTAATGGGCACACTGGTCAGCTATAAGGTTTTATGTTTCCCTCCTTTTGGACAACTTGTTTTAACTTAAAATATTGCTTTTAGAATAGCTTCAATGTGATACATTTCAAAGTAATTTAGTAATTTAATCTGAAAGAATGAAGGATTAATTTAAAATATTGCTTTTAGAATAGCCTCAATGTGATACATTTCAAAGAAGTGTATTAATTGAAAATAAAAGAATGAAGGATTAATATATTTAAGAGTGAATCTGACTTGTCATTGCACTGAGAGCACAAGTCTGCTTTAGTTTTAATCTGGTGCCCCCTACTGGCATCAATGCAATATCCAATTTCAAGTTTTGATTCTGAGAGTCATCGTGATTGAAGGATTTTAATTGTTTCAATGCACTGATTATAACAAGACTTATATAAAGATAATATAAGCAGAGTGAAAAAAAAGGAATGCCCTAAAACAAATGATACAAAATGTTAAATGTGTCTCCCTAGTGCAAGGAACATAAAAAAGAATATTAAATGAATCCATTAAAATGTTTTAAATATGTATTTAAGTGAGCCTTCTTAGTGCGCAGTTGACACATAACAATCAATGTAATTGTCTGCTATGCAGAAACAGTTAAACTTTGATTGTGTGTGGAATGCAGACCTATTCTCTAATGCGACTTATGCAAATCTCTGACAAAACCAAATTGCATAACTTTCTCCCCAAAAGCTCCTTTGTCCCCACATCATTATTTTCCCAGTAAAGGCCATGGTTGCCTCAGGCCGGTTGTAATTTGATTAATCCACCCGAAAGGCAGCCACACGGTAAGTTTCTTCTCCTCTCTATTATTAGGACACATTTTTAAGTTTACTAGATACTCATGATATTTACAGCAAAATGTGTTGTTTGTTTATTATCAATTTAATACTTGCTTGAGGATTTTTTAGGATTTGACTTGTAGCTGAACTGTATTTGCTTGCATTTCACAGCTCGAAGAAAGATGGAAACATTTGTGTTTTTATTTTCATTTTCTGCCCTCGGCATTCTTTATGCCATGAACACCATTCCTGAGTTTCAAGAGTAAGTAGTTATTTTCTGTTTTGCTAAATCTACATTCTGTTTTGAAAACTTTTAATTATTCTTATTTTATTATTTGGTTTGCCATTATATAGACACATTATTTACATTTAGGACACATCCTCAGAATGCCAGGTTACAGAATTGCAAAATGGTTAATGTACATTTTTTGTGTTTATGACCACTAGAGGACAGTGTAACGTCAGGACTTAGTTATACTCTGTATTTCACTGTAAATTCTACCTCAAAAGCTGTGTCATTTCAGACAATATTATTTCCTTAAAGCATTTACTTGTGCACTTCTGTTCTGTTCTGCAGCAGGGACTTACATGAAGATATGGGTTTTTTAAGCTTTTTTTTTTTTTTTAACTGTTGTATTAAGTGATTCCACTTCAATGCATGTTGCAATAGGCTATAGATGGAATATTTAATAGAGTATTTAAATCCATACTGAGCACAAGCTGAATAAGCAGTGTGATTGAATACATCCTGCTCCTCCCTCTCACTTATTTCCAACAGACTGTTCTACTATTTACTTGCTGTAAATATCTCTACTGGCTTTTTTGGGGGGGGGAAAGTATGGACACTGACAATCAATACAGACTGCACAGAAGAGTTTGATAAATTGCTCTTGACACACAATATGCCTAGTACTCTTCCACTCCGCAAACAAAAAGTATTGTGTGCATAAATCTTCCTGTACTGCTGAATTGGAGAGGCAGCCAGGGGAGCTTCCCATTTGGTCCTACAGCATTTGTTTTCTTTCAGAGAGCACACATTGTGAGTTTGAGAGGATGTAATGTTGTTTACCACCAGACACTTTGTGCACATTAATCTTTTCCACTGCTATACCTTTGACCAGTCAACATGGAGGCTGGTCCTGAACTAACATGGCCTTAGCTTGCTGCCTCCCACCCCTCTGTCTGTGATTTATTAAACTTTGCTCAAATTGTGCTTTTAAGTCACTGGGAGTCTCTGTAGGATTTAAACGTAAAGTTACGTTTTGTGATTATGATACCACCACACACCATGTCAACATAAGTTCTGACTATAGATTTACATATAAGGCATGTTTGCTGCACAGAATATACTTGAATGTGGGTCATTTTCAAGGGGAAGGACAAATTAATGGCCTATATGGTTGGTTGGTTGGTACGAAAATGTTGGAAAATTATTGATTAATTAAAACTGAATTGTTGTTTTTAATGGGTTTTTACAATGTGCAGTAAGTGCAGTAAGGCTTGAAGCTAAGGCTAGTTATAAATGGTATTAACTTAACGCTAATGACATTTTACACAAACAAATACATTCTACAAAAACTAGCATACCAAACCAAATGTCAAGTAAGGCCTCATTTAGCATTAGCAGTTAGCCTAACCTTCTTCTATTGAAGACAAATCCCCATAAAGTCTTCCTGTGGATACCATGTCTTGATTTTAACAAGGTCAAGTTATAATAATGTATAGACTGCTGGAAGTTTGCAACATGGCTGCATGGTCATCATTCTCTATCTGTCCTTGAGGGAGATAAAATATGAATGTCCCCCAGTACTCTGAAGCTAATTGAAAGCTTTTCATAAAAGCAGGATATTAAAAGAAGACAAAGCAGTAGATAAGGCTACAGCTTGTCCTCTGTTAAATTCCAACCTGAGTTGAGAAGGCAATTACCAGACCAAGGTCAAAGTATGTCCACACATAAATGACCACACCAGGGCTTTTTAATCAGATTTTTTGGTATAAAATTTCTCTTGCACTTAAGTGTTACTGTTTTATGTTGTGTGATTATCATTCTCACTGACTGCCCATTCATCATCATTTACTAATTTAGCAGTGTAGAGTAGACTGGCATAGCTTCCATGGGAGAAGCTAATTAGTTAAGAGAATGAAGCAGAAAATGAGAAGTGCATGGTGTCAGCAGTGAAGCTGCAATTAAAACCAGATCATGTTCTTATTATTGTTCTTGGATAACAGTGTGATTTCTTTTGTTTTATTCAGGCCTTGCGTGATCCTGGAGATTGGTGTGGCCGTGCTGGTCATTGTGTTCCTTTTCTATTTTCTCATCACTCGTGGCAACCCACCCAAAGACCTCTTATTCTTTGGTATGTGCATTTCACAACGTACTGTTCTTTCAATATATTTCCAAACACATTGCCAAAGGTTAATAACAGCTATTTATTTCAAAATGAGTGCAAAGGATTTGACAAAACTTCCATGTGTCGCAGTAAAAACATGAATTGTGCTCAGTGTGTTCACCTGATATGAGGAAAGCAGCTTAAACTGATCAGGCTCAGAGCAAAGCTTAGGCGGACTTTTCTACAGCATGACTGATCCGACCCCTCTGTAGACTTTGAGAACCAGCATTACACTCATTCTTACTTAACCTTTAAGCAGTTCTGTTAAAGTCAGAGAGTGAGTCTTGACAGTATAATGAACCTATACCAAACACTATGATCAAGTTTTTATTTTGACCGATAAACCAATGAAGAAAAATCAAAACTTCCGCGCTGATAAAAAGAATGTGCCTTTGCATAGTTTAACTTTTACTTCAAGGATTCAAGTTCAACGTTTGCCCAAATGCTTATCTGCAAAATTATGTTAATGTTCAAGTTTAGCTGCTCGTGGCCAAATTATTTTTGGTTTGAAAGATTGTACAATGAGTGTCAATGTATCACTATGGGATGTTTGTGTTCACTCTGGAGGTGCAGTGCTTTCAATACCTCTACTTAAATTGTGAAATATTGAGCCATACTGAGCAGATAACGGTTAGTCAAAATAATGTTTTTTGCCATTTGTTGCACGGGCTTAGCTGACGCTACAATGCTCGTGAAACATGGGACGAATCATGACAATGGGGCAGCTGCGTCCTGTCAGAGATAGACTTACAGTATAATCCTTCTGCCATCTTCCCAGTGAGATAGAATCAGATAACCGTGTCCTGAGATTTTCACAGACACCATGCATGTGTTCATGTGGGTAAGAGAAAGATAGACAGGACATGATAAAGCCCCTTAAGCTGTCATATCTACAGAGAGACACCTGTGTTACCTTATACACAGTGATCTTTTTAATAGTAATAATCTATAGGTCCAGACGGCAAATCCTCACAGCTTAAAATCATCAAAGTCTTTTTTCCAACTTATTTTACATGTGCCAGTAAGTGTGCCTTTTAAAAGAAACGTCCTTTTCCAGACATTTAACATATCTGAGCTGTGGCTATCTCTTTACACCTTGTATTTACA
Organism: Perccottus glenii; assembly: GCA_024416835.2. Classification (NCBI taxonomy): domain Eukaryota; kingdom Metazoa; phylum Chordata; class Actinopteri; order Gobiiformes; family Odontobutidae; genus Perccottus; species Perccottus glenii. The sequence continues at coordinate 13,183,873 of CM044559.2, forward strand.
AACAGGTTTAGGATGCTGCTCCACATTCAACTGTGTGAACAGTTAAAATTCTGTCTTGTGGACAGGGCCTTTCAGCTCTGTTGGGTTCTAACCTGAGGATAGAAGCAGGCTATTCACTGTGGATTCTGTATAAATAATCCTCTAACCTAACCCAATGTCCAGTACTTAATTTCCCACTGTGTTGTCCCATATATCATTGTCCAAGCCGCAGAAGGGGAATATTGTGAAATCAAAGATGTATACACAGAGTTAGAACTGTGTTGGAAAAGTCTGAAGGACACAGACAAGTTTTACAGCCATGGTATTACTGTCTTTTAACCCAATTAATACTTGTACTAATGTCAATATTTAAAAGCATTATTGTGCTTATACTGAATGTAACATGTCAACTAATGTTATGTGTTCATCTTCTGCAGTTTTCGCTGAGTTTTGCTTTACCTGTGTCATTGACCTGACCAGTGCCTTGGAATATGATGGAATTATCTCCGGCTTCATGGAGTTCTACCAGAAAACAGTTGGTTTCTTTGTTTTTGGTTCACATACAGATAGTCACAATAGCAATATAATACACCATAACAGAATTAGCAAATATGAATATAACACACGAGCATAATAAAGGACCCATAATGCACTTCACTGTGTGTTTCAGGGAGAGCCTTACTTGGGGACATCCTATGCCATTATGATGTGTTACTGGGATGGAATAGCACACTTTATTATGTACTTGGTGATGATCAGCAGGATAACAGACAGGTAGGTGTCGCTCATTAATACTGCCCTTGATGAGCGCTGAATATAGCTGGTATACAGTATGTATGCACTGATTCACTTCACTATCCAGACAGAACAACAACCAAATGTACTCCAGCAAATGATGTGTTTTGCTTTTGTCTTGAGCACATTCGCTACATACAACATTTCCATAGCCTACTTTTCCGAACGGAGAGGGAGCTAGTTATGAAGTGCTCTCTGAGTTCAAGAGTTCAGTTGGAGAGATGCCTTGGGGCAGATGCATTTATTCATATAATGTCAGTCTCAAAACCAGGTTTTGTTTACATTATACCAAAGTTTGTGGTACGAATGAGACTGAAATTACTGGTGTCATAAAATCCTCTGATTTGAAACTAACTGTGTAAACCATGGGGAAAAAAATTGTTTCCAAGGTAAAATCAGATTATGTTTAATTAGTGTTTTGGCTCTAAGTGCTAATTATCTGCTGTGGCTAAAACACTGTTTCACAGCACAGAAGAATAATATAGCTACCCACAATAAAGGGGCTTTAATAAACAGTGGTTTTGAATAATATCTTATGCCACACTCTTTTTCATCCTACGTTTGAGACATAAAACTGACCTGCAACTTACCTTACAGCAAATATAATCAGGTCCCCTTTTGTTTCTGTTTCTCTCACAGGAAAGCGTACCGCACTATTGGCTTGTTCTGGGCTGGCTCTTTGTGTGCCAACATGAGTGTGTTTATTTCGGGCATCGTGGCAGGTGAGCCTCTCAGCCGCTCCCACAACAACAAGCTCTAATCAAATGAACATCTGCACTGCCTTGTACCGTCATTGTCACAGTTCGGGCTGCCAACATGCCCCGCGCCTCTTTTGGCGTCACAAGCCACAGAACAAAGCCCCAAAAGAGACTTAAAGCATCTGTTGTTGGCATTTCAAACCGCATACATAAGTGTCACAAGATCAAACTCGTCTGTGGGCTACGTGTTGTTTTCTCTGTTGTCTTTTCATAGATATCCTGTATGCCTCAACTTGAAGGGCTGTATAGAAGTTTAAAAAAGATGCATATATTAAATAACACTGATCTCAGTACTGTATTTTTGTATTCATAAATATTACCTTGATGGTTGTAGTCAGCCAAGGTCACTCTAAACTGGACCATTGTAATTCCTATTGAAGCATGACTGAAAGTTTATTTGGTTATGGACCAAAAGATCATGACTTCTTTGTAATTCTATCAGTGACCTGTTAATGGGTCCTTAAAGTCATGTTTTTAGGTCCTGACATAAAAAAGGATGAATAATCCATATTGTGTCCAGACTAGCATCTCATGAGAACACACTTCTCGCCAAATGTAAAAATTCAACATACTGTACTTATTGAGACAAAATATGGGTAAAAAATTGCACTGTTTGAATTGTTTTGAATGTTACAGGCAAGTATGGCTCAGAGATCCGTCCAGTATTCTGGATCAACTTTCTGTTCCTTTTAATGCCAATTTGGGGAGCCATCACTCTGTTCACTAGGCCCAAGGACAGGCCACTGATTGGTGGATACAATGTAAGTTTGGCCAATAAATCTCAAGAGGAAGTATTTTTTTATTCACTGTTACAGGAGTTATGTAAAGCTGCCTTTGATGCAGAATTTTGTATCTTGCAGTTTATATCTCATTAAAAATACACTTGAACTGGGCACAACACATTTATAGTATACCTTGTGTGATGTATGAAAGTCTGATCATGCATGTTTTGTCTTGGATAGGCTCAGCAGGCTCAGAGTATGAAGCTAATCTGGCGCCCCCAGGATCAAATCCTGGTGGTGCTTCTGTTGGGTGCCATTGCATTCACCCTCCTCAGAGGTTTGGTGAGTACAGCAGCTGTAAGTCAAACTTGATAGAGTGTACACATACATCTATTTGACCAGGAGACATAGACTGGACCTTCAAGGCTGCCACAAATAACATGTTTTCCATAAGAGGCTGTGGGATGAGTTGACTCCGCACAATCATTCTACAAGTTACTCCCATGCTCCATAAAACAACCTCTCTATAACTATACATACATATATATTGCTTACTCACAATAACCTAAGCTGCATGACTTTCAATGCACACCAGCAAAAGTAGCTTATTAACCCTTTAACCCCTGCCTGCTAGTTATTTAATTGGCACATTGGTCCACTGAGTTTTGGTGAAGCATCCACAGCCTTTAAGATATTTGCAAATTCACTGTTTGTAATGTTACAGGTTGCAAAGAAGCCAGAAATCTCAAAGAATGAGAAAATATTTTTAAAGCTTTCACCAATAACATGGTTTGGTAATGGTATGATTAAAGCCCTCAAATCTCTACATCTCCAAAATATTGTGTGCATTGACAAGTATATTTAATTATAAAATCTAACAAAACTAAAAATACAGTCTTCTTAAGGATGGTCACACTCCTCGTCTGAATACATAAATAGTCCTGCTGTTATGAACAAATCCTGTAAAAAGTAGGTCAGATATGATTTTGCTTTAGAAAATGAATGACTGAATGAACAAAAACCAAGGTTCTGTGGAGCTTTAAATGTTTTTTTTAAATATGCACAGGCAGAGTGCTTCATTCTAGAATACTTTACTCAACATAGCTTTACCAAAGATCTACAAAACAAACACCAAACCATTTGGCCATTGATAGATATTGAGCACAGTTTTCTGCAGTTTTGTGGTAGAGACAGACTGAAGTGCATGTACGTTTGTTCTCTTCAGGTGGCTCTGGACTCTCCACTAGAAGCCTGCTCCATCTACCTGCGGCACTACGAGCCGTACCTGAAGGACCCCGTGGGCTTCCCCAGAGTTATGGTAGACACTTTCATTCTCTGTCAGCTTCTATTTCCACACTGTGGGTCCACTCTGGCACCAACTGAACCCTCCTGCCTCGTAATGGCCCTCTGCTCACATTGATATTACTCTGAGCCCTGTGTAGGCTTGCTCTTATCTCCTCTGCTCTTTTCGCTCGCTGCTGATTACAGAGCCATTTTTCATCATTACAGCAACAATGAGTCAGGGTTGAGAGGCCGGAGCATCTTGTGTGTGTCTCTCTTTCATTTGTTTAAGATGGATAACAGATGATTATCAACTGCAACAGACTATAGGGTTGGCCTCTCTTTTATTTCTTCCTCTGATCCTGCACGAGCGTGGTTCCTGATGTGTTTTGTTGGCATACACATCTCTGTCAATAGGTTATCCAAAGACCTTGTCGGGACTGCAGCCGAGCCACAATCGTGAGACATTGATCAGAGAGACGAGGCACATGCTGTGAACTTGATAAGCTAATCCGTCTCCCAAAGCCCCCCATCAGCATCTCACTGGGCACCAGGAGAATGTGCGCTGCATTGGAAAGCACGATGTGGCTCGCACCATTTGGAGATCTCAGTGTGTGTGTGTCTGAATGAAAGTTGAGTTTGTTCCATGAGGTTTTACGCTTTTGCTCTTACTGACCTCTTCATTCATCCACTCCAGTGATATGTGACAGATTACCATTACGCACTAAAACGACATTTCAACAAAGACTGAAGGGCATATATGATTGGCTCCGAGGCCCAGGGCTCAGCTCATTAGAATTCATCTGGAAGTCAGGCAGAGGATGAAAAGGAACCGTTCAGTGGTGTAATTTGGGGGGCTTTATAAAGTGGAGCAGCGGCTTTTATGGACCAAATATTTAACATTGGAGGTCAGACCTGCCTTTGTAATGACCCTTGTGTTGAATTAGTCATTTGTGCTTAGCGTGCAAATTTGTGCTAAGCCGCAAAGTAACATAGTGATCCAGCATTAGGTGCAGAAGCATTTACATTTCAAAGGCTATTTCTTTGTCAGCCTGCAGTATAAATCTAACACAAGAATAGTATACATTGGATTATTTGTTGAGTTTAGGTAATTTGTAACATATCGATATGTAATATAAAGTTGTTGGGAACTTCGGAGGCAGTTATCCAAATTCTGATGCACTGAAGTCGCAGGATATTCCTCAAATCTGTAAAATGTGATTATTAATGTTGCGGTCTTGAACTGTTTTCAGATTTGTATAATTTTAACACCAGCCGATAAAAGGTGTGTCTTTAATTTTGGCGCAGGTAACCACAAAAGCAGGGACAGCATGAGCACTCCAGGGAATATGGGCCCCCCCTTCTGGTAAAAAGTGATATTGAAGGCTTCACAGTACAGCACTTTCTGAGCCTTGTGTCAATCTATCTATACATAATATTGGCATCATGCGCTCTAATGAGGTTTTTAGTACAGCCAAAAACAATAGAGAGTCAGATATTCCATTTAGTCTATGTAAAGTTACATTGAGGAAGATCTGTTGCCAATCTGAACAGAAAGATTCAAATTTCAAGACATACAGTTCAAGGCATACAGTATGTAGCTGAAGTAACTAGACTACAAAACCCTTTCAACTGCATTAACATTTATTAAAGTGCTCTAGAGCTAAACCAACTAACTAAATGAACATTATCCAGCTTACTGCAAACATTTCTGTGTGATTTCTGTGTGATAACAATGTCTTTTTATTCTAGATGCTGCACTTGTTCTTCTACGGTCTGCCCATGTTGGGTGCATTTGTTTATGGCCTCCTTAAGCCCGGATGCACATGGATGTCAGACTTGACCATATTCTTTGCTGGAGCCATGAGCCAGGTAATGCTACCAAGACAAATAGTCAATAGACAGATCTGACTTTGAATAAGAAGCAGCTGATGCATACTGAAGTGGGGAGCAGTGTGACTTATCATGATGTTTACTGAATTTTCAGTTGAGAGCCAATGTCACTGAAGTTAAACTCACTGCTACTTAAACTTCTAGAATTGAATGCACATGTTATCTTCTAAACTGACAAATATTGTTCTCTGGTGCTTCTCACAGTGCCAGTGGGCCCACATTGGGGCATCCCTTCATCCCCGTACCACCGCTCCGTTCCGTATCCCGGGCGATGTGTTCTGGTTGGTGCTGGCAGCTAACGTAGTCTACGCGGTTACTCCGATCCTGGTGGCAATGCGGGTTCACAGTAACCCTTACTTCTTCCTGAAAATCGCTCCATTCCCTGGACAGACAGGTCTGCCCAACAGCGAGGAGAAAGATACCAAATACAAGGAGAAATGATGAAACTAATGTTTTATTTTAAATAAAAACATTCATTTTCTGTTTATTCTTAAAATCAGTGACAGTCCATTACATTTGTGTCACATTTATTCTTGTTTCTATCTTTGGGAAAATATTAAATCCTAGGTTTCATATTATAAAAAAACAAATCAGTGTGCATTATTATATGCAGTAATCATTATTGAACTAGGTTGCTGTGATTTATTTGATCTAGATGAGAATGAAATGTGTATGGATTAGGATAGAGATAGCACCTTCTGTACATTGAGTGTCATCCCCATCATGGATTATCTCTGGTGATCTTCTGTGGGCTCCTTTGTTGGGGTTTCTCCCAGTGTTCTGGTTGTCAGTCTGTGTCTGTTCTCCTCAGAAACTAATTTAAATGCATTCATGGCATGGGATGTTTTTCCAGCCTGTGGCAATATTTTCGTCTCTGTTGAAGGTCGTCTGTAAAAATCCTACAATCCTACAACAACAAAAAATACTACAACTACTACAAAGAACAAAGATGTGTCTATGGAACCCAACAAAATATCATTCTGTAAATATGTTTATTTTGGAAAACTGGACATTTAAAGTTCAACAGAATCAAGTAGAAGTTATTTCTGTTTATGCTTCTGTTTTTGTTCATCCACAACTGCCAGGAATTGAGCACGGCTGAGGAGAACCCAATTTTTCATAACAGGTCAAACATTTGATAATAATAGTGAATGAACCCATTGTCTGACCTATTTCCACTAGGTTTGTTACTTGACAACAGCAGGATAGTGTGAGATTTCTGTCTGCAGTTTTGTCAAAGAGCATTAAGTTTAACATTTGATCACTAACATATAATCTAACATGGACCTTGGGTGTTTTGTCAGTGGACTGTACTGTTAATGTGGCAATTTATAGCAAGACATTGATCACTGATCCTTGAGTCCATGCCAACCTGCAGTGCAGAATATAATTTACCCTCCACTAAAGCTCCAGCAGCTGCTCCAGTCCCACTGACTGCTGTACAAACCCACACAGGCACCGAACTATCTCAGCTTTACAAAGACACTCTTCTTATGTTTAAATATGAAAACAAGAGTGTGCCATTGGGCATTGTGTGTGTTCCCTCTCCTTTAAATTGTTTCATTGCTTCCTCTGCTTACAATCCCTGATCCTTTTGTTCCCATTCCACTTAGTTCTGCCGCTCCATGTGGGTGGCACAGTAAATACTCTCATCACTATGTTGTTAAAAAGACATCAAATGGAGACTTACTATTTGCCTTTGTTTTCATTTTCAAACAAACTCAGTTGTGTGAAAGAGGTTTGTGCTGAACTGAAGACTACTGTTAGGGAAAGGGACTATAGGGAAAGTCATTGCAATGACAAACGACAGTGTCCAAAACAGATACCCTCCACAGAGTGTAATGTCTTAGAATCTATTCAATTATGGTGCATTATGCAAAGTTTGCAGGTGAGGTATTACAAAGAACACAAACGTCTATTTGACAGTTATTTATAGATTTGTAAAGCCTAGTTTTCATTCCTGGCCCATCAATAACAGTGACCCACTCATAAGTAATTATCCTCATACTTCGCAGAGCAGTAGGCCACAGATGCAGAGAGGGGAGGATGCATTTAATTCACTCTCCCTCAGCAGGTTTTTCTACAGAAGTGCTGCTCCTCTCCAGCTCGTACATGCTAGCGATGCATTCTGTTTGGTTGACACAGGCTTTAAATCTAACATTGCTGGCTGCAAACAGCTCTGTAATCCCATGATGGGAGTAACAGGAGATCTTTGCATCTGCCACCCCCCCAGAGATAAAATGCTCAATTCAAACCAGAGGTACCACGGCGTAATAAAGAAATATGTCTTCTCAGGTGATTCTTTAATGAATGCATTGCCACAGATATAATTAAAGGGTGAATTAATGAGATGCTTATTATGAACTCAATGGGGACCACATTAGTAAATGGTTTTATTTGCTAATGTATTGACTGCTGTGAAAACAAAATGATCATCCGGATGAAAATAACACATTTGCATTTTTCTGTACACATCACCAAGAAAGTAATCCAACCAAATATTAATTGCAAATATTAATTTTCCTTTTTTATTTTGCATCTAGAGCTGAAACTAAACTCCATAGTGTTGTTAAAAGCACAATTTCACTTTTTTTCCATAAAAGCACCTTACACGTGGAATGTTTGTTAAGTGAATATCTATCTGCGAGTTGCAGGAAAGATTTTGATTAAATGCCTCTTGATGCTTTGCGATAAACACCTTTGCACACAGAAGTGAGCATTGTCAGAAAGTGAAAACCTCAAAATGCTTAAATTTGCACAAGTGTAAACATATGCTGTAGGTGAGAAGTGTGTTAGAGGTTTACAAGACACAAACAAAAAGGAAAAAGACCTTTGGTGAAATGAGCACCCGCATTTGTTTTGATGTAGCATTCAAAGTCAGTTCCCAGAGACACAATAATGAAACATCTGCTGGAGAGCCACTTGTCATTAGGCCTGATGATTTGTATCATCTAAAAACTTCCAAAATACAAAGTGAATTTTAATGACTCACTTGTACATGAATAAATGAGTCTGATGAAATCTTGTTGAAAAAATAAGAAATCACCACGGGAATATTCATTGAGAAAAGTCAACTTTGAATTTTTAACCAGCCAGTAGGGGGCTCCTTTAAAGGTAAATTAATTTTAAAACACAGACACTTCACTGACTGTTAATTATTATGGAGGCCTGAGCTAATGAGGTTAATGTTGTTGACCTTGAATGTGCATCTTTCACAAAGCATGACCTGAATGTAGAATCATCATCTGTTTTATATTAGATGACCGCACACAGACAGCATCTCAATCACTGGTAACTCCTCTCATGGCCCGACAGGAGAGGTGGGGTAGTGGCTGCCAGCTCTGTCTGTGCACTACAAGTTGACTCAAATCTCAGTAACACAGCATGGAGTAAGTAAGTTAGCATTAAGCGCAGTAACCACACACTGGGTCGTGTCTCTTCTCGTTGTCAGCTGCTGTCATCCCAGTAAGCCTCCTCTTGTTTTACCTTCATTCTTACAGAGCGCCTTTTTTGACCCAGCACCACAGGCTCTTCTGACAAGAGAGACTTTAGAGTTATCTCACATCAATCACAGTTTTTTAAACAACATTAGTGAGGAACAAACACGGAGAAAACACAAAAAGTTGGCCCGAAGCGCAGTCTTTTAAAGTGTTTACACCAAATGTATTTAGGAAGAAGAATTTTAGCTAAATGGATTAACAATATACAGTACACTCCAATTTTGGAACAGATTGCTTATGCAGAATAAACCCTGCTGTATTTATTTTGTAGAATGTAACAATAAATAAAGCCCATAGCTGTTTTTTTTTTTTGTTAGGAAGCATGTGTTGCTTCCTTTTGGAGCACATTTCTTCGAAGGTTGTGTTGGTGAAGCTTAAAGGGCAGCTGTCATTCACCTATTCTGCATTCCTCTCTGCAGACTTGTGATTGGTCAGTTTTTTGGGATTTTGTAAACCCTGACAGAAGGGCAAGGTTTTACTCAGAAGACTAGGTTTACTCATGTTCCCTCTACTTGAACTTGTCTTGTGATGCTAAATATTGTATTTTGCTGAACAAGCTTTGTGTAGGAGAAAAATCACATATTCAAATGTGTATCACTTAATGTGACAGAATTTGGGCTATCATTCCTCATTATCAAATATTTAATAGTACCTGCAGACAAGGTTCAGTAACACACAGGACATTCACAGATGTGAAGCCAGTGTGAGCTCTTTGCTGTGCCAAACTTGTCAGCACACTGTATGCTGCGTCATCAAAAGACTGCAGGAGTCAGGACCCACAAATGCTGGTGGATCCCCTGCAGTGAGAGGCAGAGCTCAGCAATGGGACAGAGACAGACAGAGGGGAGAGAGGTAAGCCTCTGCAAAGCAACATTTAGCCTGGACAAGGAGTTCACTGCCACCCAGCTGCTCATCTGCTCTTTATGGTCATCCAGCCTGTAGTGAAAACCATGGTAAGTTTGCATCTGTGCTCAATCTGGACTCTGCAGTGCTGCATGCCGTCTGCAGAGGTGAGCACGTAGATAAAAATACGATGCAGTGGGACTGCTTATTGTGTGCACTTTGCATGTAGAGTATGAGCTTGTGACTCTGCTTCACTGGGGCCTGGTTTATGTTTGGATGATGTATTGCAGCAGGGCAGCCATAGTCCAACTGACATTAGCACAGTGTAACAGTGACGATGCAGTGCACCAACAGAGTATTAGCTCCAATGTTCTTCAATGTATTAGATTGTATGATAAATATATTATAGTATTCAGCTCTGTAATGTTGCCTGTCTGTGCTGTCATATTAAAAATGGTTATAGTATGATGCATTATTAGGCTCCTAAATAATAAACACTTGGACAATTTTTAGTACTTTAACCCTCAGTGGTCAGTGCCAAAAGAACTTGCTTACAGCACTTCCCAAGGAGCTGTTGCTATAGCTACAGTATATAGGGTAGACTATATTAGCCTTGCAGCAACTGGTTATTTGTTGTATGAAAACACAATGCAGAGATATTTTAAAGTATAACCAAACAAGGATAAATGTATTATTATTTTTTTCTATTAATGGTCTGTAATGCCAGTGTCAACACCTTTGATGAACTTTTGATGAGTGTGTGCAAAGAGAAATATACAGAGCGACTGTAAAAAAGTAAAAAAGAGATTAAAATCAGAAGTATGGGTGCCTGTAAGGACAGACTTTGTGGTAGAAATAAAGTTGACAAATCCATACAATAAACTATATAAAAGCATTTAAACACTTATTGTTCTTGAGGTTGTAATGCAACATCTCATTTGATTTCTTACAGATATTCAATTTAATTTTGGTACCTTTGAAAGTACTGTTTGAATGTCATTCAAGAAAGTTGAGTTATAGCCATCATAGTGTTCTCACATTTTAAAGATAGGCTAGGTATTTTTTTTTCCAAGTCTCCAGGAATGTTATAACAAAATAATGTTATTAGATATTAATAGTTAGATTGAGAGTCGTGAGACTCATATTGTTTGTGAAAATATACGTACAGAAAAAGAGAAAAATTCTAAATAAAGAAATGCAACGTCACAAGTGTTTAAATGCATTTATATAGTTTATTGTATTGATTTTGCAACTTTATTTCTACCACAAAGTCTGTCCTTACAGGCACCCATTCTTCTGACTTTAATCTTAGAACTTTGACTTTATTCTCAAACTTCAGACTTTATTCTCAAACTTCTGACTTTGTTCTCAGAACTCTGACTTTATTCTCAGAATTCTGAGAATGAATATTTAAACTCTACCCTCCATTTTATAAATATTTTACTACTGTGGCCTTTATTCTCTTCTGTAGAAATAAAAGAATTTGATAAGAAGAAAAATAGAAAACAAGCATGGCACATTAGGATATTTGCTCTACGGGGATATCGCTGTTCCTGTTGATGATTTTTCATTATTGAAAAAAGAGAGCAATTTGTGCTTGGTATAGTGCCCGGCCAACAAGGTAAATAACCACAAACAAAAATGTCATTTTTTAGAACAAAAAATAAAAATAAAAACCTAACAAAAGGGGAAGTGCCTCTGCTAGCATGTGCTAATGCTAAATGGTGGTTAAAGACAGTTGTAGATTAGCATTAGCTAGCTACAAATTACACAAAAGACACTAAACAAACATGTACAAAAACAATGTAATTTGAAAGCTTAAAAAACACAAACTACAAACACAGTGCTAATGCTAATGCCAGTTGTATTCATTGTTGTAGATTAGCTTTAGCCCCAAATCACACAGAAAGACACCAAACAAACATGTACAACACAGTTTCATTTCATAGCTTTATTTTAAAACGTGCTAAAATATGGTTTAAAAAAAGTTTAATCAATGTCACATATTATACAGAAATATTATTTATGGAGTCCCAAGAACTTCTGTGAATAATCATAAGTTCCTGTGGTTCTGACACCCTTTTTTAATCCTTTTTACTTTTTTGACTGGGTTTCACAAATACTACACCTAGTTATAGCTATCTTCATAGCAGTTTAGCATACCATGCACGTTTTCTATAAAACCAAAATGAGTTTTTAAATAGCTAAAACAACAACACTTACGTATTTAACTGAAAGAACAAATACTAAAATGATCAAAAGTAGATACGGTGGTGACAAAGCAGTGTGACTTTTTGTTATCGTAAGATGTACACACTTCATGGACTGCAGCAGGCTGTATTGGGTGTTTTTTATTTTTTTATTTTCTCCAGTCCTTATTTCCATGTGTGATGTTCTGCAAGTGAGGTGCACACTGGTATTGCAGCCTCCTTCATAGAGCAGTCCTAACTAATTTGCAAAACTCTCTTGTGGTGTGATAAGCCCGGTGCCACTTCTTCTTTTAAATGAAATGATAACATAACGGTTTTCTGTCTGAATATCTATCTGCCAGTTGCAGGAAATATTTTGATTAAATGCCTCTTGATGCTTTGCGATAACACCTTTGCACACAGAAGTGAGCATTGTCAGGGCTAATTGCTGGCTACGGATAATTGTAGGTGCCTTTATCTGGTCGTGACATTACAGAAAACCTCTCTCACACATTCATTAAATGTGAAATGTTGCACACACACAAATCTGTGAGCAAATGTCTGCCAAAGGTTTTTGTAGTGTTCATTTGGATAAAGAGGCAGTGACTAGCTCTCTCCTAAGGTTGAAATTGATAATATGTCTGGTCAAAGGAGCATGTGAGGTTCTACACTGGTGCCTTTGAGTGTTAATAATAATAAAGACATGCCTCCACAATTGAGTTGCAAGATGGTAATGTGACGACACAAATAAACAGATCTAACTTTATTAGCTGACACCAATCCAATTTTGTGGCTGTCCCTGTGTGCCATCCCTTATAAAGACTTCTGTAATTATGCTTAAGTACAATTACAATTTTGGACGTTCATTTAATGCCCTCTACTTTTGACAGAGGATGACACTGGAGCGGTGATAGTGCAGACAGCTCCAGGTAAAGTGGTGACCCATCGCGGTGGCTCCATCACTCTGCCCTGCCGCTTCCACCATGAACCCGAAAATATAGATCCTTCTCACATCAGGATTAAATGGACCAAGGTGACCAACACTCTGCAGTTTGAGGATGTCTTTGTGTCCCTTGGAAGGTACATTTTTTACACCTGGATTGTCCAATAAACTATGAATACTGTATAAATGGATTAACTGTAAAAATGTGTTTTTATTGTAGGCAGCAGCGTGTGTTTGAGAAGTACAAAGGTCGTGTGTTTCTGGAAGAGGGAGGGCAAGGGGACGCCTCAGTCATTATTCAGAATGTGACGCTGGAGGACTACGGGCGCTACGAGTGTGAGGTCACTAATGACTTGGAGGACGACACAGGATTTGTCAACCTTGATCCTTGAAGGTTGGTAATTAAGTTGAAGTGAAGCTCTGACATGACTGACAATTGACTGAAAAGGTAAAGTAAGTGACACAGTCATTTACTTCCTCAAGTTATGTTTCTTTATGAGATGTAAATTGTATTTGAAGTGAAGTTTCAAAACTAGAAGAGAGAAAATCCTCACATATAGCAGCACTCCATACTACTGCAAGTTAGAGTAGCAAAATAGTTTCAGAAAGTTGCATCAGTTTTCTACATTTTAGGGACTTACTATATCATTTGACAAGTTTATCTCATGTTTATTGCCAAATAGACAGAAAATACAGTGTTTTTAATTTGTTGTATTCAAGTAAAAGCACAAATGTGACTGTATCTAAAACTTGGAACGGGTGTTGCTAATAAATGCTAGCTTTGCTTTAAAAAAAGAAGCACAGCATTTATCATTCTTTCATCTGAGAATATGATTGTTCTTCATAGGAATAAGACAAGCTTCCAGTAGAAACAAGGAAAAAGAGCTAATTATTTGCTTTTGTTCTCATTTCTGATTAGATAAAAATGGAGTGGGATGCTTAAATTGTATTCTCAGTTTAATGTAAAACAGAGGTCCTGGGCTAGCCTTGCTACATACTCCACAGCCAGGATGGGTTAGATAAAAAAACAATTTCAACCATATGTCATCACTTATGGTAACACTTACTTTTCCTTTAACTTCATACAGTCACTCCAACTGCTTTCATCTGACAGCATGAGATGACTGATAAAATGGCAGTGTATAGTTTAGTATGAAGTGAATATGTCACATGCAGTATATGCGTGTCCACCTGTAGGAGTGGTGTTTCCCTATTATCCCCGCATGGGGCGCTATAAGCTCAACTACCACCAGGCCGAGGACACATGCAAACAGCAGGACGCCATCCTGGCCTCTCACTCACAACTGCACAAGGTCAGTGCACATGGGCATAAAAGTCTAGCATGTAGGAATATTGTGTTGCTTTGGCTGTTTTTTTGTTTTATAACCTTTAGCTACAACATGGAAGTACTACCAATGACAACCCATAATATCTTTTTTCATCAGATAACGTTACAGTAACCTTGGTAAAAGAGATTGGGAGTCATGTCTGCCAATAGTAAGACATTCCACGTCTCGACTACCCCCATAAGCCAAGCTCATACTGTAGTGTTTTAATTCAATAGTATTCAGATTATAGAAGATTAAACATATGACTGGTCCTGAAATTTACAGCAGGTCTTATTACCTTTTTCTAAGACCTTGTATGTAATAAAGTGTATAAAGTGGGCTGTAGTGGCGCTATGTCAGACATGATAAAGTACCCTTTTTGTTCTTAATAATGTCTAATCATTGAGACTGGCCCACTAACCCACATTGTGTCCTTGCACAGGCCTGGCTGGAGGGACTGGACTGGTGCAACGCTGGCTGGCTTGAGGATGGCTCTGTTCAATACCCCATCTCTCATCCCAGGGACCAGTGCGGCCGCAAGGACACCCCATCTGGAGTTCGTAACTATGGCTACAGGCACAAGGAGGATGAGCGCTACGACGCTTTCTGTTTCACTTCAAAGGTCAACGGTGAGGAAACAAAGAAGTCACATTTATCTGCACATATATGTAACACTTTGTATTCCATATGTGTGACCATACCTCTCAATATAAACATCAGGTATGTGACTTATTGCTGCAAATGAACATATCTACACCGCTGTAAAGAATTTTCACTGTTTTCTTTGATCTGAGCTTGTCATCTCTCAGGCCTGCGGCCGTTGGATTTAGATCCTGCTGCGTGGACTCTGCCTGCTATAGGCCACCGTGTCCCTTGTGCCCAAGCTTCATCTTTCATCCCACTTCTTTGATTTACATCATTTTCCCACAGAGAGTCCATGATGCCACCTCTGGGGTTAGACTTACTTGGGTTAGACTTTGTAATTGAAGTCTATCTGTAGTCCTGCGGTTTACCAAGCTACTCTTCATGTAGAGAATAAAGCACTTTGGTTTCTATGAAGTTTAGGACAATAAGCTCACTACAAAAACATTCAGTCCAAGCATTTTAAAACCTAATAAATAACTTGACCGGAACATCATCTTGACCGGAACATCATCTTTATTGGAATCACATACAGTTTCCTCAGTGAGAAATAGGTCACTTGATAGGAACCTTAAACGGCTGCTCAAAGCTTCCCTCGTGTGTTAATTATTGCGGACAGTCTGTTGTGGGCAGTAGGTTCCTGCAGTGGTCATGGCCGCTACTATTGCAAGGTCCAGCTGGAAGGTATTTACTGAAAACCCCCAAGGGAAAGCCCAGATAACATACCGCCTCTCTAATAGCAGCCCACCACATAAAACAAAATCAATAGGCGAACCAAGTGCAGCGCTGAGGTTAGGAACATACTGTAATTTTAATGATTGTGGTTGCCAGTGTGTGGAGAAAGTGTTGTTTACTCCGGGTTTAGGTTTTGTGTTACATTCACGTTCAACTGAGCTTGTGGGGAGAATTTTCTTTGATGCTATCAGACAAAAATTCTCCCCAGAGGTAAGATGAAAGCAAAAATGGAAATGTTTTAAGAGTCATTTAGAGTTGGAGAGCTGTCTGCTGATATTCAATTTTGAGATGGCTAAATGCTGGTTGAGATTAGTTGATATTCTTAACACAGTCTGCAGACAGAGAGGCCAAGGGAAGTGAGTATCAGTCTGTCTCTTGGGTTTCCCTCTTTTTTCTTTCCCTCAAAAATAAACTTTCTCTCTTTCCCTTCGCCTTTTCAAACATTGTCTCAACAAACACTCATACGGCTCTCTCCTTATTGTGCACCCCTCAGGCAAAGTGTACTTCCTCAAACGCTTCAAGAAGGTGAACTATGCTGAGGCAACCAAGGCTTGCACTCATGACGGCTCTGTTATTGCCAAAGTGGGTCAGCTGTACTCCGCGTGGAAGTTCCAACTGTTGGACCGTTGCGAGGCTGGATGGCTGGAGGATGGGAGCATCCGTTACCCCATAGTGAACCCTCGCGCTCGCTGCGGAGGATCCCAGCCAGGAGTCCGAAACCTGGGGTTCCCTGATAAGAAGTTCCGTCTGTATGGGGTCTACTGCTTCCGTAAGAACAAGGATGACACTGGAGGTATATCAACGACAAAGAGCCCATTAAGGAAGAAACAGGAAGGCAACAGTTCTCCCACAAATTCTACAGGGTTCATTTAAAGTGGTTTCTTTCCACCAAGTGGTACAGTACACAAGGATGACACTGGAGGTATATCAGCGACAAAGAGCCCATTAAGGAAGAAACAGGAACCCCACAAATTCTACAGGGTTCATTTAAAGTGGTTTCTTTCCACCAAGTGCTACAGTACAGTTTGGTTTAGTATGGCATAATCATAGTTTGTGTTTCAGGAGTAGCCAGGTAAAGATAGCAGTCGTGTAAGTGACATTTAATTAGTCCTTTTTAAGTGGTGGAAACTACAAGTATTACACTTCATTGTTCCATTGTTCAGGAGTTCAGTGTTTATTTTGTTTTTAAAAAAATCATTTTGCTATCTTTCTTCTTAGTGTTTGAGTGTTTAAAGTACAAAACAAGCGTTGTTTTTTGTTTTCCCCCTTTCTTACATTTTCAATTGGATAATGAATATATATATATATATATATATATATATATATATCTAACTCGGTCTCCACCAAACACTGAATTTCTGAAACTGTTCCCTGGGGTCCAATGTATTGTGCACTTGGTTTTGGGTTCATTCTTGATCCCTGAAAGGCTTATCTTGCCTTTATACACTCTTGGCCATGGTTACTGTAGTCCTGATTACAACACTAGTATGTACTATTTAATTCCCTGCCATGTTTAGACAATAAAAATGAAAACTAAAGCGTGCTATACTTAACCAACTGTGCTGCACCGCTTGGTGGAAATTGGGCTTTTAAATTCTGTCACGGAGCAGTCAGACTCCATTCATTACTTTTCAAATCAAAAAAACACTCAGACTAGATGTAGACATTTGCAGATTTGCCAGAGAAGGCTATGAAAAATTAAGGGTGACATCTTGATTAGGGTGATTTTCCTTTTCGTCTCCAGTCAGTCAATCATGTTAAGGAGTGAGACTGTCAGCACATCTGTCTCTGTAAGATTAAACAGTAGTTTGATCATCAATCAAGAGCATATCAGTTCATGAATAATCTTATTTACCTGTGTGTGGGTGCATCAAATTTAAGGCTGTGGTTCAGACTAAGCCAGTGTCGAAGAAAGACGATTTATTAGACTGCTTTTGCCCTGAAGATGATGTATGTTTTGAAGGTACCAAGTTTAATTGCCTGTATCTCAATGCCATGCTTAGTTTGCGACCCTCTGGCATAAGTAGTATTTCTCATTAACTACAACCTAGCAATTCTGTCATCAGAGCTTAACAGGCCAGGTAGTAAATGCTGCACCAGCTCTAGGATATTTGCACCTATTAACAAAAAGCTTTACTCTATGACAGCACTTTAGGCTAGATTTCAGCGAGCACGTGTTTTGTTCAGATTAGCAGCTGGGGCTGAATAGACAGGTCTCCAAAAGCACACAATAATGCTACTTACCTCATATTCTGCACTTTTTGCTCGCACCTGTAGCACTATAAATGAGACTTTATTACAGTTTCAATGCAATATTATACTGACTTTAAGGATGTTATGATAAAAATAAAATAAAAGGACCATTTGAGAAATGTGTTTTGTGTTAACCTCATTCACCTGACTGAACTGAATATAATAAAGCAGAAAGGTAATTGATTTGGAGCTAGTCATTGTACAGCAGCCTCAAAGGATCAAAAATCAAACTCTGCTGTCTACAATGAAAATGTATTGTGAAATAATATCATGTCTGTAGCCTGGCTGATTATACCCATTCACTAAAGAAAAAAGTCTCTGTGAAATGGGTCTGGAATACCTTCCCCTGAAAGCCATTGTCCAATAGGAATCTGTTTAGACCAATTGCATCTGTCTCTATTGCTCCAGAGACCAGACTAATTCATAAAAATTTATTGCAGAAAAGAAAAATAATTAGGAGGACTGTCCATATCTGGTATTGGATTACACACTCACCGGCCATTTTATTAGGGACACCTTGCTAGTCGGGGTGGAACCTCTTGTGCTTCAGAACTACCTTAATTCTTTGTGGCATAGATTCAACAAGGTGTTGGAAACATTCCTCAGAGATTTTGGTTTATATTTACACCATAGCATCACACAGTTGCTGCAGATGCTTTCCTAATGCAACTCTCCCGTTCCACCACATCCTAAAGGGGCTCTATTGGATTGAGATCTGGAGAAATCAGTCTGAGATGACGGATTTTGGTTTTCCACCTAGTAGGCACTCAAAGTGCTTTACATTAAGCTTCCATTCACCAGTGTTACAGCTGGAACATCACTGGAGGCAAGGTGGGTTAAGTGTCTTGCCCAAGGACACAACAACAGTATGTGGGGAAGATGGATGTTATGATGTTTTGGGATGTTTTGAGCGGGGATCAAACCGCCCACCCGCCGGTCGAAGGACGGCCGCTCTACCCACTGAGCTACTGCCCCGCATTATCCTGCTGGAAGTAGCCATCAGAAGTACACTGTAGTCAAAGGGAATGACAGGGTCAGCAACAACACACAGGTATGCAATGCTCAATTGGTACCAAAGGACAAAGAAAATATTCCCCACACCATTACACCACCTGCAACCTTTTAGACAAGGCTGGATGGAGCCATGCTTTCATGTTCTTTACGCCCAATTCTGACCCTACCATCTGAATGTTGCAGCAGAAATTGAGACTCATCAGACCAAGCAACATTTTTACAATCTTCTATTGTCCAATTGAGCCTATGCTAATTGTTGCCTCTGTTTCCTGTTCTTACAGTGCATCAGTCAAAAATTCACAGCGCTTCACTTTTTCCACATTTTGTTATGTTACAGCCTTATTCCAAAATGAATAAATTCATTATTTGCCTCAAAATTCTACAAACAATACCCCATAACGACAACATGAAAAAAGGTTGTTTGAAACCTTTGTACTGTTGTGCTCATAAGTTACCCTGGCAACGCTGGCAGAATTTGTAAATTTCTTTGGGCCATTTTTCAGAGAATATGAATGATATCACAAAAACCTTTCTTTCACAACATTCACAGAGTTGTCCTGTAGCCACTCCTTTGTTATCTTGGCTGTCTGCTTAGCGTTGTTGTCCTGGAAGATGAACCTTTGCCCCAGGTTTTCATCAAGGATGTTTCTGTACATTGCTGCATTCATCTTTCCGTTGATCCTGACTAGTCTCCCAGTTCCTGCTGCTTAAAAAAATCCCCACATCATGATGCTGCCACACCATGCTTCACTGTAGAGATGGTATTGTGCAGGTGATGAGCGGTGCCTGGTTTCCTCCAGACATGACGCTTGCTATTCAAGCCAAAGAGTTCAATCTTTGTTTCATCAGACCAGAACATTTTCTTTCTCATGGTCTGAGAGTCCTTCAGGTGCCTTTTTGCAAACTCCAGGTGGTTCATGTGCCTTTTACAGAGGAGTGGCTTCTGTCTGGCCACTTGACCACACAGGCCTGATTGGTGGAGTGCTGCAGAGATGGTTGATCTTTTGGAAGGTTCTCCTCTCTCCACAGAGACACGCTGGCGCTTTGTCAGAGTGACCATCAGGTTCTTGGTCACCTTCCTGACTAAGACCCTTCTTCCCAATTGGTTAGTTTGGCCGAATAAGGCTGTAACATAACAAAATGTGAAAAAAGTGAAGCGCTGAAAATACTTTCCAGATGCACTTTAGCTGACAGGAGCGGCACCAGGTGTGGTCTTCTGCTGCTGTAGCCCATCTGCTTTAGGGTTCGGCATGTTGTGCATTAAGCGATGGTATTCTGCAGACCTTGGTTCTAACAATTATTTGAGTTACTGTTGCCTAGCTTTCATCTCTAACCTGTCTGCCCATTCTCCTCTAACCTATGACATTAACAAGATATTTTCTCTTTTTTTTTGTCTCTGTAAACCCTAGAGATGGTTGTGCGTGAAAATCCCAGTAGATCAACAGTTTTTGAAATACTCAGACCAGCTTGTCAAACATTTCAGGTTCACAGTCACTTAAATCCTCTTTCTACCCCATACTGATGCTCGGTTTGAACTTCAGCAAGTCGTCGTTTCTGTCATGTGATTGGCTGATTAGTAATTTGAGTTACAAGCAATTGAAGAGGTGTACCTAATAAAGTGGCCGGTGAGCGTATTCGGTCCATAACACATCCACATTTCCTAGAGTCATAGTAGAGTTAAAGAAGATAAGAAAAATCCGTTGCATAGTCCTCCTGAATGTTCTTAACAGTGAAGCTGCCTCACTGTGGTCCAAAACAATTACAGAACTACGTAACCATGTCATTGTCATGGCAACCCAAGATTTCAAAAAGATTTGAAAACTCTTGTGCAATGACCTTGAATAACACTGATTTGATGCTGACAAATGATTTGATGAAGTATACTTTATATTATGATGTGAATAGGGTTCAAACAGCTGGTAAATAATATGCAGACTTCTAATTTATCATAATGCATTCTGCTTAATGTTCAGAGAAGTGTAATTATGAAATTCACTTTGCATGGCATTCAGCAGTGCACTTCTTATGTAAGAAAAGGGCCATTGTAACTAGTACAGCAGACACTACTTTTCATGGTCGACTTTAAGGGAGACAGGTTTCATGTTTTTCAACGGCATAATGAATGTAATTGCAGCTGCATATGCCACAGCGAGTCAAAGCTACAATAAAGAAGCACTGGCCCCTGGTGAAAGCCCCCTTCACACTGCTTTTATTCCCTGACAAGATAAACATACAGAGTTAAAATGCACAAGGTAAAAAGCCTAGTGGAGGCCAGGGCGAGTCACTGAAACTTTTAAACCACTCGACTTGGCAGATGACAGCGCTGTCCCTGTTTCATTGGCTTTTTTTCGAAAACTTGAAATGAAATTAGGTGACCTGGTGGCAGCACAATAAATATGGCACAATGAGACGGCGCTGGCTTTCACCTGCTTTTCATTTATCAGGCTGTGACAGGGGTCAGCGGCACTCAAGCACCTCTACAAGTGGAAAAAACAGCCCAGAGAGTAAACAGGATGGTTTTATCAGATGTAGTTGAATATATAGGCCTATGTGGGAGTGGTGCGTTTATTTAAATAGTATTAAAGCAAAATTGAGCAACAAGTGAATGGTTACAACATTGGTGTTAAACTTCCTTCTTATTGTATGTGTGGGGTCAAACAATTTCATCACACTGGTTTGGGATCATCATTTTTTGACAGATATAATAAATCATGACATTGCACCATCACTTTCTATCCATCCGTCAGTATTTCTTATGACTAGGAGTGTCACAGGAGTGTATCATTTTGCTTCTTGTGGTGAAATTGGAGGTAAAAATGTCTTAAGTCATGTCAAATTTAATTTTCCTGTATATTTGAAACGTTTCACAGAGTGAATTGTTGGAAAACTAGAGCAGTGTAGGAACACCTGGGCTTAAGGCTAACACTCTGTTGTTCCATGACTTAAATGAATGAAAACAATAATTAGTGACATTTACTGTTGATTGGCAAGAAAACCACTTCATCTAAGTCAAGGGTATTGACACATAATGTGACTAAAAATAATTAGTTTCCTCCACCATACTTTACAGTTGGGATGGTGTTTTCTTGATGATATGCCGTGCACTTTCTACGCCAGATGTAGAGCTGTATGTTTTTCCAAATAGTTCAATCTTAGTTTCATCAGTCCACAAAACATTTGCCAATACCGCTGTGGAGTGTCAATGTGCTTTTTTGCAAACTTCAGGCGTGCAGCAATGTTCTTTTTAGTAATCCTGTGGTGTCCTGCTGTGGATACCCTGCTTGTTCAGTGTTTAACGTATTGTAGACTTATGAACAGAGATGTTAGCAAGTTCCAATGATGCCTTCAAATCTTTGGCTGTCATTCGGGGTTGTTTCTTTACCTCATTGATGAGTCTTTGTTGTGCTCTTGGTGTCAGTTTGACTTCTAGGTAGAAACAGTCCCAAAGTGTCTTCGTTTGTAGATTGTTTGTCTAACTGGTGAATTTCTAAAGTCTTTGAAATAACTTTGTAACCCTGTCCAGCCTTATGTAAAGCAACAATTCTTGATTGTAGCTCCTCTGAAAACTTTTTTGGTGAGGCAGGGCTCACATAAGTGTGTTATTCTTGTGCAGAGCAAACTCCAAAAGGGGGGTTTTTATCAGTCAAAGTAGCTGTAGTCCACACTTCCAAACCTATTATCTTATTCACATACTTTTTTTACAAGAACTATGTTTTTGGTAGTTCCCAATAAAGACAAACGATTTTTTTGTGTAATTATTTTTAGACACATTATGTTGACATTATCGACATAATGATTGATATTTTGTCAATACTCTTGATTTAGATGACGATCAGATCACATTTTAAGACAGATTTTATAAAAAAAAACATGAAATTCCAAAGTGCTTTACAAAAAAAAAGACAGGTTTAAAACACAACTACAACAATTATCAGTAAAATAAATTATATTTTCTGTTAGAATTAGGAAGGGTTAGAGAAAAGAAATTTGATTGGACACTAGAATTGGGCTAGTTTCTATTCATTTTTAGTGGATTTTAAGATATCATTGCACTGGAAATTTTCCACGGACCAGATAATCCTGCTGGTGTTGTTAGCTGGGCAAGGTAATGACAGTAGAAGATTTCCAGGGAGTCCTTAAACTTCTCTGTGTCTCATTCCTTGAAAAGGACTGTACAAACGTACACACAAAAGTGTAATAAAGTGTAATGTTTAATCTTTGATATTTCTGCTGGAGTTAAAGCAACACTATGTATCTTTGGGGTGCACGTGGCAGAGTGGTTAGCACTCCTGCCTCACAGCAAGAAGGTCTTGAGTTCAAAACCCGGCCGACTTTCTGTGAGGAGCCTGCATGTCCTCCATGTGTTACCGTGGGTTCTCTCCGGGTACTCCGGCTTCCTCCCACCGTCCAAAGACATGCATGTATATATATTTTCAATTGGAAAATCTAAAGTGTCTCTAGTGAATGTGAGAGTGAATGGTCGTCTGTCACTGTCTGTCTCTAAATGTTAGCCCTGCGACTAACTGGCCACTGTCCAGGGTGTACCAACCAGGCCCAAAGCTGCTGGGATAGGCTCCAGTCACCCGCGACCCCTAACAGGACAAAGCGGTAGAGAATGAATGAATGAATGAATATGTATCTTTTAGCCACTAGGGGCACAGATCCCTCTAAAGACTGTGTTGTTTGTTTTTGAAAGGAAAATCTGCTAATGTTCAAACCTAGTTTATAGAAAATACACAGACTCTCAGGCTGTATTATGCACGGCAAGTCTGGAAGAAAAACCAGATTTTCACAAATACAAAACACAAAATGTCCATATATGGAATTGCAAAGACATGACAATGCTATTAGCTTAGGCAATATCCTGCGAAGTAATGAGAGGCAATAATTCAGCTGTGATGCAAAAATATTTTTAATTAAAAAGGAACGCTCTTAGCGCTGTCTGCTGTTGAAGTTTTAAACACGTAATGTTCCATAATTCTGTTTAATAAGAAAATTAAAACTCATTATTTAAATAAGGAGCCAAAAGTGTATGAATTACAAAAATGCTTTTTGTTTGGACACATGACATAAAATAATTGACTAATCAAAAAAAAAAAGAAGAAGACTACTAAAATAATCTTTGGTTGCAGCCCCTGCAAAGTTTTCCACAGTGCAAGTCAGTGGCTGTGACAAAGTGAGGTCAAATAGGTTGTGATCATGAAATGCATGTGGACACATTTTTCAATATCTTAAAGTTTGAGCTGGTCATTTGGTTAATGATGAAAAATGCAACTTAATGCAGTGACTCAACATTCCTTACTGCAGTAGTTTAGAGCAAAATGAATTGTGTGCAGCTTCTGTTACTGTGTCTCAATTATGGCACCTCTAGAGACTGGAGATCATTCTGTTATATTCAGGCCATCAGTCAAACATTTCGGATTGTTGCCCATCAGTGTTTTAACAATGACTGTGTCGATCGTGTTGAACACTTCCTGTTCCTTCCATCTCCATAAATACCTAAACATATGAATCATTTGTTCGACTTTGCAAGCTGAGACAAATGCAGTGTGAGGGTTGGAGATTATCCTCGAGGGAATCAAGTTTTACTTAATGCATCAGTCCTCAGCATCGTTATCAGTGAGCACACAAACAGGCTGCATATCTATCCAGCACATACCCGTGGGAAATAGCTCCTGAAATTACCCCATCTCCCTAAACGATCTGCTTTAATGCCTTATATATTGCAAGTGTAATTCAACCGAATGCGTGCCGCTCGCCGCTACCTATTACCCACTGAAAGCAGTCGGTTTGAAGAGGAAGGTAATTGGTCGAATGGTGAGTGCAGGGCATATTAAACAGGCTGCAGCATCAAGTTAATTGGAAGTGTTAACCATCTAATAGCTGTTGCTAATGATAGGAGGGGTGTCTATCAATAGAAGCGGTCTCTAGGTCTGTTATAGCTTACCGTCACATTCCCATATGAAGGTGAAGTCATGCTGGTTTACTCGCTGGGCTCCTAGATTGGGACGGTTGAGAATAGTGGGAGGTTAATAAAACAGTTCAAAGCATTTTTCCCGGGTGTGTGTGGAAGGAGAGGAGACAGGCTCAGCAGAAACACAGTCGCCTGGAAGGAGAAAGTATAAAGGCAGTGGGGAAAGCCAGAGGAGATAGTTGGGGGGGAATAATTTGAAAGGAGAGATAAGAGGGAAGAGAAAAAGCAGTTGCAGAGGGCTGGAAGACTCATGGATATCTGGGCCTATGCAGGATTTAGCCGGTCAGCAGGCTATTGTGGACCTGCAGCGGAGAGCTGGGACTGAGTGGCTCCAGAAGTACACCGACTGAACGTACCTTATCTCGGCTCCGTCACGAGCCTCACTCCAACAATGCACTTCATGGACTGTGCCCACTTTGATGTTTTAGGGAACTCTGAGTGACTTACCAGAAAAAGCTGTAAGAAAAGAGTCAAAATTCTGACCTGAGAGTAGTTTTGAAAATTACTCGGGACAAAGTAAAAATGTCCACTATTGCAAAGATGAAACACAAAAGGGGAAGTTTCAAGAACACTGGAGTGTCTATTAATAGATATTCAAATCCAGTTGTGTCCCCTGTTAATATCACAACAGGACACAGGCCCTGACCTAGGTCTGGCAGGTCTAAATGATACAGATTTAATCTTCCCTTGACTGATTGACTGTTCAGTCTTATGGCAGTCGGGACGAAGGAGATCTTGTGTCGTTCTCTTTTGTTGAAAAGCCCTTGACACTCTTGAGTTGTTCAGTATAGCATCCATCCTGTTGTGAAGAGGGCATCAGGAGGCTGGGTCTGTAACCTGGAAACAGTTTTGTTGATGATGTCACAGGCAGTGTCTGATGCAGCTGTCGGTAGAATTTAAACTTTAACCACAACGACATGTGACCATGGTCCACATTTAGAACTCATGAAGTGTTAAGCAGTAGGCCTGTTCTTTAGGTTCTGTAACGTTTGGTTTCACACTACAGTTTTTAAAATGGACTATCGGACTACAGGCCAATTTTCCAGATTTACTTCCTCCATTCGCTCTCCTTTGTGTGTTTAATTTCGCCGTGACCTTCTGCATTTGGTCTAAAAACTATTGCAAAATGTAGTTTCACATTACTAACAAACCAGACCTAGTTTGGTCCGGGTTGAGACCATTTCTTTTTGCTGGACCAAAGAGCATGGTCTGAACCCGGGTCTGCTGTCGTATTCACACTTGAAGATTTAGTTCGAACCAAAACAGGAAAATCTGAAAGCCTAGACCAAACATAGCATCATTGGTTGTTTAGGGCTTGGTTACACAGTGTCAAATCTGCTATTTCAAGAGGATTTATCAGTTACGTTTTCAGTGAATATTTATTGTGCTGTTCTAAAGCACAGAAAAATGTTAGTCACAAAGCATAGAAAACACAAAAATGGTCAACTCTTATAAGGCAAAGAGTAATGTGCTTTTGTTGCAGCTAAAAATATTTTTGAGCTTTGCAGTTTGTAAGTTTTGATGTATAAATGTTTTATATTTTTGTCTGTCCACAACTGTAGCTGGTGCCAACTTGTTGACATTATCACACGAGTTCTGCTGTGCCATTAAAATATATAATATAACGGACTATTTTGTTTCAGATCCACAACCCTTGTTATTTTTGTTTTTAGACTCACTTATGTCACACATCATTCATATTTAATACACATCACATCATTAAACCTTCTGCTGTGTTCTTTATCTATTTCAAATTCATTTCACACTGAGAAGCTGGGACTCGTGTCAAGATCAAAGTAAAGCGACTTTCACTTTTCAAAGTGTGCAAATCCAGTGGAGGAGTGAGAAGTGCTAAAAGCAGCTTGATACGGACAGATTTCCACATCATGAGCCGGGGTCAGGCGTCTACGCAGCACAGTGTGTCCACACAGCTGGGCGAGCAGGAAGAGTGGGTGGCGGTGTATGAAAGACCTGGCTGCCGCTGGCAATTTCTGCTGGCATTGCTTCTCAGACTGAGACACACACACACACATCTACACTGCTAAATTGGGCCGCCATCTGCAGCTTTTGTTAGCACGGACGCTGGACGAATTGAACCAAAAGGAAGATAAACGGAAGATAAAATGCACAATAATCTGTTTCTATTTGGATAAGCAGCTTGGTGTGCGTGAGGGGAGATGCAGAAAGTGTGTCTTGCCCTGTAGTTTGTTAGTGACAGAGAGGAGAGACTGTCACGCTTAATGACGCTCAAGCCCTTGTTGCTTTTTATAATCTTCTTGAACTCTGGCTGCACCATTAGCTGATAATGCAGGATAATGCTCGAGATCCCTATTGATTGGCTTTGCCTGCCAGATTGGCGAGATATCGACCCAAGAACAAAGTTATGATGAGGTGTCTTTTTACGCTTTCTAATTTATCTGTTCATCCGGGTTTATTATAGGAATTGGGACAAATCAGGAGTAAAAATAGTACGGTTTTAATCTTTGTAGACTCATGTAAGGCTTATGAGGTCAAAGTTTGAGTGCATGTCGGCGACTGTATGCGGTGAAGTGGCTGGATCAAGTGTCAGACTGGACTTCTAAGCTTAAAGAGCGCTGTCCTTGAAAGGCACAGTCTAAGAGTTGATTGAAAAAAGAAACTGGTGCTGAATAATAGTGGAATGAGTCACGGATCAAAAAAGGAAACGGAAAAAGGGAAGGCAGTTGCATTCTTTCAGTTCAATGCATTGTAAAGCGTCCACTCATCATGACGGGGGCTCATCAAGAAAGCTGAGGTCGTGGAGGTGAGACAGAGCAAGAGTAGGCGTACTGACAAAAACACAGCACCTCTTATTCATTCCACTTCCCGTCGGCCCTCATACCTTTAATCCGTTTCCTTTTCTCCCTCCTACTCTCTCTCAATGGAGCTGCCCTCTGCGACCTACTTCACAATGAACAGATATAAATATGAGCAAAAATAAATCAATAATGGTTTTCCTGATAAGTTGAGTGAAGAGAGAAAACGATGTGCGCTTTGAATTTCCAGGAAAAGCAGAAGAAAACTCTTGACAAATGGATCGATACAATCATTCGACACAAATTGGTGTGTGGAACACTGCCCTGGGCCAGAACACAGAGATTCTGTTTCAGCACTAAATAATTTCTAATCGTAGGACTTGTTGTTGCTCCAGGTGTTGGGCTGTGATCATGGCACTAAGGAGCGGCAAACTTATATAAGACACTATTACAGGCAGCTATTACAACAGAAAACTTGTGCATTATTTGGACAACTCCATCTCAATAGGCCCACATCTATAGTGCTCAGGTTGGTATGGCACGGTTTGGTACAAGTAAGCCCTGCTTGCAAATCCAGGTAAGAAAAGATTGACGTCATACAAGCACCACACAAGTTTATGAGATGTCATATTTCAAGTTAAACTTCAAGTTCTTTGTAGAATTTAGTACTAGAACTTTGTCTAAGTAAGGAATCTCATCAGCCAAAAGACAGCAGTGTTGGTAACAGCACACTGTCGGAACCAAAGTCTTAGTAGTGCCAAAATGCAAACACTGGCCAGTAGTGTAATCAAAATAAAACATGGTTTAAATAGAAATGCTTAGTTGTTGAAAATGCTGTAGTATGTCTGCCAGGCCAGTAGGAGCGCTGTGAACTGCATTAGATCACTTTTTAATTCTTTTTAACACAAGCTTTTAAAGCACAAAGGAATAGGGTTGTTGTTCTACTTGCTGTGTGTAACCAGCAGCCAATAGCGTTCCTGGACCCAGTTGTAACGTCATCATTTTGTTTTTTGGCAAAATGCCTTGTCCCCTTTGACAAGATACCTTTTTTTTCCCTCTTTTTGATCCAATGACAGCCACAATGACAAAGACACTTGTCCTTCTAAAGTAGCTGCATCAGGGTCATTAGATTGAAACAAGGTTAGCGCCACTGTGGCTAATTATATTTCATACAACAAGAGATTCTGTTCCAGGCCTATGGTCCCCTGAAGGTGACGGAGAACATGTTTACACACTCTTATTTTCCTGTTATTTAAGAAGTTGCTAACTGGATATTGCATCTTAAAAAACAGAATCAGATTCAGTAAAGGCTTTGGCCAAATAATCAATAACAAAAAGCACTCCCACCAGGCTAAGTAACAGTTCGAAACCATGTTTTTTAATGATCATTCATCTTATAAAGAATAGAGTACAGTGACAGGACTGGAATTCATAAGAACATACATCATTAAATATGGGTAAACACATGTGGACCGTGTTCACACAGCTCCATCAGGTCAATGTGCACCAGAGTGTGTGACACTGTGTGAATACGGTCCAGAGAGGCTAAGCAACAAACACATCCAGAGTTTAAATGGATTAGAAAAGGTCAAACAAAACCTCAGAGTATTTACATCACAGAAGAACAAGAAACAGGTCTCACTGTTTCTGCTCTGCTTTCCGTTCTCATTCATCCATCCCAACAGTCTTTTCCAGCACTCTGTATCAAACACAGCTAAAATGACAGCTAAAACCTGTACAGTAAAACGGTGAGGAGTTGACACAGCAGTCCACAAGAGGATAATGGAAAGTTATACAAACACTGACGCTATAAAATGAGTGACAGACAAACAAGATGATACACAAGTGTTTGGCCTTTAAAAGGACAAAGAGGGTGGCTTTGGGAACGTCCAGGGCCTGCTCTACGCTGCTGCACTGTCAATGCCATCAACAGACTAAATAGAAAGCCAGGACAGACAGCTTAATGGTGGAATCAATAGTCTGTCTGCGTGCGGCTAAGGACAGCCCGCGTCTGCAGCTTTTATCGGCTTCTCATTGACGAGGAGTGCTTCCTCTAAATGCTCCGTTCAAAAACCACACATGCTCACTTTGTGGTTGCTGTACCGCTTGCAGTTTGACACACAATAATAAATTCAGCTGTGTTGCTCCTCGTTGCATCAGGCTCATCCAAAGTACAGCTCAATGTCACCTGGTGGATCTTAACTTATTATCTGATATGAATTAGCAGTTCGCCCACACCTTTAGAACTTAAGAGATAATTTAGTAGTGTAATAAACTTCCACTTTCACATTCATTTGTATGCATTACAGGCTTAAAGGGTTGTTAAATACATCTTGAGCTTTTGTTCCATTAATTCCATGATTGTATAAGAGTAAAAATGAGGTGCAACTTTAGGGAATATTCTTGGGGCTTAGGAAGTTTTAATCTTTGTTGTGGTGAAAAACAAAGATTTCAGTGTTAGTTTGAAATCTTTGTGTTGGGTCGTAACTGTGCTGCACGCTCTTTCAAACTGATTGAAGACACTTCGAATCAAAATAAATCTGTTGGTGTTTTTGTTCTGACACGGTGAAATCAAACAGTCACACCAAAGAGCACACCAAGCCTTTTTGAGCTGAATTTGGGAGGAGTGCTGTGAGTGAGGGCAACGTCTGGGTTACAATTAGAAACCCGTGGAAAAGGCTGGTGAGAGGCTGCTCCTGGCTGTAAACACGTTCAAACGGTCGGGCCCAGGGTGCTCCTGACAACCTTCTGTTGAGTCACACAGCTTTATAATTAACACTCAGAATTAGAAGGATATGCTTCAGTCTCTGTCAGCCTCAGGGCTCGCACTAGAAAGCAGAGGAAGACCTACAGTATATGAGAGGAAACTGCAAAACCCACAGCCATGAAAAGCAGTATGCCAAAAGATCACTTCTCTCTGTTCACATCCTGACATATATCCTGAAATAAAAAGGAAAACACTGACAGTCTGAAATTTCTGATTAGTATAAAATGGTTATGGTCATCAAGAAGGTGACACTTTCAGCTCTCTTTGCACAACTGGAGTTTTGTTTTTTTCTTTTACGAAACATAATCGTAGCCTACAACACACTCAGCATCTTCAAAGGAGGAGATAATGATAATGTACGGATATACAGTATTCTCACTTACTGACCTTTTTTTTTTAAAGTTTCAGTATTTACAGTTATTTGTATCTTTTGCTGACCTCACACTAGAATTGAATTGTTCCCACAGTTCAAACGTCAGTCTTCACTTCAGCCTCGTCACAGCAGAACCTTTACACAACTGTAATTACACTGTCTCTGGGAATCAGCTGTGATTCCACTGAGTGTGAAAAGGCCTCTGTCTGCCCTTTCACTCATCCACCCGTGGTCAATCCATTTTTCCAGGCCAGATAGAGAGTGGCGACCCAACCTCACTGGCAGCCTGACATCTTCGTGGCGGCGGGGGTTTGACAGCTTTGACAGTTGTGCAGGACCCTCGTCTGTCACACTAAAACCTCTCCACTAGCTGTCCGTCAAGTCTGCACCTCCCTCCCCTTTTCTTTTTCTCATCGTGGCTTTGTGCTTTAGGAGATAACGCTGCTTGTTAATTAGTCATGCAGAGATTAATTAAAATGATAGTAGGCTGCAGGTTGACTATTCTTCTCGGGGCTGAGGGCTGTTGTCATTGCCAAGGTGAGCAGAGACAAACACAAGGCAATGAATTAATGTGCGGGGGATGCATCTTCTTAGCCCATCTGACTTCATCATCCTGTTGCAAAATCATTTCACGAGTATAGACCAGCTTTAACCATAACATACTATTGTGAAATAAGACTGGAAAAACTCAAGTATAGTATAAGGGGGCAACATAAAAGCTCGAGAAATGGTGCCTGTTTGTGACCTAATCCCACAAGCTTCACTCTTTAATGCTGGCTTTAAAAACACCACTATAACCTGGCTGTAAAGGGAAGAGCAAAGCGGCCATCTTATCTGTCTCAATCCCCTCGCTAAAGCCGAACACGGCACAGGTGTGAATCTCCGAAATAGAGCACCTTCCTCTGTTCTCTATCATCATCGTCATCTGCCAGGACCTCACTCTTCTGTCAACATCCTCAATCACCCGCAAACATAGAGATCTCTGTCAAGAGTCCTCCTCGGAGCTTGTGCATACAGATTTGATTCATGATCAGCACTTCAGCATGAGTCTCTGCTGACTTATTTTACCGTAGCAACGCGGTTACAAAGAGGACAGGCGTTATTCTTTCAAAACAACAAGGAAAATGACAGCAAAGTAAGATACTGAAGTTGCACTAGAACCAGGCAAGACTTATTGTGCCTTGTCAGACATTATATCTTTTCTATGATGCACTGTACTTAGACTAGTATTCCTTAGAGCTGTGCTGAGAGGGGTGTTATTATATAAAAATCCAAACAAATGAACTGTTGTTACGAATATAAACTGGGTCAATTCATTACAATTGCTGTGACAAGCATATCGACTGTTCTCTATCTGCAAGATTTCTGCAACACAATCATAAGGACGTTCATCACAGTCAATGTCCTTAATTGTTCCTTATTCCTTCTTGTGCATTTCATGTTGATGAATGAACATAAACAATATCATTTATACAAAAATGTGGACAAGATCTGGGACTGTTATTTAGAGCCCGAGACAAAATGATGTGACAATAAGGACGAGGTCAATGTGATCACTTCTATAAAAGATATGAGATGTGAAATATGATGGTTAAAACGTGATGCAACATGTTTTCCATTTTCCTCTGGGGCTCAGCATCTGATCTAAAGAAACTGACATGAAAATACAATGCTAAGAACACTCAAAGAATTCAATTACAACTGCCTCTGATTCAAAGTAAATCAAATGTTTCAGAAGAACTCAATGTCATCAAGTCAAGTACAATGTCTTACAAAGAGCAAAACCTAAAGCAAGTCGAGAAAATCAACACTAACATCTGTAAAAATAAAGGCTCAGACATGGACGCCTTCCATCAACTTTGTAGGTGATGTTGTCCCTATATACAGTCCAAACCACTGGTCGGCGTGGATCTCAAAGGTATTTTTTTTTTTGTCAAAAACAGGTCAGCGTATAGGCCCATGTTTCAGGTCGCCATGGAGCTAAAGGAGAACAAGTGGGTCAGGTGGGAAGGGAGGTAAGAGAGAGAAGGTTGAGATTAAAAAGTAAAGAAAATAAAAGAATTGTTATTGTTCTGTGAGGCCTGAGTTTAGCAGGCCAGAGTTCACTATGTTGGAGAAAAAAAGGGTGGGGCCAAGGGGCGGAGCAGTGCAGGAAAGTAGGTGGAGTTGGACACAGAGTAAAGTAGAGTCAGGTGAAGAAGAAGGTATGGCAGGGAAGGCAGCCGGCAGCAGGACAGGAAACAGGTTAGAGGTGGTGTTTTTTGGTTCAGAAGTGGGCGTGGCTGTGGCCCAGCTCTCCCCCGTGGTGCCCCCCCTCCCTGTGGCCGTGCTTCTTGTGCTTCCTGCGCTCCCTCCTGCCCATGTGGTGGTGGCGCCTGTAACGGTGGGCTCTCCGCGCTGCACAGGAGACAAAAGCTTTATTAAAGACAGATGAAAGCCAAGACAGAAAAAAAATAAAGGAAAATCAATCACTGACAAGCGTCAACTCTAGATAGATTGTGGAGTGATGTGAAACCAGGTAAAGCCAAATCCCAAAAATACTACATTGATTGAGTTTCCACAGAGGTGTACAGTACAAATGTGCTGCATCCAATTAACTCACTGGACGTCTTTAGTGCCACCCACGCCTGTACGTTGCCATAAGCTTGTTCCTGGGCTGTGCTGCCAAATTTCCTGTCTCTTTTTCTACATTTTACCAACAAAAGCAAGTCTTCTGCAATGAATGATAACAGCTCTATAACTGCGGGCCATAAAACAACTTTTTCTAACGCTATAGAGTCACAAGTAATAGAATCTTTATCATTCGCAACAGGAGCTACATTATTTCTCTATTTCATCCCAGTTGTCAAACCGAGTAGAGTGAAAGAAAATATTTATATTCAACTTTAATGGATCGTTTGGAAAGTGTAGAAGTTGCTATAAATTTTTGAGGAGTAGCAACAAAAAATATAGATATACAGTTTTAATATCCATTATGTTTAGAGGATTTATAAAAGTATTAAAGATGGATTGAGCTGGACATCCTTTGTATTTGCTGAACCACAAATGTATTGTAAAATTTTGTCTTTCCAATCCCTTCTTAAGCATGAAGCACTTCAAAGAAGACCCCAGCACTTTAAAAAGTCTATAGGATTTCATTCAGGCTGCCACCACAGTATTCTTTTTGTGTGCAATTATTAATAATGAGAGTGTAGCTGGTGAGGCTGAATACATGTGAAGAAGCGTCTGTTCCCCAGGGCAAAAGCATGTAGGAGGTTTGGACATAAAAGACCCTAAAATAAGAAATGTGAAGATGAACAGAGAAATGTGAGTTGGAGTTCACCTTGTGATAAAGGAAGACACTCACATTTTATGCAGATGATCTTAGGCCGGTCCCACTTGCCGTTAGCGCGACACTTAGCTGTGGGAACGTGGCGCTGCAGGAAGCCTTCTGCACACTGGTAACGGACCACTGAGTGTATGTCGTAATGCGAGCGTTTCCGACCAATCAGGTAGGCATTGTCCACAGGGGGAGGAGCTCCACAAAGCACTATAGAGACAATAACATAAACAATACAAGATTAGATAGCTACTATTTAGAGTTGTCTTTTGCTGAATCATTGTTTTTGGTTTCGCTTTAACATAAGTGTCCTTATAAAGGACACCGCACCTACTTTTACCTCTTCAGCCTCGTATAAAGGTTCACTGAAATTGAAGGGGTGTTGGCTCACTTTGTGGCAAGCAACCATTGAGGATGTATGCCCTGTCCTGATAATCGTACTACACCCTAAGTAATTCCTTTAAGTGAACATTTTATAAAAGTCCACAAAGCGTGTGAAGAGCACAAGGTTCCAAAGCTGTTAAATTGAAGAATTGGGACACCCCTGTATATGGTATGTCACACTTTGTAAATTTCATTATGATCAGACCAAAACCAATTAGAAAAAAGAACAAACACAATGTTGTCTTTTGTAGCAATGTTTGCTAAAATGTTGCTGGATTTATCAGAAAGTCAACAGCAGATATCAATTTAGCTTAGAAAATCTGTCACAGCGAAAGGGATTCTGGGGAATATTCTTGCAAAGTCAGGTCTGATCCACACTTGCTTGAAGTGTGGACAAAGTGCGCAATGAAGAGCGTTTGAGAATGTTACTGGAGAATTGGGACACACACACTTGCACCCCTTGACGGGAACATGTGTTAGAGTGCGAATGTGCAAGTATTGAGACAGGGCCCTTTGTAGAATCAATCCCAATAAGAGTTCCATTTCCCAGTTTGTATTTTGCACACCAGTACACCATAGGAAAAAAGTCAAACCTGGCTAAGACCATGTTGAAAATGTGAGTACAATGTCTGCAGGCGAGCAAGCCCGTCCACGTCTGTGAGTGAGTGGGAGGCAGTTTAAGTACAAACATTTTAGACACAGAGTCAAGGTGGAATCAGATAAATGTTTACTCAGAGACAGACAGAAGAGACACTCGGCTCACGATCTGGTAGAGGAATGGCTCTCAAGTCTTCACAGTTTCTAGTCAGTGGTGCCAGTCTCTCGGAGGAGGTGGCAGGTGTGTGTGTTTGTGTGTGTGGATGTAGTACCGCTGTGACCCTTAGATGGCAGTCCTGCACCTGAGCCCTCTTGACCATTACATCGAAAACCATTATGTAAACTCTGACGTTACACTGACCTCTTAGTATTTCCATCAGAACCATTGACCTGACAAACTGTGAGACCCATTATTGAATCCTTAGAGGGAGCAGCAGATCTATTCCTAATTTAATGCTAAAAAGACAAGAGGCTTTTTATCAATTCTAGCTCGGAGAGAAAAATCATTGCAGTAAAGTTAAAAAGGCTTTTGGAGTATGCCAATTACAACTTGACTTTGTTCTGCTATGAAGTGTTAGCTGACATCAAAGCTCACTAAGATCTTTGGACAGAAAACAAAGCACAGTAGAGAAAACAATGCAGCTCTACATTGTATTTATAATTGGTTTATTTGAGAGTCCCTACACCCAGGAATTATTTACAGCGTACATACTTTTATGCGAATAAGTCTAATGTCTTTACCATGTGATGTGAATTTAAACACTGGAGTTCATTAAGATTGACTAGAGACGCACAAGTGAAGGTGGAACTAACAAGTGGAACTATTTGTGACATTACTATTTCAAGGCAACGCACCAATTAGATTAGTTACACTTGAAGCAGCTGTGACAAAGGCTGGAACTGAAGTCTCCGTTCTGGATGTGTGCCTGCTCCACATACAAATGGTTGTTGATAACATTACACCATTCAGCAGTGTCATCCTTGAGTCACTATAAAAAGCAACCAAAACCTGATGTTTCTATGTTATTTCACTTCAGGTATGAAAACAGTATTATTCCAGAAATGACAACAGCTCTTTATCTTCTATTGTCCTTGTCTTAATGCCTTTTCAATTCTGAAACAGGTGAAGCATTGTTATGACTTGATCAAAGGTTTAATGCCACTTTTAGAGAGTATTGTGCTCCGAAAGAAGGGGGCAATAAGGGTTTACCTGTACCCCTCGAGACAATCACCGGCTTAAAGCAATCCAAAGGCTAAAAGCTCCTTTTTCCATTAGCTTTCACCAGTGTACACCGCCCAGTGATGATGTCGTGGCAAGTGCAGTCAGGATGTATTGAAGTAGGGATAAAAGAAAATGTCACTAAACTCGGGAAAAGTAAATGGAGGGATGATTTTATGGGAGACACTTTAAGTAAGAAAAGGTGTTTTGACAAATAAAAGCTGAGCAAGGACAGCACTGACAGAAGAGCTTACCTTTCCCCAAAATATATCTTCAAAAATGCAGCTTGTGTATCTTTCATGAAGTGGCTTACCTTCTGAAAGTGACTGTGGATAGCAACGGCTGGACATAATAGCCAATATCTTACATACTTAAAAGAATCTGTCATGTATGATGGCATAAACATTAAAAGGGATTCACCTTCATGGTGGGTATAGTTGTAAAGGTTATAGAAATTACAAAATTGTAGTATTTGACCGAATTCAACATGGCACCCAAGTCAGGGTCAAAGTTGTGAACATTTACTCTGTAGGCGATATAAATTTATGCGTGAAGTTCCATGCAGTGCTTTTATGAGCAGCTAAGAAGCTGTAGCCTTAGGATGAAAAGCAGAGTTCAAAGAAGACAAAGGCAGAGATCAATAGTTTGTCTGGAGGAAAGAAAACCCTGCACAGACGCACCGATTTAGAAAAAGCCTTCTTGATATAGTACACTATAAATATTTAATAGTATTTAAAATCAATAACAGCTATGGCATATATAGAACATCTTCATAGTTGTTTATGTCAGTTTGCGTGAGGTGTATTTTTGCATACAGAGCCTTGCCAGAAGGATTGTGCGTACACAATGGGAGGTAGTCAGTGTGAGTTAGCGGCATGGGCAGAGCTGCAGAAATTCCCTGCTTTTACAGCCTCATAGCATCTACTGACAACACTGTTAGGTGCTGCACCTAGGCATAATCTCAAATGGAAACAGAAAAGGCAGATCGCTGCTGTGTTATTGACTAAAAAACAAACTGGAGCCAGTGTTGGCATCAGGCTCTGTATGTTTGCTGCAGCACCGGTGACAGCTGCTTAGACCACCTGACAGTCAGACGTGATGTTTCATAATGTCAGTGCAGAGCAAAAATATACTATAGCGTTCAAGCTCTGTATTTTTTTTTTTCAGATTCAGTATCTGCAAGAACCTAATGAAATTTACAAATTTACTTTTCTACGTTTGTGGACCGTATGGTGCATCTGCTTTTGATCAGGTATAGCTAAATTTGTCTCTTTCCCCGTAGACAAACTTATTACAAGATCTGAAGCACAAGTCAAGACAAAAAACATCATTTGATTACAAAAGGATCATGTACAAGAATTCTCAAGCAGCAGCTGCATGTTTACTCTTTTCTAGCCCACTCTTCAGGTGAATCTGACTTTGCTTGCAGAGCTTTCTGAATATTAATGTGTGTTTGTGAGGCACTGAGCTAACTTTAACAGCTGCAGCTCTGAGTGCAGTACGAAAAAAAAAACTTTTAACATAACTTATTGGATAACTTACTAGATTCAATGCCATAAAACCTCCCC
The DNA here is from genome assembly GCA_024416835.2 of Perccottus glenii. NCBI lineage: Eukaryota > Metazoa > Chordata > Actinopteri > Gobiiformes > Odontobutidae > Perccottus > Perccottus glenii. The sequence goes on from CM044559.2 coordinate 13,221,723, forward strand.
AGCATACTTACAGCCCCCAAATCCTCACTTGTGTAATGCATTATGGCCTTTAGTAATATTATGATGCTTTGTGTGTCCTTGTATTTTTGTAGCTACTGCTTTAGTATTGTATTTGTACAGTCAATCTAATGCACAAGCGGTAACATAAATGTTGTTTGGTCTGAATGCATTCCCATCTTTCCTCCTCATCAAATGATTATGTGAGCCTTTGCTTTGTATGAAAACATGGTGCTGTTATCTCCTAATCAGGCCTGTGGGATGTTGATGAGCTGACAAACAGACTATAGGCTGTGAGACTTTACAAACGCGGCTGAGAAGACGCAGCGTGGTGCCGACAAACTCGGCAGATAACACGAGACATTACATGGGGCTAGTGTGAGCGGAGAAAGAGGTGCTGCCAGGGGAAAGTTGGGAAGATGAAAAGATGCTGGTGATTGTAATTGACTGATTAGGGTCAGAGGTAGGCAGGATGTTGGGGACTTGTGACAGTGTGCATCGACGCTGGCGCAACACCAAGCTCGGGACGGAAATACTTTCCCTTTTATACATGACTCGAGCTGGATTTTTAAGAAGACGCTGTTGTTGCTTTGGAATCACAATCTCTGTTTGCGACCTCCCATCTGTTAAAGCTTTTTGACTGAATTAACACAGTGACCATCAATGAAGAAAATGAGACTTTGAAGCTTATTTGTTCAGGCTTATTCAATTTTTAGCAATAATGATGGATTAATCAGATCTCTTAAATACTGCTGACTAGGGCTGCAAAATATAAAGAATTGATTTAACCCTTTTGAGCACTGGTCTATAAATCTACAGCCTAGTAGTTCTTTCTTATATAGTACATATATAGTGGTCATTGTGACTATTCCTCTACAGCACACTGTTGTATTTACTGTTTCCATGTTTTCAGCCTGCAGTCCCCAGTGGCTTGTTGTGTCCCAGTATCTACACATAAATTAACTAATGTCCACCTCAGTAAATTGTCTGTATTCTAGCTATTGGTCAAAGTCTGACCTGTATGCAAATGTGCGGCCAAAATAAGCTCTAACAAGCTCTCAGAGGAACATGTTTTTTGCTTTACAACACTTCATGCAAGGAGGCATGACGTGAGGCGTAAAGGAGAACCTAACCAACTCATTTGTCTCAATTTTTTGTTTTGTGGACATAAATAACTTTCTCAAGATGTACTTCACCTTAGAAACAAGTACCTGGCAGAAGAGAAGAAGACTGACTAATGAGAGAAGTAAGCAGTAGTTAGTCTGAAGTACGTGGGCTTCTTGATTGAAGAGGCGTGTAGCTAATTTCTCTGCCTTGAACATATATAATGTAAATACACGGCTAGAAATGAAGAACACTCCATGAACTTTTCATACTTCCTGCTTTTTGTTTCCACCTAAAAGAAATGAAAAACTTTCAGGAAGTGACAAAGGATCATGGCTGTGTCTCCTTTGCCCCGTGCTCATTCCGCTTGTGCCTCTAAGTCTTTAAGCTTTCTCTTACAGACTTTCACCCTGTTCTGGAGTTGTGCTTCCCCGCGCTGCCTGCCTTCTGTCTGTCAGTCATCTTAATCACCTGTTGAAGTAGCAGCGCACTCGCTTGTCACTCTCTCCTCACCTGTTCCCTTTTTGCAGACGTAGGGCAGATTGTAGTTGCAGGGCACGTCATTCCATTTGCCATTCTCATGAGCAATCATAACCACGCAGTCTTCTCCTCCAGCGAAGAAGTTGTCTGGTTGGTTTTCACGCCAGTTCTCGTATTGCTGCAAACGCACCACAGAGTATTTTATCTCCACGGATTTTACACAAACTTTTGCAAAACAATCTGGACTTTATTATTTGTTTTACTTCATCATGAAAGAAAACGTCTTTGTTTGTGTCATTTGTGTCGTTGACAATAAATAAAGATGTACAGTAAAACAATGTAATCATAGAATCTCACCAGAGAGATAACAAAGACTGCATTGGAATTATAATAGAAGAGTAATTATTGAATTCATTTTCTTTCTAACAGTCACAAAGTCCCCCGATGAGATAATGAATGCCTCTCTTTGTTGCTGCATCATTGATTCTCTTGATTATTTAAGAAAGCAGAGCTGCTTCTGCTGGGAACCACAAAGTGTGTTAACAAAAACGACCAGTTAAAATGGTACATTACCAGGTCCATTTTGTCTGTCCACTGGAAGTCATCCTCTACTGTGCGGTCATTTAAGCCAATCCAGGTGTTGTCATGGCTTAGACCTGAGGAAGACACATTAAAACAATATTATTAAGGGTCGAAGGAAAAATAGACGTTCAAAGCTCCATAGAACTCCGTCAAAGCTGCATTACTTCATCTTTCACTTGGGCACTGCTTAAAACAAAGTGTATTCATGTTTATATGAGCATTCATGAAGATTAATGAACTAAAATGATTCTATTGTGAGTGAAAATATCATCTGACCTATTTCCACTAGGTTTGTTCATAGACAACATCATGTCCCTGCAGGGTGAAATAGCTGTTTACATGTTCATTTTGTTTTGCATTATGGGCATTTAAAGCATTTTGCAAAACTTTACTGTACATTTTTTAATACTTTGGCTGACATTTAGTGGTGTAGTCAAGACATTTCAAAGAACAATCGCTAAACATTGAAGGCAGAAATGGCTAAAACATGCTTTAAAAGTGTTTTCAATGTCTACGTGTTATCAATTAAGGGCATTGAATTATAATTCAATGCCCTTAATTGGTTGCATGTCATGTTCATTTGATAAATATTCTTAATTTTTATGAAAATATGTTTAAGGAAATAACAAAATATGATGACAATGCATTTACAATCCAAAAGAAACTAAGGCTCTGAAAAGCACAAGTTGTATTAGCAGCTCTTTAGCAGAGTCTTAACAAAAGCAAACAGCTCATTATCCGTCCAGTGGATATATTATTGTGTGTGGCTCTAACAATGGGCCGAGCAGACGGAGCGTAGAGGTCTTCACACTGAGGGATGAGCCATAATGAGTTGTACTCTTTCTGCAGGAGATGCTCTGCTGATGAGATTGCTGTTTGTGTGAGGCAGATTTTCAGTAATGGTATTTTGGGTTAATCTTGTCTGTGTGCGAGCTGTGGAGCGTGCATGTTTCCACGTGCACATATGTAATGGAATTTCAATCATAGTGTATCTGATTAACATTATTAGCAGGCCCATTAATCTCCCTAATGGCTGCCATCCCCTCATCGCAGGGGTGGAGTCGTCCATTTTCAAGGCAATTAAACACACTTTTTGGGAACGGTGCTTGTGTTGAAGAAGAAGAATGGCTGCTGGATGGATGGCGAGCGTTCTGGCATCTGTCTTAGACAGAAGGTGGGTCTGATATTACCGAGCAGTGCTTCTGGAGATCTAGCCTTATTAAAACACAAGTGGCTGTGGATCACTGCCAGAGGGTAAGGAAAGGAAGGTTTACAAGGCACCAAAGCAAACATGTATGGACATTAGCATGCTAATGTTGTTGGCACTAACAACGGCTTGCCATTGCCAAACATTTAAGTCCAGGGGATAACAAAAAGCCTGCAGTGACAAACAGCTTTTGTCACTATGCCACTTGGAAGTAGGATCTTTTAAACACAAATCAACAAGAATTTAAATCTAATAGCATTTTGTCCTACATAGCATTCCTGTCACTCTTCACAAATGGAGTTACCTCACCACCGCAAAGATGTCTCACCTTTTTCACAACAAATTGGATTCTAAGAAATAATATGACAGTATATTAAATGTTCTGTCACAGAGGCTCACATCAGAGCCTACAGCACCGTTTACTGCCACAAATGCTGATACACATTTATGTCGCAGCTCCTGAGGGTGTGTTTTACACTGGGGGAAACATAATAAATGCATTTAAGAGCAGAACCCGGCAGACATTTATCACAGGGTTACTGGAGACAGGAGGCAAGAGCTGCTACTGCTATTGCAGGAAGGTAATAATACAGTGGAAGATGAGGTCTGGAGTAATAGAGAGTGATGGCAGTGGCAGCAGGTGCACAGTGGACAGACGACGGGTTCGGAGTATAAACCCCAAACTATTTTCATTACTCAGCTGATTAATGGGTTGGTACAGTAACAGTCACAATAAGATGGGCTTGATGATTATATACTCTAGAGTGGGTCACTGTAAAAAAGTTCTAAGTTCTAAGATAAAATAAAATCTTTATTCTGAGAATAAAGTCAGAATTCTGAGAAAAAAAATATTATTATTGTTGGCAGCAGCGTGCTTTTTGATGTTGATGGGGGAAACAAGAGTACCCAGAGACAACACAAGGATAACACGCACTGTGCCACTGTGAACTAATACCATATATATACCGTGTGTATATATATATATATATACTTTTAGCTTAGAACTCATAACTAAATTTTGTTTTACAGCTAATCCTCTTCTGTAGCTGCAGTTATGTGACAGTTCATTTTATGAGAATATGAATATCACAAAAAAAAGTTAAATATTTTGTTTATAATCATTTATAATGTCTAATCATATTCAAGCTTTTAATGACTTTAATTCTGACTTTAATTCTGTTCACAAGTAAGCCCTGCTGAAAGATTTTCTAACTTTTTTTGTTCTTGTACCTACTAAGACTTTGTCACCTTAAATGTCCTTCAGTTCTTTTATCTAAAACAACTGCTCTGTCTTTGATTGGCACTTTTTCAGCCTGATTAAGTGAACACTTCTGGCTGTGCAATCACGTTAAAACAAGACTATTCAAAAAAAATTTTACTCTGAAGAACAGCTTCTGTTTGTCCCGACCTACCTCTGATAAAGTTCTGCTCGGCGGCGCTGTGGACACTGGCCAGATGACCACTGTGCTCCCTGCAGTCCTTCTCGGCGTCCTCCCAGGTGTGTCTGCGGCTGAAGTAGCGGTAGCAGTGGCCATGGAACTTTCTCCAGGAGTGCTCGCAGCCTTCGGTGTCTACAAAAGGTAAAACTCAGATAACTCATGGCAAAAGGAACATTTATGAGTGTGGCACTGTTATCACGATGGTAATCACTTGAAATTTTAGCCACTTTTACCACCATTTTGCTGAATCACGTGCGTAACTTTGGAGGTTAATACTTTACTTCTTCAAAAAAGCCACACAATGATAAAATATTGAAGGTTATGCGTTATGTATTTTGTATGCTGTACCAAAGCTATGGGCATACTAAATGTAAGTGAGCAGTGAAGTTTGCATTAGTCCATAAAGGAGCCACTTTGTTATTTGACACCCACACAAATATAATAGCACTGCAAGAAAGCAGTAGGAGGCTGTAGGGCTAAAACACATCACAAATAAAATTCAATTTCGTTTCTCCCGGAGCACTTGAACTTCTTGTAATACTCTGTCACTTCTCCTCCTAAGTGCTCTCTGTCTCCCTCCATCTCCCCCCCCCTCACCCGACACCCTTTGATTCGACTTTTAATTCACGGCACCCGGTGATGAGACAGTCAAGTCCAGTGAAAGGCCATTTTAATCTATTCAAATGACAACAATCCTTTCAAATAGCTTCCAGTGAGAGGCGGGTCCTGTAGGTAATTAAGGCCTGTCAAAGAGCTATCAGTTGTGACTCTCCCCATCCCTACATCTCCCTGTGGAACATCCCGTAAGTGACACGCTGCCTGTCACACTCTACTATGACTTGTACGAGAAAGCATGTATCTACAGTGTGCGTAAACTTGTCGTAGCTCAGACTTAATCTGTCAGCTAGTTTCCCTCTAGTTCTTACCCTCTTTGCAGCCCTAACCCCGCTGTACGGTGTGGAGATCGAGGAAAGGGGCTTTAGATTTCCTTCCAACAAATCTAACGCGACACCAGTAAATTGGCCAGTGCAAATTGGGCCGTATGGGGCTCTGCTTAGTATGCAGGGACATGCAGTTTGGCTGAGGAGAGCAGAGAGGAGTCCATTATAAAAGGCTCCTCAATATTCTAATGTGTAATAAGGGGCTCCAAACCTCTACAGTGTGTTCGCAGGAGGTGCTTCTCATATTGTTAACCAAGCATATTTCAAACTCTGCTCTCAACTTTCATCTCCAAGTTCACTTTTTGAATGTACACATATCTCTGTTTTACAAACCAGAAGAAGCTGGAAGGATATGAATAATATGTATATGATAATATACAGGCAACAAAAATGATTTATTGGTCTAGAGTCCAATAAATGTTACTTCCAATGTGTGAAGGTTCATTTAATTTTCTTATATTTATTTTAATGCGGCATATTATACCTTTATCTTTTACTTCATGCATATGTCACACTGGGTCAAAATGCTGCCAATTATCAAGAAATAAGCGATAGACCCAATTGACATACCTTTAAATTGCCTTCGTAAAGCTTTGTAAATCACCACAATATAAGATTTTATCCAATAATGCATTATGCCAAATGTGTTCAATGGCAATTCTTCTCAAAACCACTTGAAATACTGATTTATTCATACAATCTAAAATCATATAGAACTGTGGGACAACCTTTCCATGCCAAGCACATAAAAAGTAATTCCCTAAACAAACAGTTCTGTCATGCCAGAGTCATGCCCAGGAGAATGCATCCCAACAGTGCATTCACACAGAAAGAAATGGAGAGCGATGCAAATATGTGGAAATAAGTGAAAGAAGATGTCCAGTGTCCTGTTCACTCTGGGGAGCTGTGGAGCAAATCAACACTAGTTTAAATTCATTATTCACCTGATGGCCTGTTTGACATGGGCCCATTCACCCCCACAGCGCTAATGGAAATGGAGAGGTAATAAAAAATAAAGTATCCAGCAGATATCTAAGCAATCAAAAGCACAAAAAATGAAATGCCAGTTTTCTGTTCTGTCTTTTCTGTTTTCAAGTAACTTCTACAGTATACGTATATCAATAAAGTTAAAGTTTTTATATATTTTAATGCATGTTTTTTATGTGGTTGATGTACTTTTGACAATGTTAAAAATATGTATCCAATCTAGCTGTTGCCCTTTCAGTTACTTTTGACTTTGACAAAGAAGAGTGGACAGGCTAAGCCAGCAGAAAAGGCACAGTATACTTTTGGAAATGGCTGAGTAAGTTGCAAATGATAATGACAACATAGGCCTGCTCATTTACATCATCTGAATTTAAACCATGCATAATAACATTTAGAAGAAAATGTGACTGGGGGAAGTGAGATTTATACAAACATGGATCTACATATATTTCCAGATAAGTCTTGCATGCTTTAAGCTTTTTGCTCCGGGAAATGTCAAGTGATTGACACTAATCGGTTGCATTTTCACAACATACTGTACGTGCATTTTCCACAGGCCCTTGACAAAATACACAGAAAATGTACTTTCACTGTGCATGGTCAAATTACTACAATAGCCCACAAAAACATAAGAGCTTGTTCTATGTCAGTATTAAGTTTGTTTATCAGCCTTCATCACCATGACCTTGTTACTCTCCTTAATCCATCTAATCTCCTGCTGTCTGTTGCCTTGGCAATTATTCATAATATGAAAATTATGTCATTATTTTACCTGCTCTGTTTTAGTCGTCCAGAGGATCCGCTCGGATGACCTTGTGACACACTATACATAAAATCCAATTAACCATTGAGTTTTCATCAGTGGCACTGGGGACAGTGGTGGCTGGTGTTAGATGTGTGGCAATAGGACAAGGGTAAAGCTTATGTAAGACCTGACACAAGCATAAAACACACCAAGAATGTCAGAAATTAAAAGTTTATGCCATTTTAAATTTTCCATTTTGTTAAGAAAGGACAGGATGCTTTGGTGTGTAATATAAATCCACAAGAGTCTGCTGAGTCTGAGTCAGCAACAGGGAGCTTTTTACAACAGAGAGAAGATTAAATGAAATGTTAGGGCTATATCCAAGGCTTCATGGAACTCAAGTCTATCCTTATGCTAACTGACTGTTTCCCTCCTTCATCCTCGCTGCTCAAAGTGTGGCGCAGATGGTGGCCGCTACATTGTATTAGATTTGGGAGAGAGTCCAGTTTGGCCGTGGAAGGTGGAGAAGGGCTTGTTATCGGCAGGAACAGGGACAGCCGAGTCTGGGTGGGTGTCACACAGAAGCACACTCCAATACCTTTATAAATAAAACATACACACCTTTTTTTGCTGTGTGGTCCACATTGGCTCCCAGCCCAGACTGTGTGTGTGCACAAGCCGAATTTACTCCTATTAAAATCTCAACCAGTCTTCTTGAAACTAATGATAAAAATGTAGATTTGTTGCAATTTCCACAGGGGTTCTTTACGTTTATGATAAAATGATGCAAAGTATATAACAAGTAGAAAAGCCACTAAGTGCTAGAGTGGGAGGCAGAGGAACAAGAACAAAGAGACAAAGAAAAGATGAAAAATAAACAGCATTTTTTCTGTGCTTCAGAAGTTGAACCCAGTCTCTGCTGATTTGTCTTCCCACTCACTGGCACCGAGACTTAAAGCCTGACATCACATCAACCTCTTCAAATATTTAGACATTATTCAAGACGTCTTCTTTTTCCCCCCTCTCTGTCAAGCTGAGGGAGAAGCAGGGGGTACGCTGGAGCGATTAATATTCCCGCAGACTTAGTGAAAGGCAGTTAGGAAATAAAAGGCCATACGCTCGGAGCTGACTGATTGGGTCATTTATCCACATCGACGAGTGATATTTCTGCTGCAAGCCTTCTTTAGATCCCCGAGATGATGAAAAGCACTGTATTTGTGTGTGTGTGTGTGTGTGTGTGTGTGGCTCTGTAAAAGCTGACGGCTCAGTGTGCCATTTGCAGGAGGGCACAGGACAGCAGCCCAGTGAGGGAGGCAAGCAAGAGCAAAGTGAAAAAGAGTGCAAGACATTAAAGAGAGTGGGAGAGAGAGACACTCTTAGTGGCCACTGACAAAAGGTGAAACTACGAATAGAAGTAGGAATGGTTGAAGAATTCCTAATGGCTATTATGAGTGCAGCATTGATTAATGGAACATCCTAATAGTGTGAATCTCACAATTAGTAGTAATGGATGTTACAGTAAAACAGCAATGGCGCGCAACATGAATGAGTGATGCTGGTCTTTGGCGGCAATTAGCCCATAGACGTGTCTCGGCAGATGGATGCTAATAGAAGAAACTGAGGTAAAACTGAGGGCAGCAGAATTTACAGAAAAAATGCAAAACGTAAATGACATAAACCTGGAGGAGTTTGGGTGGAGATGGTGTTCTGCAGTATATGAGATGAACAAAAGGCTTTTCTAAAAAAACAACAACTCCTATTGTGAATGCAGCCTTTTTTACTCAGTTCTGGTTAAGCAACACCATTCCAGACTAATCTTTGGACTTTAATGGATTCACACTGATCAGAGCAGACAGAGAAGCCTAAAGTAGGAGGAGTCAGGGCCTGCACTGTATGTGGACAACCGATGGTGCTATCCAGGGCACGTTAAAGTTAAAGATAAGATCTGGAGTCAAGACTCTGGAGCTGTTGGCAGTGGGACTGAGACCATACTATAGGCCCTTTTTGTGTTTGTAAATAATGTTGTTGCGTGCAAATCTCGGTGCCTTCTGTTTCTGCATTTCAGTGCGCGAAGCTTTCAATGATGTCACACCAGGAAGGGTCTATGGACCGTTCTCACGTGACGTCACAGTCTGTTCTATAATGATGTCACTACGTTCTTGGTTGGCAAAAAGTGGTTGGCAATTTTCAGATTTTGTGCCTCTAGCCTCGACAAATCACTGAATCTGAATATTCTTACTAACCACAGAACAGTGATACGGTTATGTGATACTAATGTGGATAATAGTTCCACTATTCTGTGTTTTTTCTCTGAAAAGACCGATGTGCTGAAGAGTAATAATCTACACTACACTGTAAACAGTATCATTTAACCATTTTAACTCAGTCCCCCATGAAGTGTACACTGTTAAATCTACCACAGAAGGACTAAGGCAGATGCATATTTGTCACCCTTTTGAGACCATCCTCACGGACCACGGTGCTGGGTAAGTCAGAGTGCCCAGTTCACAGTTCACAGTGTTTCAACGTCATTCGGCACTGCTTTGCTCCAGGATCAGTTTTAGTTATTGAGTCTGGACTCTCATGGTTCCTTATGAAGTGTTGAATTCACTGAATTGTATTTACTCGTTTGGCTTGTTTGCATTAATGCTGTATTTTTCATGTACCCGTGTGAATTGTTAGCATTAATGCTGTTGGATCTTTCAGTGAATTGTCTCAGTCCTTAATAAAGCCAATGAGACACAATTTACTCTCAGCTGCCTATTTTAATTAATAATCAAAGTTAAGTTTGATTATTAATCAGTAAGACAGTTGTGGTTAAACAGACATGAGAACAATTACGCGGCTAATTAAGAATTTAAACGTGTTACAGCTATTCATTGATTCATTCATTTTCTACCGCTTAGTCCCATTAGGGGTCGCTGTGACTGGAGCCTATCCCAGCAGCTTTGGGCCTGAGGCGGGGTACACCCTGGACAGTGGCCAGTTAGTCGCAGGGCTGACATTTAGAGACAGACAGTGACAGACAACAATTCATTCACTAGGGACACTTTAGAGTTGCCAATTAACCTGTACATGCATTTCTTTTGACGGTGGGAGGAAGCCGGAGTACCTGGAGAGAACCCACGGTAACACGTGGAGGACATGCAGACTAACTAACTAACAAACAAACTTATAGCCAGATGTTAATAGGCTATAAAAGGTTTAGGCTACAATGACCTACCTATATTATTTCCAACGTCTGCAGCCCTAATATTTACATATTTAGCCACGTATTTGTTTCAACACTTTCGTGATTTAAGAGAGAAACATTTAGTCGGAGCTGTGTATCTTCAATATAGATTGTCTTAATTATACGCAACGATAAAAGCTTTTTGCCCACCATCATGTTGTCGTGGTTACAGTTTACATTCAACTAAGAGCCATACCAGACACTGTCTGTGACAGCATCAACAGAAGTGTTACCAGGTTACAGGTTTGAACAACAATGAGCAGCCAGTAGACGTCTGAGATCAGCTGCAGGACAAGAACTCTAAATCAATTATTTTGCTTTTTCATTTATATTTATATTTATTACTTATTAAGAGTCCTAACAACTGAATTTCTCTTTGGGGATTATTAAAGTTAAATGTAATTGTTTCTATCTGGAGATATTCCACATTCTTTTGAGTTTTGTTCAGTGCTCTGTTGAGTTTATTGTGGCAGTAGTTGTTTAATCACCAGCAACTCATGTTTAATAAAGGTGGGTGGAAAATTGTAGGTTGTTATTTAACAAAGCTCACTGGTCTTTACTTTACAGACCCAAGCATAACATTATGAACATTATGAACCATGTGTATAAACCTGTGATATGTTTAATAACTGTGATGTTTTATTATTACCTGACCATAGCTTCAAATCACATCTCAATGGCAAAACTGTGTTAATGGCAAAATTCAGAATCTAAATTATGCAATAGACACATTGTATAATCTCAAGAGTAAACCAAAGTGGCACAAAACCCATGTGGTAGAAATACAATAAAATATTTCTTGTATATTTCTTGTGACTTTGTGAAAATAAACTGAACAATTGGGTGAAAAAACTCTTCCTCAAACTTCCCACTGCTGGATAATGCTGTAATTAAATACAGCCAGCTGGAATAAATATGCCCCTCATCTCTGTGCTTCCCTTTCCAGAGAGAAAAAAGTTGTAAAATGTTGGCACATATTAGCAAATTGAGGGAGTTATTTCATTTAAATAACTTCTGCCAAGTAAATTTGGGATGTTGAGAGTGTTTTTTTCAGCAGTAGGCTCAGAATCTCTATGCTCTGCCGTAACACTTGTTTCTCAGCCCATGACGCTTCATTAGCATTAATAACATCTAAAGGGCCGAAGGATGCACTAAAATAACTGCCTTTCTGCTGAGTCACCAGTTAAGGTATGCAGCCCATGACAAAGCACGAAACCAAGCAACTGTCCTCAGAGATGTCCTTTTAGCAATTCAGACCCTTAGTTTCTTTGTAGCTCTGACTCTGAAAACTATTGTCTCAACATCACAGAAACTACCCACAGGAACAAAAATAAACAAAGAAGACCAGAAAACTTTGGATTTAAGTGGAGCCAAAGTGCTTGGTGTACTGTGGTTTTACAAGAATGCAGGGATGAGGCAAGTGTGGAAAGACCCATCTCATTATCCTTTAAGCCCCAATCAACACCCGCACAAAACTGTGTCCCAAACAAAGTGCAATCAAAAACTACTATGCTACTCCCAGGGTAACTTTAGCCCAGCTTCGAGCTTCAACCACAGCAAGAATCTGCAATCCTGCAACAAACGGTAACACTTGTTTATGTGCAAAAAGTGAACCAGAAAGAGAGCAATCTCTGGAGACACATACGTCCAGGACGACCAGAAGGCAAAACTATTCCTATGTAACATACAGTAATTATAAAGGTATAATATCAATATTTGATGGAAAACAGCAGTAAAGCAAACCTATTCAAGCACAATATACAGTATATGAAGATTTTGGTTTAAATGTGTCATTACTACTAGCTGTTACAATTAAAGCAGACAGGTAATAATTGAATGTATGCTTGTAACAAAAAAACAAATGTTTTGTAATTCCTTAACAGACAACAGTGAGAGTGCAGTTCCTTTTCCTGCAACCTTATGAAGAGATGTATGAGAGAAAACAGAGCACAAGAAGTGTGAGCGACAATGCTACAAAGTGTGCAGTGACAGCGGCAGAAGGAAAGGCCTGCATCTGGTGCTTCTCCAAAGCTCTTCCTGGTGCTGTTAGTCAGCTCAGTCTGCTCTGCTCCTCATTAGTCTTACTGTGGAGCCCTCACCACTTCAGCGCTTGTTGTCTCTTTCCAATCTGCACTGTCTCTCATGCTGTCAGTATCAGTGTACGTTAAAGTCTTCATAGCTGCCTGCCCCAGATTCACCCAACTTCCTCTTTTGGGTCTGGGGGGGCTTGTGCTCTACTTTTCTTTAGGCCCTGGGTCTAGTTTGTGTTTTCCTGTCCAACAAAATGAGGGTTGTTTGTGTGACTAGAACAGCTCAGCCTCGCTGCCCAGGACAATTAGATTTACACAGGCTTTATATTGGTTACACTGGATAGACTGGTGGCATGTTGGGCTCATAGTTACTGGACCCAGATACATGTGGAGTAAAAAGTCTCCACTGTTACCATAAGCCATTAACAGCTGTGTCGTGTAATGAGGATGTAGCAGTACTTTTCAAATGAGGAAAGCAAAATTAATCAGTAGACATGTTTTAATTAAAGCTTAAGTTCTATTGGAATTATGAAAATGAAAAAGTTTAATAGTTTTGGTTGAACAGTTTAAGGGAAAAAAATGTAAGAAAGTGAAAACTACTTGCTTGTATCAATTATGAGCTTTAAGCCAGAAGTAATACAGAATGTGTGTTCAGGGTGAAGGTCTCTGAGTTAAAGGAACTTTGCAGTGACTGTGAAACATCTGCACACTAATCCACAGCTGCAGAGGAACCAGCAGATGCAGATGTGTTCCGTATACAGACACTGAAAGGCATATCGATACACTCAGCGCCAGACAAGCAAACACTCGCAGAGCGTGACAAAGCCTCCTGCGGTTCTCCACAGATGAGAGGCGCAGAAAGATGCAAGAAGTGGAGGAATGACAGCACAGAGAAAGAGAAAAAGGATGCCGACATGAAACAGGTGTCTACAGTGGTGGAAAAGCACAGTAACAAATCCACACTCTAGCACATACACATTACAGCGTTTCTCCCTGGAAAGAAACGCAAGGAAGCAAAGTGAACAAAGGAGGAAGAAGCAAAAGGAAAACACATGATGAAAGACAAAAAGAGCTTTCTGTCACTGCCTGCTTCATTTGGTTCAGGGAGGGACTGGTTTGCGGCTTCACTGATGAGGCAGCGAGCCAAAAAACTCCGGGACACACTCAACAACTACAGTGAAGGCTGGAATAAAGCAGGCAGTCTAACAAATGAGCGAGATTGTTACTTCCCATTCACAAAAATCTATTTGGGTTTTAGAAATGATCATTATGATAGGAAACGTTTCCAAGGCAATTAAAACCAAAATTGTAGCTACACAGAAATATAATTAGTAGTAAAGTTGTCCTTTTATTTCAATTGTTTATTTCTAGCAGTAGAAAATGTGAATGCTTTGAGATGTTTTACCAGTTATATTTACACTGATAATAAAAGTAAGTAGTGACCATCATTTATATAAAAATAATAATAGTAGGATTGGTCTATTAAAATTGGTTTCCTCCTAAATTTTATGCACTTATAGCACTGTCCATAAATCCGTAAAAAAGATACTGTTTGTCGCTCTGCGCTGGGACATGAAGGCTATGAATACTGAGCATTACATAAGCGAAGGGACTACACAACTCCTTTTAGTTTATCTGACACAGAGTCCTCTGTAAAATGAAATATACATACACAGAACAGAGAATAAGAAGCCACCTTCTTCATCTCTCTCAAGATATGCACTAAGCCCTGTCAACTCACTATTATTGACTCTCAGATTGGATCACCATGGTAACAGGCCAGAGGGAGCCAGCGCTGGACCGGATCTACCAGCCTCTAACAATACACACATCTGAACAAGCACAAAGTCAAATGAGACAGAGATAAAGTGACATTAGAATGCATTGAGTCCTCAGTGTCTCTATTGACTTTTATTACCACTGTACAACTCACAGACATGCTCTGGATTTATCAAACTGAGATCACACACAAATGAAAAATGTACGCATGTTGTCAATCAGTCACAATTCTCCTTGACAGAGCACTGACATAAGCAAGATAAAAGCAGGAAAAAGGAGACTTTAGAGATATACACAATCAGACCTGCTGGTCCCAATCAGCCATGAAGGCAGCGGCGCAGCAGGAAAGTGATGCACCCGCGGCTCTTCTGGATTTCAAATAAGAGACACTGTGGGAATAGTTTGTTTGTCAAAGAGGTAAAACATAAGAGGCTGAGACAGAATTTTCCAAAAAGATCATTCAAGCGATTCCAGAGAAGCTGTGTGCCTGTAAATAGAGGACCTGTAATTTGTTTGTAAATTGCTTTAAATTTATGACTTACATTTACCACAGGAGGGGAAAGCTATTTAAACTTATTTAAAATAAAATGCTGTGGAATAGGGGAAAGCAAATGGGTAGACGACAACAAGAAGACTTTTTACAGATGCATTAAAGGAATCTTTCATGACCTACCAGACGTCCTCTTTACTATACTGTATGTTTAGGTTGACTGAGGCAGACTGATGCAAGCCCAGAATATCGAAATGAGCAAAACTAAACATTTGCTGCAGCTCAAACAGAAATGTGACAGATAATGTTAAAAAGCCACAAAGAAAAAGAGAAATGCGGTATTTCAGCCAGCCAACCTGTGCACAATGAAAAGAGTTTATTTTCTGCTCTGTAAACATGCCCTTGTGTCGGTGTGAGCTTGCCAAAACTACTGCCAAAAGTGCCACTGTTTTATAGCGTTTACTCTTCCTGCTGTCTCCTTCTGCATCCTTCACCAAATTTTGTCTGTGCAGCTTTTTCCTTAATATCCCGACTCCTCCTCTGTAATCAAATTCAGACAGAGAGAAAATTGTTTTTAAGTCAGTCACAACTCTTTTGAGAGATGAGGTTAAAGGTCAAGCTGTAGCTGTAAAAATCTGCTTTAGTCTTTTTTTTGTAAATCAGCGCAGTGCAGATATTTTGACATCCCTCTGGTCTCCTTCAGTTCATACAATGTCCTCTGCTCTCTGTTTCCATTCTTTAAATTTTAATAGAGCTACTCTAACTTTTGTTTTAGGACATGTATGATTTGCATAATTTAGAGTTCTCTTACTTAGAACGTCTTCAGCTCCAAACCCATGCTTTCATTTCTATTGCGTCTCTATACTTGTACATCCAACTCCGCTAACAGCAACCACTGGGTCTTAAAAATAAAAGCACCGACATCTGCAGTTCTGGGAATAGCTCTTGAAAAGAAAACAATCTAATAATGACATGACAGAATGATGACTGACAGAAGTATGGCTACAATTTAGCTTTATAACTTCATGTAAATGTATTAGTAAAGCATTAGTATTGTGTTGCTCTGTAGGTCAGCATTGTCACTATGCCTGCCCACTAATTAGACATTATGCCATAGTGGCTAATTAGTGGGCAGGCAATTAGTAGCAAAATATTTCTTTAGTGATGTTAAAGCAGCATTGCATAACTTTTAGCCACTAGATGCCGCAGATCCATCTACAGATTGTGTTATTTGTTTTTGAGAGGAAACGAAAAAACATGTCTTCTGAAATGGTAGGGCTTCATTTTAGTGCATTTTGTACAGATAAAACTCATTCATTACTGAAAGAATTAAACCTGTTCATTCATTTTAAATTGTACGTGGTCTCCATTGTCTCTCTAATCTAAACAAATAATTCTTATAACATATGCATCCTATCATTATCTTTTATTACAATATATTCTTTGGTTTATTATCCTCATTCCCCATTATGTTTTATGTACTACATTCCTCCTTTTAGCAGATGATAACCTCTTCTTAGTGCAGCAGGACATAAAGTATTACCTCGAAAAGTGGTTGGTGTATAAAGAATACTTTAAAATTAGTGGTGACAGGTACTTAAGAACAAAAACAATAAGCCGTATTTAAACAACAGCTGAGGGTATTCTTGTCCCTCTGACACGTCGGCCATGTTTTCCTGTAAGGTGCAGTTTGTGAACAGGCTTCTTTGCGGCCCCTCATGCTCTCAGGGGAATTCCCATAACGAGAGGCGAGAGCAGCTGGACGCAGGTGTTCTGTAAAAACCTAATACATAATTCCACAGGGCTTCCCTCACCCTCCTCCTCCTCCTCGCTCTGCCTTTACCTCTTTCTCAGGCTCTTTGTCTGCTCTCAAATCCTTATTCCTTTCTCCACAACCTTCCCCGACTCGATTTACACATCCTTATTAACTTTGGCTTTTTCCTCACCACATGCTGCCCCACTGGTATCTTCCTTTTCCCTCAGTGAGCAGCTTTTATGTGTCCCTATCCCTGCTTCACCTGCCCCTGCACTGTCACCTTTCTTTGTCTCATCCCTCTCATCTTGTCGATTGCTCTTTCTACCACCATTTTCCTTCAATACATCTTTTCTTCCCCTCAATCACCTCAACCACCTTTGGCTCCTATAGTGTTACCTTTCTCGCATGTAGCTCCGCTGTAGCTGGGCAGACAAAGGCACACAAAGGAGTTGATCTCATCGATGCAGGTTCCTCCGTTCTGGCATGGATTCGACTGGCAGTCGTCAATGTCTAGAAGAGAAAAAACAGAGTGCCTGGTTACAAACACAAACACCTTAAAAAAAGGTACCTGCTACAACTTGTGACTGAATGAACCCCTAAGAGTTTAAACTTTTGAAACGATTAGATGGTTTTTCAAAAAGTTATAATTAAATAGAATTGATTGAACTCCATCAGTGAGTGGTTTGGGATGCACTGAAGCGTATGATGCTAATTGCAATGTGTTTTCAGGGTCTGCTGTCAAACCTGAGTGTTAAGAGCTAAGGGAAGTTAAAACTACTACAACAACATTGAGACAAGAAGATAAGGGAGGAAAAGACAATAGACGATAGTCATACGCTCATATTTGACAGAGGTGTTTGCAGAGGTGAGGATTCTCGTTCTGTTTAAAAAACGGTAAGAGTAAATCTCTGGCTGATCTGGCCTGGGGGGCAAAATCATTAAAACTGCAGCTGGTATCCCACAATCCTCTGCCATCACAACAACTGCACTCATCCCTGAGGCCTTGGCAGGAGGTCACCGGAGCGGGATAGAAAAGAGAGTTAAATTGTGCTGCCTTAAAAACATGAAAAAGAATAAGGAAGTGGCAGTGACAAAAGAGCGTATAGGGCAAAGGACACTTAAAAGGTAAGACAAAGCAGGAAGTGGGGGAAGTGTGTGAGTTTCTGGGTTGGATTACAGAGGGGCTTGTTTGGAAAACAGCATGACCAGCCAAGCTTCGGGGCAGCTAATATAAAAGGCCCAGTGTCAAACTGGAGGTGGACGTTGAGAGTAGCATATCTTTTATTTTTATTTATTTTTATTCATTTAGCTGACGCTTTTATCCAAAGGAACTTACATTAAGCTTTAATTCACCAGTGTTACAGCTGGAGGCAAGGTGGGTTAAGTGTCTTGCCCAAGGACACAAAGACAGCATGAACTGAGGGGAGAGCGGGAATTGAACCACCAACCTTCCCATTGAGGGACAATCGTTCTACCACTGAGCCACTGCGCCCGAGTATCTGAATGGAACTATTCTGTACTAACACAATATGCAATGCACCATTTACAATATAACAGTTGTATGCAGTATTATACTATATATTATAGTATTATTGTTATCCAGATGTAAATTATAAATAAAATTTATTATTATTATTATTATAATAACAGGGGTGCATGTGGCAGAGTGGTTGGCGCACCTGCTTACAGCCTTTCTGTGAGGAGTCTATCCTCCCTGTGTTACCATGGGTTTTCTCCGGGTACTCCGGCTCCTCCCACCGGCCAAAAACATGCATGTATAGGTCAACTGGAAAATCTAAAAAAGTGTCCCTATAGTAAATAAATGTGAGAGTGAATGGCCAGTGTCTCTAGTGTCTGCACTGCGAGATAGGCTCCAGTCACCCTTAGCGTGACCAAGCGAAAAAAAAAGAATGAATTATGGTCTTTTTATATTTATGGTCTAAAAACATTGGTGGTAGAACAGTACTTTGACTTCACATTAAAGACGTTTCAATGTTTACAGGTGCTTTGGTTCCATAGGATGGGAGATTAATATTGAATGTCAACTGGTATACAAGGTTTGGTTGCAATTCTTACTTCATCCTTTAGTACCGGTTAAAAGTGAAAGATCTCTATGGTATTCCATGAAAATGAAACACGCAATGTGATAAATGAAAGACAGGAGGTGCATCAGTCCCTCTACACAAAGAAGGGCCAGATGAGCAGGTTGCCATTACCGCTGTCTAAAGAAAAAACACACAACAGCTACTGGATGTAATACGACTGAATATCTGTCCTCATTAGATGCCGCAGCACTAGGCCAAAGAGTCCAAGAACACAGCAGTTATTAGAGAAGCCCCAGCAGGTACATAGACATGATTCGTTATTTGAGTTTTAATACAGACACCGACTGGCTGCAGCAGAGTGACCTTTGAGCCTATCACTGAGTCTGAGCAAATGAATGTAGAAATAAATGTATATAAGTATAGAGCACAATTTATCCAGGGCAACCCCAAGACTCGGTTTGATGAGACAGAAATAGAATGTATTGTCCAAAGATGTCTGAATGAAACTCTTGTCAGGTTGATGATTTCCACAATTATCCTCTCATTTGGTTTCCACCTTGCTTCTAGAGCGTGAGCCCCAGCACATAGCAGGACAGTCCACTCAATGCCCACTCAAAGTCCACTCTGGCCAACCTGGCTTAACGTGAGAGCCCTCCAAACTTGAGCAGGTGGGTGCTCCTGTCCATCACGAAGGGCCGAAAACCGGCGGCAGGTGCATTTAACACACTTCTCCTTGGTCCAGTATTATTCATTTGGACGTGACGGGAAAGCATGTGTGCTTCATGTCTGTTTGAGAAGCCCACAGTCTGGACAGGAGCTGTGACTGATTGATGTTTACTTGAGGATATCTGCAGCGTTTAAGGACATGGGATGTGGGGACAAAGAGAGATGCATCTGGGGAGGAATGAGGGAGACGGAGAGAGTCCAGACAATCCGGGGGTTGTGTCAGTTAACTGAATATCTGGAGGCCCGCTGCAGGCATGTGTCGAAAGCGCTGTATGAATAATTGAAAGGGGACAGAGGAAGTGATAGAGAGATGCAGAAAAGGGCCCGGACAGAGACGGAGAGCAAACACACATGGGATGACACAAAGGCCTGGGGTTAACTTCTCCCAATTTGCCGTTTGGGGTCATTGTCAGTCCAATAGATAAAATTAAATCCCCATTACCTGTCTACTTGACAAAAGAGTCGCTGCATCAAACATGAACTCCCGTCACCTGTAAGTCCCTACTTTACCATTCAGAGTTCGACTCTAGGGGGGTGTTCTGTTTTAACAGTTAGATTCACAGCCAGTGTTGTAAAACCAAATACAAACTAAACTTCACCGGGATCAGCCATTTCACAGCTTGAATCTGTGTAAGTTCAGCCAAGAACAGTCCTGCAGGGTCCAGACTGAGGCTAATAAAGGCGTGCAGAGCAGAACCAATAACTGAGCCGAAAGCACTGGCATTTGTTAAAGAAGGATCTTTTGTATATTATATTATCTGTGTCCTAACTACTGTAAAGTGTGGCACAGTCCTGTAGTGTAACTCTCCAAAGCCATGCATTATTTACCAACAGCCACTCAGTACTGTCAACTCTGCTGTATTTCTATATTGTGTTAATAATATAATCAGGTATTTAAAAAGATTTGGACCACTAATTTCCAAAGGATTGAAGTGTTTTTTCTCATCTACAGACTAATAATACTTGGAATGCCATGATATTTGTCACATATCATGACACTGAAGGGTTTAAGGATTCATTAAATACATTTGACACAAAAAGCACTGCAGCGTAAAAACGTATTAGATTACAGATCTTACAGATCTCTTCTGTTTAGACATTCATTTAGCAACACTAGCTGTGAAGGGATTTGTTCAAACCAAGATTAACAAGATGAAAAGTTGTTTTGCTGTGAAAACAAGGCACTAGAGATTAGTGAACCATTTTTACTTGCGAGTCTCTATCCATTTCAAACCAATGAAAGAGTTTTTATCAAGCATCCTATCTCCTGCCCCCAACACTTAAAATAATCACCCCCCTCCAACAACAAATAAAAAAGACGTCAAGCCAGAGACGTCTGAGATATTTATACTTGGCATTTCTTTGTCACAAAAATAGCAACAACTTAAGAGGTTGATTCTAAGCGTGATCACTGTTTCTGCTTTTATGTGTTTTTTTATAAGGCACTAAGTGCTGCGGAGAGCTAGTGAAGAGGCCTCCTGTCCATTTGAAATGTCATAACTACTCTGAATATCTACTCTGAAATTGTTGCAATTTTCCTGTCAGTGCTCGGCAACAGCTGTGCAAAAACATCCAGCCTCGCACGTGTCTGAAAGCTATTTGAGATACTAGGAAAACATGTGAAGGTGTTAGACTTTGCAAGATGTCTCAGGAGTAATTGCTTTAGCAAATGGTGAAAAGCCTTAACAAAAAGAGCTTCATTAAGTGGGAAGATGAAGGGGGTAGACAATGAAAGCGACGAAAGGCTTGGAGAGAGAAAGAAAGCATTTAATGAGGAAACGGGGGGAGAGGAAGAGTAAAGGAGAATAAGCGGGTGTTAGGAGATGATCGTAAATAATTAAATAGAGCCGCTGTACACATTGCTTTACCTGTGGTTATGCGTCATGACCAAGTACTCGTGCATGTGGAAGGTGAGCCGAGGTGTTCTCATTATCTCTGGTAAATATGTCGGCTGCAGACGAATGTTTGTGGGAGGCAGTGGTGTGTGAAACCAGTCGTTACAGCGGAGGAAAAAAGCTGATTTTTCTGTGTAGACTAAATGCCAGCCGTACAGATCAAACAGCAGCGTGATCAATTACACAGAGAACCTTTGAACCGGTAAATGCCATCCAGAGCCTTCACATCTGACAGGGCCGTACGGAGGGCGTGAGGGGGCACTATTAATGCAGCACAAAAAGAAGCTACACCAGCTCCAGTCACTCCTCGCCGGGTGCCAGTCTGCCCCCTTATCGCCCGACAGCAGTGACAGATCTGGTCACCCATTTTACATTCTCCTAATTGCCTCCGAACCACAGCCAACATTATGTAAAAATAAATTGACATGACGTCCTGGAAAATGGGGGCTTTGAAATGGAAATGTTTGTCGCACAAAGGTTTTTTGCTCAAAGGCTCCTTGTGTTTGTCATCTCTCATTGTGCAAGACCCCAGATGATTGACTTCCTCCAGTGAGCTCAGGGGCATTGACATTTCTATGGCCTTCCACAAAGATGGATACCTCTCTACTGAGGCGCTGCTCATCCAAAACAGCATGCCACCTCAATGGACCATGTTGTGCTGTGTCAATTACTGTAAAGCTGTTGCACGTTCTGTGTCAGCAATGGCATACATGTATGAGCGTAATTAATTTTTAATAGGGTAAGCCAAATGCATGTCTATTTATTATCATTACAAGCTTATCATGAAGCAACATCTGCCAACTGCTTCAGGTATCATTTTATCAATTGCAGTATTGCTAAGATTCAGACATCCCAGACACAGTTATGGTTTATAGTGCGCACTAACACAAAGGAGGACGACACATAAATACCCGAATGCGGGGTGTCTAGATCCGCTCAGCTCCTGTAAGACATGTTTATCCCTGCAGCCACAAAAATGAAGCTACAGCCTCTAGAATTTGCTAAGGGGTCTCCCATTAAGCTGTTTTTCGATTTCCTCTTTGATTTGTGGAGTGGATAGCTTACGCTTTATGTGAAAGGTCTGCAAAGTTCCAAAGCTACTGTCACATAGAGTAAACTTCTCTCAAAGCAGCAAAAAGTGTCTCATTGTTTTTCAGACCAGGTTACCATTACACAATATAATCAAGCAACATGTAAGTACAGAGTTTAACGGCCAATAAGGACATATAAATGTATTAGCTTATTTCAGTCATTGTTAAAAACAATGCAGGCCCTAGAGCACATCAGTTTGAAGAAACGGCATTATGATGAGTCCGCTGTACTGTAATAGAAAATAACTCCAGGTGTTAAAGCGGCTCAGGTGAGCAGAAAAGTAGAAAATGTCTGCCTTTTGCACTTTTTAAAATAAACCTAAAGAATTTTTAATGAAAGAATTCTTGATTAGATATGTTGAGCCTATTAGTGTATCTATAAGTATATGCCTAGTTTTATGTGACAAAAGCCAGCATAATTAGTACATGTTAAATATATATTTAAAGCTTATGTGGAGTTTTTGATTATACCCCATAATAATGATCCAAAACTACAAAGCATCCCAAAGTAAATGGATCTCATGGCAGAATGATTTCACAGCCGCTGTCAATAATAGTCCCAACATCCAAAGGGAAAAGTTTGACATTTTAGGAAATGTGCTTATTGACTTTTCTGCCGAAAGTTACTGGAGAAGATCAATATTACTGTCATATCTCAGCTATTATTTTCTGTAAGGACACTCTGCTTGATTGCTAAGCCTAAAAGGTGCTTAAAAGTTTGGATAGAGACATGTCAGCTGTTTTCCTCTGCCTCATTTGTGAAGGTAATTCTGGCTGCTAAATTCCATTTGCTTGTGAAGGCCACTCACTAAAAGAAGTTGTTTTCATGATTCAAATACAACGTTAGTCTAAAAAAAGCCCTGACACTGTACTCTGTGGTTGCAATGTATACATCTGTGTGCTGTCTGCAGGTGATTAATGTAAGGGTGCATTTGTAGAAGCAGTAAAAAGCATTGTGGGATCAGGATGAACATGGAGGAAACAGACACCACAGTAGCTCCGGTAGAGCTCAGGGCTGTGTTCGTCTCCTGAGAGCTTAGTGAAACTCTGATCAGCCCATCAGAACATGCAGCATCTGGATAGAAGTGCTTCATCTTGGGCTGTGTTGAAAACAGCAAAGAAATGCTCCGCTCCTTTTCTTGGCTGTGAAGATGTTAGGATGTACACCGCGAGCCCCAGACGCAATTACATTCTGGAGCCCAGATGATGCACCGAGAGCCAGCACGCAGGCACACATCCAAATCGTCAGGGTTTAGCCGACTCTCTTGTGGGGAAACAAGTAAAGTGTGCCTAAAACCTTCCTTTTATAGCTTCACCCCAAAATCACACCGACATATGAAATATAAAACAGGGAAGGGACAGTCCTAATTAATGTGAAAATAGGAGAGTGCGTGCGTCAGAGGCGTGCGTGTGTGGAGCGTGAGCCTACAGTGTGTTTTAGACAGGTCTTCGCTTTGGTTGACAGGGCTGCTGCAACATTCATAACAGCCTGGGAAAATGTAATGAGGTAAAGTGTCACAACATCTCACATCGCTCTGCTAGCCTTCAGTACTGACAGTCTTACTGACGCTCGGCATGGGTACGCGCCCATTCATTGGCTCATCTTCAGTGTCTGTTTATATTTTGTGTGGGAGGGGGGCCAGTGGCCAGGAAATAGAAGCCAAGCAAGCTGCCACTGTGCCACCAGCCTCACTCTATTTCTGTCGTCTCGCAGAAGGGCAGAGTTATGGTGTTTTATGTGTTTTTTTTTTTTTTTACAATGACAGCAAATGCAGACGAGACGAGAGCATTGGTATTAATAGACACACTACTCTTTTGACTGTCTTTCTTCTCTTTCATTTCCTTCCCATTTCTTCCTGTGCAGCCATTTCCCCACTCCCTTCCATACTTCCTCTTCATTAGTCACTTCTATTTTTCTCTCCTCCCCTGGAGATCTCAGCATGCCAGCTTTACCCTTCTGTACTCCTCCTGTAGCCGATGGGTCCTAGACGGCTAATTCCTTTGAGCCCAAGGTTTACAGGTGTCCCTTTAGGGCAGCCGCTGTTAGCAACTTCTCTGTCCCGCTGGGCCTGTCCTCTGACAACTTTATCCTCATCCCAGACATCATTAAAGCACCTCAACTCTTCCTACATATCCAACTCTTAAAATTAATTTCTGTATTGTATTGGTCGACTTTCTTTCCTTTCCTCAACCTTATTCTTCCACCAGTGCTCCTCTACCTGCCTCCCTTGTTTCTTTGGGCATGCACACTTAAAATACAATAAGTGTGTTCTTAAAGTGGAGCAGTTCCCCTGGGGGGTGGATGACAGCCTACTCTCCGCCTCTTGTCTCTATTTCTGACATGCTTTAAAGGGAAATGGTGAAGCAACATTATCTATTTTTTCCTTAGTCCTGTCAAAATCAATTGACAACAGTGACATTACATATGAATATGTTTCCAACTGGAAGGAAAGCTCAATAACAGTTTTTGAATCTATTTCTAAAAAAGATCATGGTAAAATAACCTCTGGCAGATTTATATAGTGCTTTTTGTACCCTTCTTGGGCACTCAAAGCATGATCCTCTCAATTGTCAATGTTGTGCGTCTCTTTCTCTGCCCACACAGCTGCTGCCATGCAAACACACACACACACACACACGCACACACATCTACATACACACACATCTACATACACACACAATCTACAGACACACACACACACATCTTCATACACACACACACACACACACACACACACACACACACACACACACACACACACACACACACACACACACACACACACACACATGCGTATTTCTATTACACACACACACACACAATGCACACACACACACACACACACACACACACACACACACACACACACACACACACACCTGAGCCACTGCGTCTCAATGTCTGAAACTAAAACAATGCTACTGTCCTTGTCAGGAGTAACACAAGCAAACACTTAACAGAGTGCAGTCTTACTGATTTTTGAAGAAAAGTCCTGTCTCGAGCCTACTATCATTGCATCACTTCTTGTGCACACTGTTGTTGCACATTGTTTGGAGAGCAGATGGAGTTATCAGAGAACTCTGTGACAAATAGTGACGGCAAACCAACATATCATCCAGACAGGGGTGTAATCTCAACAGTACTACATTTGATTTTTGAAGTTTGTGGAAACATAGGCAACCATGTAAAATTGCCAAATAACACAAAATTGTATCTTTTGTTACAATAACAGACCGGAGGAAAAAAAACACAGATTTCTTCAGCTATATCAATGTTTTCTAAATGTAGACATATGTCTATTCAGTACAGACATGTTTCACATAAAGCTGACAGTGGCTGGTCATCAGAGCTGTCAATCATGTGTCTGTAAATCTCTCCACCTTTCTGGAAAAAACTTTCAATATTCTTGCATCATGGTATATGTTTCCTGAAGCCTGAGCCACAAGTAGGTGAAGAAGTCTATGTTTTTTACGACAACTTCACTGACAATCAGTTGAAGTAACTAGATAATTTAATTTAATAATAAAAAATGCCTATTCTAACATTAAAGGTATCTTTTACATTATTCATCAGGATATGTGGAAAGTTGTGTTTATTTGGCGAGAAACATGACATTACAGGTAACACTAAGTTGGGGCTATTATTCCTTTTTTTTATGTCAGGGAACTGACAAAATGACGTTATATATTTTAATGATTTTATGCTAAACAGTTACACGTGTCAACATGTATGTCAATGGGCTTCTATGGCAAACTGCTAAACATACATGTGTAGCCACTGAATGAGAGCATATGTTAATATGTATCTTGGTTTTGTCACTTTGACACGAGTACACAACCCACCCTGGGTGCACTGTGTAACAAGCAGTCCTCAGACTTCACGGCAAATCAATTTGCCCTGCTTTCTACATGCCCAGCCTTTTCATGCTTCATTTCTTCCTACAGCTGTCACTCAGCATATACACAATTGTTGGCTCTATCTGTGCAACAACAACAACAACAACAACAACAACACACCAATACACTCCAATACATGGAATACATATGAGCCGCATGCATATATAATGACTACACTCGACACTTGAGCAGACGAGTCAATTACAAAGTAGAGCTGTAAGGATGCAGTGACTGGGGGCGGCTGTGTCAACGTGCGCTGTCAATGCGTGTATATAAGACAGGAGAGTGAACATGGTGTGTCTGGGAAATAGACTGTTTGAGAGATGAGTCCTGGTAAGTTGGCCAGCAGCTCATTAATCTGCAGGTGTGTTTATACCACAGTGAAGAGATACGGCACGTAGCACTCACATGAACACACACACACAAACAAATCCCCGCAGCTCATTCTCATTCCTCTCTGCAGTTGTATGTCCTTTGTTTCTCATTGTCCCGAGGAGTTTGGAGTGGAACGAGTGTCCATTCTGATTGAAAATGTGGAAATTATGCCATTCAAGCATGTCTTATCTTGTGTGAACAGAGTTTAACTGCACATACCTCAAATTGTAAACGTGAAAATTCATTTCTATGTTCATTTCTTTTAATAGAATGGGAACACCTTGAGTTTCTTATTATTTTTCTCATTTGGCAGCTTTTGTATCCAAGTACCCTGACCATGTTCTCTGCAGTCAGTGTTTGGGCACTCCTTGTGGCAGTATGGGGTGACAGTTTGGTTTGGGTGGGGTTCCAGCCTATCATAATGCTGATTGAGGACTCCAGCAGAAGTGGATGAATTAATGAGGCATGGGGAGGGGGATACCGACTGAGCCAGCCAATCCCGGCTCTTTAAGAGCCTCTCAGCGGCAGACGAAGTGGCGGCCATCAATCACACGGGAGATTAAGGCGCTGACAGCCTCGTTGTCAAGTCACTGTGCTGAGTCATTTGTTGTTGTGTCACTATCACACTGCAGTGGTTCCAGTTAGAAAGTGCTACATTTTAGTGTGATAGAATCAAAATATACACCCACGAAAAATGAAAAGCCTGTTCAGTTAAATTGGATTAACAATTATTAATACAAATACACTTGTTGGAACATTAATTGATGGGGTAGAGAAGATTAGTAGGTACCCCAATAATTAATAGTTTTACAGAACTTTTGTCATCTAAAATCTGCCTTACCAACCCACAGAGCCAAAAAATTGTCATTAAGGTAAAATGTGTGTGGGCCTTATAGAAATGCATATTATGTACCTACTTATTCTATGGTAAAATGTTATGGTAAAATAGACACTGTGTCCAAAATGACAGTGTGTCAAACATGTTGTCCACCACAGGCTACAATCTGGCCTGTTGGTTAAATTTGGAGAACATACATAGAAGACATTAACTGCAGTTTAAGTAGAGCAGTGGAAATTACACTGAGATCCAGAACTGAACAGAAGATGGCTGCAGCAGTGAAACTCAGCTACCTTACTGCTGGCAAAATAGCGTTAGCATCAAAGCCATATTGTGAAGGTGAGTTTATGAAAATTATACCGGCTCACTTAAGGCTCAATTGGGCTGTATGAGGCCCTTGAACTAAAATGAGGTTGACACCCTTGGTCTATACCATTAAAGTCTCAAAAGAAGAAGTACTAAGTCTGTCTACCAGTTAGAAAGGAGTGCAATAAACACACCTTTTTTGGGTGTTCTGTCTGGTTTTGTCAAAACATCTAGCATTCTAAAAACACCCACAAAGCTTTATACACCTACTCATACAAGTAATCCCTCCAAAAAGTTATAAAAGTCTTTGTATCTGCTACTAGATTATTCTCTCACCTTTTGGCCAGAGCTGGCTTTAAGAGCAAAAGGAAAAATAAAAGCCAAGGGAAAAATCAGTAAAAAGCCAAGAAAAAGCAGTAAAACTCCACAACATATTGACCTAACCACTAAAAGTTAGAGGCTTGGAAGCCAAGCACATAAATCCATTCTATCATTAATGAAGGAATAAATGGGAGGTCCTGAGGGGAGCAGCGTGGCATCGCCGGCCCTCTCCATCTGTCTTCCTCTATGAACTCTTGCATCTCCTCTCTCCCTCACACTTTTGCATTAAAGCCTTCATTCCTTCACAGCATACAATACTCTACTAATCCTTTACTATTTGTAGACCTTGATGTTTAGCTGACAAATAACTGAATTGGTGTATTTATGTATAATAAAGAGCCCATTATTCTGGTCTGGATCATTTTCTCTGTCCTCTTTGACCTTATTGCTCATTGTTTGGACACTATGGTGGGTCTAGGCCCTGTCATATTAATAGCCTGGACTTCATAAATGTTTTAAGCTGGATCATAGGGGCTGATGTGATATGTGTGAACCGCAGTGGGTGCATAAGTTAAAACAAAAAAACAAGGGTATAGTCTCCTTCATATGCACCACTCTTCTCTCATATCCCAGCTTTTGGCTTTTATAAAAGCCCTAGACAGGTGTGTGGTGGTGGGTGCAGTATGTGTTAACAGAACAAAAAAGAAAGTAAAATATGTTTTGCACTCAGCCCTTGTGAGCATATTTGGAGATGGGAGTGTGCAGGTGAGTGAGCGTGTGAGCTTGAATGAGTTTCATTTTATGCATGAGTACAGAGACATTTCTGTATGAATAAATGCATTGGCCTTTGACAGTGGAATGCCAAGACAGAAGCACAGAGACAGAGGAGGAGGAGGCAGGAAGGCGGGGAGAGGTTAGGGGTTGCCGAGGAGTAAGGAAGTGCTGCAGGAAATGAAATGTGCTCTTTGGAAAGTGATGTGGTGGGGCTGTGGGCCTGTTCTTGCCATAATCTCTGCACCACAAACCTATGTTAATGCATTGATAGCAGAGGTCCCGGCAAAGTCCAGGGATAAGGCTGGAGGGAAGATAGCATAGGAAGTAAAAGTAAGTAAGGGTAAACATGATTGAAAAGTAGGGAGCAGGGATGGAGGGAAATCTGCACTTTTTGATAGGCCACTGCTGTCTGTTCCAGTTGACGATGTATTTCAATCTACTCTACAGAGATCGACCAAGGAGGTTGAAAAGGCACATACATCTGGATGACAGTACAGTGTTAGATACCTGAGACACTATAGGTTTGTTAGCAATTAACCAAGAGAAGATTGAAAATGATATATGGGAAAGTGTCACATAGAAAACAAAAGTTTGGAGGGCCTATTTCAATAATTTCAAATATACAAAGGGACTTTATCCTAGGTCTATTGGTACTGTCCCCTGTAAATCAAACTTAAATCCATAGTCACCAGACTAATTCTTTGTGTAGAATAGAAAAATAATCTGGATGACAAACTACTGAAATGTATCATTAGTATGTTGACATGCCTTGTCAGTCAGCTCTTAAAATACATCCTCCGTGGTCAAGAGACTTCAACAGACTCAGAAAGAGCCATTCCATGTGGCGTTGTACTGTTGTGCGCCAGTAGGGGGAGTCCTGAGATTTTGCAGCAGCCATTCTACTTTTGTCAAAAACTGAACTAAAACATTGAAAAAGGAGCTGATTTATTGCACTCAAGATATTTAAAAGTACATTTAGAGGTTAGTTTAGTTATCTATAGTGGACCAAAGGAATAATGAATGTGATGGCTAAGACAGAAAGTGCAGTTTCCGGCAAGTGCTCTTTATCAGTCTGATAAAGGGCACTAGCCCAAAACGTCACATGAGGTGATAAAAAAAATGTAGCAAGAATGATTTACTTAAGCAAGAAACTCCAATAACACAATTTAACAAGTCTCTGTTCACTGCAGACAACTGCACCACATAACATACGTACGTCATATGAAGCAGGATCATCAATATTGAGCCAATAAAATTACAAAATAGAAAAGGAATTATATAACATTCATCAAAGTCCATCCTCCTTTACTTCCTCAGGGAGAGTTAAATTACTCTGTTGCACAGTTCATCTGTGTGTTTCAGTTACAACAATAAATCCTTTCCCATTGCCATAAAGACTAATGCTGAAAATCCAGTCTGTCTCCTTGTATTTCTGGCATACGTTTTAATTTGCTTTAGGGCCGAGAATGTCCGCACTAAAAAAAAGATTTTAGCTTGTGTATGTTCCTAGCTCTGTCTAGTAGGCTACGCTCTCTGACCATCCAATCAAAAGAGATAAAATGCTGACGTTGTTTTACACCTGCTACCTGACCCTGGGTATGTAGCAGACTACCCAACTCTAAATCTGATTGGTTAAAGCAACACTTACGCAAATCAAAGGACAGCACCTTTCCTTAATGGAAAATGCTGCGCAAAATCAAAATACCACTAGCAAACACTAAAAAACATGATTTGATTCCATTAAGTAATTTTTCTTTATTATATTAACATGTAACAAACATGTGCTTTCCTAAAAGCAAACAGTTCTATTGTTCCTTAAGGCAAACATAAAGCCATATGATCAATGGCTTTATTATTGGCATTGCCGAAAAAAAAAAAAAAAAAGAGACAATCGGGACAGGAAGAAGGGAAAACTGGGACATTAAATGTTTTTGAAAATATCCGGAACATGGGACGGGGTCTTAAAAACGTGACTGTCCTGGCTAAAACAGGACATATGGTCACCCTACACTAGGGGCGCAGATCCATTTACAGATTGTCTGTGTTGTTTGTTTTTGAGAGGAAACCATCCAAAAAATAAGTTTGGAAGAAAAAAACATGTCCTCTGAAACAATGATTTAAGTGCATTTTGTACAAATAAAACTCTGCTAGTGTCCTGTGTTTTGGCCTATTTCTGCTCCCTCTGTTTGAGCTGCTAAGCATGCCGACTCAGGAGAGGTCTGCACATCCCGGTGGCATGGAATTAAAAAAATCATTTTTTTGTTTTCAGAGTGTCTATCATTATCATAATCAGTCAACCTCGTCGTTAAAAAATGTTGAATTGATTTTTTTCTCTTAAAAAAGCTCCTGTTAACATTTAGCAACTAGCTTGAAAAAAATGGCGACCACTTAACCTCTATGTGTTGTTTTGTTCTGTTTTAGCTCCTTCATATTTTCTGTCTGACGGAGCGAACTTTCAATGGGGTTTCAATGGGATCTGTTCAGTTCACAGCCAGATTAAAAAGAAGAGGGACAAAAGGAAAGAAAGAGTTTTTATAACAAGAAAGAGAGATAAAAGACAAAGGGGATAAACAGTTATTTAATTTAGTGAACACAGAGCAGTTTGTCCTCTGTGCTCAGTTAGTCCTCTCAAGGAATATGAAGAAATGCACATTTCTCTTTTTACTAGTTTCTGTGGATTGTTAAATAGGCTTTTTGTTTTAAACAGAAGTAACTAAGTAACTATACATTATTGTAACTGATGATTTTTTTTGTTCTGACTACAACATTTGCGCTATGCACCTTTTAGAAAATGCTACTAATTCGATTTTGACAGGTCACTTAAAAGGTTTTACAACTACTAAAGCTTAATGGACAGGTTTTCTAGGTGCAGCCAGTTCTGGAGGGAGTCCGAGGCCATGGTCCTCATTTGGAAAACTGTGGCTTCAAGTTGGTGGAGAGCTCCTGCCTCAAGTGGATACGTTCAAGTATCTTGGGGTCTTGTTCATGAGTGAGGGAAAGAGAGAGCGTGAGATTGACAGACAGATCGGTGCAGCTTCTGCAGTGATGTACCGGTCTGACGTGGTGAAGAAGGAGCTGAGCTACAAGGCAAAGCTTTCGATTTACCGGTCGATCTACATTCCTACTCTCACTTATGAAAGAACATGATCCCGGATACAGGCAGCCAAAATGAGTGTCCTCCGCAGAGAGGATGGGCGCTCCCTTAGAGATAGGGTGAGGAGCTTGGTCACTTGGGAGGAGCTCAGAGTAGCGCTGCTGCTCCTCCACATTGAGAGGAGGCAGACATGTCTGGGAAGAGCGAAGTCTGTGCGTCTCTGCTTAGACTGCTGCCCCCGCGACCCAGCCCGGAAGTGGAAGAAGATGGATGGATGGAACTATTAAAGCTGAACAAGTAGTTCAATGCATTTGCAAATACTGTACTAGCAACTGATACTTGTCACCACCGTCACATGTGCGGCAACTCCATCAGGTCAGTGTCAACTCCGTCAGATAAATTTTTCAAAGAAATAATGATCATTTTTAATATTTGTTTAAAAATACTTGGTTAGTTGTGCGTTATAATGTGTATGGTCATGTAACACAATGTATTTTTAAGCCTACAAACCAATCTTTATCACTGTTTAAGATAAAGCGTAGATTAAACTGACCAGTTTAATTAACAAACATTAAGAAACAAAGTTTTTATTGGACTAATTTCATTTAGGAATAAAATGGTTTGGAGTGTTGTCTGACAATTGAAAATTTAGGAGGTTATATCAAAGCAGATCCAAAAAGGTAACCATATGATAGATACATATATAGTTTCATTTTTTTGGGGTTACAGTTTACATTTTCTTTTTTAATTGGGGTGCTATTTTGTCCCAATATTTTGTCCCACTTCTCAAGAATCAGAATAGGAAATACAATAATACAAATTAAAGTAAAATATATATAAGACAAGTCAGTGATTCTAATATTGAGAGAAGCCCTGGTTCTTACGGCCCACCACTGAATAACTCCCTTCAATATAGTATTTCATTTAAACTGACTTATACCTGTCGGCCTGATTGAGGGCTGTCTGCAGAACGACACACAGTCTAAGCTAAACCATTTTCCAAACTGCGGCGCTGTTTAGAATCATTGTGATTTGTTGACCTGCTCACAGAGATCGACTGGGAAAGGTTAGTGCATTTGTCCAAAACAAACCACACAAGAACAAAACAGCAGATAATGCCAACGGGAATGAGATTTCACTTTTAGCGGCCAAAACAAAAGAGACTGACACAGCAGAAATTAGTACAGTAGTATGTTAACCTTCCAAACAAACCATCCACCACAGCCATCTTATTTTCAATTCTTGGTAAAATAATGTGATTAATGGAATTGAATCAAAGTTAAAGCTGTATAGTCTCTGTGTCATTGCTCCTGTCTGCTTCTCCAAACTGTGAGATGACCTATGTACTGTGAACTATATCTGACTGTTGCAGAGCTCTTTCTTTCTTCCTCAGTTCTTATCCTTTAGATGTAAAATATTGTATTTTCTTGTTTTGTATGCAGATCTTAATGCTCATGCTCACTTTGGTGTAAAACACATTAGACAAAACCCATCCCAGTTACAGCTTGCACTTGTATTCAGTCTAGCAATGTTTCCAGCTGTGTGAAAGACAAATATAACTCATTCTGGAGTTTGAACACACGGCCATCAAACTGATTGCCTCATTAATCTCTTATTTTGCTGCGGGATCCGGACTTTACAAAGCGCTGATAATGAGCAATGGCATAGTCAAATTGAACCCCAGTCTGTGACGCATTTTGACGCTACACACAGCAGACAGATAAAGTCATCCCACTGAGAATACAGATGACGACCAGTGCTAAAGCTCAGATGGCCACATCAACCTCTCTCTGAGCCCTGGCCTCATAAATATTAACTAGAAACCAGGCCATCAATAATGCAGCTTTCCAAAATGCTGCTCCCTAAATAATTGCAGCTAAAAGGCAATGTCCTAGAGACAAGCTCCTAGGTGCTACAGCTGCTGTGCTACCACTTCATTTTGCCAAAATAGTCATATCACATGGGGCATATTGGCTTATATCCCTCTCTCTGGCAGTAAAACCCAATAACCTCAACTCAATTAAAAATAAAAAAGACTCAGTCAGTAAAGCCCTTGACTGTGAATGACAAAAGTAATATCTAAAGAATAAAGACAAAAGCTAGAGATGAAGGTGCACACCTACAATGTTTCCTAATTCCTTGACAATAGGACTTTGTTCTATTCTCATTGTGGTCAAGTGTTAGCTGTAAGAAGCAATTAACCTTTTTGCCTCCGGCTGTAATTAAAACAAAAACATCAGATAAGCAGCTGTTTAGGAACATAATCAACTTAGTAACAGGTGGAAAGCCACTGAAACATTCCTGTGTGGAGAATCATCCGGGGTAAAGACACATACAGTAAATACATAATGATTCTCACAAAAATAGCAGTAAATACCTTTCTATCAAACAGACTGCAGTAAATCGTTACAAATCTCATGCATGTGTGTTCCAAGGCATTAACATGCATTTCTCATAAGTTATCGACCAGAGACCAGGATGTACATTGATTTCCAATAATATCAATTCACAAGTATGGCTAAATGCTGCATAATATGTGGTTTGGGTTTAAGCTTTTAAGGTTATTGATAATCACGCACTGAACAATGTGGTTCTGTTGACCTTTGACCACTGATCTATGACCCCCTTCCATAAGTAATGACCCTTAAATAATCAGAGTGTCCTATTGTCTCTGTATGCATGAATAAAACACACACAGGAGAATAAGCCTGTCAGTGTGTGTGCTCTGGTCCTAAGGGTCAGAAAGGCCATGCTAATAGTGTTTATTTTATAGACTTGATACTTGTTCCTAAATTAATATCAGTCTATTTGATACAGTCCTTAATTTGGAACGATGTTTTTTTATATACAGTATATATTCTACCTTCATGTTGACTTAGTGCAGCTCAATGATAGGATCTTTAGGCGAATTGAACAACATCAACATCCACTGGTTTCATCTGATGCTACAAACTTTGATGTCTTAAATCTCCTTGGAAACGCAGAGTGGTAAACTTGCTGCATCTCCTCAAGTCTATTTCAGATGTGAGAAAAACATCACTTTGATATTTCTTGATAAGTACTTGCACCACATCCATCCATTTTCACATTTCTTCCCTCCTGTCTTTCAGTCGCAGGAGCATGTGGTGCTACTAGAGCGCTTTAATCAGCTGCTCCAGCCCTCACTGAGCTCATAGCTGCTCAGTGGCCACTGTGTCCTTGCCTGTGTCTGTGTCTCTCACACACGTAACACAGTACACAGGCTTTCTGACGGACACATTTTCTTATCACACAGCTGAGTGGAGATGAGCTGCACAAGGCTCCTGAGGCTTCAAATACACACAGAGTGCTGTGTAGCATATGGATATTTCATATTCACAGCTTGATCCAAAACAAGACCTAAATGTAAATGTAATACAAAAATAATTCAATAATGTAACAGATCCCAGTTGAAGCTATTTTACATTAAATGTCATCTGTGTGCTGTGGAGGTAGTAAGATAAGACTGAAGATATTCTGTGATGCATTTATTCATTTGAATTGCCAAATTCTGTTAAAAGGAATTACAGAATACATTCAGTTAGTGTTTTTGAATTAAGTAAGGCTCTAATATGCAGGGTTTTCATTCGATAACTGAAAAATAAATAAATATTCCCACATGGGGCACCGCTCTTATTCCACAGCTATTGCACTCTTCACTGACATGGTCGGTTCTCTGTGAGAGAACAAAGAAGCTAAAAAAAACAAGCAGATAAAGCTTATTCATTAACCTGAGAAAGCCTGGCTTTTACCTGCAACAGGAGATGAGGATAGCTTTCTTTTTCTGTAATATTACTCAAACACTGTACAGCAACAGCTTTATTTACACTGGGCAATATGTGAAAGGAATACAAACCAATGGACTTGCTGTTTTCTATTGGTCTGGTAAATGCTGGGGCAATATAGCAACTGTCCCTCTTTAGAGACAAACTCAGACTTAGACTCAGAGTATTAGGTATAAAAACACTGATATAAACAATATAAACGTTAACACTGTGGCAGTGCTCATGAAGGGTGATGTAGCAAGTGTTTACCAACAAGTCCTATATATATTGAACCTTTAAGAGGATTTTTTTTGTTCAGTGATACATGATGTCATTGCTGAATTAGACATTTTTAGCATATGGTGATAAAACTCTATTAAGAATAAGAAACTGCTTCCCACTTCTAATAGATATAGGGCTAGATTTTTATAATGCAATGCTCTTGGCAAATGGTGCACACATTTTCAGGCTGTGTCCAGAGCTGGCACATCATTTAAAGAAAGGCTAGACATGGCAAGGTCGGGCAGAGGTTTTTTTTTAAGATTGAAGTCAAGTTGCATATGCCAGAGGTGAAAGCACAGTCTGTATTTGGACATTTTGATGTTTTAATGGCTAATTTCACCTGTGAACTCAATGGGCATGTATTTACAAGATGACAAAAAACACAAAAAACATGTCAGGTCTGAACAATGAACTAAATAAACGCACCTTAAATAGAATATAAATGGAGAATCAGAAAGAGACATCGACTTTCACTATTTATATATTTATAGAAACTCACTGTTCACATTGACTTGTCACGCTAGTTTTTTACTGAAAGAAATGAAGAGCAATAACCTGACACAAGAAGCAATAAAGAGATGGATGAATAGATAATAAATTATAGGACAAACGGACAAAACCTTGCACCAATCGTGGATCTACTGCAGGAAGCGGTCTGGGCACGGAGCAGGTGCATAAAGGTGAGTAAAGCCGAGCGCGTCTACGTTTTGGACACGAGGACTTTGTGAGACGCTAAATGCTATTATCTTTGTGTAAAAACAGCTGTTATGTCCTTCATGTTGTTAAACAGTGTTCATTCGCTCTATCCTTTGATAATTCAGTCCACAATGACAGTAGACTAAATCCCGTTTGTCACTCAGTCTCCACAATTATCCAGGTCTGCTCTCATGAGTCTCATCAGCTCAAAAACTCACTCGGTCTGTGTTGTCCGGCTCAGTAAGATCCAAACATAGCTTTGCTTCTTTCGTTAGACCTATCGTTCAAAATACAGCGTTAAGTGTCCTGCTGTTATCAGATGGATGTGCGTGGACTGGGTCTGGACTCACAGAAGTCTTCAGCTCCAGAGATGCTATTAGAACCACTGCTACTAGTTTCCACTTTTTTGGTAAAATGTCCTCACTTATTTATTCAGTCATCATTTTATCAACGTATAATACAATAGAAATGTACTGTAAATATACAATTGAATTATGTAATTAATATACTTCATGTCTATTTTTTTATTAGACTAGTAAAATGAATTATGAATACATTTTAGCTACATTATTAATTTATCTATATTATAATTGTTTTAATTATAAATCTCAAATTTATTGCCTTTAAATACATGAGTGTTATTAAGCCTCAATCCGTCTTGCGCCCAAACCCCGTCTCAGGACGCCCACAGCGGTGCATGGTGGCTCGTCCACACCTGAGTCAGGTGGAAGATGGCAAATCAACCATGTGTCACTGACTATGAGCCTTTCACCAGCGTAAGATCGGGCCCTAAGAGATTGAGCACTTTGTTACTAATGGCTGGCATGTAGCAGAGGGGTATTTTTCATTCACTTACAATGTTATTCAAAATGAGTGGACCTGACAGCAAAGCCAAGAGGAGTCCATTTTAAAAATCAACACCATTTTGGAAGTCTAGCCTCAGCATGCTCTATTGAATCCATTCTCACACTTCTCAAACTACATCTGGTGCCCATGACAGATGCCACTTTTCATTCCCTCTTGCCACACTGACACAGCTTTGTCGTGTGCAGCTGCTGCCTCTCTGAGGTCCCAGCTCAGGCTTGACCCGACCGTGACTCACTCACCGATCTCGCAACTTTCTCCGGAGAAGCCCTGAGGACAGTAGCAGCTATAGCCGTCGCCCTCCTGCAGGCAGCTGCCTCCATGGAGACAGGGGTTGGTCTGGCAAGGGTTACTCTCGGCTGCAATCAGAAATAAAAAGCCACAGATGAGAAAATGTATTTGTAATTGATTTCCGACAAGGAAAGAGCATTACAAAAATGATGTACACAACTATGACTATGAGGCAGTTTAAAGCCTCTTTTTAGTCTGTAGAACTCTACTCTCTCTGGTCATGACTCTGTACAAGGAGACAGATTGGCTGTTGTTACATCTGTCACAGCCCTATTTATCATGTCTGATGCTGTCCAGGTGAAGGACAACACACTGCACTCTTCACGTTCTCCTGACTCACATCCCTGCTTTGATACACCAAGGTCCTCATAAATGAACTAATCATGGCTCAGCATACTTCTTTTACAGCGCACAGGGAAGGCCATAAACACGTTTAATGCTGCCAGATTGTAACTCAACACTACTTCATGAAAAATATTGTGGGGAGATTGATTCGTAATTATTGAGCTTATATTAAATAATGGGACAGAGCGAAGAGCGGGATTTGACAAAGACAGTTATAACACAGTGCAGTTTTTGTATTCTGTGTGCAAAGCAGGACTGTAGGGAACAGGCTAGATTAAGTGTCTTTTTATTACCCTAGTCCTGATAGGACTGCAGCCCCTGACACAATCCGTCGGGTCATCTAATACACTGCATCTTCTCCATAATAACTCGCCAAGACTCACTTAATGATGTATGAGGAGCGGACGCAAAGTGCAGTCCCCTCGGAAGTTGACAAATACCAGCATCTGCCTGTGTGTTTATGCATTTGAGTTTGTATGAGGAATACTGTGACCCTGACTCATGCTGTTCCAGCATAACGTGAGTGTGTTCAATTTCCTGCTTAAAAGAGTGATCGACTACGGAGAGCCTGATGTTGATGTTGATGGAAAAGCTTTCTTTGAAAATACAGAAAAGTGGAATGAGAAAAACCATTAGAGACAGCTCGGTTTCTTAAATCAACAGTGAAGAGGGAAAAACACCGCTGTACGTGATTTGAATCTAAAAGTGGGATAAAGGCTAATGATAAGCTGATGAAGATATTTGTTATTGCTGAGAGATGCATGACATGTCAAATAATGAAAACAAACCATGCCCAATATGTGCTAATGGTTAGATTGAAAGTAAAGAAAACTGAGGCAGAACCAAAGTAAAAATGTTAGGTGTCAACAAAACATGCTTTTACATTACACAAATATTAATGAATTTGGACACTGTATCAGCAGCCACTGGCTACTCAGGACAAGAACACAATGAACAAAAAGCTCAGATATACTGTTTGCTGTTCATTATCTGTCCGAAAATTATTTGCAGAACCTAAACACATTTTTTATGGTCACTGCGACTGCAAGTTGTGTTAGCGAGCTCATTAATCAGAGCAAAGGCAGTCAAGGAAATACAATTACCACAACTTTATTTGAAAATAAAAACAACAACCGGGTCTGGACTCTCCGAGGCTAACCACTAATGTATACAAATGTATGCAGCTGCTTGTAAAACTCATTTTGAAAGAGCAAGGTGACTTTCCCATCAGTTAAAAAAAGTACATCCTTATATGAACAGAGACTATAAAGTGTGTGGAAAAGAATGTTGTTTGAAAATTAAAGGATAACGATTGTGTTTTAAGTTTTAAGCTAAGGAGATCTGCACTTCCAACACTTAAATTGCACAGCCCGAGAAATTCTTTTTGCCATTCCAACATTAAACCATTAAAGTGTCTCCAGTTTGAATCCAGACTGGACGAGTATCTGCAGTCGAGGCGAATGCAGCGGTGCAGTCAGTGTGTCTGACAGCCCGAGGGCCAGGTCATCCACTCCTGTAGCCAATAAGTCTCTAGAGTTTAACCTTTTGCAGCCATTGGAGCGGTCAATCTCGGGGTGCCACTTTTTTGTTTAGGCATGCATGGGTTCTGTATTGTACATTTTTCTCCATAAAGGTGTTTATTGACACACTCTGACCAGGTCCAGCCCAAATAATGAGATAAGAGCGCTTTCTTCTCAGCTCCTATCCATGAGCATTGATAAATGGTTGCTGTTGTGCACAATGAGAGCTGAGCTGTTGAGCTGTAGCAGAGAGTGGACATTGATCCAATCAGCAGACAATTAGTAACGACTTATTAGAAACAAATGAAATGGTACTCTTCCCATCTGTAGCCTATGGTTGTACAGTCTAAAGAACTGAGGCAGCAATTATGGATCATGTGACGAGAGTCCAGGATGACTTTTTGTTCTTTGGACGAGCAAACACCATAAAACTGGACTGACATATTAGTGTATGTTTTATTTGGATGACATTTTTTCTTGTCTTCATTAGTAAGGCTGGGTGTGATGGTAAAATTTGTAAGGCAAGGGAAAGCATTTATAGTCTAAGGAAGAGGGTAGGGCATAAAATAAATTTGAGCAAAGAGAAGCATATGCATGAGAGGAAGCAATGGACTGAGAATAGGAATATAGGAATAGGAAGAGAGCGGGAGAAAAATGTCAGCCAGGGAGGGCTGAAAGTCACAGGGGGAGCTATCATACGTTTCCGCCTTTCTTAATGTTTGCTACTGGCTTATGATTAATTACGCACTGGTCTTTAAATAGGTCGCCTCTTCTATTCCGACTTCTTTTCAGACTTTCAACAGAAAAGGATCAGTTAGAAATCTGTAGTGCATTTTAGAACGATAGAGATAGTATTAAGATTGATCAAAGTTTATTGCTATAGCTCTCAGAATATGCTGCGCCGTGTGACATTTTACAGCTCTTCGGGGTCATCTTCAGTTTTTTTAAGCCTCTGCGGAAAGAGATTATCTTCGCATTTGTGACACATTTGGGAAGCTCTTCCTCTTTTGTCAAAATACATCCACCCAGGATTTAAACCATAAAAGAGGATTGCAATAAGGAAAAAGTCTGGCGTTGTGTGAAGTCTAAAAGCTGAGTAGTTTGCAAAATTCAGCTGCTGACAGAAACAGTGCACAAATAAACGTGTGACACGGACACATACACATTTACTGTACATACACCTGCTTATCGCCTACTGCATTGCTGTGCTCAGACGCAGTGAACCTTGTAATAGCTTTGCCGAGACAGAGATCATACCACTGCCTGTTTAAGTGTTCCCCCTCCATGAGCACGATAAGCCATCACCTGGGCACAGCAAAGCCGCCCCTTTAAAATTTAATGTTGGTACGTCCTTAAAAGGCACTGGGCGCGCACAACACTTATAGCCATATGGATGGATGCGCTAAACGGCAAAGCATCGACAGGAGCACAGTTCGTTGTTGTCATAATCATACGTCTTCTAGAATCTATGGTTAAATATTCATTTTGGAGCTTGTGCGATGGCTATGGTGAACATGTGTTTTCTGCATTTAGTGATGATATGGGATACATTATTTATTAGTGCATCACTCAAAAGTGTCAGTAAATGCTGCCTCAGAATGCCATGACAAACCAAGACTTGTACAAATAAGATGAGCTGCTCTGCATGAAGGGCACAAAGCCCCAAAAAACAATTCACAGTGAAGATAATCAGTTTACTGAAATGGGATAGTTGCTGACCTTAAAGTAAATGCCAATTGTGAATCAAATTATTTACCTGTCCTGATGATGGACACAGAGTACAGAAAGATGATGTAGCTCGCTCACTGCAGATGAGCTACGGTTACAAATGTGGCAAAGGGGAAACCCGAGCCCTATTAGTTCTGAAATATAATGCGTCTGAGTTTTACACTAATGCAGACCCACAGAAGGGACAAAGGTCAAAGAAGACACAGGCAGAAATCGGCAGAGGTGTTCTGTTTACTTTTGGTAAAAAAAACACTCATTGTTTGGAGACACAATCTGCAGAATGATACAGAATGTTTCAGCCCTGCAGTATACCAGGTCATACACACAATAGAGCAGGTCAGAGCAACCTGCCTCTTGGAACCAGCCTTACACCTTTCCATTTATTTCCACTGCAACACCTGTCAGTCCAGAGCTCTGCAACACAAAAGAAGGTTCTGGGACACAAAAGAACCATTGGCCATTAACTTGCGTGTTTTGGAGCATATTGACTTTTGATAAAAGGCTTAATCAACTGTGCAGTAAACAGTTTTAATTACTCA
The DNA here is from genome assembly GCA_024416835.2 of Perccottus glenii. NCBI lineage: Eukaryota > Metazoa > Chordata > Actinopteri > Gobiiformes > Odontobutidae > Perccottus > Perccottus glenii. The sequence goes on from CM044559.2 coordinate 13,263,901, forward strand.
AGAAGCAAATCACCATCCAAAATAAAGAGTGGTTGTGGGGAATTTGTCTTTTAGTTTTGACTACTGGTGACCTGAGAGGCAGAATAAATAGAAGTATTGCAAAAAAAAGTCATTGTCTATTATTAGCCCTAATGTATAGTCTACATCTAACCCTGACCTCTGAAGAAAAAAACTATTATCAGAAAATCTTTTAAGTGGCCCATTACTGTAATAAATTACATATTTGTACTTGTTCTGACTTTGTTCATGTGCCACTAATGGGAACAGACCCTGTGAATTTCAATTGTCACAGAGTTACTCAGCATCAGAATGGGTCTGTTAAGTCAGCTGTAAAGGATTGAGCAAGATCTTCCTTTAAACATACTGAGAAAGTCTTATGTAGAACTTAACTGTCTAAATGGTGCTGTCACCTTTTGCTCGCTAATTAATACAACTCATATTCTATTCATAATTCATTCGTTTTACCATATCCATTTATAATACTTAAATAATATAATTTTACTTCAGTCACACTGTTGACATATAATGAAGCAGATGTACTGATGTGATTACTGTCGTGGACCTGAGCGGACAAACTAGGATTGATGAGAACAGCGGGGAAGGAAAAGCTATTTCTGTCTGTCTGCCCTCATGCTGTGACCTGTCTGCTGGCAAATACACCTGCTTGTGCGTGTGTGACAGGACTGAGGTGAACCGTTATGGCATATACTGTAGACACCGGTTTAAAACTGATATGCAAGTGAACTATTAACTAGTTCCAACTTGTAATTTATTTATATAGCAATGTAGCTCAGCCATGTCAAAATAGTGAAAACTGACCCATGACATCAAAAACAGAAGGGTCAGCCAAAATACTCTCTGTGTATAAGAACTACTTTTTATGTGTATAGAGGTTTGGATTTCTGCACCATTGTAAATGAAAACTTTTCCATTCCAACTTCAGTTTAGCAGCGTACAATGTTTTCCTCCTTCTGCACGCAAACAGACAAGCAGTGGAGGAGCATGACACTTGCAATTAGCCACAGTGCCTGCAGCCTGAGAAAGCAGAAAGGGTGCTCCCCTACTGAGCACCTTGAGCTGAATGAGCCTGCAGAGGTGCAAGACCAGGAACATGGCAGCCGTTCAATACACCAGGAATGGAGCGCAGACGCTGACGAAAGAAAATGCGGGTCTATTGTTACAAGAGCGGCACTTGTGGCGCCTCCGATCGTCCTAAATAAATTACATTATCTGGACTGTCAGCGCGGTGGAAAATAATCCATCCTGGCTTATCATCGCAAACACATTCGATCCACTTTCTTCTCTTCAATGTCTCTTTGCTCCCATTTCAGAGTGTTTTGAAAAAGGAATATTGAATAAGCAGCTCAGCCCAATAAGCATTACCCTGTTTTTAATTTTCCAAGTGCATTTCATATTCTCACTGTAGATAACAAAAGATAGAAAAGTCACTGTCATCTGCTTTTATTGTTATACATGCATGCACACACATTTAAAGTCATTTAGTGTGTGTGTAGATAAGGTACTAATTACAAACCTGACACTTTAAGAAGAAGTTCAGCAGGAAATAGAGGAATACATCTCTCTGCTCTTTCATTTTCATAATGCTGCATCATAATTGCAACTTGCTGTAATTAGGACTGTGGCAATGTAATTATTGCGTAAAAATAACTCCCACACTGAATAACAAAATCCTATGAGTATGGAATTAAAAGAGCTGAGCAGACTTTGGATATTTCAAGGGTGTATCCTCTGCTTTTGAGAGTTAAAGACTGTTGCACTCAGCACTGAATGTGGGACAGTCCTACTTGGCACAACTGCTAAAATATTCATGATTAGCTGTGAAGATAATGATAAATTACACAGCTACCTTTTCTTATTGGGTCAAACCATAAACAAATTCATTTATATGCAGCATCTCAGAAGACCTTGCTTTCACTGTTGTTAAGAGACACTTAATTGGAGAAAAGAAGCAGCTTTTAAACACACTAGAATCCCTTGTCTACAAGTTTGTATTCCACTGTGGATAACTATATCAGGAAGTCCTTCTGACAACAGTGCAGCGCTATTAGCAACTGAGGTACAGTAAGGATGCAACGCTTTTGCCTAGAGACCTTTTTAAAATTTAACAGAGAAGACAGACTACTTTGCATGACCTTGCAGAGCTCTTGCTAGGAGTTAGTGTGAAAAGAAGCACTTTGCTGACTCCCAAACATCCTCTGAGCCACAATTGCAGTTTGCAAACAAGATAATGTAATTTCAACTTCCACAGCTTCTCAAACCTCCCTTCCTTTGAGCGTTTTTATGTGTGAATCCTCCCCAGCGCACATGCTGAGTGGGTGTGTGTGACATGCCCTATACAAGACGACCCCCGCGCCCTCCCACCTGCCGCAGTGGGCCGAACCGCCGCTGACTGTGTGATGCGTTGTGACTGACGCCGGGGGCCAAACACTTCTGTCACTGCTGTGCGCTGCCGTCAGAGTGAGAAACGAGTGAAGTCAGTCAGGCAAAACCCCAGCTGGGAGCGCTCATCCTCTCCGCTGCCACTCCTCCAATGCTGCAAAATACCTCTGAAATCATACGTTTCGATGTTAACCTCGATGGAAGGCAGCTTGGTGTGACTGACTGGTCGCTGACTGATAAATGTGTCTGACTGCAAATAGAGAATGAAAATATGGGAGAAACTGCTATTGAGGTTATATGCATAATACTCACATCTATTTCTAATATCAAGAATGTCGTAATAAATCTCCCTCAACATCTTTCTTGTTTAGAGCTAATAAAGTCTCCTTGTTGGAGCGCAGGAGAAACAAGGCCCTACAGCTTTAGTTTGTCCTCCAAGATTAGGGTGCTTTCATCTGAGACAGACATTAAAAATAAAAAAAAGAAACAAACTATAGCATCATCCTCTTAACATTTTGTGTTTGTCCTGTGGGTCAGATGTTTTGTGGTACTTGAGGCAGAACTTAAATATTTGGAATGAGAGCAGAACTGTGAGAGCATATGTGTAGTCAGTGGGGCAGTGAATGTACCCCAGCTAACAGACAGATAATCTTTTTGGGGTTAAACTTAGATCAAGGGTCTCAAACTCAAATTACTTGGGCCCGCAGGAGGCAGAGTCTTGGTGAGGCTGGGCCGGATCAGGTATTCCACAAAAAAAGCTTTGTTAAATCCTCTCAAACGTCATTACTAACAGTTCTTTAACTTCAATGGGTTCTTCTGAACCTGAGCTTAAATGTAATATTGAAGAACATGAATGAGCTGGCTGAGTGGCCCCATAGGATGTCCACTCCCCTCGGTGATATTGTCAACAGAACATCGGTGTTAATTTGCAGATTCGTCATGATAAAAAATCTGCATGAATAGTGGCGATCACATTGCCATCAACTTTCAAACAGATCAGCCCATTTCAAATGATCCAATGCCGGTAACATTGAATTTGTCCAGCTCAAGGTCAAACATGCTCATTTCAAACACAGTAAGAAGCAGTAATTTTATGACGGCTATGTGATGTTACACGGGCTCCTCCATAGTTATGAAATGTTTTTATGCCTGCATCAAGCCCAGCCGATGGCCTGCCCCCAGGAGCCATATACTCCACTGTGATGGTAGGTTGGTTCAGTTCCAGCTTGCACAAAAAGAAACCTTCCACACACAACATGGTAACATGCCATTCATATAAAACTCGCAGGGCGCACTAACATTAAACTTTCATATCGTCCTGCGGGCCACAAAATATCGTCTTGCGGGCCGCAGTTGGCCCCCGGACTTAGATGGTCCACATCAAGAACAATCCTAGTGGCCAGTGGTGGTATTTCTCTCTCTTTCCTTCTAAATCTCTTTCCTTTCCTTATACACATTCTCGTGCCCCACACCTACTAGATCCTGACAGACAAGTGAAATACCCTTTCATTAACAGGAAGCACATTGTTGACATCCAATCTGATAGGGCCGGAATGCTGCTTGTACAGGTTAGCCACCTAACCCGACAGATTGCTCTTTTCCTTCAGCACCTCCACACTGAATTAAATTCCTTGTGACAGCACCCTACCAAGTGCTCTGTCTCTATCCATCCTTACCATCATCTCCCATTGGGTGGCACACGGAGGTGATGTTATTTGTTGGTTTTACAAACCTGCACACACAGTCACGGACCCTGAGGATATAACAGACAATAAAAACTCACACATAAAAACCAAAGCTTCTATGTGGATTGCTGTTAGTAATGGAGTGACATATGGTTTAGCAGGGGTCTTTTCTTATCTTGTTTACAGAGGCGGCTAAATGGCTAGGATACAATAAAAGCAGAGGAGATGATGAGAGTTGAACGTGCCAACAAACTGCTGAAAGTTACATCTGCTGTGTCGATTAAATGCTTCACTTTAAACAGTTTTATTCCTAACTGAGCCAGCTCATTTCACAGTCGCTCCCAAAACCAATGGGAACAAACGTTCATTGGGTGAAATGAACCACTACACACTTGATTGTTATGAACTTCTAATCCAAGAAAAGAGCAAGTTCTGAGAAGCTCAAGAAAGGCCACGATTTCTTTCATAACAACGCTCTGCACATATGTGAGCTCAAGGCGAGGCGTAAAACAAAACAAATACATGATTAAAAAGCATATGCTGTGCCGGGGGAAACAGAAAACTGCAGCTTTGCATGCAGATACAGAAGTTAACACAGCACTTTGGTCTGCCTGCCAACTGATCTTTAGGGGGCTGCGAGATGAGAAAATGTTCATAAAACAACAACAGAACTTGTTTTTCATTTCAACTGTGGTTCCTTGTAACAGAGAAGAGATCTGCCATAATGGGAGCTCTGGGTCATGCAATCCAGAAAATAAAATACAGCAGCCTGTGATGGGGCTCCTGGAGGCTGAATAATCATCAGGTTTTGTCATGGCAGAAAACATAATAAACTATTTTTATAGTGCTATAAAAAGGCCCGTTTAAGACAGCTTTTCTATGTTTTTTTGAGCCGCTGTAGAATTCTGTAATTCTGATTGTTCAATAGACACAAAGCTGTTTGTTTCACACACTTTATTGTGTTTACCTCTTCTACACACCTAGGATTTATGTTACACCTGTGGACCTGGTGCACAAAAAATGCTCCAATATAGACGGCCATAGAAATATCATCTAATACTGCATAATTACTTTTTTTAAATAAATACTATTATTAGCTTCTGTCTTCACAATACAAGCAAATGTTTATTGTGTTTCTAAAATTTAACTCCTTAAATGCCAGTTTTTTTGTGATTAGAACTTGATTTCAAAATAAGACAAAGAAAATACAGAAAGTTATTCCCATCCATCTTCTTCCACATATCCGGGTCAGGGTCGCGGGGCAGAAGTATGAGCAAAGATGCCCAGACTTCACTCTCCCGAGACACTCTTACTCCCCAGACACTTCCTCCAATTCTTCTGGGAAATACCAAGGTGTTCCCAGGCCAGCCGAAAGACCCTCCCGGTGGGACATGCCCGGGAACACCTCCCCAGGGAGGCGTCCAGGTGGCATCCAGAACATATACCTGTGCCACCTCAGCTGGTTTCGCTTGATGTGGAGGAGCAGCGGCTCTACTCTGAGCTCCTCCTTTGGCCGACTGTATCCAAGATATTATCCATTCAGACCCAAAGCTCATGACCAAAAGTGAGAGTCTATGCCGGGGTACTGGAGAGGAGAATTTGGCCGAACCTTGGATCCAGGAGGAGCAATGCGGTTTTCGCTTGTAAATACTAGGCAACATAAGGTGGCCTAAGATTCTTACAGTATTTACTACAGTGTTTAGAAACTTTAATCCAAAACAGTTTCACTCTAGAACAACAACAACACCTAAATGGAACACTGCCACTGACAACTCACCTGAGCCTTTAACGACTCTCACATCAGGAGTCACACTGCCCTTTCATAGTTAACAACTATATGAGACCAGAACAGCCTGGTCCCACCAGGTTTAGTTTCAGGTCAAACCCCTCCCTCTAGAGATATAAGCTCAGTTCTCTCACCAGTTGATCTCAGAATTGAAACAGTCTCTTGGAATTAGAAAAAAACATCTTCACCTTGAAAACTGTGTCCAGATGTTTTTGCTTTAACCTTTTCTTCAAAATGACCTGGATAACTGAGAACCTCCACAGACATATTTTAATGGGAGTTAATGGCACAAAAATGCCTATAGAAGACAGGTGTTATTTTTACAAAGTCTATTAAGAAGTAAATTTATCCCAAAATACACACCTGCTGAAAAGATTATGTCCCAAAATGTGAGCAAACACGTGATAACAGACACTCCCCTCAACCTCTTCACTACATAAAAAACTCCCACTGAATTATTGAATTAAGTCTTAAGCTTTTCAAGTTAAAAGCTAACACTTTGCAGAGGAAATATTTGCCTTTCATATAATGACCCCTTCAAGCAACAAGACGCATGTCAAATGATTAGCTGATATCGTTCTGCTACATCATAATTTGTCACAAAAAACTAGTTACCACAGTATCTTATTATTAGATTTGTTTATTTCTTTAGGACAGCGTACAGTCTACATTAAGCCGGAGCAGAGATGCTTGTACCAGATTATAGCTTAACAGCTAATTTCCATCTGTAGTCCTATATTGTACATGTTTTTAGTGGTAGGAAACCGAGTACCCGGAGGAAACCTACGCAGACACAGGGAGAACATGCAAACTCCACACAGAAAGGCCCTGCCCTGGATGGGAATCGAACCCAGGACCTTCTTGCTGTGAGGCAGGCATGCTAACCACTTTGCCACTGTGCCTTCTGTCAACAGAAGTAGAATTTCTTAAAGGTCTCTTTGTAATTACACACATCGACAGCTTTCTGAGTGTAGATTCCTCCTGCAGAGAACCTAAGATCATTTTCAACACATCCTTATTCCCAACTTACTAGGACACACTCACTTCATCCCACACTAAGATGGAGCCCAGTGGCACTTCTTTAACAAACCCCATTCACTTCATAAGTAGCAAGCAATAGCTCAGGATTAGATTCAGAGTGTTAGATATGGAAAATGGCAGAATTATACCATGAAAAGAAAAGAAAGGAAAAGAAAAAAAATCAAGTGGATAAAAGATTGTAATGGATTTAAGGCAGGTGAGTGTCGGAGTGACAAGGCTCCTGCCGAGGTTGAATATCGAGCGCGGTACAGAAAAGTGAGATGGCAGTTGACTGTGCTGCATAGCATTGGAGTTCAAGAGGCTATCAAAACATTATGCGAGACACGGCCATAACAATGAGCAGAGGAGTTGTAAAAGACATAAAGTGACAGATATGGAGAGGGAGCAAGGGAGCGCAGCAGCAACATAGACAAACATTGAGAAAAAGGATCGGAGACACAGAGGGGAGAGGGAGGAAAATCAATAGTCTTCTATATGTAGCATCATGACTGTGGCTTCTCTCTGCTCCAGACAGCCAACCCAAGGGTCCAGAGCACAAACTAAACATGTCTCTACAGAGCAACACTGATAACACACCAACCCTGTCTCCATCCGTCTCTTTTCTACACATACTGTATGTCTCCAACCTCATGCCTCTTCCTCTCCACAGTCAACACTCTCATTTGGTTCGGAGCCTGCTGCTGGGTTTATGGATGTGTCAGAGGTCTGATCCATCTTGAGCTCAGGACAAGGCTTTGGTCAAGATGGTCATAACTTCGGTATCCTGCTGCCGGTTTGCTGGATGTGTGACAGAAGATGAGACTAGTGGGGGTAATTTACAGGCTGGACAGACAGCACATATACTGTATCCACTGCTGGGCTCCGTTATAGCAAACATATGGATGTCACTGCTCAAGCCCTTGGATATGTGCTTTTTCATTTGATGTAGCTGAAGGGACACGTTTCTCTGGATTGTTGGTATAACCAAGGTTCTCTTTTAGACTGGGCTGGTGACAACCCTCAAACACTGGTTTACAGAGAACAGCATTCAACTTTTAGACTAATCTTTAGGTAAATGTGACCTCATCAACAATTAGGAAGTTGACGCAGTGAACCCTTGAGAATTAGTATTAGTAACAAATACAGTTTTTAGTGAAAAGTTTTTACCGTTTCAAGAATGTGAAGGATTAGGACATGATGGCGTGACATGTGGGACAGATTAGTAGGGTTTTGTATGTGCGACAGGTCTGACTTTTCTATTTTTATATATACACAGTGCCTTGTGTAACGAGGGGTGTATGGCTGGAGGGGAAAGAAAATGGAGAACCGGTTGTAGAATTATATACTGGTCTTATCAGTCTGATAAATAGCTATGTATGGCAAAGAGAGAACTGACGCCTCTGATAACAAACAATGAATGAAGTAAAGAAGAAAGGTAGAAAGGAAAAAGATTAGGAGGAACAATGTGTTCAGTGGAGGCTCCAGGGACTTTGTTAGTGTAGTCTGTGATCATTGATTAAAGAGGTTTATGTACTTCCACCTACAGCGCAATGGAGGACACGCTCACCTCTCTCATCCAGTTTCCAGTCGTTTCTTTCCTGTGCTGTCCATCCTCATGCCCTTTCTATCCTCTGTCGCCATCTCTATCTCAGCAGACAGCCAGACAAGCGCTGTTGTAATTTTCTCTGAACTATAACTGACAGCGACAAAAGGTCGCGGGATGGGAGGGGCTGCATACCCCTAATCACTCAAGAGGAGAAGACCACTTAGTCCATTTAAATGTCACCCCAATGGAAATACTGATAAAGACTAAAATACACTCTTGTCCCTTATTTCCTTTAGTGCCTTTCATTTTCTTATTTGTTTAACTGGCATGAATTATAGTCTGTAAAGTTCAATCTGAAAAGGAAAAGTTGTATTATCATTATTCTTCCTTGAGATCAAATAGACCCTACACAGTGCTATAGATTATTCAGTTTATTCACTAAATATATAAGCTTAAGGGATCAAGGTCAGGTTCCACATCCATTCATGCAAAAACCTTCCCAAGAATATTGGATTGAAACAGAAACCGTATATATTTTCAGTACTTTCTCACCTCAGGCTTCAACCTCACCTGTGATGATCCAATAAATAACAAAGCATCACTTGACCTAAGACAGTACCTAAGAAATAACTCAAAACATGAGGTTAAGTGAGTGTGCAATTGAGGCAGAAATAATGTGTGAATAGGTTGAATACAGCGTACACATCCTCCTGTTACACTCAGCTTTACACAAGGTCATGGCCACAACAAGCCTCCAGAAGAACTTAAAACTGTTTCTGATTCTTAAATGTGTGGTAAAGAACACAATTTGACCAACATCATATTTGGTCCTAAATGAGAATAAATGTAGGCAACAATCCTACAGAGAATTATGGTTCATGTGCCACACTACATACAGCCCAGTCACATAAAATCCTCCAACAAAGCTACATTTATGTGGTTATGTAATATATGTGTGTATATGTAGTTGAGACAATGCTTCCAAATGGCCTTTATGCATTTTATTTTAGTCTGGGAGGTGAGAAAGAATTAAATCCCAATGTGCCATCCAAAGAAATCAATCGAAACCTGCTGAATAGAACCGCACATTTGCTTCTATCACTGCCAACACGCATTGAGGGAGAATGTTGAGGAAAGCATTGAGTAAACACTGATAAAATGCAGCAAAAAAGAGACCAAGATCAATTACGAGTCTCATCTTGTAGTTGTGCGTCTCAACTGATTTGTAGGGGACTAGGGTCTCTGTCTTGTCGCTGTTCACCTAAGCACGCTGGATGTGACCTACTAATTACTGAACTAGGACCTGGTTGGTCTTGCTGTCGCTGTAACAGCTCAGGAGAGAGGAGAGAGGAGGAGAGGAGGAAAGGAGGAGGAAGGGAGCCGGGTTGGATTAAGAATACATGATGAGTGCCAGGCCAGAGAAGGAAAAGATGTAGAATGAAACAGCTAGAGACAGACACAGTAAGGGGGAGCAGAGGATATCTGAGGCGCTCTAAAGTGCACACAGAAGAACTGTTACTGTACTACATACTTTGCCTCAGGATACTGTTGCCATTAATGATGGTTCTGCCTCTTGCTAAGTTGAAAACGTGATTACACAAATGCCTGCTGATTAGGTAATCACTTTTAATCAAGACAGTTACATACCTGATGGGATGAGTCCAAAGGCCCAGTTGGGAACCAGGTATCCAAACGGGTTGTTGGTTGATTCCAATGTTTTCTTCTCCTCGGATGGTGTGTTTTTAAAAGGTGTCCATTGACTTCCCACCACAAACGACTCCGACACCGCAGATCTCGATTCCATTTCTGTAGCGTCGACCCGGACCTCTGATGCCACAGTGGTCAGCTGAACGATGTCGGTGGGGGTCTGCAGGTCGGGTGTGTCGGTTGTCTCCTCTGGCTGAACCCATGAGATGGAGATCAACTCCTCCAGGGGAAATCTGTCAGCTGAGTTTGTGAAGTGGTGGGGTCCGTCATGTCTGAGTCTGTGGTCACTTCAGTGGTTGTCAGCACTTGGCTTGAGACTTCCAGTGAAGGAGTAACAGCTTGCTTGGTTGAGCCAGCGTTGTTACTTTGGTGCTTTTAAAAACTGGAGTGAAAGCAGTGTTTGGGGCACTGTCTCCTTTGCGGGAGGTGACTGCTGTAAGGTGTTCAGTTGGTCGTCTCACAAAGTGATTCTCTCCTCTGGCCACCTCTGCAGGTGGAGTGGTGGGCTGTTCCACTATCTGCCAATGGGACAGCGTGGTGCGTTCTGCCACAGTTACAACCTGGTTATGGTCTTCACTGAGGGAGGACTCGGGTTCAAAACTTTTGTTGACTTTTAACCCAAACCTCTCAGGGGAGTTTTCCTCTTTACCACTGCCCTCTGAGTCTCTTTCCTCCTCTGACATTGCTCTCCCAGCTGGCGGAGCATTAGTCGCCTCTTCTTCATGGTCCTTTCCTTCGCCGGAGTAGTTTTCTGGGTTTTCCTGGTGACGGGATGTGGATAGGGTCATCACTTCTAAGGGAGCTGCTTTGGCTTCCATGGGCTCCCAAGTGGGACGTTTCCCTGCATAACCCACATTTCCAGGGGGACCTAGTTTGGAGGCGCGCATTGACTTGATGGCCCAGCGGAACTGACTGCTGGGGCCTGAAGGCGGGCGCTCCCATGGGACCCTGAGGGCTGGACACTTTGACAGAGTGTGGTGGTTGCTCAGTGGGGGCAGATGTACTAAACTCTGCAGGGAACAAAGAGACAGAGTGCAGTTATTAATATGGTTTCATTACAGAAGAAGGCGTTCGGGGGTGGCTTTAATTTATGCATGACAAATTAAAAATAAAACTCTTAAGCCTGGCTTTTACAAGACCCCTGAAACTTAAAGCCAACATAGTAAAACATCAAGTTAGGTGCCTACTTTGGGCAGGCAGCGTTAATCCAAATTCTAAATTCCTTTTTCACATTTTCCAAAATGTACTTAATGTTTCAACAATGATATCTTTATTAAAAAATGTGAAAGGAAACAAATATGTACCGCTAAAATATCATTGACCTTGACATTTTGGAAGTTCAAACCGGCTTAATGGACGTCTTCACTAAAATAATAAGAAAATTGATTTGTGTCGTTTTGGGACATGGCTGTTGTAAGGTAAGGTAAGGTAAGGTAAGGTAAACTTTATTATCCCACGAAGGGAAATTTGTCTTGGGCCTTCACCCATGCTGCATTCAGTACAGACAAACAACAAATCGACAGACTAAACAACAATAATAGTGATAGAAATAAAAATTCCTAAATTACAACTCCATAGCACCACTACCTGTGGAATAAAACTGTGCTGTACACGCAACACCTTGTGGTGAAGGTATTCAAAGTAATTTCTCACTTCTCTCCACAGTCTGTTCTAATAGCCTGTGGATTCTTGCCCAAACAGACTCCTTGTGGAATACTGCAGCCTGGGGTGAGAGAAGCCATGTGGAAAAACGGCGGACCGCTTGAAACACGATAAGCAAAAGACTTGCTCCAACTCCATCTAGACCTGTTTATTTAAATGAAGTGGGCCACTGTACCTTATCTGCTTACGGCCTTGAACCAGACACTGTCTACACCATCAATAATTCACGCTTCCTGCATGTGTGACTCACGGCTGGTGTGTTTATGTTTTTTTAGAGCAGCATCCTCATAGTTCATCCTGCTCCTTCTCTCCACAGTTTACGTCTGAACAGTCTACAGATGCGGACAGCAAATTTCAGCAAGAGAGGAAACATACACAAATGTCTACGCATAAAATATTCAAATACAAGTTAATTATTCAGAAGGTCTGCCGTTGCCTTTTGCCTAAGTGAGGTTTATAAGCCTGAGGTTAATTTCCATAAAAAACATGTACAAGAGCATAATTGTCCTCTTAATAATCCTAATAGCTAATTACTACACACACTGATGAAAGTGGGAATAATGAAATGCATTAATCTGAGTGAATCGTCTATGTAATGACCCATATAATAAATAAAATGAGACAATTAGGCACAGGTTCAGATGATTTTCTGCTGTTTAGAGTGACTCCTCAGCTGCAATTTTGCCGAAAATGCTCTATTCCAACACAAGATAATGACAAAACCTAAATGAAGCACTTTTAGAGGGTAATCACATTCTTCAGATAGAAGTAGTTCTACTGGCACTACTGCGGAAAGGTCAGAAAGATGTGGTATTAAATTGTGAGGCTGACTTTGACAGGGACAACAGAGAGTGATTGTAGAAGTGCCACCCCGGCTCATGTGCTGATATGGCGTCTAATAAACACGGCAGAGGAGAATTTATTGCAGTGACTGTGTGAATCAGGAGCAGCAGAATCAACAGCCAGTCATTGGCACCGAATTCAGTCTCTAGTGTGGTACACATACAGCTGCTCTAGTGAAATTTTACAAATGAATATGGTAGGCTCCATGGCAATACAGTAGTTTTGGTCTTTAATCTTTTGTCTACAGTTCAAATGGCACATTCAATTTACTAAGAGTGCTGAGATCTTAGATGTAGCCTGCAGTGTGCTATTACTCTGGTAATTCATTCCAGTGAAGATACCTAATGGGAAAAATAACATCACTCGGGCACATTTCCATCATGCCAACATAAAAGAAAAGAAACATTGCCTCCCCCCTTTTCTACGTGAAGCCCCCCCTCCCTTTTGTGGCGTTCCTTCTCGCTGCAGTGATCATTACAGAGCACCTTCAGAGCGCTGGCGCCTAATTGGCAGAGGCATAGATGGAGGTGAGAGCGAGCAGCGGCACGGCCCAACCTCCACCTTAATTGGATACAGCTGTGAATAATGCATGGGCACTAAAGCTGGGATTTTTATTAATATCATTTAAAAGGGGGTTGTGCTTGTATTGTAATAAAAGTGGCAATTGCAAAGTGAGAGCATCGGCTTCATTCAGTTGTTCTTTTGGCTGGATCTGAGTCAGCAATTTTTGATCCAGGGGGTCTATGGGTTTTATTAAGTGAAAGTTAAGAACTAAGAACATTCATTCCCCCAAAATATTCTGTTGAAACAAGTCTCACAATTTAGATTTTCATCAATATTCTTACTTAGAACAGAACCTGGGTCTTAAGTTTTAGGAACGAACCAATTCAACCACTTAACATAAAGACATCTTGTCCTTTGTTTAAAACTTTTATGCAATAAACTAACAGATTATACAATGTGGTATTCTGAGTTGCCCATTAGATCTTTGCACCCCATTTATTCTCAGCTCTTGTTAGTAATAGTTCACTTTCTGTGCTGTAATCTCTTCTTGTCTCTTCTTAGGCATTGAACCAATGGCCTGTTCAGTTACAAGACATCGTTATAATCTTTCAACTATCTGTACCCTACACTTATGAAATAGAGCCAAAAGTTATACTGAAGAAAGATTTCTCAAAGACAGGAGCTGAAAGCAGTGACCTGCTGACCTCTTCTTTCCTTGGGTATATTGAAGCGCACAATTGCACAAGATAAATTCACTCTTTTTGTAACATAAGTAACAATAGACTGCTGTATATACCGTATGTCGGGATCTGTTATCCTCCTTTTTTTCAACACATAGCCTACACTTTCTCCAGCTTAACACTGCTGTCGGTGAGATGAATTTGTAAAACAGGTCCACTTTGTTCTGAACAAAAACACATGCAAACATTTGGTGCAATTAAGCTCATAGTTAATCTTTGATAGGCTTCACTGTAAACAAGGCACTTTGTCAATAAATCTGAAAACAGGTAAAACAGTTGCCTCTCTGACAGCTCTCTGCATATACTGTGCTACAGCCCTTGTGTTTGTTTGCAATTACAGTTTAATTAAATTTACAGAACTTCAAATTGCCCTGCAGAGGACTATATTAGAGCATCCTCAAGAGGAAGAGAAGAGAGAGGAATGCAGAGCATGTTTAAATAGCATGACACAAATAGATCCGGTATTTACCAGCAACATTTATACGTAGCACACTTTGAATTAATAGTTTCTCGCTCTGGAAACCTATTTCCTTTCAATTTCTCATCCATTCTGTGCTTGTTAGGCCTAAAGGTGAAGTGCAGAGCTCGTACCGTCGGCAAAAGCGCTGGATGCTCTTTCTCCTGGTTGGGTGCTGATTTCTTTTTGCCCTGGGTTTTGAACTGCAGGAAGCAATTTAATCAGCGACATCACCTCCTTCTCCTGCTCAGACAATTCTTCCTCAGAAGTTTCTAGTCCATTTGTAGAAGAATGGAACAAAAAACCCCTATGCTCAAGAATGGCGTTGTCCATACTTCCCTTTATGGCGCTTGCTTTTGGCACACTCAGATTGCTGTTGGAGAATTCTTCCTGTACCTGGTTCTCTCCTGCTTGTCCTACAGGCATTGTTGTTCCTCTTCCAGCCTCCTCTGCCTGCTTGACTCCAGTCCAGTACCTAAAAGGCTTCATTAAAGTGTGCACAAAGTCAACCAGCACATTGTTACTGTTCTGAGGCTGTGCAGAAGAAACTGTTGAAGTGTCGGACGACCTGCTGTCTTCTCTGCTGTCTTCTTCTCGGGCAGAACCACCCTGGTTTTCCATGTTCTCCAGATCAAACAAACCTAAAGAGCTGTTTGGAGTCTGAGATTCGGGCATCAAGGGAATGACCACATGCTCCTCGGAGATCTCAGAGGAATTGTCTGTCCCAGCTGACTTTTCCAGGCTGACCAGGCCGGTCCAGGAGGGAGACTCGGAATGAGGGGGACTTCTCTGAGCTTCACTGACTGATGACGTGGCTTCTGCCTCTGGGTTGGCAGTCTGGTACAAGACAGCCTCTGCAGCTTGGACTCCAACTGGCTGGTGGGCTGAAACACACACACAATAACTGTATTTTACCTCAAGCAAATGTATAATTTTCACTTGACCTGCTTTATCTTCCTCCGAACAGCAGAGCAGTAAAGCCCACTCTCCTCCCATAACAGTAAACCTGTTATTTCTGCTGGCCAAAGTTTATGCATGTATCACTGTGTATTTGAAAGTTTTACCACAAAAGGTTATGTTTTTCTAACCCTCTTCCCAGAAATTATACATGTTAAAGCTTTCTGAGAGGCCTTGTTTGTTTTAAATATGAATTTAAATGTGTGCACAACAGCACTGGTTCCATGAGGAATATTATTTATCAGCTGTTTGTTTTGACAAAAGCACTGCCCCTCCTTTCCCGCTGTTTCTGTTTGCTTAAAATAATTGGGTTATGCAGATGTTTTGCCTCAGTGAAGATTTTACCAGAAGATATTTTTGAGGAAGATATTCCTACAGCTGAAAGTCTATTGGTGAATGGGAATCACCTGTGGCATATGAACAAAGTACGAGTGTTTATTGAAAGAGAACAGTTGGACTCGTTCATTCTCTTGCAGTTGTTTGTCTTACTCTTCTCACTTCACACAACCTACAATTTCTCTTTTACACAAACACACACTAACACTCCACCTTACTACTACAAGTGACAAAAACATCTAATGAACAGCAGATTGTAACAGATGTTACAATATTAATGTTTAAACGGTACCTCCGTAGCAGTAGGCGTCAAACAGGGCTGTAGTGTCAGGAAATCCAGTGCGGTTAGGATTGTTGTAAACTGTCCGTACGCCAGGCTCGTCCCCACCACAGTTCTTACGAGGAACATTGATGGGATAGCGGACACTGCCATCGGCCAGCCAGCCTGGGTCACACTGGTCCAAACCGGCCTGCCAGGCCAAGTACAGTTGACCAACAGTAGCCAGCTGGGCTTCCAGGGAATGACAGTGTGTGGAGGCCGTGGCCAGATTTAGCTTCTCTGGAACTGTGGTGTGAAAAACATCACCTGGACAAAAACAGAAAGCTGTTAGGATAGAGCATAATAAAAAAAAAATAAAGACACTCAATACATTTATGTGCACAGTTGTAAGCTAAACCCATTTAAATAGAGCACTGGTCCACGTTTACTTGCATTGTTTGTATGTAATCATTTAATCATTTTGTGTATAGCAACATTAATACTATGACTTTAAGTAAAAAACATAAATACAACAAAGTCTGAAAGACAATTTCCAAACTTGGAAACTGCATCTAAAGAGAAAATGAGTCTATTATTGTATGATCTAGGTACTGTATGTTAACTTGACTGAATGACATTTAAATGATCGACTTTAAACTCAAACTAAAACAGAGTTTGAGTAGAATGGCAAGACTAAAACGCATTTTAAAAGTCCAGTTTAGAGTTGGGAATAATTTGTATTTCACGAGTGTTAAGTTTAAAAGTGCTAGACCTATCTTTTTGTTTGTTGGCTCCTATGTTTTTAGGCGATAATATGGTTGTGCAAAGTTTAGTCTGTCTTTGTTGTTTCTTAATTTAAAAGAAAAAGTCCTTGTCAGTTTCTTTATTTCCTTTGTGGGCTTTGTCGAGGCGGTGGAGACTGGAAGAAGAAATGGGATAAAAGAAAAGCTGCTTGCTGGGAATATAAATACTTGTCTTTTTTGGACGGAATAATACAAAAATAAACTTTACTGATCCATGAACAAACTAGTTAAAGAAAGGCTAATTCAAAACAGGAGCTAAAAGAAAGATCACAGTCACAGCTGAACAAATACAAATTAAAGGAAGGCAGGGTAGATGAAATATAATAGGACCACAGTGTTAGTAAAATTACATGATCCAATCTTTTACTGACAGTATATAGACTGATGTTGTGGGGAATGTCAGGGGCTGTCCCTGCCTTACGGCTCCTGGATGAGAGGCCGCTGCGTATCAAATTAAAAAAGTTAAACTTATCTTTCTCCGAGTCGTCTAATAAAAACACGTGGGTGTTTTTGCTTAAATCAACCACAGCTGACGGTTTACTTTACTTTGACACTTGAGCATTTCCTGAGAGTGTAGTGAAAAGCCTCTGATAAAAGACAAAATAAACCAATTGCTGTGTTATAGACAGTATTGCTAATACACACAAAATTATCTGAAAGCTCGCGCTGCACATGGCCAGTATATAAACTAAACTATTGTTACAGAGGAGCGAAACATGGAATATTTTTTAAGTAACAATGCGTTGTTAGATCTAAATTATGGTTTTGCGGCTTAGCTCGGCTGCTGACTTTAAACTTGCGTATATGTACACCACCTCCTGACCTGTTGTGGGATTTGAGCGTTCAGTACACCCACGTTCATATTGATAAATGCCAAAGATTGTGTGGAAATGGTCGTATACCCATGATTTCGCTGTACACACGTTTGATAAATGAGGGCCAGTGTGTGTGTGTGAGCCAAATGGAACAAGGAGCCTGTTGATGGGGATTTCAAAGTTATGTGCGGAATGACAATTTTTGATTTAATAAAACATTCAACAAAAGCGGTTAAATGCCGCCAATGATTTAAGCGAAAATATCGAGCCTTCAATCAGTGCACTGTATACAGTATAAACAGTTCAGTTTACCTCAGGCACATTGACTTTACTGACATGAGAAATCCAAATCATATATTAACCATGAAAACCCGGGTTTCACAGCACACACTCGACACATTGATTTTATAATTTCAGCTCCTGGTTATTTTCACAGTTAAAATAACAGCTATCAATCAGGAAGTCATTTTTAATAGTTAGAAGATAATTATCTCCTGATTGCTTTAATGAGTTGGTTAATTGCAGTGAGTGTAACAAACACTTCTGTGTGGCCTACAGGTGTCCACATTATCCGCTCTGCGTCACAGTCACATACAGGGTGTTAATATCACTTTGGTTACTCTCAAATAAGATTTTGTCTCAATAACATTAAAATATGAGATGTGTGGTGAGTTGCCTGAGCTTTAATTAATATCCAGTATTTTTACTTAACTGTCTAAGAAAACAAAACTGACTGAATCAAAGCTATGTGCTACTCCCAAACCAAACTCAGCCCAGATGGAGTGTGGAGTGATGACTGTAACTGCCTAATGCATCTGAAACACACCACGCCGGTGAAACGTCCTAAGAGCAGCCATCCTACAAATACAATTTTTAATGTGTGTGTATCAGTGGCTTCAGAAGCATGCTTTTAAAAGCACATAGGCTTGATTATTGATTATATCAAGAAAGAAGCTCCAGGCACTGTTATCATGAAATCATTGTCATAATTGTAAACACAACACCATCTGCCTGCAGGTCACACAGTGTGGATTGTTGTCTTTCACACTGTAACACTGAGAAAGAATATGAATCCCTCGTCAGTCTTTTTACACAAAGTGAGTGATTATGTGCTAAGCATTTGTAGACACAGCTGTTGAGACCAATAATGTAACAGCAGAGTGTGTAAAGTGACAGTGATGTGTAGTTGGCTCAATGACATGTGATTTATTTTATTCTTTTTGGTAGATTCTCGCCAAATAAAACAAAAGGAAGTTTTATTTCATATTTAAGGTTTAGCAGGTATAGTTGAATAAGATAACTCATACCTTGAAGCTGTTTAGCAAAGCAGTAGACATCAAACAGCTCATCGGGGGACCTATTGCCGTAGTTACGCACTCCAGGTGAGTCCTCTCGATCGCCATAGCAACCGGGCCGAGGAGACTGGATGGGGTACCTGTGAGGGGAAAAAGGAGGGCATAAAGCAAGTGAAAGGGGAGTGAGAGGGATCTAACTTAGACGAGGCAGCCACAGACAACCTCGTATCCTCAGGGATGCATCTGTGCTCATGCACTGGAATGTATGAAAAATGAACAACACTAATCAGCCCCTGTACTAAATACAATCTTCTTTCCAAAGATTATTTCCCTCAACAAATAAACACTGAATTCTGAAACTGGCACAAGCTCACAGATGGGTTTAGAAATGACAAAATTATCAGTAAGTTCAGGATGGCAATTAGAAAGCAATTCCACAGATATAGGATCTTGTTTCTTTTAATTATTTTGCCCAGAGTCAGCGTTGGTTTCACAGCATAATTACTTTAAATAGTTTCTAAAAGTGCCTAATACTTAGCAATACCTGCTATGAATGTCAGTTACTTTGTAGTTTGGGGAGAAAGAAGAAAGTAGGAAAGCAGGGAGAAGCAGTCAGGGAGAGGTTAGAAGTGGGGAATGCCTTGAGTGGCTTTGTGGGGCTGAGAAAACAGCAATCTATATTAAGGCTCCAACTGAGCAATTATTCCACAAGAACATTGATCCCAGTAGCACCGGGGCACAGGCAAAGAGGCTGATTAAAAGATTAGACTGGGCATACAGGGGCTTAGGAAGTACTAGAACAACACAGAGTCACGCAGGCAAACATGCTGGTGACACACAACAGAACACCTTCAGAACTAAAACTTCAGATCGCTCCGTCTTGTCTCTAAACCTTTCTCTCTGCCTGTGTGGTTACTGATTGGGTGATGACAGATGTCTATATTTTTTGGTACAGTATTAATTGGACACTTTCCTCCTGCACTCAAAGCCTCCTGGATCTGGACCAATTAGACATCTCCCGAGCGAGCACAACAGGAGCGTAAAGCAGGAAGGGGAAGAAGAAAAAAAAAAGCAAAGGAGCTGCACCGCAGGATGGTCAAGACAAAAAACAAAGCTACCGAAGAAAACTGATTATGCTTAGCTACTGGAGCAATAATGATTTGAAATTAAAATGTTGATGTGGGAGAAAACACTGAGAGACAACTACTGACTGGTAATGTTGTGAGGGACTTAATGGGAGGTGGCAAACTGGAGCAAACACAGCAGCCTGACAGTTAACGGCATTTTAAACCTGAAAACAAGCTATTAGGTCTAATTATGTGCTGTTGCTTTTCATTTAAAAATGACTCATTATACCAGTATTTTTAATTAATTAATTGAGTATATTACAGTCTTAAATGTTGACCTTAAACAACAGTATGAGTGCAATTCAGACTTTCTCTTAGGAAATAATTAGAGTTGAGAACATTTAAACATTCAATTGTCAGGAATAACACTGGTCAAAAAGGACTCAGGCCAACTAACAAGGACTTTCACAGGACCTTCTGTTTAAATGAAAAGGTTACTATTATGGACTTGACTCCCTCTTCACCGGCTAATCCTGCATTTGCCAAAAGGTGCCTATTCTTTGCTGGTGGTTGAAATCCATTTCAATAGCGCAAATCAAACACTGTTTTTTTAAACTGCCGAGGGTGTAATTCTTACCGTACAGTTTGGTCTGACAGCCATCCAGCATCACAGTTGTCATAGCCATCAGCAAAAGTAGCCTGCAGCTGACCTGGGTTTGCAATGACTGCTGAGTTCTCCACACACACCCTTTTGGCATCCTCAAAAGTCAGTGCGTATCGATCATGAGGAGCCCGGTAGTGAAACACCACACCTACAAAGTAAAAAGGTTAGTAGACTTTGTGATTTTTCAAGTCAGACTCATGATGCGTAACCTTGATCTATTAATCACAAGCATGTACTGCACATACAGTGAGACACATAAACACAATGCCCTCTAGACATTATTATCATCATGTTGTGACATCTGTGCGGGGGGAAACAGCAGCATTCAGGTTCAGCAACCTTGTTCGTGTCTCATTTGCATCAGACAGTTGGTCGGCTTATCATTAGAGAAAAAGAGATGTTGCCCTTGGATACAGTGGATGACAAACTGCGCTGATGTTTATTTCATTGCTTTAACAGCACACACACAGCTGCCGTGTAACAGAGAGACACCAAGATATGGTGCTTTGAAGAACATAATTTAACTGCAAAAGGGAGTAAAAGTGAGAATTTTATGAAGGACTCAATTTCCTGTGCTGTTAAGCAAGCATATTTTCCAAGGAATAGCTTCTGAAGTGTCCATCTAATGTTGCCGCACCTCACACCTCTGCTTGGCACTCTCAAAAGGCTGCTACCACAGGAGTATCCATTGAGCCATTCTGGCATCCCAGCCTTATTTTACTCTTCACAAAAATGTGGGACGTAGTGTGAGCTAGTGCAAACGAAGATGCTAGATGGCTGGCTGTAATATGCTCACAAGAGAAACAAATAGGTATCTTCCATGGAGATTTTTCACTGCATGGGGAACCCAGTCCTATTCCACAGGAGGTTTGAGTAGCCAATAGCTCATTCTTTTATTTTTACCCTGTGCATCCTCACATAATGCTCCAGTCTCCAGAGAGAGGAGTAGGAAAGCACCATTTATGACTGCATGATGTCCACATTGCAGCACAGTTGAAATCGATGTCTCTTGGATAGAGGTACTAACACACTGTGCACTAGACTTAACTGTGTTGTAATGTTTACAGCAGAATCACATTTTTAAATCCACTGGGGTATTTTGTAGGGGAAAGAACATATTCAGCTCCAAATATGTGCTACAACGATGAACTGGTTCAGAATGTTTGGTAGTAAGGATAATACAGGAGCTTAAATAAAGCCATTCTAGAAAAGGGTTTCATTTCTTTTTATTGGAGCTAACAGAAATGAAAAAATATACCATATCTAAAGTTCAGCAGTCCAAGTAGAAAGCGTCATAAAAATAGAAATGTAATTTATCAGGCTGTTTAAAACAGATTAAATTAAATCCTTGCATGTGTACTGCTCCTTTAATTAAATCCTTTCACTATAGAGTAGTAATCAGAACTTTATAACATGGAGATAATAAACAGGTTTTGATAGATTTGTTTTGACAGAACTATGATAAATGATACACCATACTTACTGGAGGTGCAGAAACAATTACAACTGTTTTAGAGCATTTATTGTCCTTACAGTCCTATTTATTGTCCTTATCAGCTGACACATCAGATCAAAGGCTCTGTAATTGTTGAGACAAAGCTAACTGAGCGGTCAGTAAACGTTAAGGGTGTGGAGAAAAAAAAAGAAAACAGCGAAAAGCAACAGGGGAAAAAATACCAAATAGAATGAGAGGAAAGCCCTGACAACTGCAGGTTTATGTGAAGAACAATGTGGATTAATATGATATTGATGTAGCTAAGCAGTATCAATACTTGTTAATTAATACATTATGCACTCAGTAGAATTAGTGTGGCGATGGCTGCGGTCTGCCATGTAGTGTGACTGCCAATTAAGACTAAGCCCCGGAGATGGCTACTCCTCACCGCCAGCATAATTGGTTTCCCTCTACAGGAGCGGTTTTTATGGCGCCTTAATCGATTGGCCAAGAGAGGCACAATGCAAAGGTCTGGCTTACTAAATGTAAAGTGCTCTTATGGAGCGAAAAGGTTTGGAAGTTCAAATTCAGATTTCCTTTTACTGAATACAGTTGCATTACAGAATGAGAGATGATGCAGCTAATATGTTTTTCGCTTTACTTGTGTAAAAGAATAAGGCTGAGGAGCTTGTGTGTGTTTCATTGTTGCTTATGTCAGCAGCACTATCATGGGTTTGAAGATAGCCAATGTAAGTGTCCAGGTGTACTTTTATTCCCTGTAGTCATTATGAAAAGTGATTATTATTATTAAAAATAGTGACTGACCTGGAAAAAAGTTGATGGTCTGCAGTTAAAATACTCATATAGTTATACTACCGCAGATATGGTGTCCTGGATACAGTTATTGCTTTAAATGAGAGTAGCATACACTGCCAGTTGTCTTCCTTATTGGTTTCATTAACGGTTCAGTGCACAACTGGCACAAAGCACCCCAGGTCAATGATGTTTAATTTTTTCTTGTTCCCTTAACCTTTTGCCCATCATCATACATTTTGCACATCCAGTAGGCTGTGTGTAATAGCTGTTTAAGGCTGACATGGAAAACAGGGTCATTATTATTCAGAGTGGTGTACCTTGAGAGCAATAAGGCAGCAGTACACGTGCAAGTTTTATTTGTTTAGGCAAGGCTTTTGTGGATAAAAAAACACAGTTGCGTGGCAGTTGAACAGGGTTAATTGGTTTGCTTGACTCCACCACTGTAGTTAGTATACAGCAGGCAGGCTAACAAATGCTAATTCACAGAAGTAGTAGTTGTTCATATTAAAAAGTACTTCAACGTGGTTCCTGGTATCCTTTATCCTCTTTCTGAACCAATAATGCTTTGTTGGACTGAGAAGTTCAAAAATATTCCCAGAGGTATCAAGGCAATAAATATAGCATATTTCTTTGAACCAACCCTGACCTTCACTAGCATCAATTTATGACTTATCTTAATGTAGGTGTGTAATGTAAACACAACAAACAAGTGGGAAAAAAGCACTTTATCCTGTCTTACCTGTCTGACATCCATGAAAAACAAAAAAGGTTACATTTCAAAGGGACATCAAATTAAATGCAGTCTATTCACCTGTGACTTCGAGGGGAACTGTATCCTGCTCATCGTTAATGCCCACCACAACCTCACAGCGGTACAGGCCTGAGTCACTAGATCGCAGCCCAGTCAGAGCCAGAGAGGCATTGTAACGGTTCTCGCTGTAGCCAGGCAGCGAAACACGGCCCTGGAAAGCCTTCTTCACCTAAAGAAGAGCGCACACAAAGGGAAACACTGATGAGAGGGAACAAAGGACATCAATCACAGAAACATTTTTAGGGCTTTTGAGCCTGCACCTTGACCACATTATCTTTGGCCACCAGCAGCGACTGTTCCTTCTGCAGACCATCTGAGCCCCTCTGGCCCCACACTTTGGTCCACTTGATCCTGGGAGGTTCATGAGTTGAACTTGCACCAGGACGGAGAGTGAAAAGGCAGGGCAGGAGCACGGTTTTGGACAGCTCCTCTGTAATGGTATGATGGGTCACCTTCCGCATGTTCACCATAGTGTCACCACTGGCTACCCCTGAGGAGATCAAAAGAGAAGAAATCAATCCAATCTTGTAAATGAAACCACAACTGTTGTTTATAAGTTGTTAGTTAATTATTTTTTACAGAAGACGACATTTGCTTTCCTTCTTGTTTTTCGATAACACCTTCCTGGTAATAAAGCAAGAGGAAAAAGAAAATAAAGGCTCATATAGGTGGTCTGATTATTGGTCATTGATCGGAGAGACTATTACTGTGGAGCCTGATCAGTGGGAGGCAGGGTTACACTGTGGAGGGAAGATATCAAAAGTCCTTTCATAAGCCATACATCAAACTTGGATATTCATTATGTGATCAATATCTCCCCCACTTTGTAGGTTAAAGCAGCCCTTTCACCGCTGAGACACAAATATAACATCCATGAATACAAGTGATGGTAACAAGAAAAGCAGAGGAAATCCACCATAAGTTGCTTTTAAAAGAGCTCTGGTTTTGACAGCTTTAGTTGTCAGAATCCAGCACTCTTCTCCCGCAGAGTTCTTGTCCTCCCTAACTAGCATTGATGCAAACATACATCATTGTTATTCCGAATCAGTGTCACCTTGCCAGAAAAGACAGAGGCGGCTTATTTACATTGCAGAGAAAAATTCAATTCACAAAGCATTGAACGCGTTAACATCCTTGGCCCTATCTGATCCCTTGTTTATCTTAGCTGTAAAGTCTTACCTGCATCTGACTCTTTTTTCAAGCCGTGTTATCAGTAACACTTCCCCTTTTATTCTTCTATAAGGGAAAAGCAAGTCTCTACACCTTAGCTTTGTTGTTTGATAGCTTAACATTATTGCATACATTTAGCAGCGTTTCATTATTACTGAGCAGAATGACACAACATAAAAAAAAAGTTTGAGAATACAGTGTTATGTCAGCAGAGGCAAGAACATTGCTTTTAAGTTTGTATCAGAGCTTTAAAGAATAAGCAAAACAGAAAGGGACCAGTGCAGGGAAACAAAGCATGAACGACTTGTGAAAAGACTATTGGTTTTTCTTTTTATTAGCGTCAGTTTCTCACAACACTTACAATGTCCTTCAATGATTGGACACAACATTAGACCATCAGTCTCTAGTTAAATGGAAGATTGCAGGAAGCTTTTTTGTGTCTTTTTTTTTATTATTATTATTGTGCATGGGCACTTGTGCCAGTTATTGCCCAACCTCGCTGTCATTTTCATTGCTGTTATATTTCTCCCATTTGCCATTCACTTTTTCTCTCCTCCCCCGCAGCCTTCACTTGAGCGTCTCAGTTCACTCTAGCACTTATTTTTCACTGTTTCATCTCGGACCATGAAGTGTGCTTTAATATTTTGTACTTATGAAAAAGCCTCCCTTCAGTACTAACATAAATCCATGCATGTTTCTGATTGAGCCTAGGTCCCCCCAACCCCCATACTGTAACTGTGTACTGTGTATGCTAAATGCACAACTGGTTCATCAATAATGCAGCTGGTCCCACCTGTGCTCTTCTGCTTAGGGTGACCATACGTCCCGATTTACCTGGGACAGTTCCGATTTGATATCCACAAAGACATTCAAAGGCTTTTAACCTCTTTCTGTCCCGAATGCTACCATTTTTAACCAATGCTAGAGCCAAGAGCTTTGTGCTTGTACCTTTTCTTCTAAACAAAAATTAAAGTTGCCATGGCAATGGCAAAATTAACCAATTGAAAAAGGAGGTCCCCAGGTTTATAATGATTATGAATGGTTCAATAGCGCGAGGCTATTGCTGTTCACTGTTTAACCATCAGCCAAAAAGAAAGCAACAATAATTCAGGAACAATAGAACTGTCAGAGAAAAGTACATGGTAATGAATATGCTGCGTTTTTTTTTTTTGACTGTTT
Source organism: Perccottus glenii (assembly GCA_024416835.2). Classification (NCBI taxonomy): domain Eukaryota; kingdom Metazoa; phylum Chordata; class Actinopteri; order Gobiiformes; family Odontobutidae; genus Perccottus; species Perccottus glenii. The sequence continues at coordinate 13,289,858 of CM044559.2, forward strand.
GTAAAACTGTTTTAATGCTTATCAATGCTATCACTTTAGGGTTTTAATTGTTTACTGGCATTGTACTGATTTTCAGCTACATCATTTTAATTTATTAAGATGATGTTGTTGAATTTGCGGTAAAATTGTGTCTCGGTTTTTAGGTTTTAAAAAATGGTCACCGTACTTGCTATGCTAAGTATAAAAAAATAGCAATAACACACAAAAATGAAGTAGCTGTAGCTATATATATATATATATATATTAGTTGTTAATACAGAACACTTGGGTCTATTATAACCATCTAGCCTTAATGCTTTTTATCCAACCCCTGTTTGTTTGCCTCTGTCTTATTTAGATTTTTGTCCTTTTCTCAATTTTGTAGACCTTTTTTATCTGTGCATATCCATAGTTTCTGCTGTGTCAAAAATAAAACGTCCAGTCGTTGAGCTACCCCTGACCTTCTCTAAAATGTCTAAATGAAATTGCCTGGTCAGAACTACAATGCGCTTGTCAACATGTTCTATATTGGCTACACTGTGTTTTATCAACTGTGGCACTATCCATTCCTGATTCTGATTGAACTGCAGCTTCCCAGTCTTTGTCATTAAATGCATCCAGGCGATTCTGATTGAACTGCAGCTTCCCGGTCTTTGTCATTAAATGCATCCAGGCAGAGTCTTGTGTAAGGTGTGTGTTTGGCAAAATGCACTCTCAAGCAAAAACATCTCATCTCTCATTTTTTATTCATGGAACACTAAACCCTCCACAAAGACTCACCTATACACACACACGTTTAATGCCACCATTCCTCATTGCTTACTAGATGCCTAATGTGCCTGTAAGCACAAACAAACAGCAGACGCGTGAACTGTCATTGCTCACTCCTGACTGCAGATGTTACACCGTTTCAGCGCTTTGAGCTAAGAGTCTGGGAGCCCCTTTTCTGATGGCTTAACATCAGTCCTCCCATCACATTCTCTCCTCTCTCCTCCCCACAGTCACATAAACACACATAATACCCACTCCCTTGCTCCTCACAGTCATGTCTCAGACAGGCGCTACTTGTCAAACTCCTTTCGCCCGCAATGCTCCACGTGGCAGCATCAAACAGGATTTGTGCTCTGAAACTGGGCCCTCGTTCAGCACTTGAAAGTGGTTCAGACCCGTTGAGTGAAGTGACCTGTAAAACTAAATGCACACATGCTGTCAAAGGCTTAAGAGGCAGAAAGAGGTGAGGAGAGGAATGCATGAGTAAAGGAGACTCGCCAACAACCACTGTTCGACATGTTGTCATTTAGTATTTCTGAAGTTAATTTTGGAGTTTTGAGTAGCACTGCACATGGTAGTTTGGAATGATTTGTGTGCAAAATGAAAACTCTTTGTGTCCTGTCTGTCAGACTTTTTAACAGTGCATTATCTCTTTGCAATACTTGCGTCAAGGCAACATAATAGACACTGCAGAATTAGTTTTTGGTTCTACACAGCGAGAGATGTTTTTTACTGATTACATTATTAAAAAGAAAGATGTTACAAACCCTTACCAGCTGTAGGTTAAAATGTCAGTAATTTGTTAAACAATGTGGATGATTTTGTGGTTCCTGCCAACACAGTCATGTCCTTTGTGATAAGAGTAGGTGTGCAGGGAAAGTGAGTTGAATTACTTAATAGAAACTCAATCACAGGAGAAGGCAAATGAAACTGCTGCAGCATTGGTTGTAGAAAGAAAAGGGAATGGGAAGTAGATACAAACTGAGGATGAGGTAAATATGCTTTCACTCACATGAAACACTTAGAAGTGTCACTCTCTATGGTTTAGAGAGTGACACCATGTTGTCACTCTCTAAACCATATCCCCTAAAGGTTCTGGCACTCATCTTTGTTTACCACACACTCATTTGTCACCCCCACTCTTAAAACACACACACGTAAGTATCTAAAACCTGCTTGTGAAGTACCTCGCCGAGAGCTTTCAAGAAACAAAAAAACAGGCGTATTTATTCTTGCGCAATCAATAATGTTTAGTCTGCGTGCCAGTTTCTTCCTGGGTTCCACCTGAACGAGCACCATTTAGGTAACATTATGTTACTTATGTTGCCAACAGCAAAACAGTCGCATAAATGAAGCCAACCAAGCTTTACAATCACAATCCCCATTCAAACTCTGTCCTCTTGATTTGGACAAATGTTTATCTTCACTTCCTGCCGGCTGCTGTGATTTGTACGAGTAAATCAGATGAATTCAATTGTAAATCCCCTTTTGAATCGGCTCAATTACATCTTGAAGGAGACCTGCTGAGAATGAAAAAATACACTGCTGTCTTTCCCTATGGTAATGAATGAAAACTAGCATGTGTCCCCACTGCCGTTGCTCAATCAAATCTACATTTAGATGGAAATGTTATCACTCGAGTAACCCCCAAAAGACATCCTTTTGTTTGGATTTCTATTTGCGTTTTATATTGCACATTGTCCCTTTTTTTCTAAACAAGGCTAACCTGAAATGTGTGTAAAAGCAGAAAAAATACTACAGGTGAATGTCAATACACTGGAAGAAAAACTTATGTGCTAGGCAAAACTTCTACTCTCAAATGTCAGTGTGGTGGATACAGTTACATGTTCTCTCCTATCAATCCCGTCCTGTGTCTTTGCAGGTTTGAGCTAATTCTTCTGAAGGGCATGGTGTGAAAAAACACATCCTCCGCTCTCCACTGGAAGCCGCTTCTACCATCAGTTTACACACGAAGCCCAGATTTGCTTATTTTCCTTCCGCTGGTTCACAGTGGCATCTATGTGATGATCATCGTTACCCCATCTGTCTCCGCTTTAGAGGTGTTCTCAAATTATTAAACACAGTCGGCAAGCCTTGATGCACCCGGCACTGAGCTGCACACAGACACGAGGTGGGCGGTAATGGCATTTTCACTGTAATGGGAACACAATTGCAAACATCATTCCTTATTCTCGGGCTCTCTTCGGTGAGGGGAGTGCAATGAGGTTTTTACAATGATAAAGGCCCTGTTGTCTTCAGTTTGCACACATCTAAACAGTCAAGCCGTCTGGTCAAGAGCTGTATTCGCTGATCAAGTGCATCCTCAGGCGCCGCTGCCACTTCCAGTCCACTGATGATGTGATGGTGCAGAGGTGCGCGCAGGTCATAAATCACAGCAGATAAGCTGTCTTGACAGGGGCCTGTGCCATTATTTGATCACTGTGTTAAGAAATGTCAACTGAAGCGAAACAAACATCTGGACTGTGGTAAACTGAGGTGAAGTTTTTTGGGCTGGAAAAAAGGGAGCATGAAGCAGTGCTGCAGAAAGTAGTCAACGTAGTGATGGTTTCGTTTTTCCTAACAATTTGAAGGAGAGTTCAACAGTGGATGGTCAAGTAGCCGGTAAATTGCTGGTTAATGCCTTGGTTCTATTCACAGATGACTGGACTATTTGATGCATGTTGTTCCTCAAGTCTCCTCATTTCCATTTTACTGAAATAAAGCCACAGAAGTCCCACAAAATGTAACCATTAAAAAAAACTGCAGTGACCATGATAACCCAGAACTGCTGATTTTCAAGTGTAGTACAGTGGGATGGGGGTGCACGTGGCAGAGTGGTTAGCACTCCTGCCTCACAGCAAGAAAGTTGTGAGTTCAAAACCCGGCAGACTCAAACATTCTCGGCCGTCTTTCTGTGAGGAGTCTTCATGTCCTCCATGTGTTACTGTGGGTTCTCTCCAGGTACTCCGGCTTCCTCCCACCGTCCAAAGACATGCATGTACAGGTCAATTGGCAAATCTAAAGTGTCCCTAGTGAATGAATGTAAGAGTGAATGGTTGTCTGTCACTGTCGTTGTCTAAATGTTAGCCTTGCGACTAACTGGCCACTGTCCAGGGTGTACCTCGCCTCAGGCCCAAAGCTGCTGGGATAGGCCGGGACTAAGCAGTAAAAAATGAATGAATAAAGTGGGATGGCAAAATAATCAGCATCAAACTAAATGAACTAAAACCCATTTTAGATTTTTTTTCCCTCCATTCAGCAATCAGTTCAAGAATGCCACTGTGCCTGACAACATAAAAAATTAGATTGTCCTATTTGAATGCTGCGAAAAATAGACAAAACCCAACATGAAACGACAAATAGAAAAGCCAACTTTGAGAGGCAGTGGGGAGAGGTTGAATCATTTCATCTTCTGATGAATAAAACATCTCCAGGAAGGACAAGGACAGACAATGTGGGTTTGTTGTTGTTTGAGCGGACGGTCTGACAAATTGCTCACTGCCTCTATTGTTTTGTTGCTGTATATAGAGACACACAAACCTTGGGTAGCACACAGTGACAAAAAGAGACACCACAGAGAAAAAAAAATATATATATATATATATATTTATAAGACTGACGGTTGCTCCTAAACACAGATATCATATTATTGCTGAAACTGACTAACCCGGGTAGACCAAAAGTGATAACCATAGCAACAGTGGCAGCACCGACAGCAAAGGGAAAAGTGTGTGAGATCAGGGCACACACACACACACACACACACACACACACACACACACACACACACGCACATACAGTACACACACACACACGCACACACGCACACACGCACACGCACACGCACACACACACACACACACACACACACACACGTAACTGTGTGCATTAAGAGTGGCCTCTTCAAAGCTTAGATCTGAGGCTATGCACTGTATAATGTAAATTAAATGAGCGGGGACTAGTTTTCCTTCTTCTTTTTCCGCTGTGTTTGATCACTGGTTTGTGTTTCACTGCAGCACCCTCTTTCCCAACAGGAAGTAAACTCTCTCCCTCAAATACACCAGACACACACACACACAAATAAAGACACATGGCACCCAAGCTTCCCACATCTGTTTGTGTGTCATTGTTTACTCAGGAAACATCACACATTTAGAAATACTGTCTCCATATGGATGGAGCTGTGTGTGGATTCTCCAAACCCCATCAACTTCCCACTCAAACGTATTCCTCCTCTTACTATTGTCCACTACATCGCTGTCTGAAGACTCATCTACTATTCTCCCTTTTAAGCCTTCTACTTTATCCCTACGCTTTTCTTTGTGTAGGTATAATATTCTGACAGTATGATAACACTATCACGCTGTGACAGTATTATGGTATTGCACTGTATTATGTCTGAAAATGATTTTAATGTCCAAGTGAATGAATCATAAGTAAATGACTGGGCTGGTATAATAACCAAATAAATGAATGCAGTCCCTTGAGGCAGGGCTTTAAACAATTTTTTCCAATGACTGCATTAGTGTTACTGACCTGTTCATTTATTCCCATCATTTATCCACATGAACAAGTTTAATTAAATATTTTGATAGCTCATTAAGTTATGTAAGCATGTTTTAAATGCTTTCTGGTCAGCTACAGTCAGCTACATATTACAAGAATAGTGTGAAAGATATGTAGCCATATTAGTGGTTGATTGCCTACTGCCACCCATTCCCAGTTTATTGTCTACTTTCCAATCTACATTTACCCTGGCGCCCACTACCTCTTGCCTCCTCATCCCATCCTTGTGACAAATATGAAGCAGCACACTGCAGCTTTGTCCCCTTTGGAGCTGACTCCTCCAGGGACATGTCAAGTATCACACGAGAAACTCCCCTGAGGCTGCTGCCGAGACTAATTCTGCACCGTCTGAAGCATAATGACACATTTATCACACATGGCAAGCCAACAGCTCAAATTCATAAATACAGAGTCACACGCAGCAAAAATCCTATCAACATGGCACACACACACGTGAGCACAAAACAGCACAACCCCCTAATGAGGCCTCCTCCTCAACCTTTTTTCTGGCCTGTCAGGTTAGGTGTCACGGGGGCGAGCTTTAGCCACAAAGCTCCCAGACCTCCTGCAGACAATCCCAGAGTCACTCAAAAGAAAGGAAAGCACACAATGCAGGTACTGTAAGACAGAACAGGAGATGTTATTACTCTAAAAAGCAGAGTATTTTGCATGACACACCCTTGGATGGTTTTCAAAGAATGTATGAGCAACAACAGTTTTCGATGCTTGGCAAACCTGGCTCTTTAAACTACCTGGCAGATGTAACCTGAGGGCTTCTGCAGTGAAGAGGCAGAGGCTGTGTTGTTATCATCTTTGTGCCTCAGAGCTTACGTTCGTACAGCTAGACCCCCTTTCTTTTTGTTTTTTTTACAGACAATACTACACAAAGAGGAGCAGACGGTCAGGGAGGCCACTGCAGGCTGTGAGGGGGCGTGCAGTCTGTCCAATGGTCACACCAGAACATGAATACACACATGGATACACAGCGGGGAGTACATGCACAGCACAGAGAGGCAGGACCCTTGGTAGTCTACACTGAGGCTTAAAGGAATTAACAGATGAAACTGCCAGAGTGACAGATAGACAGGGCAGATGAGCATGAGATACACTGAGGCAAATGACTCTGCAGGGATTTTTTAGTTAGATTGTCCAAAAGCAGCTCTGTATGCATGTTATTTAATACTATTTTCAGAAATGTGGTTTAATGGCTGACACTAATATAAAGTAGATTGCTGTTGTGAATGCAGAGGCACAATATTAAGAAACCATGTGACGTGCAATAACTATGTTGAATAATATGATGATACAAAGTGTAAAGATAAAAAAATCATTAAAAATGTACTTTTATCATCAGTTCCGGCAGTTTTAAACCGATGTTGCTAGACCTCGCCCAGTGTTGTGTCAAACCTTCACACACAATAAAACTGTTACATTCCAGTGATCTTTGGTAAATTGTCTTCTTTACCTTACATTTGCCGATGTCTCCTCTCTAAAAACTCAATAATGCTCCCCACTGAGCACTAGCAATGATTAAAAACAGCAGTAAAATAGATGCAAACACATGCAAAAAGTCCAAGCTCTCTCACGAGGACGAATATGTTGCCGACACATAATGAGGGGATTAATAACCTAAGTTTAGTTTTTCAAACAAATCACAGCTAAGTTTAACAAGCACTGCAAATATATATAATGGAAAAAATATTATACTTGTCTTTAGAAAAATGTAAGCTTGTGCAATCTTTAATTTGTTTTTCTTCACTAGATCTGCCGTTGTGCTAATTATGCACAGACAAACAAGTTAAATATGTTGTTAGTTTTGGAGCTAAGCTGTGATAGTCTAACCAGACTCCGCCAGATAGAACTGCTCACAGAACAGTCTGTTTCACGGAACCATCTGGGAAGAATCCCATTGAAAGCATTTGCAAAAGGGAGGCGCCTTCTGTCAGAAACTTGTTATGTGATTGGATGAAGCACCGACTAGTATCCTCCTACCATGAGATTTGTTTCAGCCAATCATCAGCTGTAACAAACCGCTGTAACAGTAACAGTTTTTGCAAAGTGAATCTGCAAAAAAAAGTAATGTTAAATAACACTAAATTGGTAAATGAAACAAGGATGTCGGCCAATGAAAAGAGCTTGTATGAAATTCTACACGATTTAGGATATGCCAAAGCCAGTAGGAAGAGGAGCACAAACTTTTTTTCCTCACAGAAAATCCTTTAGTGTCACATTTATTAGCGTTAGCAAAAGTCTTTCAGCAAATCAAAAAGTGAATTTAAAAACCCGTCTCTTCCTGTTTGTGCTTCCACATCACTGGTCACAAGAGGCCGGTGAGCTCATGGTTTGACTAAAGCGGTTGTTTCGGCGCAATACAACATGGATTTAACCGTGTTTGAAAACTCCCAAATTGCGCGAGAATCCAGCTGCAGCACAAGGTTATTAATTGTCTGTGAATAGTCTTTGTGAAATCGACAAAGGTCTAACTTTAGAAAGTAGAAGGAGAAAAAAAACTCTTTTCTTTTGACTGCTACAGTGGGCCATTGGATAATTAGAGCATTAAATAAATTTTCCTAACCTGGCTGTCACCCACAAACAATGCTTATTTGCTTTCCACAACTTTGTGTCAATTGGCAAAAATCTGAGCAAGAAGGAACATAACTCTTACCACTCACTCACACAGTGCCCATACTTCCATCTGAGACATAGATTCCTATAAGCAGCATTTATGGCAGTTCAATTGCTCAGAGCCCACAATTTATTTCTACCTGTGCACAACATTGTGTATGTGACAGGACGAGGATTGACTATGTATTATATGTAGATCTAATTTGTAGGAGGGGCGCACAATGGGCCTATCAAATGAACAATTTAGAATTTAAACTGTGATTATACTTTAATTTTTAACAGTAATGATAACTATAAATCATACAGCAGAATGGGCGCACATAGTGGAATATATTAGCACTAATAGCTGCAGCTTTAACTGTAATTACAACATATTGCCATGCTCCATTTAGGCTGAGGTAGAGTGACAAAAGGTTGAGGGATTTGGAGTAATGCAATGTATACAGCGCAGGTCGGGTGATGGGGACTGCCAACAGTTTAATGAGGACTTACCGCAGGCCACAGTTTGAAGAAGAAGGAGGGCCAGCAGGGGCTGCAGTCCACACTCTCGCAGTACGCCCTGCATCCTGCTGCACCTGTACACACACAGAGGAGAAGACGACATGTGAGCGAACAAAAGAAACTCAAATCAAATCAACAGTGAGCCTTGCCTGTTGCCTTAGAATAGTTTTCCTGTTTCATAATGTTAGTGTATTGTCATCTGAAGCCATTTCCAAGTATAACCATGTGTTGCATATTTGTTTTACCAATATTCTATCATTTGTATGGAAACATTGTCGTAGATACTTCAACATGCCCAAAAGTAGCCGGGATTTAGATGAGTTTAAACCATAGACAAAAAAGGATGTGTGTGTCAAAGTTAATACATGCCCCAGGGTATAAACAGATGATGAGAACAAAAGTTCTCAAACAGTGAAAGGAAAACCTTAGCTCTAAAGAGTTTGAAATAACATTCGCTTTTCCAATTATTTTTTGATCAAGCTACATTGCTCCAACTGAAGTACTGAAGGCTTTAAACCACTATTGCACACTTTGTTACTGAGCATACTTCAATTTTCTTAACACCTCACAGAAGAGAAAGAAAAGTCAAAGCCTTTATTCAAATGACATCTTTACTTGTTTATTGTTATTCAGGGTCACTGGGTGGTTAAATCTATCCCAGCATGCAATGGGGAGAGAAGAAAGGGTGCAGCTTGACCAGTCTGGCACATTTCCCAGGGCCTTTTACGGACAGATGCTCACTTTATAGCTGTGCTACAAAACCACCTGGCTTACATGACTATAGACTCACACATTTCCAACAAGCCAATGGTGTTATACACTGAGCCATAACCTTTAATGGACATTATCCATGTGGTTAAATTCTTCACTTTTTTTTGTTCTGATGTGATGACATCGCAGTAGAGAAACAATAAAGACACTTTATCATGTGTTATGTTGTGGAGGATTTTCAGAGCACTAACGCAGCTGCAAAAGAACCAAGCAATTTGTTGGAAGGAAAACTGCTGTTTACACAGACAGACAGAAATACTGATGCAGTGTAACAGAAACAGCCGAATTAAAACTCTATAGCCAAATCCAACAATATGGACATCTGGGTTTTCTTCCCACACTGCTTGCTAAAAAAATAAAAAAATAAAACACAAAGCAGAAAGATACCAAGGCAATGCTGATGCTGCCACATTAAACATTGAAAAATGCCAGCTATATTGACAGGAACTATCCATTGTATGTCAGCAGAAATTCGACCGGCCAAATATAGTCTAAAATACGTGAATAAAAAAATAAGTTTTCAGTTTTACGACGGACATCATCATTTCTTTATTGAAATTTTTCCAGCATCATAAAAATAAAAATTATTGTGTGGTGACTATCTCATGTATGATTGGGACAAACTGATATTGAGGCACATTTTTCACAATCTTTTCAGCGCTCCTTAAAACCCTATGTGACTGGTTTATATGTAACTGTCTATTATGTGATTGAAACAACAGCCTGGGGACTATATGAGGGAGGTCAGCTAAAGCCACAGAGCACGAGAAGTACAAGTAATGAATACAGCCTTACTGGAGGCACGGTGAGCCGAGAGGGGGCTGTAGGGCAATGGAGAAGCTCGAGGGGTGGATTTACTTCCTACAAGTGAAGATGCTGGACACAGATAGCCAGTGTCAGTTACAGCAACAGTTGGACACAATCTCCAAGGTACAGCCAAGGACAAAAACACTGACCTCATACCAAATACCTCTGCTGAGCCTGGCTGAATGAGAGCTGATTTAGGGGCCATTGGGGTTTTGGAGGAGGTCCAGTCTCTGCGTTTCTGGCTTTGTAGGAATGAATACACTAACTCACGGCCCGGGGGCCAACTGCGGCCCGCAAGACGATATTTTGTGGCCCGCAGGATGATATGAAAGTTTAATATTAGTGCGCCCTGCGAGTTTTATATGAATGGCAGGTTACCACGTTGTGTGTGGAAGGTTTCTTTTTGTGCAAGCTGGAACTGAACCAACCTACCATCACAGTGGAGTATATGGCTCCATCGGCTGGGCTTGATGCAGGCATTGAAACATTTCATAACTATGGAGGAGCCCGTGTAACATCACATAGCCGTCATAAAATTACTGCTTCTTACTGTGTTTGAAATGAGCATGTTTGACCTTGAGCTGGACAAATTCAATGTTACCGGCATTGGATCATTTGAAATGGGCTGATTTGTTTGAAAGTTGATGGCAATGTGATCGCCACTATCCATGCGGATTTTTTATCATGACGAATCTGCAAATGAACGCCAATGTTCTGTTGACAATATCACCGAGGGGAGTGGACATCCAATAGGGCCACTCAGCCAGCTCGTTCATGTTCTTCAATATTCCATTTAAGTTCAGAATAGCTCAGGTTCAGAAGAACCCATTGAAGTTAAAGAATTGTTAATAATGACGTTTGAGAGGATTTAACAAAGCTTTTTTTGTGGAATACCTGATCCGGCCCAGCCTCACCCAGACTCTGCCTCCTGTGGCCCCCAAGTAATTTGAGTTTGAGACCCCTGCACTAACTAATTACGTTGGCTGGGCTGGCAGTAACTACACATCATAGGATTGTCCTTGGAGAATGGGAAACGTGAAAAGTGTCACAAACTGAGGTGGTGGACGATACAGAGGATTTAAATAGACCAATGCTCTATATGCTATGTCAAAGTCCAAGCCTTAAAACCACTGGAACAGTACAGGTTCTCTCCGGGTCAAAGCACAGTGAAGCTGGTATCACTATGTCATTGATAATGAAGAGGTCAAGGTAGTGTATGAAACTAGACACAGTGGCTTACAAGTAGGCCCCCTTCAGTGTGAAGTGAAAGCTCTTTGTTGCACCTTGTCTCCACTCCTGTTCATGTTCTTTTTCCTCCACACTGAAGGGACGCAGCTGAGCGCCTGATAAGGGTGCCTCTGAAAGCCTCCCTGTGGAGACCCCTGGGCTGACCAGGAGCTAGCCGCAGGGGAGATACAGTATCTGGCTGCTCCCAGACAAAGCCAGGATCCTGGAGAACAGACAACAAAAAATGTGGAGAACTGGGAAAACACTGAATATTTTTTTCTTGTTTGCGTTTCTATTTGACTAATTAATTGGACCACATATTCAGTAAATGTGCTTTATTTAAATGCATTAAAGCTACACTTATCACATTACATTGAATTCAACTTAATATTATAATTAAAAGAAACATTTCTACCTAATGAAACCAACCATCCACATCTTTTCCAGGCTTTGACCTCAATATTTAAGTGCATTTAAGTGCTATCACTTCCTTGCATCACTCAAAAGCAGCAATCATAATGTATACTTTGGTAGTAAGTAGCAAACTTTTGTTTGCGATTTCCAGAAAACTACTAAAACATAAAAATGCCTTTATGTTTAATGTTTAAATGAGGTCTAGTTTAATTTGCCACACAAACTCATAAGTTAAAAGCTGCAAAAAGAGCTTTAAACCAAAGCACATGGTTAATTTGCATAAATCAACAAGTCCACAGCTTAATAGTAATATAATAATTTTTATATAGCGCTTTTCCATCTACTGTAGTAGGCACTCAAAACGCTTTACATACATTAAGCTATTTAGCAGTGTTACAGAACACTCACTGGAGGTAATGTAGGTGAAGTGTCTTGCCCAAGGACACAACGACAGTATGTGGGGGAGAGCGGGATGTTATGTTTTGGGATGTTTTGAGCGGGGATCGAACCGCCCACCCACCCACGGTCGAAGGACGGCCGCTCTACCCACTGAGCTACTGCCGCCCTCATCACACAGATACTACACTGACCAGTTGCTCTGGGTGCTTAGTGGGTGGAGACCATATCTGTTATATTCAGTTTTGTGATAATTTTGACAATATTCAAAATAAATACTCAAACAAACTAATTTGATTTAATGTCTAGCCTTATGTATAACTATTTTTCTATCAACTTTCTGTAAAGGGTGAACCTCAGGGCACTATTATTGGTCTATTTGGATTTGAAATCAAAAAGGATTTTACCAAAAAGGTCCCAATCAAAAACATAATCAAGAAGAATGTGCAATTTATTCACAAACAATCTATCCATTCAGTCAAAAATACAGTGTTTAAAGCAGGTGCACTGGCAGTTACAGAAACTGGACACAATAGCTTTCATCAAACCATTCAGCATTGCATCTTGCTCTCTTTTTGTATATTTCTCTGAAATGATCCTACTCTTTCTTCTCACTGCATTATTACGGATGCTCATTAATCATGTGTCTGTCACTTCATCACCCCACACTGCTCTTGTTTCTTCAGCCCCCATACACAGCAGTGCCAGACAATAGCTCCGGTTTCACAGGGGGATGCAGGAGAGCTATCAACGTCAAGGTAGAAGTACCTTACATTAAAAAATTAAGTTACCCTTCAAGAGACAAAGGAGGATATTACCAAGGTATTAGCAAGCAACCTGTCAGGCTGAGTCATTCATAAATGGTTTTGGAGGTTCACTTTCTCTGCACAGAAAAACAGAGTTAGCACTGGCATCATCCTCCTGTGATTTCCTTTTGTCGATCAAGAGTTCTAAAGGAAACTTAAATGAAATCGGGAGAGGAGTGGGTGGGTTATGAAACCTGCATGAGGTAGAACAGCAGGACGGTAAAGTTCTGCCAGAAGAGGGAGAGCGGGACAAGATGAGTCGATGTCTATTAGGAGACAAAAGAGGGAAATAAAGCATCGACAGAATGAGGCAGTGGGATATTAATATGAGGAAGTGTGCTGAAAGAGACACATACAGCGAAAATAAGAGATGTATGGAGCAAGCTTATTGCCGCCTCACTCAAATGCCAAGCCTGAGTGGATGGGGAGGAACTTGAATGTTAAGCAGTCATAAATTTCCCCTGATGCTTTGCTAGGCTTGTGCTGTGTATGTACACTCGGAAGAGAATGGTTGTGGAACAGAATAAGGGGAATATAGAAAACTCCCCAAAAGTGTACATAGTGCCATCAGATTAGGAAGCATCTATATGGGCTTATACACACAAACCAGATATTGTTTAATTCCAGTGCACAGCCAGAAAACACTAAAGCAATTTTTCAAAGAGGTGCAAGAATAAGCAGATTATGCAGAAGGAGAACAAGCTGCAGCCCTGCATTATAAACACAGTAGTGATAATGAAAACTGAGTAGGCAACATGCAAAAGACCTATGGGTTGCTGCACGCTTTAAGTGTAAATGACACGGACAGATGATTGTCTGCGAGCACCGCTAGTTAATTCAGCTGCATATTCTTTTCCATTCGATGGCACATTTGACTTTCACTGGTAGATTTTCACTTTGATGCCTTTACTTTTATCCTAATGCCTTTCTTCTGTCTGTATTTATTTAATAATATTATCTTTTATAAAGTGGAGTATTATTTTCTGTTAGGGATATTTTTGAGAAGTGCCATAAATAAGTGTGTGACTGAGGAGCTGTTTGTGCTGAAAGGTGCTGTTAATCAAGAATTGGACAAAGCAAGAGGTGGGAAACGAGCAGTGCGTAAATGAAGCATGAGACAGAGCTTGTTCTGGCTTATTACTAGAGCTGGAAGTGTTGCCAATTACAGTTTCAGTATTGTTTCAGCGCACAGACTGGATACTTACAGTCTACTCAGACTCTGTGTAGAGAGCATAAATACATCTCAGAAAACTTTATTTTAAGGTCTGTTCATGTTAGTTTAGTCAACCAACTACTTGAAATTTGATATTTTCTTATGTCTAATTTAAAAAAGATATTTCATAAAACTTTATACTGACGTCAGGCTGTGATTGGTCCTTGGACCAGACTTTGAACATGCCTGGTCTAGAAGGAAAAGAAGGATAAAAACCTTTGTCATGCTGGCTGCTGTGTAAAGCAGTGGTGACTGTGCTGAGCACTCCGATGGTGTGGAGTGGAAATAAGCTGCAGGTCTGCCTAAAACTATATTGAAACCTATTACTTACAACTGAAAGCCACCCGGGTCTATTTTATCCACACAATGTATCCAGCAGCAGCTGGTGGGTGGCTACATATTGCCTCAGTCTCTAAGGCCACAAAGGGTAAGCTGATTCTCCTGTACATGTGAATAAAAAAGGCCAAAATGAGAGGTGGAAAGAGGAGAATGAGGGTACCGTCAAAGAGTGGAAACGATCAGGAGAAGAAGGAGGAATCATTTTGAGAAGGTAGTGGCAAAGAAAAAGCACAACACACACAAAGGGACAGAGAGATTCTCCTGAAAACCGAGGTGACAGCGAGCTTTTAACGTGCGGAAAAGGAGGCCAGGCAATTTTCAAATGTCTGAGGCTTCTCATTTACCGGCCAGCAAAGCCACTTTACATGGTGGCAAATGCTAAGCTTGTTCTGGGAACATCAAGGTCCCCTTGGCCGCCAGCTTGTCTTGGACTAGAATATAAATGTGCCTCAGGACCAGGCAACAAGGGATAAAATAGTTTTGACACCTTGTACATGAGAGTCTAAAAGACAGTGTGTTTTAACAGAGTGCATAGCTTGGCATGCACTCTATTAAAATCCTGACACATTATGCTTCAGTCTATTCTGTACTCTGTAATAACTAGTGTCATTTTCATAAAATACAAAGCAAATATAAAGCAAAAGGAAAATAACAAAAGGATGATGTGAGATGTCTACAAGCCAATAGAACTCTTCTGTGTAGTCAAACATCAGAAACTGGACAGTATACAGTGCTGCTGGAATAAAAATGTATCTTGTGGTTTAAACCCAAAAAACAAGGGCTTCTCTCACTATGGATTACAAATAAAGAATAAAACAGCAAATATTTAACATTTTTGTTAAAATGGAAAATTAAAAAACATTTCCCTTCTTCCCTAGTTCTTTCAAAAATATCAAGTGAGCATAAAAACAACTTCTAATGCTAGAATGTTTAATGTAAAGATAAAATTATTTTTTAATTAACCAAGGAAAATATGGCATAAATGTTTGATAACAATTGTCACAATTAATTAGTGAAACTATTTGTTAGATCCAGCCACTCTTTGCTAATTTACTGTGATTGGCTCTTTGGCACACATAGTGTACAAAGCTTAAAGATACCTATCAGATCATTAAATCCTCCTTTTTCTGCATCCAAACCTTCTGAAGCTCTTTCAGTGAAGTGCGACCCTTTCACTTACAGTAACTGTTCAAGGCTGTAATAGACAAGCTCTGACCTCTGACCACATCCCCCAACAGCGACCCGTCCACTGCGGCCACAAACACATTCTGTCTACAATTGTACAGAGTGCTGAAAGGATGTTATCAGTTTATTAAAGGAGGTCTGCAGCGAGACATATTTCACTGGGAAGTCAGCCAGCTTTTCCCTCTCTGCTTCCCTCTTCCTTCTCAATAATTTTTCTTCCTGCATCCTGCCTATATTTCCACTTTCTCCCGCTTTGTTTACCAGTCTCACAGATCTGTCTGACGGCAGGATCCGGTATAGGATACAGTAAATCCTCAGTGCTGACTGCGGGTTGTAAAAACTCCTCAGTTTATCAAAGTCAGCAGAGCGGGGACATTGAATCATGGCGGGGCCAAGGCTTGTGCGTTGGACAGTAAAGTCCTAGTATCAAAACTGAAACCCCCCTCACCTATAAGTACAATTTCAACATGCTATCAAAAGGAGGAGGTTGTGGAATGTGCTTTATCATGAGCTCAATAAAATATGATGAAAACCATTAATCAGATGCAGTTACATCATAAAGCCAGAGTAAAAACAGCCTCTTAACATATCACAGCAATCAAACTCATCTAATGTTAATATATCAGCAAAAGCCGTCATTTTCTTTTTTTTCATTTTGTCCTCATGATTCCATCAAACAAGCGAAGAGGTCAGACTAATGGATACTTATATAATATGTAATAATGTACAAATAATTTTAGAACAGGACAAGTGGTGCAGAGAGAGAGAGTTTTATGGTAAATTGGAAATCCTTTCATTTCTGAAGCACATGTTGTAGCTAATATACAAAATGCAATGGTAATCTGTTTTGCTCCACACCTGTTCTCCCACTGCCTCTAGGACAAGGGTGGGCAATTATTTTTCCCCAAGGGCCACATTAAAACAGGGGACGCTTGTGGAGGGCCGAGCCAACACAAGGAACTCACTTATGCTCAATAAAAACATGTTTCTTTTGTGTATACAAAAGGTATTTACAGTTTATAGGATGTTGTCTAGTGGAATAAACTGATCACTGCAGAATATTGAAGGAAAAGGAAAAATGTATGCAGTGTTTAATTATTAATAGAATATTTGTAAATGCATGGCAGGTCAGATTAAACATTAAACATGTGGCCTTGGTTTGTCCACCCCTGCTCTAGAAGAATGTTGTTGAGGTGCAGTACTCAATTAAAGCATCATGTATAGAAAAGTTAATTATCATTCCTGTGCAATCCAAAAACCCACCTCATCAACCTTCCTTGCAGATTTCTCAGTAAATCCCCTCACAGTCAGACTCCGTACTGGGAAGCATATGCATCTTTGGCCTCTGTTTCCCTACGACACACTCACATAGACCTACAAACACAAACAGAAGCCCAGCGGTGGGACCAATCTGCTGCTTTGATGCCAGTTAAATCAGTCTGCATCTTATCACCATCACAGCGTCACTGACTGCGCCAGATACTGACACCCATCTGAGGCACCTAGAAGGACACACACACAAGGGAGCGGGACGCAGACAGACAGATGGTGTGCTTGTGTTATGTCTATGTGTGTATGGGGGGGTTGTGTGGAGTTGTTAGCTGGAGCCACCTGAGAGCCAGATAGAGAGCCAATGAGGCCCCAGACTGGACTGTGTCCTTTTACTGCCGTTTCTTGACCAGAAGCCAGCAACTAAACAGTCTGGCTCCTCAGTAGAGAGACTTCTGTGCTCACCTCCAACCAAGGCATAATGGTGTGACCGCAGTGCCAGAATAGTGACCAGGGGGTTTCTACTCCTTCCTGGTAAATACCGGGACAGAAAATGGAACATTCACTGGGCAATTTTTGGTCTGCATTTGGGTTGTCCTGCTGTGCACATGGAATCAACAACACAGACCTAAGCCATTTTAATCTTAAATAGCAAGGTGAAAATTGATTTGTTCAATTAATTATTCAAAATAAATTATTCAAAATGGAATAGTTCATATCGTTATTTAAATCTCAAGATACCTGGCATAACTACTAAAGGAATCCTGAATGGCGTTGGGTGTGTACTGTAGAGTCAACCTTAATCCAACTATAGTTTGTTTTCTTGGTTTTGTTTGGAGACTCTGGTGGGTAACAAACAAGCAACCTCTGGTACTTTTAAAAAACATAGGTCTCAGTCTGCTTCCTAGTGAACTCTGGTGAGGTTCAACATACAAAAAAACAACATGCAAACAACGCTGCTCTAATATTAGAGGAAGAGTGGAAAAAGGGTATAGCCTGTAGTCTGCTCTATTATTACAGTACAGTAATCCACTAATAGTTACAGCTGTAGGGTTTTCAACATCCTGTAAACCACCTGCTTCTTTTGTATTCCCCAGATGATGTTTTTGTCATTTTAATTTACATATTTCAATTTAGTTTTTAGTCTCTACAAATTAAAGCAGGAAAGCAGCGAACACTTTTTAATTCAATTTGCAACAATATTCATCAGGAAAAGCAAGACAATAGTCTTGCCATTACTGTGTTTTTTTAACTCTGCCATTCATTTTCCCCTGCCTGATTCTATTATAGATATAGTATGGGACTCAGAGTGGACTAGGTAAAGTGAGGTAAATGTATAAACAAAACTAAGAATGAAGATAGACATGTTAAAACATCTTGATTTATGAGAGGTTCAGAGACAAAAAAGAAAGTGTTGCTGATGCGAAAAGGGCATCAAACCATGTCTGTCTAATGTATTAACTTCATAACTGCATCATACAGTGAATCCACTTTCAGCAGAAGGTACCATTGTAACCTGCTGTGACCAAAGGGAAACCTAATTTTACAGGAGTGTTCAAAAGTGTGAGGACACCATTGGTGCACATGTGATAACTGTGCAGGAATAAGAATGGAAGTGTGAGAATGAAAGAGAAGCAATCAAACACTTAGTTGATGCTTGGAGAAAGAAATAACACCAGGGGGTGAATGTGGAGGGTGACTAGAAGGCAGCAGTAAGCACTGTCTGTACTATTACAAAAACACACTGCAGGGATTAGCTAATCATTTATCAAAGTGTGCACATGGTTGGTGCTTTAGTGTTTATAAAGTGCGCGTGGGGAAGGTGTGAAAGTGCAGCGAAGGGAGATTTAGGAACCAAAAAGCTAAAGGTACAAGAGAAGGAAGAGAAGGCTAGGTTTGCTGGTGCAGCTTGACAATGTCTTTCTTTTATCCCAAGCGTTGTGGCTAATCTTTAGTCCTTGCATGATTTCTTGGACCCTAAGCCTAACCCACCCCCTACTATATTGATTTTCAGATTCATTTGGGAGAATCAAAATTGATGAGAGCTGCCCAAGGACTGAGCTTTATTTACTTACTATTTATCTGGAGCCTGCTCTGGCACTGGCCCTATCTATCTGAGAATATGGGCTACCTGCTGAGGCCCCGCTGTTTGCCTTGCCCAGACGTGACAACTAATTTGAGGGTTTATGTGTGTGTGTGCTCGTGTTCAGAAGAGAGCAGCAGGGGCCACCTACATCGAGGACCCTGCTCCATAAATCAAAACGAGGCAAGCCACGCAAATTGACATTTCACAGAGGGGCGTAGCTTCATCTGAGGCGCACTTGATTGTTAGTTTAGGGCTGTTTTCACAGTGTCATTATGAGCCAGTCAGCCCTTAACCAGAGGGATCAATTTAAAGCAGGCTATTTTCCTCTACTCCCCACTGCAAAGTTTACAGCCTTTAAATTACACCCTGTCATCATTGGAGATCTTAATTGAGGCTCCTCACTTTGACTTTCCTTTAAGTTCTCTGTACTATGAGGACAAAGAAAAACAAAGCATACAAAGCTCAGTTTGCCTTTCGCAGTGAGTGTCTAGTCTTTCCTCCTTTCCCAATCCTCCCTCCCCTTGTCGCCGCCCCAAACGCCGCACTCAAACTTACTTCCTGGTAATTGGATTTCATCAGACAGTTCAAACTGAGCCATAAAATAATTAGCGCAAGAACTCTGAATCAATCTGGAGCACTGCGATCATCTGTCTGTGCCGGGCAGGTGTCTCTGGGAGGAAAGGAAAGGAAAAAAATGGTATCCATTTTCACACAGATGGAAACTTTGCGGGCTCCCAAACGCTGTAACTCATCACCAGGATTTTTGCATGGTGGTTAAACACACAAAATCTGCATTTGGATCTGGACACATCTGCCGGTCTGTCTCTGTGTGTGCGTGTGCGCGCGTGCGTGCGCATGCGTGTGTGTGCATGCGTGTGTGTGTGTCTGTGTGTGTGTGTGTCTGTGTGTGTGTGCGTGTGCGTGTGTGTGTGTGTGTGTGCGTCTTGATGAAGAGTGTGTGAACCAGATGTAGCCGAACGTCAATACGCCCCCATCCCCCCTTTCCCATGAGACGAGAACAAAGAGGCCAGACTGCATCAGGCAAGTCTTTGATCAGCTTGGCTCGATCGGGTTCCTATCAGTAAATGGATGGCCCTTGGATTCTGGAGGCTTACCATGTAACGTTTGCACATCAAGTCCTCTATTTGGCTCTATTCATAGGTCACACAAACACAGCTCAAAATCAGAATCTTGGTTGGACTCTGCCGATAAGCAGCCGGAGTAGACTTTGTTCTTTGTGCGAGTTTCTATGCACAGGAGAGAATCAAACTGTTATGTCTACACT
The DNA here is from genome assembly GCA_024416835.2 of Perccottus glenii. Lineage (NCBI taxonomy): Eukaryota > Metazoa > Chordata > Actinopteri > Gobiiformes > Odontobutidae > Perccottus > Perccottus glenii. Next base: position 13,310,098 of record CM044559.2, read on the forward strand.
AGAGCTGCAAATAACGATAATTTTTTTTGTCGACTAATCTAACGATAATTTTTTCGATTAATCGAATTTAAAGAGGGTAAAAGATCTGCATATTTTTAAATGAACTATATGTTCACGTACACAACTAGATTACAGCGTACTGTTAATGTAAATCTAGTGTGACACCGCTGCAAAAGCGATGATTGGCTGACGCGGTCTCACTGCACGCGCTGACTTCCACTAAACACAAGACAGCGTCAGCGACAATGGCGAGGAGCCGGGGAAATTCAAAGGTAGCTTTCTCCCAAACTGGAAGCACCAGCACTACTTCTCGTTAATTGAAATTAAAGGCAAGAATGTTTCTGTAACATGCTATGTCCAGGAAAAAAGACTTTATCCACGTCTGCCTGAAGCAACTCAAATCTTATGAAGCAACTCACATCAACACATGCTAACACGACACTTGTTGCTGCTGCTAACCTCAAATGATGCTAGCGTGAGTTCCAGTGAAGGAGACAGAGCCACTGTTAAAACAAGCAAAGCTCGATTTTACGTGTCAGCAACAACCACCGGTTTAGTTGTTAGATGAGAGGAGTATTTTAGAATAGATTAATGTATTATTCCTTTTCTTTGTGAATGAACAACATGTTAATCTACAGAGAGAGTTGGATTCTGTTCTTTTTATTGTAATAATAATAATAATTTACAGGTACAGAGATTTGCACTACTTAATGGCCAGATCTTCCTTTGTTTCTTTTTACACAGGTTTACATTTGTGTGACTTAATTTTGCCCTCAAATTTTATTTTCAATATTTATTTATTATATGTTTTTATTTCTATTTATATCATATGGCAGACTGCAATCTATTGAGTTCAAATAAATACCAAATGTTCTAAAATACTATATATAGTGTTTTATTCTTCAATCAGTTAATTTAAACATCTTTGATATTTAAGCTGTTATAGAACGTAATAGCCTACTGTTATAGAACATAAAATATAACATCAGTTACTTTGCTGAGTAACTGATGTTACTTTTACAATGTGATAACTGAGTTACTAACTCAATTACTTTTTGGGAAAAGTAATTTGTAACTGTAACTAATAACTTTTTTGAAGTAAGATGACCAACACTGCTTTTGATAATCATGGTCTGGGTTTTTGTGATAGAATAGAACTTTCTCCAGAATCCCAGGATCACAAGACGCCATTACGCGAGATGAATATAAACAGTGTGACGCGCCGGCACATTTAACGCGCGTCAACGTATTTTTGTAGTCGACGTAATCGATGACGTCAACGCACCGTTGCAGCACTAGTCTACACAATGTTGCATTACGCGGTCTTGGGATCAGAGCCTTTGTTAGAAAAGAGAAAATGAGATAAAAGGGCTGACTTAATGCCACTTTTCTATGTATTCATAATTTATTTATGAATAGCAGTGTTAACACTCCAATGAAATTATATGTCTTTACAGGCTGTACCTGTATCTGACTCTACTCTTTGTGCATGCTCTGTATACATGCAGAAATAGCCTGACCATGAATCTCATTAATCAAGTGTGTTGGTCCAACTAAAAGAAATCTGAATTACTGCCGGGAATAACTTGATTTTTTTACTCTTACATTTAGTCTGACTGTTTATTAACAGCTTTTTGTAACAGGAGTCATCTGTATGATATCATCTAGGCTTTATAATTAAAGGATTTTAAGAAATGAGAATGTTTAGCCCACAGCGGAATTTTGGCCAATCACAACTTGCTTCCGGTGAAAAGGAGCACTCCCATTGGTCGACACTGATGTCAACAACAAAATAAACAAGGAAATGGATTATTCCTTTGTAAAATAGTGTTATTTTACAGTGACACAGCTCAAAAAAGAGAAAATAGAGCAAAGGGCAGCCAATTAAGTCAGATAAATGTTGGCATTGCTTTGACACAATGTTTAACAAGGCAGAGATAATTACTGGATCACTACAGATCAGGTAAACTTAAAGCTAAAAGTCAGGTAAGCTCTAAACTACGGTTTATTGCAGGGGGCTCCAACACGCCGCTACCCCTTTCCAAGTAGGCCGCCAAAAACATAATGAATTAGTGAGTCGCAAACAAGCCAGTTCTTTTAAGTGAACGATGGGAGCCAGCTCCCGTCCATGAGCCGGTTTATTTATTTATTTTTAGGCTTTAAGTATAGCCTAAAAATAGGCAGAATGATATATTGATCTCCGCGCTACAGGTGCTTCCTGCAGTGAGACGACTAGGTGTCACGTGCATGCTGTGTAACCAATCCTGTGGGGACAGACCAGGATCATACCATTAGGAATGTGCTGTGCTGAACAGGACAAAGGGAGATTAGAAGGAGAGAGGAGAGCGTGAATACAAAAGTGAGTGACAGTAGGAAAATAAGCAGCATTTTGATGCATTTTAATAACTGTGAAAACAAAAATACAGAATTTGAGATTAAGGTGTCATATCAAGCAATTAATTGATATTAGAAAATATTTGAATACTTTTGAATACTTAAGTACAAAGGATGTATGTGTACATATACAAATTATTAAGTCAAATCAGCACTAAATTTGGCTGAATAATAAAAGTGGTAAAATAAAGAGTGTCTTAATAATGTTTTTAATGTTATTCTTTTTATGTTGTATTACACCAACAGTTAGTAAAAGTTCAGGGTTAATGTTATGGCAAAACAAAATGAATTTTGTTTGCGTTGAAATAAGCTATGAGAATAAATGTTACAAACACAAGTAGCTCTATGCCATTTTCATTTTGTAAAAGTAGTTTACTGAGGAAAAAAGGCTGGAGACCCTTGATTTAATGTAATCATATAGTGTTTTGTGGAGGAAAATTGGTCCAGTTTTACATTTTTTTAATAAAGAATTACTATGCTGAGAAGTAGGGACGGCAAAATCATTAAAATCGGTTAGTGGACCTTAAAGTCGGACTATGTTTACATTTATTAGTTTGATTGCAGTCGGAATAAGGCATTTAAGTAATCATTTGCTCTGTCTGACATTGTAACATATGATGTTGTCTGGGATTAATTTATTTGCCAAATTTGTCAGTAGTATCTAGCAGCAGCCCAGAATTTACTGTGAGCATTCTAATATTTTGAAAAAAGGCAAGAGGACATGCTTAATAGCAGCCATAGCACAAACCACAGGGAACACACTGTGGGGCATAAATGGGTAGCAGTGGGAACACAACAACCCATACCGTTTCTTTGTCTACTAATTCTGCCGCCAACATCTAATCTCAGGGCTGAGCACGAGGCTGTGCTGCAAAGCTCTACATTTCTCTACTTCTCTCCCCATTGGCCTTATCACCTAAGTTAATGTAATGAAATAGATTAGTGCCTGAAGCCTTACACTTGACCAAGGAAAATGAGAGCCGGCTGTAAAGTGCTTATTCATCTCCACTGTATCCACCTTTACTAAAGAAGCCACGGGAAAAAAATTAAAGATGCTGCAGCCCCAATGTAAAGTAATAAAGTGATTTAGCTGCCACCGCTGCTCCATTGAAAGCAAATTAACCTGCTTTACGAAGATTTGTGGTCGCCTGCAAATTTCACATTTATTATATTCCATTTTGCTTAAGTGGGAAGACTTTTAAACATTGTATTATATTTTCCTTATGAGGACAATTTTGCATTTGTAGGGCTTAATTCATTTGAATGAGCCACAGTAGCTTAAGTGACTATTCAAATTATTTTATGACAAATTTATGACATTCATGTTCAAATGTTCCTGTTTGATAATTGCTTAATGGTTCTTACTGTTTTTCCATAGCATTCGTGGGAGCGTGCACGGCTTTGAGCCTGTCATATATCAAGCACTAAGTGTCATGTGTAATGGCTAAGTGTTTTGAACCAACCAGCTCACGGCAGTATGAATCTTCCTGAAGGCTGCTCATTACTAACGACAGTGGCAGTACAGAGAAGCCACCGTCAATCACGCCGCAGGTAAACGCCAGTCCCATGGCCAAGTCGCTGGCGGGTATGCACCATTTAATACTTGTTTTTGCCAGGAATTAATCAGCCCTGCTTCTAATTTCTCACCAGACCAATGTAAATGCCTTTTCTGTGTGATATGAGATTAGACACACAGGCAAGCATTCGCACTGTTGAGCTGCTTAGAAACGCTCATTTGAATATCAGAGAAGAGAAGTGTCTGTGTGTCAGCGTAACCTCCTCCAGCCTGTACTGTAATTAGACAGCTGTGGATTCCATGACAGGGGATACAGCAATGGAAAGAAGGAAACTGGAAAGGAATAGGCAGGGAAACAGGAATAATACAGAACACAAAAGATCAGCGATGTTTGTAGTCTATGGCATGTATCTTCTTTTTATCAGGCCAACAAGACATGGCAGAGATGCAGTGCTGTTTGTTCAGACCATCTGTTTTGGAAGGAAAGCCTGAAGCGGCAAATTTCTGTTGACAACTTCCTACAAGTTGACTTGCTCGCATTTGTTTTTTTTCACCTAAGCAACATCTACATTGCTTTATCCTTGTTACCTACTGTATCTACACAAATCCTAGTCCAGGCTCGTCTTGTCCAAACTGGATTATTGCAATGCTCTGCTGGCTGGACTCCCTGTCTGCACAACCAAACCTCTGCAGCTGATCCAGAATGCAGCGGCAAGAGTGGTCTTTAATAAATCGAAGAGAGCGAACGTAACTCCTCTCTTCATTTGGTTACACTGGCTCCTGGTTGACGCCCGCATCAAGTTCAAACCTATGCTCTTGGCCTACAAGACCACTACTGGTTCCGCACCTTCATATCTTCACTCGCTAATACAGACCTATGTTCCAACATAGGTCGTCAACGCAAATGAACGTCTGGTGGTACCGTCCCAAAAAGGTAAAAAATCACTCTCACGTACCTTCTCTGGATCTGTTCCACATTGGTGGAATGATCTACCTGCTGCTACAAGATCAGCAGATTATGTAGCCATCTTTAAAAAAAGCCTGAAAACACATCTCTTCCGTCAACACCTGACTGACAAACACTGAATTCTTCCTATCGATTCCTTTTCTTCAAAAAAAGCTTTGTATACTGTGCTGGGTTTTAACTGACTAGTTTTTTGTGCACTTATGCTTTTTATTCCTTGTGTTGTTAAAATTGCTTCCATTGTTTTCCACTGGTAAGTTGCTTTGGATAAAAGCGTCTGCTAAATGACTAAATGTATGTAATGTTACCTCCAGTACATGTATTTTATAAATAAGCAATACTGGCATAGACTTTCAAAAAAGTGCCTAAGTCAGAGTGGCTCACCTTTATTTGCGATTCATATCTCTGCACTGGGCATAATAACCACAAAATGAATATAATAACATTTAAAGCCGCAAGCGGCGATAAAGGCCCTCGCCTCTCTTGAGACCGCAGAGACACATGCACTCGGAGGATTGCATTTCGTGCTTTAAAGCGTAAACTTCAGGGTAATGTCAAATAACCGGGCCTGTGCTACTGCTTGAAACTTCTTCTGGCTGGAGCCTGCTTCATCACCTCGGGCCTGTGCTACTGCTGGGGACTGCTACACCACCTTGTAATTTAGAGTTAAAGGTCTCCACAATCCCTGGTTTTCCTGGGAGCTGTCTGAACTTTTAAAAATAATATATTATGCTTGGGCTAAGGCGAGAAAATCAAAGTACTGGCTGGAGATTTAAGATGACTCAGGAATCGCTGCACCCCCCTGTTTAAAAAGGCAAAATGTAAATATTACTTGTCTAAAAGTACAAGTTTACAAGTTCCAAAAGATTCTGAGGAGTTTTCTAAGACTCTAGCCTTGGCTCTGGAGGAGCCTGCTCCAAAGGAAGGATCCTGGCAATTGGGAAATGGCATTTATTTCCCCCAAAAAAATGTCTGCCTCTTCACAGACTCATTACGACCACAGCCACAAATGTATAAAAAAACAAACTGATAACTTTTTTGGCACACGTGTCTAAATGATACTCACCAAATTTGGGGCCTTTTAGATTAAAACACAATGACTTGCATCTTTTGGAGCTGCAAGGGGTGCGATTTAGGTGGTCACGCATTTTACCACACATAGTGGACTTCCTGTTGAGTTTAGGGTGTGACTGTCATTGACTTTTCTGTTTGCCCTGAGGTGTCCTATGGATGTACCAAGTTCTGTATTTCTACATTGGAAAAATTTACTTTCATTTTCCATAGTCAGTGTGTTTGACTTTTCTAGGTGCCACCTATGTATTTTCACTGAGTAATTTTTGTATTTTTTTTTGGGGACTTCAAATACATACATTTTTGCCGGGCTTAAATTTTGGGACCAATAAATTTGACTTTCGTGCATGTTTACTGGATCAAATTGAGGATCATTTAGAAAAAAATAACTCCCTAATTATATATAAATACATATTTCATTAATGGCACTAGTGTATTGTTAAAATGTACATACCTTTCAGAAGTTTCATGTGTTGCTGTGGATGCATGGTTTATTTTTAGTTACTTTTAGACAGATCTAGATCTCTTCCACCATCTTTTCTCTTGCCTCTCTGTGGAGCACTGATGATTGTCTTGGCAGAAGTGGAGCCAGAGGAGGTGTCACTCCATGGGGTCTATCAGAGCGTCCCTCAGCGGCCGCTTGCTCTCATAATATCCTTCAGTAGAGCAAAATGGTCTCTACCATCCACTCCAAGGATACCTCTTCATTTTGTGAGCATCATTAAACATGAGCTATTGTTAGTTTATGAACTGCTTCAAACCGACCAATCGATACTCGCAGTTTTCAAACCTCTTATGCACTCTTTGCTTCGCTTTCTCTTTGTGACTCACTCCAACTCAACATTTAATGGCTAAATTGGCGCAATTAATTACCCTGGTCAGTGATGTTAACCTCCAGCTCTCACACCTGGACTCTTGGACTATAGTGGTCACTGAAGCACTGCTCTTTCCCTAATTAGGAACATACTGTATAGTCACCTAGATGCAAAGAGACCATATACAAGACTGTATGAATGTATAGTAGACTGCATTATGGAGAAACAGTCAAATAGGCATGAATACTAAAATTGTATTCAAATAAAATACTAAAATCCGTCATCAAATTTCAACAGCAGTCTCTGCCACCGTCTCCCACTCCCTGACCTCTCCTTTGGCTCATTTCCCTGGATGTCTCATGCACCTGCAGCATTTTGTCAGACTGCTTTGGCTAATTACACATCTCATCACAAGCACACACAGCCGAAGGCCTTCAGCTGTCTTTGCACATTACCGCTGTAGTGGGACTTGATTAAAACACAATGACTGCAGTCCTATTTGCGTCAAATAATAGGTCCTCTATAACAGCTGAGGGAAATTACAGACACACTGCATGAATTCCTTGTGGAGAAAAACATCCCACTTTTCATTTTTTGCAAGCAGTGATGGGTTAAAATATGTGTGTGTTTACTAGTGCAACCTCATCTCTCGCTGGGATCATACCTGGTAAGTGCTCATCAACTTCTGATGGATGTCATCCTGTCAGTGTAGCCAACTGTTCAAGGCTGCTCATCACTGGCTGCGATCTATCCAAACAGTGCTCTGACAGCCTGAGACATTTGATTTCAATGGCTGCTTCACACATGTTTAAATAATATTATTACATTAATGGCACTAGTGTATTGTTAAAATGTACATACCTCTCAGAAGTTTCATGTGTTGCTGTGGATGCATGGTTTATTTTTAGTTACTTTTAGACAGATCTAGATCTCTTCCACCATCTTTTTCCCTCCCCGTCCAATTTCCCGTGCCTCTCTTGCCTCTCTGTGGGAGCACTGATGATTGTCTTGGCAGAAGTGGAGCCAGAGGAGGTGTCACTCCATGGGGTCTATCAGAGCGTCCCTCAGCGGCCGCTTGCTCTCATAATATCCTTCAGTAGAGCAAAATGGTCTCTACCATCCACTCCAAGGATACCTCTTCATTTTGTGAGCATCATTAAACATGAGCTATTGTTAGTTTATGAACTGCTTCAAACCGACCAATCGATACTCGCAGTTTTCAAACCTCTTATGCACTCTTTGCTTCGCTTTCTCTTTGTGACTCACTCCAACTCAACATTTAATGGCTAAATTGGCGCAATTAATTACCCTGGTCAGTGATGTTAACCTCCAGCTCTCACACCTGGACTCTTGGACTCAAACAAATGGGGCTGATTCAAAGTAGCTCACTAACACTATAGTGGTCACTGAAGCACTGCTCTTTCCCAAACCTAATTAGGAACATACTGTATAGTCACCCAGATGCAAAGAGACCATATACGTGCATTATGGAGAAACAGTCAAATAGGCATGAATACTAAAATTGTATTCAAATAAAATACTAAAATCCGTCATCAAATTTCAACAGCAGTCTCTGCCACAGTCTCCCACTCCCTGACCTCTCCTTTGGCTCATTTCCCTGGATGTCTCATGCACCTGCAGCATTTTGTCAGACTGCTTTGGCTAATTACACATCTCATCACAAGCACACACAGCCGAAGGCCTTCAGCTGTCTTTGCACATTACCGCTGTAGTGGGACTTGATTCTGACTGCGAGTCCTGCGTCAAATAATAGGTCCCTCTATAACAGCTGAGGGAAATTACAGACACACTGCATGAATTCCTTGTGGAGAAAAACATCCCACTTTTCATTTTTTGCAAGCAGTGATGGGTTAAAATATGTGTGTGTTTACTAGTGCAACCTCATCTCTCGCTGGGATCATACCTGGTAAGTGCTCATCAACTTCTGATGGATGTCATCCTGTCAGTGTAGCCAACTGTTCAAGCAAAGGCTGCCTTTCATCACTCGGCTGCGATCTATCCAAACAGTGCTCTGACAGCCTGGAGACATTTGATTTCAATGGCTGCTTCACACATGTTTAAATAATTCTTATTACAAAGACGCTCCGTCATTAAAGCCATGGAATATCTACAAATCAATCAGAGCAGCTGATGAAGCCTTTGAGGCACAAGTATCTCCAGGAACAAGCAGCATGTGTTTAATATTTCTTAAAACGTTCTCTTCTGTGTGCCTTTCATTATTCTTCTTTGCCCTAACTGTAAAGATTTATTTTGTTGAGATGTCTGAAAGGAAATGGCTGGAGGAAATGGCTGGAGGAAAAGGGAGGACTCACATGGAGAGGTAAAGCCCAAAGGACTCAGAGTATTCATTTAGAAATCAGACACATTTGCAGCCTGTGGTGTGGATAATGTGTCAGGCACAGACTCTTCACTCTCCATTAAGGACAGCTGATGAGCTCATGGAAATATCACCACACTGTCACAAGCATATTAGGAGAAATATGCAAGTCAATAATTTAATATTATATATATTTATTATATTCACTGTTTAATTATTTACAAGCCAATGAGCAAGTGGTCGCTCTAAATTACACACTTATAAGCAGTGTTGGGCATTTTACTTTATGTAATTGTTATAGTTACTTCTCTCAAATAGTAACTGAGTTAGTAACTGAGTTAAATCATTGGAAAAGTAACTAATTACTTTTATGTTAATAAAAAATAAATAAAAAACATCGTTAGTAATATCACTAACAAGTTAGATTACTCATTACTGAAAAAGTAACGCCGTGTATTTATAACGCCATTAGTTCCATCACTGCTTATAAGACTAGCATACAGTAGCATAGAAACTCTAACTAGGCATTTGGCTAACCAGTAGCTAGTTAGATAACTAGCCTGTTTGTGTTTGACTGAGTGAAACTTTGCCAGGTAGATGGCATTCTGACTTTAGTAGCGGTGGTCGTGAAATGCAAACAAAATAACAAATCAGAAAAAACAACGACAATTCAGACAAACCGGTATTTTTATTGTTTTTCGGTTTGAGTTTTTACTGCTGATTGGACTACACATCTGTCACTCAAGACATACAGGAAGTACAGCATGCTGTGGCGGTATATTGTGTGTATACAAATGTGCAAACTAGTACTGTCCTTATTGAGGATATTGTTTAGAGATGGCATACTAATCTTTATGCCATGATGTGCTCTCAGCATATCCAAAACCACGGCATATAAAATATCCTTTCTCAGAGTAGTGTTGAATGATTTCCACTTTCTCCTTGCTTGCTAATAGAAATTGTAATTTTTTTTCTTAGAATGAAAATTAAGTCAAAACACATGTATAAGAAATAAAGTGAGATACCTACTTCCTGTATATATTGTATGTCTCGTCCAATCAGCAGTAACGTCTGCAAACAACCTTTTCCAGTTTGTCTGAACTGTCATGTTTTTGTTAATTTGTTTTCCAATTTGTTATTTTGTTTTTGTTAATTTCTTTTCTGAATTGTTGTTGCGTTTTCAATTTTGTTTTCCAATTTGTTATTTTGTTTTTGTTAATTTGTTTTCGGTTTTGTTAATTTGTTTTCTGATTTGTTATTTTGTTTGTTCTTCACGGCCACTGTAATTCGGTCTACACATGAGTTGTTTATGTCTTGACAGCTACAAAACCTGCAAAGAAATGTCTGCTATCACCTGACAAGTGAAGTGAAGGTGCACTAGCTGGTGCCTCTTCAGCTGCAAAATGGTATTTTTATGAGCTCCTACAAATTGGAAAAAAAAGGTAAAAGTTGATTTTAGATTTTGATATAATTTTGATATATTAGTAATGAGCAGCCTAATGGAAGATTCATACTGCCATGAGCTGGTTCAAAACATGACACAGGTTGATAGGGTTAAAGCCATGCACACTTCTACAAATACAAAAACAGTACGAACCTTTAAGCAATTATCAAACAAGAATTAGAGAAATGAGTAACATCTGAACATGAATGGCAATTTGTCATAAAATAACTTGAATAGTTACTTGTTTAATATGGCTGACTCATTCAAATGAATTAAGCCCTACAAATGCAAAAATGTCCTCATAAGGAAAAAGGCAAGCTAGTCAACAATAGAACAAGAGGGATTTGTAATCTTACCTGGGGTAAAAGGTACATTAAAGGTGGCTGAGTAGGTTCTCCACAACAGGTTATTCAAAGCTAAGTATGGCGCTCTAAAGCTGCTCGCCATTGTTTTCCCACCACATTCATATTAACATTCATTTACACTGTTGTTCCTCAAGTGAGCCTCTTCTCTCAAAGATAAGGTGAAGGCAAACCTAATTTACCTCATCAAACAATGTTTACACAGAGTAAAAACAAGCACCTGGCTCTTATTCAAAAACGCACTTCGACACAAAGGCAAAGTGGAGCGTCGGGGGGCTGGGAAGGAGTTGTACTAAGTAAATGATCAGCCGCGATGTTTAATTGAAAGGAACAGAGGAGGAAGGGGAAAACGGCTGAGCGGGGAGGTGATGTAGCGTGGAAGATAGGAAACACATAACACATCTGTTTAGCTAGAGAGACATGCACACTCTGAGATAAAGGAAAAATGTATAAGCCAGTTGGTACTCTCGAGCTACAATGTAACGCCCAATTTTCAAAACTAGATAGATGTTGCTAAAAGTAGCTCGGCTCAATGCTCAATCAATGAAAGATATATCCAATTTCTAGAACAACATACTGTACCATCAAGACGTTGTCTCTCTCAGGAAATACTTTGCATTTTCCAACATGACAATGCCAGACCACATACTGCATCAATTACAACATCATGGCTGTGTAAAAAATGGCTAGATCTTTCACCCATAGAAAACATTTGGCGCATCATAAAGAGGAAGATGACACAAAGAAGACCCTAAGACAGTTGAGCAACTAGAAGCCTGTATTAGACAAGAATGGGACAACATTCCTATTCCTAAACTTGAGCAACTTGTCTCCTCAGTCCCCAGACTGTTGTTCATGTTGCCTAGAATTGACCATTTACCAGTGTTCTGAAACCTATATCAAAACAGTTTCACTCTAGAACAAGAACAACACCTGAGTGTCACTAACAACTCCTTGTTTAACCACTCTCACATCAGAGGTCACACTGCTTGTTCATTGTTAATGACTATGTAATGTAAAGCATATATGGCTTTCAACTAATGGGCTAACACATTCAGAGGCAGTGGTCCTTTAAAACACCGAGCAGCGAGCTGCATTAACGGAGAAGCTTTCTTTCCGGTGTACCTACACTCACTGACCTTCGGAAAGGTAGCACTCCACCAAAGAAAAGCAAACACCTCATTTATCTGGCCGTGATACAAAAAGCAGATGCCACAGGAGGCCTTGGGAGCTGGCGGCTGGATCCACGGCTGTGACATGATGAGCAGCCTGAGCTCCTGGCTTTAGGGAAAGTTAAGAGCTACTTGGACTTAACACGGCTGCTGGATGGTTCACAGGTGGGCAGTTTAAACAAAGCTTAGCCGTGACAGAAGGGCCGACTCGTAAATGAAACTCATGGTCAAATGGGCACTTCACGGATTCATTAACAACACTGATTTTATACTACACTAACTAAAGTGTCAAAAGTAGAGTAACTAAGGAAGAAATGCGAGCCAATTAGAGAAATGACACTTGTTTCAGTGTCAGGTGATGTTCAAGATGCAGCCCTGTCTGATTAAGAACAAATAGCACAATCAAAGCCAGTGATTGTGAGATTGGATACAAAATGTGTCAAGCTCAAGTATGACCTTGATGAGCTATATTGAGCAACGACAAAGTTTGGATGTACAGTACAAGATGTCTATTTCTTTCTTACTTTACTTTAAATGTTGTTGCTGTAGAATTTCATTTGCTTTCAAATCTGTAAACCATTTTCCACATACTTTGCAAGGATGTTAAATAACTACACATGTTCTGGCAAATGGAGGCAATACACAAACACTACTCCTCCTCTACTACTAGTCTTAGTAGAGCAGTAGAGCCTCTGGAAATGATTTACTAAAAGCCTTGCAAATATCCGCCGGCTTCTTCCAATCCGCTGGAAATTGCTCTGCTGCTTCCTCAGCACCGGCTCTATAAGTACATATAGGTATACAAGTTGTTCTGGCAGCAAAGTAAAGTGAGGGTGGGTGGTAGAGTGAAATGTTTTCCTAATAAATCACAAGGGAGCTTTTAAAATCAGTGTGCAGGGAGTATTTCTTTCACTGTTCCCCTCGAGAACACCTGAAACACACTCACAGCTTGACTGCTAATGGCTCTGCAGTAAATCACATCACGCGCCGTAGAGTTGACACGCTATTTGGACCATCATTGGAGTCCTCGGGTTGCTTGCCCAGCGCTGCCACTGCAAACACAAGGAGCACACACACACGTAGACAGACCACTGAGCTGAGTGCTAAAATGTCCACTTCACAAACAGATCTGACCCTTTTGGAAAAAGCTTTGGAAGGCGGTTAATGGTTGTTCTAACACAGAGTCTCCACTTTTTGAGCTTGAGAAGGGAAGAAGAAGGTATCTGCAGCTCTGAGTGTCTTTCCCTGTCAAAGCAATGAAGGTCATGTCAAGACGAGGCCCAATTAGGACTCACCCTCAAACACCTGAGGTGCTGTAGCCCAGACTACTCAAAAAATAAAATCCTTGTGTGTGTGCACTGTGGTGTGAATTTTTACTTGAGAGTACAGTGATCATGCATGGTTTTAACATGTCACTGTAGGCAGCCTGGCATCCCAAAGCCACGTGCTCCAATGTTCATTAAAGCAGAGACAGGAAATCAGCGGAGAGCGTGATTTTACCACAATTACTTCTTCAGAAACAAGCTGTTCAGTTTTCCCTTCCGCACTCCACTGAGCCGATAGGACACTAACGCAACAGCTGGACCGAGGAAGTAAACACAGATAAGGGGAGTCGGAGTAAAGCAATTATTATTTATTAATGCACACAAACATTGCTCAGTGCAAGCTAGTCCAGAACATTGACAGCGTCCAGTGATCAACAGCTCAGCCAATGGTCCAGTGCAGAGACCAATCCATCCCGACACTCCCCAATCAATCTGAGCCCAGAGCTGGACACCTGGGAAAAGAAGAGCTCTCGGACAAACCTCTCAATCTCACACACACATGCTGAAGCATTCACAGTCACTGGAGGTGACCCCAGCAACAGTCCTAGGAGCGCTTGCCAAATTGATCAAAATAGGTCCAGCAGCGCACCGGAGGGCTCCAGCTTAGCTCAACAAGGGTAATTATGGAGGCGGAACAATGTATTTAATTACAGCTAAGGGAAGACTACCGAGGTGGAGAGGAAGCAAGACTTTAATAAGGGTTGGGTGTAAAAGAAAGAAAACCAACAGGATTTCTTCATTCTTTCTTGATTTTATTTTACATATTTAAACATATTGTCTTAACCAGCTTTAAACCACAACACTTTGAACTTGTTTACAAAGCTTGTAAAATTGTCTCTTGGCCTTGTGTATTTCATCCTGTGACCTCCATATTCACTCAGACTATTTGCTTACTGACTTTCTTGGCGTATGATTTGGAATGAAAACATTAGTGCCTTTTTTTTACTTTATTTGCGGTGTTGTTACACTACAGTAAAAGCAATATAAATGGAAATAACTCTGAAAGTGCTTTTATTTGAGAGCATTGTAAAAACACTGGAGAAACTGCTTGTGCGTTAAACTGTTGACCACATGTAGAAGAGTCCTTGAGCAAAACAGCTTTCTTTTTTTTTATTTTTTACCTCAAACAAATGCCCGTACATCTAAAAACCCTTCACTTCTCCACAGCTCTCTATGAAGCCTATTTTCGAGAAGCACTGGATGTCCTACTACGCACTGCAGAACAACTTGTTACTCTATTCACCAGACATCCAACCCGCTAGGAGCTTTATAAATTTCACATTAAAATCAATTTGATGCTGTCTCCAATTTTTCACTCTCCTTCCTCAGGCAATGGAGACTCTGGAATGGGGATGAATATGAACATTTGAGATCCATCCTGAACCTGACAAACCAATCTGCAGATCTCTGTGTAGATAGATTAACCAACTGCCAGTCAAATGTGAGGTTAAAACTTTTGACTTAATCCACCTACAATTCATAGCAGTCCAGCAGATTGGCTCCAGGACAAATTACGCCTGAGCCAAGTTTTGATTGGTAAGACATGTTGAGCCAAAGAAGGTTGTAGCATATGTGTGAGCGTCCTTGAGCTCTGGAAAGGCGCTATATAAATATAACAATTATTATTATTATTATTATTATTATTATTATGTTGTAGCAAAAGATTTGCCTATCAACTTGAAAGATAGCTCATTAATTAAAACAAGACAGCCATTTAGCATGACTTCAATGTGCAGTGTCAATGCGGTGTCTGGGTTTACAGTAGCATTTTATATTCTTATTGTAACAGAAAAGAATCTGTATATACCTAATACAAATTAGGGGTGAAAGAAAAAATATATATTTAGTTAAATATTGCTATATTTCACAGTGTGATTCTCGTATCAATTTAAATTACGGCTGAATCTATTTTTTTTTAGAATAAAAATAAATGAATAAAAATCTGAAAATTATTATTATTTTTTTATTATTCAAAATCAAACAGTGTTGAGTATTTCTGAAAAAAGATTCTGCAAGCAATAAGTTTTTTGCTTATTTAGTAAAACTTTTTTTTTATATAGTTTTAGTGCTCACTATTTTCATAATTGCAATACAATACAGTATCAGCATTTATCGGGATATATCGTATCGTGGCATGTATATCGTGATACGTATCATATCGCCAGGTGCTTGCCAATACACACCTATTACAAACATTATGTCTTTAAACTCCACTACCTATAGATTTACATTGTTAAGATAAAAACAGTAGAAGACAGCATGGCCAGTCGCTGGAACTGTCACTAGTTAATTGTGGAAATTTTTAGTTGGCTCAGCTCTATGTGCTGTACATCCCAATGTCAGGTCTTTGTGTTCTCAAATTAGTCTGCTGCACAGTTTTATAATACAAGAGGATGTTGTGTTCATAAGAAAGCACATTAGGCTGTATTAGCGCTACAATAAAAACCTACAGTGAAAGTAAAATATGATTCACAGTTCAGTGCCTACAGGAAGAAAACAGGATTATAACACACTGTTCTTTTGTGGAACAGTTGCAGAAAACACATTTTTATAGCAGCACATGGACAAGAAACAGATAAGGCGTTCCATTTCAAATGCAATCCAACATTCTTCAATCCATAATCATTTCAAAAACTCAAAAGCAGGGGAAGCCACAAATATCAATAGCAGCAATCAAATAATGTGCTCACACATATGCAACCCCATGGCATCAGACAAAGCCACAGAATAAAAGAAACCCAGCACACAGAGATCAGCACGACCTGGGTGCAAGGGATCTGAATAAAATTAATTACACCTCTCCCCCATAAATCCCTGTGATTGTCCTGGGCAACCCCAGAGCTACATAGATCTCTGATTAAGGAGAAGAGCTTTAGAAGTATCACACTGATATCTGAGGTTCATAAATATTCCTGTGGCGCTAGATCCAGCCAGCAAAGGGAAGGTGACAGAAATCACTCACAGTAACTGTAGTTTGTGTTTAAACCTACAAATGCCATTTGTTCATATGTTTCTCCTTTGAAATAAATTATTTTGGATCTGCGAGACTGTTTTGTGATTTGAAAGGGAAAATTGAAAGCACACACATGACAAAATACTTTTTTCCTCTGGGAATAGCAGCATAGAAGAATGCAGTATTTGTAGGCCCCTCAAGTGTTCCCTGTTTACCAGCCCATCAGAGTCTGACAGATACACCCAGTTCAACAATGGTAACAACATCACATACTTTATACTGGTCACTGGGACAATCTCAATTGTCCACTGTGTATCCTTTCGATTTTTCCTTTTCCAAGATACAAAGTAGGAACAATGAGGTGGATGAAGCAGGCTGCTTTACTGGAACTATCCAGTCCTGAAAGCACAGAGCAGGCAGAGCTTATCACAGACATTATAAAGCCAGGTATAAAAAGGTGTGATGGTGTTACACAGTTTCCAGTATTTGTTTCTTAGTGTTAAAAATGTCCCACAGAGCAGAAATCTACTAGTAACTACAGACTTTAACAAAAGAATGTACCCCACTGGTGAGACAAAGGAAAGGCCAGCAGAGACAGGTGACCATTAGAAAAAAAAATGTCAGCACCACCTTCTCCTCCAATCACTGGAAGACACTCAACTGTGCCCGAGTCATTAATTCAGCAGACAAAAACTGTTACCAGATGTCATTATTTATTTATAGTATTTAATAGGGAAAATGCTTCTTTTGAATAATACATCTGGTGGGAGAGGGGTGCAGAGCCGATTTGGGGAGGGGAGGGGGGCTTTGATGAATATTCACACACTGCGTCTGGAGGGATTGTGGTAAACTACCTTTTTTTTTTGCCTGGCTTGCCTCTTGGGCTTTGTTTGCTCTGCCACTGGCCCTCCAAGCACAGCTGTGCTGCTCATTTGCTTGGCTATAGCGGCCATGGCTAGTTCAATATGGCTAATGCCAAACTATTATGTTATTAGCCAAAGCAAAGCGAGAGCAGCCCACTAGCCCACTGCTCCATCTGCCTGTTTGCTGGTGTCAGACTGGAGCAAAAAAAAAAAACTGTCAATCAAGAAGACTGACGTCCTATCGTGGCCAAAGGTGGAGCCTTCATTAAGCCAATAAAATGACACTGTGACTTGGTGTGAAGATAGTCACAAGAGATATTGAGTAATACTGAGGAAGACAATACTAGACCTATATTCTCCTGGTGGTTTATGTAAACAGAACTGAACCTGTGCATAGACCGCTGTGAGTGTTTTACTGCCTAATTGGATCATGTTATCTCGTCTGCAAATTAGTCTCTCTCTGCAGGAATCCTCCAGCATCCCGCCTACTCTTTCTACCATCACAACAGAAAGTCCAACATTGATTTGCAGGAAATACAGTAAGCCAGTACATCCCCTTAGTCCAGTAAATATTAGTGCAGAGGCCTGGGGATAAAAGCTAAGGGAGACACAGCTGGATCATAACTGAGTCATAATGAACAATCTTTCAAGTATAGCAGGCTTAACCAATCAAAGAACCTTACCTCAACCTAAGTTTCCCACTTCCGATACAGTGCACTTGCTTGGTTGCCCTGTTTTCATTAAATGCCAGTGTGGCTTTGTTTGTTTTTAAGTAAATATAGCAGAAGGTTAATTGAAGCAATATTAATGCCTTACATTTGCTAAATCTCTGCAAAGAATTTCTGCCTCTGATTCACTTGCTTGGATGCTACTCAAGTGCAAAATTGAATTCTCGCCTATTCAAGTCTTTTACTACAAGTGCCTGCACTAAACTGAGCGCATTCAGGCAGAAAGACACATTATTGAAATATGTGACAAACGCACCCTCTTGGAAAAGAATAGATAAGACTGTAAGAGGACCACTGTCTTTCATCCTTTCTTGCTCTGATGGCATTGTTGGCTTTAGTGATGGCCAAAGTTGAAGTAGAACCACATAGTCTTGCTTTAACAATATTGTTCATCCATTATGGTGCCTGATCACACAGAAAACAGAAGCACTGAACTGGCAATGGCACAGAAAAGAGCAGCTCTCAGGAGAACAATGGCATTAACCTAGTCTATGATCCACTGAAAGAGCGAGTGAGTCCATACTGAGCAACAACAAAAGAAAGGATGAGACAGATGTGGAGAGTGAAGGACAGGTAGACAAATACAACAACAGGCATGTGTGCACACAAGGACAAATCAAGCAAAAGCCAGATCAGTGTCTTGTGTGGAGCCAGTTTGGTTTAGTGCAACAGGAACTGATGAGTTAAAAAAGACAATACAACATAACGCCACTAAAAACCCATGTGACAACTGTTTGTCATCACAGCACAAATCCAGAATAGAGCAGGAAGGCAGACAGGAAGACTGGTAACCATTTCACAAACAAGCTTGGTTGAGTCGCTGCTTAATTTCCCTCGGGTCATGAGCAACGCCACTCACTTCTCCCAATGCCATTTTCAGTCTGACACATCGTCATACACCCATAAAAGAAAGACAAACAGACAAGAAACTACATCTAAAGTGGTTTTCTATTCAATTGCCAACAATATCTCTCAGCAAGGACCAGTTTCAAAAAGGAAATGCTCGGACTTCCTCAACTTCCATTAGTCTGTAACCAAGGGACAGCAAAGTTGCATTTGGTGTAGTCTGTAAAAAAAAAAAAAAAAAAACAGATATAGTTCAAAGGGTCTGTGTCTAGTGCACTAACTAGTTTACTAGCTTATTAGCTCTTACCCAATCTAACAATTACCTCAGCCTGTACCGGATTTACCTGATAAACCATCAAATAAACAAACCAGAGGCTTTTTACTGAAATAATAATTCAGCTTCAAATTCTAAATCAAAGCAGCAAAATCAAGCACCCACAGTTTAAAAGACAACCAAAGTCCAAATATTGAGGTTGAAATGTGGAATAACTAGACAACAATGACATCATTCTTTCTAATACTTCAATGAAAGTAAGAGCGGACTTGAAAATGAAATGAACAGATCTAAAGGATTTTGGTTTCATTAAAATATAATAATTATACAAGCAGTGATGTAATCTAAAGTGAAATGAACGCTATCTTTAATTATAGCAAGCTATAAGTTGGATTAAGACACTTTGTGAGAACAAAATTGACAAGACTCATCTTATTAAATCCAATAGTAGTGAACAATACCATTACCCTCTATCAATAAAATCAGCCAAACCAATTCCATATTAAAAAACGACCAAAAAAGCGGTAAAAGAAGTAGAGTTCACCTTTTGGATAGGTCCAGTCCACAGGAATGTAGAGCAATGCTGCAGCCTTACAAGAGCGCCGGCCGGTCTGATACAGTGCAGGTGTACAGCGCCACGAACAGGGAACCTGAACCATCCAACGGCACGGAAAAAGCTGTAGGGCAAAACCCAGCCAGTTCGGCCAAAGAGGTGCTCAAATATCGCGGGGACAGCGTCGTGCTTCTCCCACACCAGTCCGTGGTTGCTGCCGAGGAGAGCTGAAGCCGCGACCAGTGGATGAGCGCCTGAGTGCTGCTCACCTCTCCAGCAGCTGAGCGCTACTGAACAAAAGAGGGCTCCGCAGGCTCCCTATTCAAATAGAAGTAGGGAGAGAGAGGGAGAGAGGGATGAAGGGGGAGCACTGGAGGGGGTCCTTAGGTTGAAGTTCTTACATCTCCCACTGTCACAAACCCTACACAAAGTGACAAAATGTATGGGCCCATACCTGCTACACTGACCCCTGGATACGCTTTTTGTTTGCTCTGCGTGATAAATTACCTGACAGGACACGACACCCACGCAGCCATTAGTCTTGAAGTCCCCTGGGAGACAAACGAAGGAAGACGGTTTGGTTAATGGTTCGGTGATTCTGGCTAATACAGCAACCATAATTCTCTTATGCCTTTGTTTTCAAGTGCAATTAATTAACTTACCTTGTCTGGCCTCGACCTGAGAGTCACGTGCACCGCATTAGCTTACAGGCTAACCGATGTGCCTGTTAGCTTTTATTAGCAACAATTGGGCTTTAAAACAAACATAGAAAACACATACTCTTTCAGTTCATGTTCTTATTTTGAAGTCTTTGAATTATGTTACTTAAACACACTGAACAGAGCAAAAAAGTTCTGTTTAGGCAAAGGAGCCAACAAAAGTGGCGCTGTTCAGTCAAAGAATAATGATGCCCCACGAGACGCTGTGCACGCGAGATTAACGCTTTGTTCAGCAAAGTTGCAATTTAGACATAGTATAGCTGGGACGGCTCCTAATGTATTTTGTTGGTTTAACAAAACAGCGTCCTAATACGGATGGTATTTTTAACCATACGTAAACAGTAATGCATTATCTGTCCCGAACAAATAAAATGCAGCGGCTGCAAAAAAACGTTGTAGTTTATTTGTACCAACGTGCAAATGAAGGACATTTTTGTTTTTGCCCCGTACCACAATTAGTCACAAAATTTCAGTTGATGTGTGTGGAAAAGGGGTGTTTGCGTCAAGGATCATTTAAGTTGTGAAAACTAAACTTTCACTAAACTTTCTTCAGATGATTAGTAGCAGCAGTTGAGGGAGCTGTCTATGGTGCTAGAAAAAGCTTAGCATTTTATATAAGGGGTCAGTAAAACAACTGTTCGGCAATAAAAGTGCATTGTGTAGGGGTTATTGTCATCAGTCTTCTCCCGAACAAAGAGGGAAACAGAATGACAGTAATAAAACATAAAAATCTGCTTTGAGCTATACTTAATCATGTCAGACTCTGTGGAGGAAGTACAAGTGAATAGCCAACAAATTTTATATACCATTTGTAATTCCACAAAATGTCACTCAATGCACCTTAAGGCAACTTTATATCTTTTGAAAAAATAGAACAATTTGAAGTTCCAAAGACTTTTGCATACACAGTCACTTTATTTTACAAAGAAATAAGGAAATCTAATCATTGTCCCAACTTTTCTGGATGTATGCCACTGAACACGTTCAATGCTGTCCAAAATCGATTCGATTGTTTTAAAATCTGTCAGCAACTTTAGATATTCTGGCAAGCTGCTAAAGGTGAGACCCACAACACTAAAACCTGCCTTAGTCCTGGATCTGGGCCTAGAATAACAGAAATCCTACTAAATCCTCTGTGGTTTTAAAAATGAGCCCGATCTGAATCAACATTTGAACTGCTGCATTTTCAATAGGATCCAGTTTACTTAAAGCTTTGCTGAAAAATACCCATTTGGCGGTACTGCAGTGAGAGGAATCGATAACTCACCAGTGATAAAATGTTACTAAGGCTTGCCTAAAATTACTGTGCACATTTAGCCACTGCATTTGGCAAGAATAGT
Organism: Perccottus glenii; assembly: GCA_024416835.2. Taxonomy (NCBI): domain Eukaryota; kingdom Metazoa; phylum Chordata; class Actinopteri; order Gobiiformes; family Odontobutidae; genus Perccottus; species Perccottus glenii. The sequence goes on from CM044559.2 coordinate 13,331,775, forward strand.
ACCAGAGTCTTATACAATATGCTAAAAGTTTTATTTTAGATGAAAATTTAATGCTTAAACAATATAATATCTTCAGAGCGTTCATTGAGGATATAATTACTGTGCAGTAGGGGACAGTTAAGTCCACTTCCTGTTCTTAAGTTGCTTTCTTATTTGCTCTCAGACTAATATTGGCTCAGACTGTCTCCGAACATTAAAGACTGCAGTAAGCTAAACCCAGACAGACTCTCCAGCGGATTTGACACCAAACAGACTCAAATGCCACAAACCCTTATCAGATCTATGCACAAAGGGTCTCTTGACGATGATGATGATGGTGATGGTGGGGACGATGAAGAACACACACACAAAAATAAAGAAATCTTTTTTCCAGCCTGCCCCATTCCCTCGCTCTTTACCTTTCTGCTCTCTTTTTTCTTCTGCACTTCTCTGAATGACCCAAAGGCAATCAAGCTACAAACAAGAGAAGAAACAAAGGCACGGTTTATATCGATCCTGGGGCTTTGTAGCACAGAGTAAATGTGTTTATCTTGTGCAGGCACTACATTATACTTAGATTAAATACATATTTGATGTTCTTGCTGGCGCTATAAGCAGTGCACCGCTTAGAGACGTCCTCTTGCTGGATTGATTGCATTTTGTTAATACCTTAATTAGAGAAATAAATCCCTGGTGAACCTAAAATACTGTCTAACCGCCCCTGGAACCCAGTGGAATAATGAAGCAGTGTATGGCTTCTGTTTGTACAAAGCCACAGTTCTGAAGGCGTAACAATTGGAAAGTCATAGGAACTTCTCAGAAAGATAGTGCATCTGAAACGGAGCACTGCATTTCCCCAGATGATGCACCAAAGTAGACTGTACATAGGAGATATAGCCTGTAAAACAATGTAAGTGATATGACTGACGTGTATAGATGCAAGAGAAGAAAGGTGAACATCTGCAATTTTAGGCTAGTTTTTATGTGCAGTGTATTGATCCGTTGTTCCATTCAAATTTCAGAGTTTCTTCACTAAACATGCACAACCCCATTTGTTGCTTCAACCTTGATAAATGTTGTTCTAAAAAACTGAGATGAGCATGCCCTCCTGCTGGGTTGGGAAAAAAATAATTTTACAACTGCACTGCAAAAATAGTGTTAAATTTTGAAAATATATTACATTAGTCTCACCATTATTGTCCTCTGTTGCTTATTAGGCCATTTTCAGTTGACAACAGCTGAAAAGTAAACAACTTAATAAACAGAGTGGGGTTAGGGTATAGGGCATATTACAAAAAGCCACATTTCTTTGTGGTAGGCACTACTCTGATAACCTTGGCATTCGCTCATTACTTTTTCCAATATTGTGGAGTGCTTTTGATATTCAGTGTATGATTTGTCTTTAGAGGCAGGAAAGTGAAAATACTGCTACTAAGGGTTCTCTCCAGACCTGATTATCTTCACTTTAGGTCATAATTCCCTATTTTATTTGATACAAAAGGTCTATATGGCTTTATTTTTATAGCATTTAGTGCACTACTAAAATCTAAAGTAGTTTGTTTTTTCCTTAGAGACATTTATGGTTAGCTCCATTATTAAGAGGGGGTAAACAGAAAATGTGCTTAAAAGTAATGCATGTGTTTAACTAAAAGGGTGCTGAGGGGGCCCCCTTTTGGACTCCACGGCTCACTGGCCCACAAAAGACTGACACAAGCACTAAGAAGCAATCAACAACCTGCATGAGAAGGGTTAAATTATCTAATGGTGAAAATGAGAGTGCACACAGGAAAGGGTTAGAGAAGATGGAATGACTGAAGGGGGATGGAGAGGCAAACAAAGAGCCGGGGAGAAGGTGGAAGGTTTTAAAGCGGCGGCACTAGCATGTGAAGGAAAAAAAGACGAGTCAGCAGAGCAGAGATGCCCTAAATGAGGAAGTAATGAAGCCGTGCAGGTGGGGGCAGGTGATCTATAATGAATGGAGCCAAGGGGGAGGAGACAACAGGCCATTCTCTGGCCTTTGCTCTGTCTTTCTTTAATAGATACACAGCCAATCAGAAGCTGCCTGAGTGACCTGGGGAAGACTCAAAGAGCAGAGAATGTCAGGACTCTAATGATGCTTCCAGTCAGTGTTAAACAAAGCAGTGGTGTGCTAATAATTCGAGCCGATCCCGTTTATAACCACCAGTGGGGTATTAGTGGAAAGACATTACTGGCTGAACTGCAAAACTAATGTCTTTTGCTAATTACTTAATAGAAAGTGATCCAACTGAGTTAAGCTACTGCTCATTGTGTCTATCTGTCAAGCAGCAAACCAAATGATATGTGACATTTCATTGAGCCTTTTCCACTTTTACGGGAAATAAGAATCATCAATCACCTAGTTGCATGTCTGAAAAGAAACCTATGCAAGGAGAACATGCCATCTGCACAAAACACAGCTGTGGCCAGTCAGTTAAGGATTAAAATCAAGAGTTTTGAGGACACCAAAGTAAACCTAAAAGTGATGCTTTAGCAATAATGTCCCTGTATTGTGGAGCATATTAGTACATGAACATGAGTGCATCTAACAGCATCGTAGTCATTGTTGTTCAGAACTTTAAATAAAGGTTATAGAAACTTTAGACCTGGTGTTTAATAAATACAAACGTGAAATACCATTTGTTCTGATCATAAAGCGTCCCAAGTGGTTCTTTGCCTGTAACTTAAAGAAAAGGTTCTGGAGTGTATTATGTGACAGTTTGGACATTCTTTGGACTTCAGTGAGTTGTAGTTGTAAGATAATAAAACCCACCAATTTCAAACAAACATTAAATATTTTGCTGAGAAAACAAAACTGCAGTCAATGGAAATGTAGCGTTTTGACATAATTATTCACAAAGAACTCATGCCAGATCTGTCGAAATAGCGATAAGGAAGTAGCACGTTTTATTTCTTTTTCTATTTTGAGAGCAGTTATTTGGAATCACCTCTTGGCTGTGTTTCTCCTGGCAGCTCCTCTCCAAAAGTGATAACAGTTCTCCCCCACTTCCGTCATGTCGGCTGACAGATGGAAAGTGTGATCAAAGAAATCACACCCGTGCCAAAATAGCTGCAATATCCTCACTTGTAACTCCCTGCAAACAAAGGCGATGTGTCATTGGAAAAGAAGATGATGCATGAAGACAACATGCAAACTTTTATATTTGGTTTCACTGCAAAGTTGACATATTTTGTGCCCTTGTCAAAACAATTATAAGATAATGAGACTTGATAGAAGAAATTATACCACAATAATTGCTGGCTTAATTGAACTAAATGATAAATATTTCCATAATAAGCTCTCTGTTGAAACACTTCAACGTTGCCCATTTTGGTCCCGACATTCCATCAATGACAATCTTTTCATTGCTGAAGACTAAATTCAATTTCACATAGTGGCTATGGACAGACGAGTGCCTCCTTCTGTCTGCTTATTTTCTAAACTAAGGCAGAGCAGCCGTCAACACCGACACTGGATACACCTATACTCCCCTGAGAACACAATAGCACTGCTCTTTTTCATTTCTACCAGTTTGTGTTACCGTTTTACTCTTACAAATGTACTTTGTCACCCAGACAATCCACCTCCAAAATGGGCATTAGGAGCTTTTTATCCAGCAGCACCACACAGAACCTTGAAATATACTGCAACAATACAAGGTAAAAGATTTGAGGGGGGAGAAAAGTCGGCTGTAAAAGTATCTTTCACAGTCCAGAGGATCAGAGCTGGATGATCGCCATGGCTTTAAACCAGGAATCCAGGACATGACGCGATAAGGTCCAGCTTTTGTCAGGATAATAGCAACTGTCAAAACTCTACCTAAGATGATTTTTTTACAAATATAATGTGCAAGCCATTTCCTGGCATTTGGTTTTGCTAATGTGTCCCCAGGGAGATTGCATAGTAACATCTGTTGTTAGTGTTCTCATTAGTTAGAGGGTTAAACGCAGTGTTGTTGTCATTTTATTTATTTTATTTATTTACATTAATAAAATATGCACCTATTTAAAAGATTAGTGGGTCATTAAAAATATGAGATTCATGGGACAAGTTTTTCCAGAAAAGAAATATAATTTGTAAGTCTTCTTGCATTGCCATTTCTATGGTAGGCCAGACTGATTAAACCTATCTCCCATAGTTTTTTTTTACTACTTTCTGACTTATTTGTAATGATGTAGTACTTTAGACCAGTCTTAAGACCATTTTGTATACCATGTCTTGTCATGGTTTCAAACTCATTTTTCCTTGGTCTCGGAAGTCAAGACCAACCAAGACCACAAATGGCATATTTGCTTTTGGGATTGGGTGAAAACCTCATATCATGGAAAATTAATCAAAAATCTTGCTCTAAATCTGCCTCCTTCATCAAACATTAACCTTCAAGTGTTTTGACTCAAAAACTGAACTTGTTTAGATGTTTTAACTGTTCCCTTGTATCTATTATAGTGTATTGTGCACTGGTTCTGGTCTCACCCTGACATGTCTCGACAGCTAAGTCTGGTCTTGTCTTGGTTTTGATACGCTCTTTTCTCGGACAGGTCTTGATCTCAGTCAATGCGGTCAACACTACTTGTTTGTGGTCGGCAAATGTAATCCTTTGGTTTGTAGGAGCCTCAGCTGTGCATCAGTTTTCAGATGTGTTTTGGAAAATTAGAAACTACGGTAATAAAGCAGTAATATGCAGTGTCCCAAAGGCTGAAGTAAAACTTAAGTATTGGAGGAAAGAACTAAATTAACATTTTAAAAAGCCATCTCATAGTTTGTCCATGTTTTATTACCAAATGTTACGATTATGACGGCAGATTATGGAGGTAGTATTGTTTGGCAGCTGCATGTGTAAGTTTCCAATGTCAAAATGAATGGGCCCAGTGCCACAAAAAGGTGGTGAATGCGATTGCACTTTGATGAATGACCTATCTGCAGAAAGTCTCACGTCATCACCGTGCATTCTGAAACGAGAGGAGGACAAGGACTGACTGGGAAGCGGGAAATCAAAGTGATGATTTGGAAAATGGTCAGCAGAAATGTAAAGTGGATAATTTGTAGTTAATGGCCTAAAGCGAGGCCATTGGTGGGCCTACTTAATAGTGCAGTCTCAAAATTTTTATGGTACACATTTTTATATCAATGAACAGAAAATGACTCAGGAACAGTGAGAGGGAATGATCAACATGATGTCTTAATAGAGGCAGCTTGTTTTGTCGACACTCACTCACAGCACTTCTTGTTATAAATCACCATAATAAGGAATAAATCAGCATTAATTAGCACATGGGTTACCGACACACAGTAAGATACATAAAGGCACATGACACACATTCCCCACTATCGACTCACTGAGAGCAGCAGCAATCACCACCTCATCTGTGCTTCTGCCTTGTCAAGCCAACGCATCGTTATTGGCAATCAGTGTTCGGTGTGACTTCTACAAATTGCGTGTGCCATTATGCTCGAGACCTGCCACTGTTTTTTGTGCAACGCGAGGCTCATCCACAAACATGCCGATGACACTGATGAAGACAAGCAGCGACACAAACAATTCAATAAATGGAAGAATTAAGGGAGACAAGACAAGGCCGTATGGAACAGATGCAATGAATGAGGCTTCTATAGTCAACATCAAAAAGGCAATTGAACGGAAACAAGTCAAGCTAAATCAGTAATTTGTTGATTTCAAAAGTGTCACACTAAATACTTCCATCAACTCTATTATGTTCCTCTTTTTCCTAAACAATTTTAGTGTGTTTTGTTCCCTTGCAGCGCACTCTTCTCCTACTTTCCTCCTTATCTTCTCTTGCTCCCCACAGAGTTTCTTTCCAACAGGGGCGTTTTGAGTGTCGCCAGTCAACAAGGAAGCATTTCTGTGAGTGATGTTCGGCTGCTGGACTGCAAACACACAAGCCGTCGAGGTCCAGCAGTGATCTGCCTGCTGAGGCGTCTCCAAAAGCCTCTCCCAGGCTGCCGCTCGGCATAATCAAACCTCCAAACACAGCATGCCACCGCCGCCCCCCTGGCTTGGCTTTATCTGAAAAGACAGCGTGTGTAGATAGACCAGAGTGGGAAACACTTTTTACAATCAGGACCCAGAAAAGGCACGGAAACATTTAGGCCCAAAAAGGCTTGGTGCCCAGCTGTAGGGCCTCTTATTCATTCAGGATTGGAAACAGTTGCCACTATTCATCTATTGATGTCCACCCATGATTACCATATGCATATCATTTCGCTTCTGCCCTCTTCTTAGACTTCTACTTGTACACTCTGGCAACATAAGCCTTTGCACTCTTGTACCATCTGTTAATCAACAGACAGACCCTAACTTATTTGAACATATGATAATGTAAATAGTCATCATCTTTTACGATATACTGCCACATTCCCATTAAGGTTTTCTAACACAGTCCATTACAGAAACACAACGATAACCCCGTCCCAGCTGCATTTTATTTAAAACCAAACAATATTGCTCCATTAGCTTCCGTAGAGAGGAATAATAATCACAGCTCCCCGTGCATATTTTAGCATCCCGAAGCTCGCCACAGGCCATACGAGTCCTCTTCTTTTTAATGTTGATCTTTCTCTTGTCGTCTGGAGTCTTGCTGCAATTATTATGATGATGATAAAACCACTGTTAAAGACACGGCCATCATGTTGTTACAGTCGATCATCTGTATGATAGCTGAATTTAAATGGTGGAACGTCTTCTCTAATGAGGTGTTTATCCATAATGCAGTTCAAGCGATGAAGAGCCGGATACTTGTATAAGATAATGACTATGCAGAAAGTAGTAGTGGGGTATTAACAGTAATGTCACAGAGTAGTTTGAGAGCATATTTGAATCAGGCTTGCTTTGTTTCCGATTGTTTCCATTTGTCTGTTCATGACATTTGTAATAAAGGTGACTGTGCCTTCTTGCAGCAGCATTGCATGTCATTGTTATTCCACTCTTGTAGCTTCCACTGGGTTCATCTTTGTAACTAGGAAGATTCAGCTAATATGTAACTCCCCACAAAGAGTACCTTTTGTTTAAGTTCTTGTAACTGTCATTCATACCACATATGGAGAAAGCCCACTGGTGTCTTCCAACATCTTTATTTAAATAATGGACTGAGCCCGAGCAGCAGTCGAGTCCATATGGTTGCCTCCAGCTCTTCCTTCTCTAATGATCTCATTGGAGAATAAATATCAGCGCTCAGATGCTCACAAAGGGAGACACACCAAACTACCCACAATCCACTTTTTGGGGAGGGATTTTACCACAGCTTTAGTAAAGTTTCTTTAGTAACAACTCTAATATTCCAAAATTACATTTCCTTAAAGACACATTTTTTAACTTCCCTTGGTTAACCAGTCCATTCCACTCCTACATAACCTTTGTAACTCCTGAGTCTATTGTCTGGTATATGTGAAGAGCTGAGAATAACATTTGCGTGACTGACAATGCCGGCTGCGAGAAACAAGTCTGATGTATATTACGGCTCTGTGCTTGGAGTATTAAATGTCACATTGATAGCATTATAATCTTGTCTTTTGGAGACTGAATGTCACATTAATTTAGAAAGCCACATAAGACTCACCAAGAAAGCTTATACTACTCCTGGTATGTTTAGGTATCTCCAATGCAAATGTATAATTTGCATTAAAGCAAGAGAGCTTCAAGAGTCTTTATTTGTGGTCTCACTTGATTCTGTCGAGCTCAAGCACCGGGGAAATTACAGTCTGTTACTAAGGTAATATAAGAGGTGGAAGCCCCAGTGTAGGATCTGGAGAGACAGCTCTATACATAAACATGGCTTCTATATTGTATGTGTAAAGCATATTTACACAGCTTTACCTCCTGCCTGCCACTTAATAGGAATAACATGCTGAAAGATATGTTCATATGACTCATTGCCTATTACTATTAATTGTTACTTTTTATGTCTGTAGCATTTATCAATCATAACACAATGAATGTTAAGGGAGTAGCTTGTTGCTATTGTACAAAGTGGCATATATTAGGCATCAACTAAACATTTTGTCTTTGAAGATGGTGTGTTGGTAAAAAATAACCAAACTTAAAGATGCTGCAAACATCTTGTTACCACAGCACTTGACTGGTCAGGGCTGTTTTCGAGAACAATTATTAGTGGGTTATAATGCCTTAGAGGATTCACCTTTTAATCCAGGGTAGGCCCGTTGATCTCAAGCTCTTCAGAAGCACCACTTCCACAAAATATAGGCTCTCTAGGCCTAGTTAACTGCATTTATAATGTTTTACTCAGGCTCTAAATTAATATCATAAATTGAATGTTTTGACTGCATTCAGACTTTTCATTATGCTTCAAATTCTTGCCTTTGTAAGTCACATTTGCTCAAAGAGTTCAAAAGATGGCTATTATAGTAAAAACCTATTGGACTACATGATTGTACATATGATTGTATTTTAACAGTTATTACATTAAAAACTCAGACACCCCCTGTACCGCTAAAGTTGGGTAAACATTACATTCTTATCTTCTATTTGGATATTGACATCTTGTCTATCTGTGTGTTACTTATGTAATAAAAGTTTGAATGGAAAATGCTTACCTATGTTAGACTGGGGGTCACAAAACCACATTTTTATTGGTCTCCGAGATGCAACCTATGAATTCTTGATAAAAGTATTAATAGAGTCAGATTCAGAAGTCCTATAATACAACATAGCCATGGGGTATAGCCAGGTTAGTGTTTCTAGTGCACATGTAGAGAACATTTACCTGGTCAAGATTGTATGGAGGGGAGAGCTGACAACATCAAAGACAAGATGGACCCAGGGTCTAAAGAAGAAGAGACAGTGCTGGAGGGACCTGTGAAGGCAAAGAGGAAAAAACAACTGCTTCAGGCCGAGAATGAAATAAGAAATGCAGTGAGTGAGGGGTGGCTTGGGACCTGGTGTGGAGAGGAAGGTAAAAAGCAAAGAGACACAAAAGGCAGAAGAGAATCCACACTTTGGGGTCCTCCGGGACTTTAGCATCATCCTTTGGAGCCCAACTGTGTGTGTGTTTGTGTGTCGGACTTGTTAAACTCCACACCACCTCCTCTCTGTCTGTCAGTTTGCTTTAATGTTGCTCATGGAAACCTCACTTCACACTGCGTTTCACCTCATTTCAGCACAGGGTGTTTATCGAGAGAGCAGTCTGGCGTCGGGTGTTTGTCAAAGCTTATTAACATGCTGTATTTGCATTACAGTTAATGGCCTCATGCTTTAATCTGCCGTCTTATGCAAGCGTTTTCTTAAAAAAAATTGAATCCCCCAAACATCCTGTGACCATAATTAGTCAGCAGCCATTTCACAGCCACATTTAATTGAATAAGATCACTCACTTTTGTGGATGTTCTGAACAGAAGTGTTGGCAGCCCTGTAGTACATTCTCAATTACACCACCACTGTTACATAAAAAGATTGAATATTGACAGATTAAGCCTTTTTGGGGAGAATGAAAAAACACTGCAGTGGCTGAAACCTTAATAAATATGTTTTGGATGGAATTTTGGCTTATGCATGGGTATCAAGAAACATTTACATTGCCTTGTTTTGATTTGCGTGATGAAAGGTCTTACTTTTAATAGCCAAAACGGTTATGCTATAGGCTTCACTCTTCAATTTAACTCAATAAACATGGTCTACAAAGTAAAAACAGCCTTATTGAGTAGCTCTAGTTTGTGTATACTGGCAGCAACACGACAAAACAGTTGCCAAAAGTCTATTAGTCTTGCACAAGCACAGTAGCAGCAGCTATTCTTTTTATTGGCAAGGAAAACATGTCTGTAGTCGCAGCCATGTACCAGCATTAGTCGGTGTCACATTTATAATTGAAAGAGCTGGTGGAGGAGCTGATTGGTGCCGAAACTTGACATTACAGGAAGGAACGTGGCGTATGAATGAAGAATGGGCTTTTTACTGAGTGGAAGCTGTGCATGGTTCAGAGGGGAAGCACGCAGGAAGGAACTGTAACAATAACTTCTGCAACATGAAATTTTACAAAAATAGATGTGGAAAAGTCTATGAAAAAGTACTTTCACACTGGTATCTCGGTAGATTCCACCTTAATGGTACGCAATTTCTAACGCTGTTGGTTATTAAACAAATGATTTGCAACACATTTTATCCAATCATTACAATCAGTTAATAGCTTTAGATAGACCTCAACTGGCTTTAGGAGCACAATGAGAGAGTAACAGCATTTATCATTATCTGTAAAGATTTCTTGCCTCCATTAAATGTTAGCGGTGACTATTCAGCAGGTGCTCTTGCTGTTCCTTCCTTGCTCTACACAAGATCTAGTAGCTCTGAACATGATGGCTCGAGTAGTATGCCACAAAATGCCATGCTACTCTTTTTGATGACAGAAGACAATTAAGGATGTATGGAATGGTTTCTTTTTTCACACTGTGTAACAGACTCTGCACCACAATACAGTGAGAACCCACCTGTCATAATATTATAAAGAACTTATAATGTGAGAGTTAACGGTCACAGACACTGCTGCGTGAATTCTACTTGTCTTGAGTTTTAATTCAAATAAGACTCACCTGTCTTCTTTCATATGTTGATCATAATTCAGATTTTTGAAGTTGCTTTCTCCCACAGCCTTTTAGGATATTTTGAACCTGTCACACCAAAATAAAAAGACGTCATATAAATACAGGAACCATTACGAGCTATGGATTTCTAATACTAATCATATTTCATATTTCAATTAAGGAGCCTATATATATATATATATATAGTGAATGATTTGTTCATTCTGTTAGAGCCGCCTACACTACAACCTAAAGTGTTAGGTTTTTTCTTTTATCTGCACTCTTCTTTTTAAAATGTTTTTAATTTTTTCTTATGTTTCTTAATATAAATCTTGTAAATTGTCTTTTATTCCTGTAAAGCACTTTGAGTTACCCAGTGTATGAATTGTGCTATATAAATAAAATTGCCTTGCCTTGCCTTGCCTTGCCTATGAGTTTCTAAATCAATGACAATATGGAGTCTAAATGTATGTAACAAAAGCAATATAAGCTTGAGAACTGGCATCTCACAAAGCACACTCTCAGACACAACTATATGCATTAATATATACTGCAACACACAGTAGCAACATCAAACCGCATCTATGCGTCTGTGATCAGACTCCTTTAAGCCGAGTCATTTCTTATACACTACTGCAAAAGAAGCAACAAAAAGAGAAGCACAGAACAACACAACAGGAGCTGGAACATCTACATACACTCTAGAACCATAACTTCACTTAAAATAAAAGAAAATGCAAAGACAGTGCGTAGGTAAATCTTCTATATTCTTAATTTAGCTGTAGTTACAATCACGTAATCAAGTGTAGGGGACATAGTGTAAACCTGGAACATTAGGTGATATCTTTCAGCCAAGGGAAAACAGAAAAGTAATTTGGTGTGTGTTTTATTTGTGTTTGTTTTGTCACTAATAGAGAAATGTTTATGAGCACACAGGAGCCAACCTATTATTAAAGCCACATTGTGTGCAATTTGATTACAGTACATGTTGTTGTCGCAAAGAGGACCGCTTCATTCCATTCAAAGAATAAAATGAAAATCATTTACAGGATTTGACTTATTTATAGATTATTGTTTTCTATACAATACCAGCGCTCGCACCGACAGCATCTCCTTTACATCAGGAATGATTGTCTTTGTATCTTTTTGCACCCTTCTAATACATTAATGATTACAGCAGATTGCACACATTGCACTAATTGTGTGAATTGTCTGTTGTTTACATGTTGCCTTTAACCTGACACATGCCCCACTAATTGCTCTAGCTTCAATCCAATTATTAGCAACAGAAGGATGTTTGTTCATTGATCAGTTGAAAAACTACATTGAGTATTTTCACTCACAGCTGTTCCACGAGAAGAAAAATAAATAAAACAGGAAAATGAACTGAGAAAAGAGCAAGAAAGCCTTGAATTGGCTTTCTGGAGCTCCCCTTAACCCCTGCTGTTTCAGAGATCACCCGGCAGCGCAGGTGCTTTATAACTGTTGCAAGAATCGATAAGGAAAGTGTGACAGGATAAGGAGAATAAGAAGCAGGAAAATACATAGTGCTGTCAAACACTGAAGTACATATAAGTATGTTTTTCACAAGATGATGCATAAATACAAGAACAAATGTAAAGCGCTTGAGTGTAATTAGTGGCATGTTTCCACTAAGTGAGCTCCATTCAGCATCGCGCTGGCCCTTGTAAGGTTTTTACAGGTCGTTCATGAACTGAAGGAAAATGGACTGTGGATGATGCGATGTGATAAAGATCATGAGCCAAAAAAGCCAGAGAAGAAGCCATTACTGTCTGTGCCTTGTGCTCCTATTATTTGACGACGCTCATTAAACATCAACATCATAAAACGTCTACAGCTGGGTACTTAGTGTTTTTATGACTTTCGACGTGATGTGAGGATGTGGCGCGAGAATGAAGACACATCAGATAGAATTACACGCAGTACAAGAGGTTCCACTAAACGCAGTGCCGTGTGACACCTTACACGGTACTGCTGCAGGCCCATTCTGCGTTGGCGAGCTTGTATAATATTAAGGCACATTCATAAACTTGCCTCTCTCTGAACTGCAGTGTGTAGCTTCGTTGCTGGAGAGATGAAACAGAAAATCCAATTTCCCTTCTTAATATTATTCACAAGCACCAGCTCCAGTGTCTATGCATTACTCCAACCTCGTGCTTCCTTGCTGTAAATGCAAAGTACATCAAGTCATTTTGAGTTTTTCTTTATCAGTCTACCATTCACTATCACAATTTGGTAAATGGGGTGTGGATGAGAAGAAATATAGAATGGTATAGATTTTTTTATATCTGCGTTGGAAAGTTTTTTGTCAGATAGAGAGAAAATCATATTTCAGCAGCAGATCTCAGTCCTGCCTGACATTGATGTATTACTCTGGTCTGGAGCATTCCCATTCACCTGGGTAATTGCATTCAGATTCCAGCACCTGCACATATACTGCAGGACAAATCCAAAATGTAAACAAACTTGAAAAATACAATCATCCCGTTTGGGAAATGTGCCAAAGGGTGTTCATAAGAACACAGTCAAAGTCAATAATCTTTTTGATGGCGGATTGTGGCACAAAACAGTCTTATCCATAATACATGAGAGAAAAAAACTCAATTTTCTTTTACCAAAGCTGGTTATTTACAGCGCTGCAGTTTTTTTAGCCACTAAATTAAGAACCATGTGGTGAGAAATTGTCAGTGCTATTCCCTAAAGATATGGCATTGTATTGACACTGTCTTTTTGTCCAAAACAGAAGTGAGGCTGTGAAACGCTGCCAGCAATACAATGTTCAAGTGAATATATTCGACAAACTTTGAAGAGTGGTTGACAAATAATGTGCCTGTTCTCAAGAAGTATATTTAAAAGATATACAGACACCTCTAGACTCTCTCAAAACATTACTTCTGCTCTAAACATCCAAGTGAGTTTGGTGAAGGTTTGCTTGAAGGCGTTTGTGTTGGAGCCCTTTGAGCTGAGCCTTAAGCTTGCAGCATCTACATTAAAAGAGGATTGGTGGACATAAAGCAACTGCCTGGGCTGATAATGCCGCCAGCACTAAACCGGAATATAATATAATAACCCCAGAGGATATTTGTATTTGTATTTTAAATGGGAGGTGCAATAGATTACAAGGTATAGACCCCTTGTTCCTTGTTATGTCCCTTTATACTTTTACTGCAAATGTCAAGTCATATTATTGCAATGGAGTATTTGCCATTTTGAGTGGACAGACTTTTCTTTTATGCCGTGAGTCACAATGTGAGATTTTATGCGGACCTCAACTTCTGTGATAAAATGTATTGCTTGTGGTCTCCACAGTAAGACAAAGAATACAATTTCTGTTCAAATCCGACTAAAACCTGTTCAAATACATCTACAACTTATTCAAATCCATTTTAAATCAGTATAAAGCCATCTAAAATCAGTTCAAAGCCATCTAAAACCAGTTCAAAGCCATCTAAAACCAGTTCAAAGCCATCTAAAACCATAAAAAAGCCATCTAGAACCAGTTCAATACCAACTAAAACCTGTTCAAATCTATATAAAACTGAAATCTGTTGAAATCTATCTAAAACCTTTTCAAATTGAACAAAAACCTGTTCAAATCCAACTAAAACCTGCTCAAATCCATCTCAAACCTGTTCAAATCTCTATAAACCTGTATTTGTGGAATACAAATAAAATCAGAAGAGGCTGTTGGTAATTTTCCTTTCCTCACACTGCTATCAGAATTTGTGGGCATTGTCTACGCTTGCCGTTCTAAAATATGAAAACTGAACTGAAATGTTATTGGTATGTATCGCTAATGTAAATGCTCAGGTTAGTTCAAAGTTCAAAGTTTCTTTATTGTCCCTCTAGGGGAAATTAATCTTGCATCTTCATGCTCCTTAAAACATACAACATCGAAGGACACATCAACAACAACCTAAGATCAGGATCAGCAATGGAAACTAAAAACAAATAAATACAACGTGCTAGGTGCCATTTAGGTGCATCACAGCTGTCGGTAAAAACAACATGTTTAATCTTTTAGTCTTACAGCTCAGAGCTCTGTAGCGCCGGCCAGAGGGCAGCAGCTCAAACTCCCTTCTGAGGGAATGGTCTTGGGACCTCCTCTGCACCTGTCTGCTGTAAATGTCCCCCAGCTGAGCCTGACTCCTCCCTGAAATCTTACTGGCCACTCTAACCAGACTACCCAGTCTGTTTTTGTTGGTCAGGGAGAGGCTTCCAAACCAGGCAGCAATACAGAAGGATAAAACCGATTCAATAAAAGCACAATAAAACAGTGTCATCATTTCACTGGAGACATTAAAACTGTAAACATCTGCCTCAGGAAGAATAAAATCCATAATCATTACATTATCATTATATGTTATTCATATTTCATTTTATTATGATTCATTTTTTTATTTTCTTGCACTTGTCATGTGACCCAGAAATAAACTGCCATTGCCAGTACATTCAAGTGCACACATCTTTTTATCAGTTCTAAGCCCTTTTTGTTTTTGAAGACTTTAACCTTATCTCTGCTATTCCCAAATCAACATAACCAAGTGAACACTCCCAACACCTACAAATAAATGCTTATGGATTTTATTAGCCCCGTTTATTTTTATATAAATGACTATCACTTACTGTTTGCCATCATGACAAGAAAGTTACACAAGATTTCAGAGCTGATAAAAAGCCAATTAGTGGAGCAGTCATTTAAAATCCGGTTGGCTCCTGTCACTTCTCCTTCAGTGCAACCCACAAAACTAACAGCTTCTTTTTGCCACTAGTGCAATACAGTGTAATTATAGCTGTTGTTGTAGGCTATGAGAGATGACCTAAGATAAACGGCTGACTTCTCCACTTCTTCCTGATGGATCGCTCGTTTGCTTTTTTGACTCTGCAGTTAATTAGGCTGAACCAAGGACCCTACCTCAGTTAACTCGTTTTGCACGTCTCCACAAAACTACTCCTAAATAATCTCTTCAAAGTGGCTGCTGGTTAGACATACAGCTAACATTTCAGTCATCACAAACACACGCTGTCTTTTACATTGCTGAAAAGAAAATTGTTTAAATGTCAGAGAAAGTATGTGCTGTCCTGACTGGGTTGAAAAGAAGATACATCCGTTTTTAGGGAGACTACTGGGGAATAGTTGCGCAGTAGTCTGTCTGCATAAACATAAGTGATATGACCACAATGGCTCGATTCATACAAAAAAATTCAGCTCTTGTCTTGCTGTACAGTAGTTTAAAATTACCTATTTCACAACAACTCTGCTGTATCAAAAAGTAGGCTTGTTTCGTAAATATGTTTCACGCTCTAACAGGCCCTGACCAGGACAGAGACAGGGAGAGGTGAAAAGAGGGGACAGGAGGGGGGTGTTGAGTGTGTGCTGATGGCCAAACTCAATTTCAGAGAACACAATAGAGCTAGAAGCTGATTTCCAAAAGGCAAATTGTCATTCTGCGCTTCACCTGTCTGTGGGCAAATACTCATGGGAGGAAGCTGGGACCAGAAGAGAGCACCATATTTATGTTGGATTTTACAACAGAAGGAGATTCTGTGAGTAAAATATGTTTGAAATAAAATAGTAGGTCTCATAGGTGCTGTTGGAATCCAGAGAGGCACTCAGTTTGGAGCAGACGATGAAGAGGAAACTGGACGATGCTTAAGAGTTGACAGGACCCATGACTACAATTGCCACCAGTCCCTATAGTCTCAAACATCCCCCCTGGCACCCATCCTCCAGCCCTATTATTTTTCTATCTTTTAGATTGTGGCCGACGACCAGCTGCATAACCCCCCTCCCCTCCTCCCCATGCGGCAAAGCAATTACAAAGCTGTCTGCACAGATTAAAGAGGCAACCCATCTGACAGCAGCTAAACACTTCAACATACATAGGCAGAACCGCTGAGTAAGCTAGCACTACGTTTAACCCCATCAGACACTCAAATGTGAACATGTACATAACCCGACTGTAGTATTACACCTGACAACTTACAAACACGTACACACACATCTGACATCGCAGAGAAACCCCATACTGAGGAGCTGCCACTGTCTGTCACCTGCAGGAGACAACAACATGCAGTAATAAGGAAAAGAGCTCCTAATTGAAGGTGTTGTCTTTTTAATTGTTGCCAAACCAATCTGCTCAGGTTAAACTGACTTACCCTGTTTAAGTGACAACAGACTGAAAAAAAATTCTGCTCTTGCTGTGACTTCACACGACAGGCAATGAAGGCAACGTGAAAAGAAAAGCAAGGTTATTTTCTCTGCCTTGTAAATTAAAATACTACAAAGACTCTGAGCCCTAATGTTTGTTGTATGTTTTGTTGCTTTAAATTGGAGGTGTCCAAACTTTCTGCAAAGAGGGTCACATTGGATGAAGTACTTGTTTAAGGTCAATTTGAACAGGTTTTATTCAGATTTTAACAAATTTAAGTTGGATTTGAACAGGTGTAGAAAAAAATGAACAGGTTTTAGATGGATTTGAAAAGGTTTTAGTTGGAATTGGACAGGTTTTAGCTGGATTTTTAAAGTTTTAGATGGATTTAAACGAATTTTAGTTGGATTTCAACAGGTTTAAATTGGATTTTAAAAAATCTTTTTAAAATTTGAACAGGTTTGAGTTGGATTTCAACCTGTTTGTATAAAGCTGTCGATGCTGGGGCTATAAACAATACATTTTATCAATTAAGCCGAGGGCCGCATAAAATTTTAGCTTGTGCCATGATTGGCCCCTGGCCGGACATTGGACATGTCTGTTTTAAATGCTATCGTGTCATGTCTTCTGTGTGTCCACAACTTACCTCCATGAGCTGACCAGAAGGATCCTTGTAGTTTCTTCAACGTGGCCATATTCATGACAGGGCCCCAGAAAAATACAGTGCCTTGCGAAAGTATTCGGCCCCCTTGAACTTTGCGACCTTTTGCCACATTTCAGGCTTTAAACATAAAGATATGAAAACTGTAACTTGTAAAGAATCAACAACAAGTAGGACACAATCATGAAGTGGAATGAAATTTATTGGATATTTTAACTTTTTTAACAAATAAAAAACTGCTGCTGGAGAGAGCAGGGATGGGGATGATGACACCGCTGCAAAAGCGATGATGATTGGCTGACGCGGTCTCACTGGCGGCGTGCTCGAACTGGAAGTATCGGCACTACTTCTCGTTAATTGAAATTAAAGGCAAGAATGTTTCTGTAACATGCTATGTCCAGGAAAAAAGACTTTATCCACGTCTTCCTCAAGTAACTCAAATTTTATGAAGCACCTCACATCAACACATGCTAACACGACACTAACATGACCAAAGGCAGCTGTGTGAGTTCCAGTGAAGGAGACAGAGCCACTGTTAAAACAAGCAACGCTCGATTTTACGTGTCAGCAACAACCACTGGTTAAGTTGTTAGATGAGAGGAATATTTTAGAATAGATTAATGTATTATTCATTTTCTTTGAGAATGAACATGTTAATCTACAGAGAGAGTTGGATTGTGTTCTGTTTGTTGTGCAATAATTTACAGGTACAGAGATTTGCACTACTTAATGGCCAGGTCTCCCTTTGTTTCTTTTTACACAGGTTTACATTTGTGTGACTTAATTTTGCCTTTGAATTTTATTTTCAATATTTATTTTTTAAATGTTTTTATTTATATCATATGGCAGACTGCAATCTATTGAGTTGAAATAAATACCAAATGTTCTAAAATACTATATTTAGTGTTTTATTCTTCAAATCAGTTAATTTAAACATCTTTGATATTTAAGCTGTTATAGAACGTAATACCCTTATAACATAAAAAATAACTTCAGTTACTTTGCTGAGTAACTGAATTACTTTTACAATGTGGTAACTGAGTTACTCAATTACTTTTTGGTTCAAGTAATTTGTAACTGTAACTAATTACTTTTTTTAAGTAAGATAACCAACACTGTGCGCAAGGCACTGTATATAAATTATCACATACAACTAAATGGGGCCACAGCATTCAACTCAGTTGATGAATTTAGATCAGAAAGTACCAGCTGACATTTTACCAAATGGCTTCTCTCTATTTAACATAACACTTAAAAATGACATGGTGGTAATTTGCACTAATCACTGTGTCGGCTAATTACAGCAGCTTTTGGGGAAACCAGGAATAGGGTAAAGTGCAACCAAACAGGCTTGGCAATAAAGACAAAGATGGTGTGATGACTTTGGGTGATGTTTAAGAGAAGACTGAGAAGGACTATTCAGACAGACGCAATATATTCAAAAAATGTTGACAAGCGCTCGTGCTGCTGTACAGTGGATTTGAAGTGTCTCGGTCAAAGCCCATCCTCTCAAATTACTTGGTGATGTGGCCAAAGTAACATGGCCAGTAACACCAATGCAACAAGTTAGCTAGTTTAAAACCCTGCCTACAGGGACACCATTGATTTATTTGGAAGAATTTGCATTTTGCTATTATAGAAACACAAAATCATTTTAATGGTAGAACAACAATAAATGAATTTGAATTGCACTCTAGATGTAGCCTTTAAACTCACCTTTAAACTCACCTTTAAACTCATCTATGGTCGACAGGGGCTTTGTGTCAAGTACAACCATGAAAAATGTTTTGTTTTCACTCATAAATACTACATAACAGAAGAATAAATTGAGACAGATTATATGTCTAGTGCAATGAATAGAGCAGTAGAAATATAAAAAATTCATATACTGTAAAACAATCTTTATTCAATGCCACAAAAAAGTCGGCAAGTGATTTCACAAACACCAAACAGGAATTAAAAAATACACGTCAGAGCTAAATCATCAACCTGTCACCGCTAAAGATGACCGTATTTATAGCGAGAGTATATTAGGAGGAGTTTATTACAATGGTCACAGAAAATAATTTTATCAGACAAAAGTAATAATAAATAAAGAATTCTATGAATGTTAACCAATGAAAGTCAGACATTACTTTTCAACCATGCTTCAACAGAATTATTTTAAAAAATAAACTCATGGAACAGGCCTAGACAAAATTGATGGTACCCCTAGAAAAGACTAACAACGAATAATAATAATTAGACCAAATTCTCTCTAGAATCCCCTTGATAGTCTTCAGATTTCATTGTACCCTGCACAGATTCAAGACACCCTGTGCCAGATGCAGCAAAGCAGCCCCAGAACATAACAGAGCCTCCTCCATGTTTGACAGTAGGGACAGTGTTCTTTTCTTGATATGCTTCATTTTTCCGTCTGTGAACATAGAGCTGATGTGCCTTGCCAAAAAGTTCCATTTTTGTCTCATCTGTCCATAGGACATTCTCCCAGAAGCTTTGTGGCTTGTCAACATGTAGTTTGGCATATTCCAGTCTAGCTTTTTTATGATTTGTTTTCAACAATGGTGTCCTCCTTGGTCGTCTCCCATGTAGTCCACTTTGGCTCAAACAACGACGGATGGTGCGATCTGACACTGATGTTCCTTGAGCATGGAGTTCACCTTGGATCTCAAGTCTTTCTGGGCTCTTTTGTTACCATTCAGATTATCCCTTTCTTTGATTTGTCATCAATTTTCCTCCTGCGGCCACGTCCAGGGAGGTTGGCTACAGTCCCATGGATCTTAAATTTCTGAATAATATGTGCAACTGTAGTCACAGGAACATCTAGCTGCTTGGAGATGGTCTTATAGCCTTTACCTTTATCATGCTTGTCTATAATTTTCTTTCTATTCTCCTGCGACACCTCTTTCCTTCGCTTCCTCTGGTCCATGTTGAGTGTGGTACACACCATGTCACCAGACAACACAGTGACTACCTGAAGCCCTATAAATAGGCCCACTGACTGATTACAAGATTGTACACACCTGTGATGCTAATTAGTGCACACACCTTGAATTAACATCTCCATTTGGTCACATTATTATTATTCATTATTAGTCTTTTCTAGGGGTACCATCAATTTTGTCTAGGCCTGTTCCATGAGTTTATTTTTTAAAATTATTCCGTTGAAGCATGGTTGAAAAGCAATGTCTGACTTTCATTGGTTAACATTCATAGAATTTTTATTTATTATTACTTTTGTCAGAATAAAGTTTTTTCTGTGACCATTGTGAGTTTTTCTTTCATTGACCGAAGGGGAACCAACATTTTTGTCCACCTGTGTATTTCAGTTTTCGTTCTGTCTTCCTATGACACCGATCTTCACACTAAGAAACATCTCTGGGCAAATTGAGCAGACATACTGGTGGGTTATTTCCAAAACATATTACATTAACAGCAGCCGTAATGTGAAGTACTGCAAAGACTATGAAGAGTTTAGTGCAGCTGTTTATGGCTTGTAAACTTGGATTGTGCTCATACCAAATCACTACAGTGCAGTGCAGCTGGTAAATAAAGTTTGATGCATCTGTGCTTTGCTTGCACTCTCTACCTCTGACACCAACTATTTAGGAAATCAAACCTCACTGCTCCCCGTCACAGCCTTGGGTGATTTGGCTTGACATAGACAACAACTACAGAACGGAGGAGGAGGGTATGTCTGACGCTTGGCTGCTCAGGTTCACAAAGTGTTATTGCTGCGAATAAAATTGAGACAAGGAGATTAGGCCAAGAGCGCTTGCCTGCTGGAATGGGATTAGTCCTTCTGTTTTTCTAGATCAGTGTTTCCCTTCTTCTGTGAGTCATAATTCAAATGAGTCACTTCACCTCTATCTCCGTTCATTTCTAGTGGTTATTTATTAAACATAGCATTATTTACTCACAGTTGTGCTCATAAGTTTACTTACCCTGGCAGAATTTGTGCTTTTTGGCCATTTTTAGAGAATATGAATGATATATGATCATAGAATGATCATAGTGGTTGGGTGAAGCCATTTATTGTAAAACAACAGTGTTTACTCTTTTTAAATCATAATGACAACAGAGACTACCCAAATAACCCTGATCAAAGGTCTACATACCTCACATCTTAATACCGTGTATTGCCACCTTTAACAACAATGACAGCTTGAAGTCTTTTGTGGTAGTTGTGGATCAGGCTCTTTATTTTCTCAGATGGTAAAGCTGCCCATTCTTCTTAGAAAAAAGTTCTCCAGTTCCTGTAAATACTTGTAAATAGCTGTCTTGCATGAACTGCACGTTTTAGATCTCAGGAGACTGAGATGGCCAGTCCAGAAGCTTCACTTTATGCTGCTGTAGCCAATGACAGGTCGACTTGACCTTGTGCTTTGGATCGTTGTCATGTTGGAACATTCAAGTACGTCCCATGCGCAGCTTCCGGGCTGATGAGGGTAAATTTTCCTCCAGTATTTTCTGATAACATGCTGCATTCATCTTGCTATAAATTTTGACCAAGTTTCCTGTGCTTTTGTAGCTCACACATCCACAAAACATCAGTAATCCACCACCATGTTTCACAGTAGGACTGTTGTATCTTTCATCATAGGCCTTGTTGACTCCTCTCCAAATGTAACGTTTATGGTTGTGGCCAGAAAGTTCAATTTTGGTCCCATCCCTCCAAATTAGTTTGTTTACAGAAGTTTTGAGGCTTGTCTCTGCTGTTTGGCGATTTGTAAGCGGGATGCTTAGTGGCATTTGCAAAGTAATGGCTTTCATCTGGTGACTCGACCATGCAGCCCATTTTAGAGTACTTGGAAGCTCTGGTGCTGGAAAGTGCTCCGACCGGTGACTATGTTCTTCTCTGTTGTTCTACTGGGGGACTTATACGCTCGGGAGGGAGGAGGGAGGAGGAGGAGGGAGGGAGGGAGGGACTGTCTCTTGGCTGGCCTGGGAACGCCTCATTAGAGGCCCCATTAGAGCTGGAGGAAGTGTCTAGGGAGAGGGAAGTCTGGGCATCCCTGCTTAGACTGCTGCCCCACGACCCGGCCCTGGATAAGCGGAAGAAAATGGATGGATTGATGGATTGACTGTATAGATTTGTGATAATTTGTGATATCTATTGCAGGTTGTTTGTGAGGCTGTTGTTTTTGAGTTTCCATAACATTTTTTTTAATTAAAACTGAGTTGTAAAGTCAACAAGATATTTTTTTTTGCAAGACCAGTACTTTTAGCAGAAAATACAATGAGAAAGGTCCAACTCATACAGATAATTAAAATTGTTGAGAATATATATATTTAGCCATTATAATGTGGGTTTTCCATTTAGCCTCAGAATGGTAGGGCTAGAGAAAGAGTTAAGGTATCTCCAAAGTAACTCTTTTATTACTATTACAAACATTCAGCGCTTGGACTGCTGAATTAATGGTCTTGAAATTTTACAATGAGCCAAATAAAATTTACAGCAACCTACATTTTGGTCTCAACCCACAGAACCCTTGTCTAGACACAAGGTGAATAAATTACAAAAGCAGTACTATAGTCATACAATCTTTATATCAATATGTACTTGTATGGTATCTATAGTTTGCGTTTACGCTCAAAATCCCTGAACCAAGAGAATCACTCCTCATGACAAATCCCAGAGACCTCACCGTGAAATGAACAATGTAGCTTCTCTTGACACCGTGCACCCCCATGAGCACCTGCTGTGGGTCTAGTCATTACCAAAGCCCACTTCCTGGCTCTGTTATCAGAGGCCAAGGCGTGTGGTGGTTGATAGCACGGGCTTGTGGGCTGCGTGGGGCATGTCCTGTGGGTCTCCGAACACATCATGAGTAAGCAGGGATTCTAACCGCTGGAGCATGAAGTAGAAACAGCCACACTCCATAAATCCTCCGCTTCGTGGCACTGCACATATGCGGAGCTGCAGAGCCGGAGGGAACAAAAGGAAAAGCACTGTCCACATGCTGTGCTCAGCAATACAATATAAACACCTGGTTTATTACCTTACACACTGCTGTTTACGAACTGTTTGCTCAGAGTTGGTTTATTCAAAACTTACTGCACCAGTCATCTCCTCTTGTTTGTTCACAAATACAGAATGACATGTATTTTGTGGAGAAATTTACCAGCTGGTGTTTCCGAATCCTCTGGACACACAACAATGTGCCTTTCCAGGAGTTTTATTATACCTCAACCATCCCTCAGTTTAGGACTGAGAAAGCATCCGTGTCCACTTTGGCTCAACCTGGGAGAATGCCAAAAGACAAACAAAAAATGAACTCCCTCAGTTTGAAGAAATCTAGAGACTAGGAATCAAGGAATGCAACACTCCCTCATTGAGAGAGTGAATAAATTACAAGTGATTGTACTTTGTAATGAAGGCAGTGGAGCATATTGTGCAAATGCTCTGCTTTTTAATGATTTAATTAAAGAACCTCACTCAAACTGGAGCAGAAAATTTCAACACAGTGATGAGCAAGGAACGCTGCCAGAAAAAGGCACCAAAACTGAAATGCCTGCGTTAATTGCGGCAGCAGTCGACAGATGTGCCTCACGTTTTTGAACATTTCCTGTTTTATTACAATTAGTTGGACCCAAAAGACTGTCAAATGTTGTCTGCCTGAACTAAATGATTTACAGCCTCTAAGCTCTATCATGTCATTTCAATTTCTGAATGACATTACATAAAAAAAAAGGTTGTGTGGTGTAGTAGCTGAGCTTTCGTTTAGTCATTAAGCATTTAGTAAAGCTAAAATCTGGGCAACATAATACAACAACTTTAAATCTATACCTTCAAAGCTTCTAACTTTCTCATCAACTTAGTTCAAATTTAGGGATTTTCTTTATCAATCTAAACTTGACTCTGCCCAGTAAGAGAAAAAGTTGAATAAGTCACAGAAGCTTTGCTGAAGGTTTGTCACTAAAATGGGACAGCTTGTTGTCCAGTGGTGTTAGCCGACAGCAACACGTGCATTAATCACCAGACTCATTAAGACAATGCACAAAAGTGACCACAGCTCATAAAGTCTGGAATAGGCCACAGTGACTCCTTTTACCACTTTAAGCACTAGTCACCTCTCAATACAGCTGTCCTGTATTCCCAAAAGACATGACACATTTATGGATTTGGGTCCTCATACCTTCCCTGTTAAAAGTTTCATTGATTTTTTTTACACTGTTGTCACATCATAAGCTACATTGTTGTTATTCTACTAATGTAAAAACTATACAAGTTTACCTGGTCTGAGTTCCAGCACGTATCCTCAAGCCTATCAAACATGTACTTCTTCCCAAACTGCTTAACATCTCTGTTTAGAACTGAGCTCACCCTGAAACACAGAGAACAGAGCCAAATAACAAAACAAAAGATAAACAGGAGCCAGCGGCAGCTTGAGTCATTGCTCTAAAACTGAGTGAGTTTGACTTTAAAAACTGTTTTTCACGTTTTTTCATCTGTAGCCTACAGCCCGGGCTACACCTATACAGATACAGATTTTTATGAACAATATAAATATTTTTTGTTTCCATTTATAAAAATATCTCTAGACTTGAGCATTTGGAAAAATCTACTGGTTAACCACCGAGGCAAAGGCCGTCGGGATAAATGTACTCCCAATTGGACAGGCTCACCAATGACTGGCTCGGGAAAAACAAGAGCAATGCAGGGCCCACCTTTCCTAAAAGTAGCCATGCACGTCTCTCCCAAGAGTGTTCGATGCAAACACTAACAGGCCCAACCCAAGCCATGCTCCAGGCTGCCTCTCCCAAGAGCTTCCTGGCACTACAGTCAAGCCCAGTAAACCCAATACTACTGTTTGTGGACAGTCTGCCTCTCCCAAGAGCATATGGGCCCCAACCTGGCTGCACAGACAAGATCCAGCACAAATGAGAGCCAACGTCCCACGTCAGCCGTCAAGAGTGCCACATGCAACGGCAACAACACTGACACGCAATAAACGCAACATAGGCAACGAGACTCTGGTTCCCACCCAACACCAAATGGGTGACGGAACCAGTGAACACATCCAAGAGATAAGATCACATGAAGGGAGACACGGAGGACCAAGAGGCTGCTAAGCGTATGTCCTCCCCAGAAACACCCCTACACAGGGCCACGAATGTGATCTGACCATAGCCGGGGGAGGACAACCTTGAGCCACATAGGCTGTCCCGATACCCCCACAGATCCAGTGTGCTAAATGTTGGGACGTCAGTGGGACCCAAGTACACCACATTATTCCCTGTAGATACTGGACTTGATGAGACGGGGCTGCCACTAGCCTCTGGGCCAGCCTCATGAGCGCTCCCTGCCTCTACAAGGAAAGTTGAGCGTGCATGGCCCATGCCAGCCCCAGGTACGTCATCTGCTGGGCAGGCAGTAGTGTGCTCTTGGCCAGTTTCACAACAAAGCCCAGCCTCGAGATGGGGTGAGATGTGTGCTCCTCAGCCTCCTGGCGGGAGGGAGCAAGGACAAGCCATGGTTGCCTGTGTAGGTCAAAAACCTGAGACCCTGATGAGCCTCTAGTTCATAAATCTTATTTGTCATAAGTAAACTAAGAAACGCTAGTGGCAAAGTTGAAAATGAATCCTGTGAACACAGGGAAGAGACAGGCCTCCAGCGCACTCGAAACTGGCAGATTCTTCTTCTTGGTGTTTGTTTGTGCTCGTACAGGCGTGCGCACAGAAATACACACAACACTGGATGTAGTACCGCTAACGCCAGAGGTGGCACACTATTACAAAAACTCTGGATCTTCCATAATGCTCCTTTAAATCACAGATGACTCTGGAAAATTGTTTAACAGGACTCAGTGAAAAGTAAAAGGCTGCACTCATGATAGAGTTTTTTGTTTTTCAGAGAGGCTTCTAGTTCATAAATCTTATATGTCAGAATTCAAATTTTGCATTATAATCCTTAACATTTGCAACCTTTCTGGAAGGCACATCATTTGAATTTATGTATTCTATCATCAAATTTAAATTGCTTTTAAAAAAAAACATTCAGTCTTATTTCAGAGATCTGAATGAAAAAAAAATCTTAAGCTCTTTCAGGGCTGTTAAGTAGTCATACTTTTGCATACCTTAGCCTGCAGGCTGTGTTACCATGGTGATAAGCACAGCATGAATATAGTCAGTTACTTGGTGGAGAGACCGAGTCAGGGTTAAGCCCAAAAGTTAGTTTGCCAAGCACTAATCCTGCCACATGGGACACAACCCAGAAAGAGAGGTGA
This sequence comes from Perccottus glenii, assembly GCA_024416835.2. NCBI lineage: Eukaryota > Metazoa > Chordata > Actinopteri > Gobiiformes > Odontobutidae > Perccottus > Perccottus glenii. The sequence goes on from CM044559.2 coordinate 13,358,382, forward strand.
CAAACTCCGAGGCACCGGCAGCTGCTAAGACTGCATGAGTGTGTCAGAAGACAGCAGAGGCACCACCAGGATTTAATTCATATCACTAACGGAGGTGCAGATAATCCTCTAACAAGCTCAACTGAGCCATGTAGGCCTTTGCAGGTATATGTCTATGAAACCAATAAAAATGTAACCACTGACAACATGTTCACAATAAACAAAACTTATAGGTAAGGAAATGTTACCTGTTTTCATTTAGAGTTGATTTACTAATCCGTTCATTGCAGCCACACCAGTATTAAGCATTACCCCAGTTGTACTTAAAGAGCCTTTGTGGTCTTGCCGCAAAGTGAGCATCCTATATGGACTTTTATGGACTCCATGGACAGCATAATGTGTCCCCATGCCAGCTCCTCACTATCACAATGGCTTACATGGCAGGTTGGCAAGGTGAATGTCCCAACTGGCAACAGGCCAGTACATTAGCTTTGACAGGGTAACATCTGAGCACCCAGCAGATTAATTGTGGAGAGTGTAATTACCCGAGCTACACATGCCACAAAGATATCAGACAGTAAATATTTTCACGTTTAAGTCCAGCAAAAGCTGCATTATGGACAAACAACATAAGGACAAGCTTCAAAGTCAAGTGTGTGTGTGTGTGTGTGTGTGTGTGTGTGTGTGTGTGTGTGTGTGTGTGAATGGTGCAGGTTGTGGGACATGTGGATTGGTGCTGCTGTGGTGTGGGACCTGGGGATGGGGGGGCTCCTTCCCCAGCCCCCCTGTGCAATTTTCACGGAGGCTGGGTTTCATCAGGTTTTGTATTTCAGACCTATTGATTATCTGCAGTGAAGGGGGCACTGTGACAAAACCTCAGCAGGAGTTCTCCATCTGCTGTGTGCCAAATACAGCCCCTCTATACCCCTCAAACACACACACACACGCACACACACAAATTTGCTCTGCTCTGTTATTGCGCTTACGAGGCTATGAAAGTGAGATATAGGAATATGCTCACTAATAAAAGTGATAAAGCTCACGCTGGTATTGGTTATTTTATGGGTTTATCCAATCTTCTATGGTGAATCAACAGAACATTTACAGCACAGGCTTATTTTATACTGTGCTGCTCAGATGGTGTTTTTCTTTTACCCTGTAGGCTATGATGTGAGGGTAATGCTTTGGGGAGCCAATTGACTCACCTTTTGAGAGCACCATAGTCTGTTTTCTTGTCTTCCTAATCGATTCTTATCTCTTTGACCTGTTCTCTATAGGCATCATCACTGTGTGGAGTGATTTTCTGTTTATAAAAAATAAACGTAAAAGTCTGTTACACAAGTTGGACAACATATATACAAAACATTTCACTGTTAGTGTTATTTAATGTTCACTGTTACATTACTATTAGCCGAAATGGGCACTACCTTTAAATTTTTTCATGAGGGAGAACTCGACGACAAAACAGCCCGCCAGCTCCATCTAGTGGCTGGAGACGTAAGCGCTTTCCTTGGACGATGCCGTGGCTGTCGTAAAATTGCCGTGTGTCTCCACCGCTTGACGGCAAACTACAATCAAACAAACGGCATGGCTTTTTCATTGGTATGCAGCGAAACCCAGAGCAGGTAGAAAGAATAGATATAACTAAACTGAAACTACTGTTTCATACTATGCGCCTTATTTTGAAGACTACTTTTAAGCTTGCTGTGTAATGCTCACGGTGCTTCTGTTCTCTGTGTTTCAGGGTGAGCTCAGTTCTAAACAGAGATGTTAAGCAGTTTGGGAAGAAGTACATGTTTGATAGGCTTGAGGATACGTGCTGGAACTCAGACCAGGTAAACTTGTATAGGTGTTTTTACATTAGTAACTGCAGCTTTACTAAAGTTAGAGATCACAATCAATGTGCTTTTAACAGGGGGAATGTCAGTGGGTGTCTCTGGAGTTTCCGCAAGCTGTCAAAGTTTCTGAAGTAAAGGTTCAGTTTCAGGGAGGCTTTTCTGCAAAAACATGCAGATTAGAAGGTAATTAAAGTGTTTTTTCTTATTTACTATATTGTAATTATTACAATGGATATATTTAAGGCAGACTAACAATATGCACTTGTTTTATGCAGGAGTTCAAAGAGATGGAGACTTTTCATCAATAGGACAATTTTACCCAGAAGATGACAACTCTCTTCAGATATCCTTTAATAATAATTAAAACTTTAAAATATCATATCTAAACACTTTCTTTTTTTTTTTTTTTTACTGTATGGACTCAAAAGATGCATAGTTTTCTACCTGACATACTTGACACAACAGGACATTTTTCTAAAAGGTATTAGTCGATGTAACTGTACATTGCATGTTTTTCAGGACTTTCCTTTCCACACTGTTTATGTTATTCTTAGCTCCCCACCCACAGCTTTCCCATACAGGAGGCCCCTGCAGTGGACAAAGTAAAAATAATATTTGAGAATAGTGCTGACTTTTTTGGGAGAATAGTTGTTTATTTTTTGGACATCCTAGGGGAGAAGGTATTATGATTTTTTTAATTTTTATTCCTACAACCTTTTCATGAGAGAGGAAGTGAGCGGGGGCACAGGACAGGAGGGACACAGGATGTTGTGGTATTACACGTCTGTTTTGCCACCTCAGGAACATATTCTAATGGCCTTATTTGGTCTGGCGGTTCTGGGGCATCTGTCATCTTCAACGTGGGAAGTACACATAGTAAAGCTGATCTTTCCTCCACCTTCAAGAGTGCTTTCAATGAAACAGTCGCCTGAATATTTGTACTGTCATATGTTTTTACTTATTTTTCTGCAACAAATATGGCTTCCCAACGCCATTAGAATCCTGGGACTTTTTTTCAGCTTTATGCATACAATCAAATTCATACAAATGTAATAAAAGCATACAATCGTCTCCTTGTTAGTGAAATACTGGGGTTATAGATCTTGTCCATATAATAAATTCTTCATTTTTCCTGGTGTAATGTCTGTGACTTGTAGAGTTTCAGGATATGGTCCTCCAACACTTTCTGAACTACAAAAACAAAAACAAGGCGTGAAGTCAGATTTGTTGTATGGCCACATAACAAATTCAAATTTATATAATAGTTTTTTTCATTTAGGACATACATACTCTTTTTGTGTCCAAGGGCAACAGCTAAGGCCATTGGACTGTACCCTGAGTCCGACTCAATGGTCATGTCTGCTCCTTTGCCTAAATAAAGTTAACATTACTTATAAAATGTAATAACCAGTGACAGACAAAAAATAATGGAAAGAAATAAAAAGTACCTAATAGCGCCTCAACGCATTTGATATGGTTTCCACGGACAGCATAAAGAAGAGGAGTTCCACCGTTCTGGGATGTAAATTCAACTCAAACATTACTGACTTAATAGTTATGTGTCATTCCATAATATGTAACTGTACCCAGTCATAAGTATCAATGTCCACTCCATGTCTCAGAAGAGACTCGACAATGTCCACATAACCTCCAGAGCTGGCAAGGGTAAGGGCACTCTCCCTCTCCCTGGCAATAGTTTTGGGATCTGCACCCTAAAACACAAAGCACAAAAGGTGTGTCAGTCTATTAAGGAAAGTCTATTTTGAATTTAGATATACAGTACAGTGTCTACTTCTAACCTTCTCCAATAGAAAGTCCACCATTGCTTTTTCACCAAACGCTGCTGCCCACATGAGCGGTGTAAAGCCTCGTTCATCCTGAATGCTGAGAAGTGAGCTGTCTGCGAAATCACAAACAAAATAAGGAAGACATGTAAAAGAGCATGACATCATTATTATTAATGGATGACACTGATACCTTTATTTAGATGTGCTGCAACTTGAGAAACCTCACCCTGAGCAGCCAACTGGTGAATGGATAGTGCTAAAAATTTAAAAATAAAATGTTAAATCGAGATTGCAAAGATATATGACATAACAGGAAGTCTGTATAGCAGTACTTACTGTCCAAAGAAGCTGGACGTACTGTGACTTCATTTCCACGATGCTTGTTGGTCAGTGTGGTGGAGGCAATGAACAAATCATCATCATCTACCTCCATGTTTTCTGCAGACATTGACCCAGTGTTCAGCAAGGCCTCTTCAATAAATGCAGAAAGTTCATTATTGCGTGGTAATGGTGTTAACTTAGATCTCGCATGTCACAAACACTCTCGGTTTTTCGTTTTAATTAAATTGTAAATAAATATGCGCACATCACTCTTACCCGATAGACGAGATTGCACGACGGATGACGAGGCATCACAGACTTTTGCAAACTCATCATCACCTCCAAAGTCCATTATCACCACGGCATTTAATAAACTAAAACACGCGTGAAACTAACTTTAAAGGGTAAAACCAAACGAACTATCTATTTCATTACACATCACATTGCATCTTACCACCACTTAATCTAACTTCCCACGGGGGAAAGCAAAGTGAAAGTGTGGCGAATTGCTCCAAACTACAGAAAATATGGTGGTATGCAGACACAGTGCCCCCAGATCATCTTTATGAAGAGTAAATAATGCAACAAATCCTTAACTTGCATGATATAAATGCCATGCGTTTTGAGACGACATTTTAGCGTTCATTGTTGAAGGAAGTAAGAACTAATGTGCTCATTAACACATTTTCTATCCGGACTTTTATGATGTTACACATCACAACAAAAATACGGAAGAGGAGTCAAATTGGGCAAACCGAAGGGGTCACAGCCACCTCTCTTTTTATAATTTAACACACCGACACTATGGAGGATCAAGAAATGCAACTCAAAGTGAGACGAGGTAAAACATACGCTCTTCATAACATAATAACACTTACCTTCTTGTTGCCGCCATGAAGCTACACAGCTGCTAAAAGTGCTAGCTGTCTATGCTGACCTCTGCACTTTTTAGCGTGTTTTGTTCGCCACAAAAACCGACGATTGTATGTTTATGCGTGAGTATACTGTCTCCTGTACAAACTGTTGTCTGTCTTTTGAAGTGACTGACAAGTTCACGGAGAGCATGTATGTTCTGGCTAACGAGCCCTCTGTGGCTCTGTACAGGCTGCAGGAGCACGTCAGAAGGTCCCTGCCAGAGCTGGTGCAACACAAGGTAGATATGTAGTGGATCATTGACAACATTATAATTTACGTGAGGCTAGTAAAATGCTTTAGTAATTGTTTTATATTAGCCCTAACGTCGAAGGACTTTTATGCTGTTATTTAGACCAAACACTAAATGTAATAGACTAATATTAAATTGTAGATTTGTTGTAAAATATTAGGCTACTAATGGTACAGTATCACCTACATGTAGCATTTTGATTCAAATTCATATTTTTTCACCATGTACAAGAGGACAAAAATCGGGTCATGTAAACTACTCTTTATCTTATATACTGTAGACAGACATGCAGAGCTGGGAGGAACAAAGTCAAGGAGCAATCTATTCTGTGGAGTATGCATGCAGGTGAGCTAGGAGCTGTATGTCTTTATCTTCACATACTTCCTATTACTACTCCTAACACCTTTTATCACTGCTTTTGTTTTTACAGTGCAGTGAAGAGCATGACAAACAGCAGTCTATATTTCAAGAACATTGACGGTTTGCTCCGTCAAGCAATCAGTATAAAAGAGCAGATTAACAGCTCTCAAGGACGCAGGTAGGAGGCAGCAATCGAAGTCTTTCTCTTGTACCGTATGTGTTCATACACCATTATGTTTCTTTCAGCATTAGCTCACTGTGTTGCTTCCAATATTTTCTGTTTTAGATCATGCATGTTGACTTTTTTATTAGTTTTTGTTTATATTTAAATCCTCTTGTAATTGCAAAGTTACTAAAAGTAGTATTTTGCACTTGCCTTTATTGTATTTCATTTACTTTTGCATGGAGCTTACATGATGTCAACCCGTCTCCTAGTCCCCTTGTGTCTGCTCCCACTCATGTCCAGTCTACTTCCTCCTGACCTCTCTACAGAGGTGTCCAAGGTCAGTGTGTGACAAATTACACATTATACACAGAACATTTAGAATCTTCATTATTTATTGAAATATTTATTTTATAAAAATGACTTAGTTTTGAAGAGTGTATTACAAACCATAATTGTCATATTTGGAAGAAAAAAATCACCATATAGCAAAATTAAGAATTTATTCAATTCATCATTGCAGTAAATCTGAAATAATGATATAATATGCTACATATATTTTGCCTTATCCATACATATCATTACAATCTTTTAACAAAAACTGTGTACATTTGTGTATTTAATATAAGGATCATTTATGGTAGCCCTTCGAAAATAATACCAGATAGCTTTAAGAATTTATTTTAAATTCAACATGGAGTAATTACATAACAATTCTGTGGACTAAAATGAATGATTAAAGATGATTCTTTACCTATCATACAGTCTTAACATCCTGGTGAATGTCTCCTGACATAAAGACCAAAAACTGTTCAAATTTCTTAATGTCACACTAGAGTAGAGTCTTTGGCAGAAATCCCAGACTTTCGCGCAAGGACGCTCCTCATCTCATTGTTGACCCCATTCCATGGTTTTACCTGAGCCTGCAGTAAAGCAGATTCACTTGAGAGTGTCCTATGCATTCGAGAACTGCTTCCCCCACTGCTATAGTCGTCTTTATTGCTAGCCTGATCTTGGGACATTTCAGCAGGGGAGTACTGCAGGTGCTGATGGTGCTCTATGATTTTGGGGTTGCTGCATGGGTAAGCCATGTTATGCTGCAGATGAGACTGAGTATGGTGCATCCGTGGTTTGTCTACACCAATTTTGAGCTCACACGGCCGAGAGAGTGGTATGCTCCTGCTGCTGCCATGTTCATTCTGATACAGAGCACCGATGTGGTCAGTATGAAATTTCCTTGCAGTGTGGGAAGCTTTGACCAGGGAGTGGATAACAACAACCAGCAGGATTAGTATCCCAGAGGAGAGGACACATGCACTAGCAATGCCAGTTTCCACTTCAAATATTAGAAGCATAAAGAGGGACATTGCTGTGAGGGGAAAAAGAACAGCGGATTAAATATAAAATAACACAGGGTTTTAAATTGACATTTAATTTATTTTTGATTTTACTACTGATAAGAATTATTGTGTTTAGCTAAGTCACTTGTTTACTGCAGGAAAAAGGCCATGGACCCAGGAATGCCAAAAGAAGGGGAGAAGCACAACTCTGGGATGTGATGTGACTTTCAGAGCTGGTCATTGTCCTGCCACTTGTGTTTATAGTAACTAAAGTAGGGGGTCACAACCTCGTCACAATGGGAGACTGCCACCAGTGACGCCTCAGCACAAGCTGCTCAGTGGAACAGCACCACAGCGCTGCCAGGTCCAGCATTAAAAACACTTAAGTCATGGACGTTGCTCAAAGAATGCATTGTTCTCTCGACTCACTGGATGGACCAGAAAGAAAGTGGCTTTGCTGTTTTTGCTTTAGCTGTTTAAAGTCTACAAACCGCCACATTTAATACCCACTTTTTCCTTCTCTTAAACGCACACATATGCTTGATGGGGACATTTTGGATTGCATGCTAGTTATGAGATGTAATAGAAAGAAAATAAATTTAAAGTAAAGGTTTTATTTCAGACTTTACCTGCCAAGTAGACAGAGACACCCAGGCAAAACAGTCCTATTGCCACATGTCGCACAGCTCTGCTATCCAGAAGGAACCAGTCAGCTCTGTGGAGATAAATGTCCTTCTTGTTTATTTTTATTGCTCACTATCATAAATTCTCATAAACTTTTTTTATTACATTTTAAGTTGTTTGGTGTCAGATTTTGTTTTATATCAGTTGCTCCTCGTGTCAGTTTTAAAATTCTCTTACATCTCCTTGACTGAGAAATGTTTCTATAATAAATGCTGATTACTAATAAATGTTTTTGGGAGAAGGTCATTATTATTCATGTTGCTTAAGTATCCATCCACTGTCAGTGGGGAGGTCTTTGGGTATGTACTGGATTTCTAAACGGACGTGGGAAAAGGCCAGCTAGAGGCCGTGCTCTGGGTGCATAATGAGAGGAAGGCTATTGTGTTTAGGTTGAACACACAGGGCTTGAGAGGTGGGGGGGTGACCCGAGCAACTGTGAGCCTCAGAACCATAAGGACATGCCTTTTGTATTTTTACCATATGTTTAATGACTATTAGACTACACTTTATAACTGTTGATTTATTTAATCCAATGTAGCTTGCTATACTTTACTCTTCACAGCAACTTTTTATAACAGCTAAAAATCCATGTGTCATTTTGGCTATTTTATCTTTCTAATGCTACAACATTGCTCGCTTTGGAAGCTAACACAAAATTGTACTGTATAGAAAATATTCCAATTTAATTAGATCATTTATGCGCAGTTTTTGCCTTAAGGATTATGTGATTATTTATTTTCAGCTGCGCATTAATATTTTAGAAGCAAACAGGTCACAGGTGTGCAATAATCTCCCCCAAAAAATAGTCATGGTCTACAAGAGCTCTTTGTTTTTGCATTTTATGTTAATAGCTAAGTGCTGGGGAAACTCCAACCCTATTATTAAACTTGATACGTACCTCTCAGTGTCTTTTTCTCCTTGGCAGACCTCTGTAGAAAAATATCCGTGGAGCAGACACACGACTACGGAGCTTAAATTGAGGGTGAGGGACAGCGCGGAGAGAACCGTGGAGACAGGCAGTAGCACGGCCCACACACTGGCGGGAAGAAGGGACGAGCTGGACGGGCCTGAGTCCTTCACTGCCTCCTGTTTAGACTGCAGCTGGAAAATTAAAATCACCGACAAAACGGACATGATGGCCGATAAAACACCCAGTAAAGATAAAACTATTAGAGACCGCTGGCTGTACTTGCTCGACATTTTTATATTTTAAATCCCAATCCGCAGGTGCTCAGTCAGGTTTGTGAAAAAAAGTTTGGTCGATCGTAAAACGCAACTCTCGGCAACTTTATAAAGTTTTCACTCCAAAAAAGAGCGCTGCCATTCCGAAGTATAGCATTGTTTTTGTGGATCCAGGCAGATAGAGTTGTTTCCTGTCCAACATGGATTTTGTTCAGTAGTTGTGCTGGAGCTCCCCGCTACCCCGCCTGAGCATGTGATGTGCGTAAAATCCTCAGATTAAAACTTCGCAACAACAATGGACTTTTTCTCTTGGATCCTAGGAAACAATGCTTTGACGTGCCACGTTGGAGAGGCACAGCTCACTGACTGGACACAAAAACAAAGAGGGACGGTCATTGAGACGTCAATGTTAGCCCAGTGCAAACTATAAAAAAATCACTTGGGCCCAAAAAATAAAATAATGATTTCCAAAACCCTAATACCCTGTGCTGAGGAGCTAAAAAAAAACATCCTAGACTGGTGATTAGGCTCGTTTAAGCAGACATTGGCATTGACATCTTGATTAAGTGATTAAAGGATTATTATGAGCCATTCAATTTGCCACAGCTTTAAAGTGGACATGATAGCACAGGCTACATAGTTACAATAGACCCACAGTGAAGTGCACTTTCATTTAAAAGGGGTTGAAAAGGCAAGAAGTAGCAAGTGTAGCCTACATTACAACAGGCCATACCAAACTTTTTGCATAATAGACACCCCTTTTATTTTCATGCCACAGACTGAATCTAATTTCCTTTTTTCAAGTTGCCTTGGAAACATGCACAGTTTACAAGCTATAGGCCTACGTCTGTCATTCCACGTGCAGCTCTGTAATGAGTACCATTACTGAAGAAAGTTTTATTTGGTCTCATTATATTTGGCAATTCTCATTGCTGGTCAGTAGGCGCCTCGATAAACTAAGGTTTTTGATCCGTCATTTTACTGTTGCCTTGTATTTTTGTTATAGGTCTGTGAGGGCTGTTGTCAGGGTAAAGGTGTAACCTTTTTTCTGTTAAGATGCAGATAAGGCTGTAGCTAAAAAGGTACACAATGTGAACAATTGCTCTCACACATGTCTACTGACCATGGAGGCTATTTCTGCATTCGACAGCCTCACCACATGCTCTAAAAGGGTCGTTGCTGATCTTGTCGAAAGCAGAAGTGAGAAGTTTCAGGAAAATGAAAAAAAAAAAGAACTTTATGCGAAAGTTCTTAAATGCACCCTTTATCTCAGTTGAGTTTCTGCTTTGTCTGGTTATTTTCTTGGAATGAACGGGCTTCATTCACCAGGCTGACGAAGATCTTCTACTGCTATAAATAAGCCTATGAAGCATAGAATGACAAACGGCTCACTGGAAAATAGACTTCCCTGTAATTATTGATGTTAAACTTCTTGTATTTACATATGGGAATTTACCCTATCCTCCTTTGGATTGACTGGGCATTCAAATCCTAGAGGTAAAGATAATGACACCCTGCGGGGATGTTGCCAGGCGGGGAACACTTGCATCAGAAACACACTTTCAGAGACCTCTGGGGAGACGGACCAGGACGTATTCAGGTTCATGTGTCAATGACTGTTGCTGTGTGAGGCAGAGGAATAGAGTTGTCGAGCATGGATGCTCTGTGCAAATAAATTGTCACATTATTTTTAGGAGGACTTTGTGTCACATCCCAAAAATAGTCAATAATGCAGCAAGTGATTAACCCAATATATCTATCAAACAGGCACGGCAACTAGTTGCTTTTAATAGGTTTATGTATTATCAGGAATGGTGACATAATACATGGGTTAGACAATGTACCAGGCAGCATTATTATACAATGACTGTCTGGTAAGGGACATTCTCTAAACTCATCTTTCTTAAAGGTAATGGATTGGTCACATGGCTTTGCTGGATGTAGGTTGCGGCTTTGTGTGTCTATAATTTTACCAAACCCTGAGGCCGGTTTGTACAAAGGTGAATAACCCTGTAATGTAGTCCTACTTGACAACTTTGACTCAGATTCAGACTCGGTAAGTGTAGAACAGGTCCCGGAAGTGCATGCTCCCCTCATTATATAGATAAATGAGTTACCCACTGGAAATTAAAGCAGTTATTTGAGAGCAAGCCAACCTTGAATTTTTTTTTAAAGTAATTTAGGACAGTTTATGGAAATGCAGTTTGATTATTTGAAAACATGATAATGCACAATGACTGATCACTATGTAACTTTCCCTCTGTAAAATATGAGCACCTATTCAATTATTTTGTAGCTTTCCTGAAACAAAGAGACTCACTTGTCTACAGACTCAGGGCACCAGTCTTCTCGACTGTTGGGCTGTAAGATTCGGGGAGTGCTGCCATCTTGTAAGAACACATCTCAGGCCACTTAAAAAAAACTGAATATTTATTGGATATTTATGAAAAGTTTTGTCACAGCATTTGTCTTTCTTTGTTTGAAAGGTTAAAATAGTGTTGCTTATCGGTTAGTTGGTCGAATATAAAGGTTAGCCTATTAAAGATACACAAAGGACTCCTAAGATTAGTTATGCCCGAAAGAATATGATGTTATTATGATATTAGATAATCTGTTATGTAATTTAACCCAAATCATATTGCATGTAAAAATCTAATCATCTAATCTGATGATAATGACAATGCAAAAACCATTACATATAGTGGTTGTATCTCATTATGTAATTTCCATAAAAAGAATAGAATTTGTTTGAAGCCATACATTATTACAGTCACCAGTTCTTGTCAAGTTCATGAAACGCAAGGTGCCGAAGGTGGTCGAACTTGTGCCGTGATGCTGTTGAGTGTTTGATGGCTGATGATAGAAGAAGGAGGAGGTGTGTGTCCAATGGCGTAACAGAGGAGGCGCTGTATAGTGACACACACGCACACACACGCACGCATAGAGAGAGCAGCCAGCTGTTAGAAAGCAGCGCTCATAAAACATCCACTTCATGTGCATCAGGTGCAATCAACCTCCAACAGCGCGAAAACACAAGAGAAAATCCACAAGACGAGAGTCACGGCGTATGCTCTGACTTCGGAGATCTCGTATCTCAGTTGAAGTGGTCAAAACTCGAGGTGAACCATCAGGGGAACAGGTGAGTACAGATCATTTTGTCTAAGAAGAACGAGAAGAACAAGTCCCCGTTTTTGTTTATTTTAATTAACCTGTGAATAATGTTGCGTAAAAACCTCTTTATGTCTTATGGATAAGTCTATATTAGTGAGATATGCTTAGTAACTCAGGACCAGACGTGCTATTCTTACACACTCTATTTTGATTGGCGTCAACAATTTATTAAAGCTAATTATCCGCAAAGATCTCTGAAGCTGTGTATTTTTACTGTTTTTATTTTTAGCGCTCTATGCTAGCTGTGCTAAATGAATTTCCACCCATTGGATATAGACGCATCCCGTGACTCTTGAATCAGTTCAGCGTGCACTGCTTTGACTTGAGGATGCATTTCTGCTCCATTAGCTCCACGTTTATCGTCTGTTGTCAGTGTTGGCACTGGTCTAGCTACAAAACAAAGATGACAACTATTACTCTTGCATTTCACTTGGCTTTACGGCAGTTAAGGGTCTTTCTTTCAGTGAAATAAGCCCATAATGCTTTGCTGTATCTGCCTCATGATTTAACACAGCCCTTATAAGTTAGTTCCGCATCCACTGATTATGCCTGCATGGACTTTCGCTATTTTAGTCTCACAAAAATATGATGCAATTCAATTTTCTGCAGGTAAAATATATTGGCATTATAATAGTGTAGCTCTACGTCCAGTGAGAACATGTCCTGTCTGACCCCAAAGCCCCCCCCGTAAGGCCAATCTTAGATATATGTCTTTATTATTATAACGTTATAATAATGTATGATTAAAATAAAGTGTTTCAATAAGACCTAGTTGCTGAATGAAGCTTTAATGTGGACTGGCGGTAGAATTTTCACATTAGAGACACTCCGGCTTCAGCAATTAAGCTGTTTTCATTGCCTTTAATTTCTGTGATTATGTAATAAATACATCAGAGAAATGAAATTGTCACTTGTTTGACAAGCAACAGAACTTCAGTACAGTACACAAGCACTTACTGGATAACTTTTAGTAAAAATTGTAGTAAAATTCTTGGTTGCATCATTTTAAGTCTCCCAGTGATGTCAGGTATTTTACTGTTTATGAATCGCTTACATCCGCCTGGCTCTGAATGAGTCACAGCAAGAAAACCACTGATGCAAAACCCTAATACCTTGGTAATGCCCTACTTCTCTGCCTGTCATTCATGCATACAGTTGACTGCCGAGGCATACATACATTTCTAACAATTCAGAGCAAACTCTATTTGTATTTGTATGCATGTGCACCAAACCGTGGCCCCTGACATGACAGAGGTTCCTGATAAGAGGCATTAGATTTAACTCAATGTGAGTTCCTTGTGTCTGTGCTCAGTTTTTTCCACTGAGCCACCTGTGGGGAGTTTTCCCATGTCTCCCAGTAGTGGCCAGAGAATTAGAGGCAGCTCTGTGTGTGTGCACCACTAGTGACCAAGATGACTCTGTTGACACCTCTTGATCAAAAGAGGCTCTTTCTTAGACACGTTTGTGAGTAGGAAGATGTTTCAGAGCACAGAGGTCAAGCAATATCTGCTGGGGTTGTTTTAGTGTTATAGAAACATTATAGAAACATAGACCACAACCTGCAGCAGTATTATACGGGAATATATCTAGAATAAGCTAACACACAAAGCTTTTCCTGCCTGTCTTGAAAACCCACTAAACCACACTGTGTTCAATAGCTAACCTCGTAACGTTTGGGTGAAAGTGTGCAGGAGTTATATTTACCAGCTGCACTTGTACTTTAACATGGCTGTCAATGATACTTTGCTTTTATGAAAAGAGAGGAACTTAATGAAAAAGCACCAAGATAAAGATCTGTCTGCCTAGTTTGGACATATGTCCCTCTTCCTTCTCTTCTCACTATTAACATGTAATTATATGAGGTGGCACTGAGTCACTTTTGGCCCTAAAACCAAATCACTTAATCTGTTGCCATCTTTTAGATTGCTCAACATTGTTTTTCTGGGCTTACATTGTATTTTTCCTTTTGACAGATAATGTTTCATGTCTGACTTATCGTTGAGTGTTTATGACACAACTTTATAAGGAAATAACGGAAAGACTCAAAGAACTCAAAGAGGTGGATTCCAGCAGAAATGCCCTAGATGCCTGTGTGCCAAGCTTACGTTGAGTAGTAGCGGGCACTTGAGGGGTCATGGGAACTGGGCACCATATCCGCTGAGGCACCACCAACAGGGACATGTTACTAAATATAGAGGGATCCAATAAATATTCAGAATTAAGGGAAAAACCATAAAAACTCCTCTGGGTTTGGGAAAAGTATAGGTCAGAGGGGTCAGACGACCACTTAAATTTAGATACTGATAGTGGAATGTTAAAAGAAATATTCACGTGAATGACCACCTATAAGCAGAAAACGGATCACTCAGAGTGGTACATACAGTAACTGAACTAGGTTTATTGTTATTCATTGGTTTTGATTTTGCACTATAAGAATAATGCCTATTGTTTTATAGTATCAAGATTCAAATATTGGTTGTACAAGACAAATTTGGACAATCTTAAGCGGACCACTATTCATTCTCATCTTTCACTTTGCCGTCATCTTAAGACAATTTATCCGACCTGTCTATGCATGAGAGATGAGTGGGTGGCTTTTAGTAGTATAACAGCAAATCTATTTTTTTTTTATTTTTACAAACATGCCATTTTCCCTCTACTGTTTGGTTTTGGCTGTTGGCCGCTAAACCTTTAAAAGGAGTGCTAAGCTTTATTTATAACCCTGTCTCTCGGGGCGCTGTGCTGTTGCCTGGGGGTCACTCAGACCGAGGGGTGTCAGAGTGCGTGGACCACGGCCCTGCAAGGACCGCTATGTTTAGAGCCCACCGCCTCACGGCACTAAAAATAAACAGCCTGCTCTGACCACGGACAGTGGAGACTCAAGTCACTTCAATATATTATATCTTATATCCGCTAAAATTACACAAACGTAGATAAAAGCATGTTCATACTTTGACATTGGCAGCTCAACACAATTCAACCTGTTCAGTCGTACAGGTCTTATTTTCTATAGAAATCATTTTAATCTTCTTTTTTTGTGTGTTCCTTGTATGCATAACAATAAAACAAAAATTGTCTTTGATGACCCTTGTGTGTTCTTTAACAGGAGTCTGTCTGCAGAGAATATGGGAAGAAAGAAAATTCAAATTTCCCGTATTTTGGACCAAAGGAATCGACAGGTCAGTCTAAAGACTTCAGCACAATGGATAATGTGGTTAATAGGATATTTGCAAAATCTGATTGGGATTTAGAGCAGCATTGGGATTTGGAGCACAACGGAGTGAATTTTGAAATAAGTGCTGTTAGGAAGCAAAAGCAAAAGATTGTGACTGCACTGAAGTTGAAATAGAATTTTGACCTTTGCATATCAGCGCTTTCAAGCTGCGCTATAAAAACCACATCAGACTACACTTCTACAATCTTAATAAATTAGCGATCATGATTTTTGTCTTTTTTTCTAAAATTTTTATTAATATTGGACAGTGCACGTTTTTGCGTGTGTTTAAAAAAAAGTGTAATGTCAAGTTATAGATAGCTCTGTGTGTGTTTTTCGGTTTGTAGGTGACTTTTACCAAGCGTAAGTTTGGTCTAATGAAGAAGGCGTATGAGTTAAGTGTGCTGTGTGACTGCGAGATCGCCCTCATCATTTTCAACAGCACCAACCGTCTCTTCCAGTACGCCAGCACTGACATGGACAAAGTGCTGCTCAAGTACACCGAGTACAGTGAGCCGCATGAGAGTCGCACCAATACTGACATACTCGAGGTGAGAGCTGAGGATTCTGATGCAGAAAGCGGAACTTCTTTATTGAATAATCACATTTTGTTATGTCTCCAGACTCTTCGTAGAAAAGGGCTTGGTGTTGATGGCTCAGAGTTGGACAGTGAGGAGAGCATGCAGGTAGCCTCAGACAAATATGGGCTGAGTGAAGGGATGGATCTATCTGTGGCTCGTCAACGCTTCTATGTAAGTTCACACGTAGAACGTAGACTCTCACCCTCTGACCACAGCCCTACAAGTCTGACCACACACTTTTACAGTGAGCAAACTTCAATGGAAATGACAGTAAAGATAGAGAGAGTAGTAGCCTACAGACTTTCTATTTCCTATGTAATTGGATGAGTAGACATCAAGAAAAGATGTGTTGATGCTATCTATAGTGGTTTGTAACAGTGTGTGATGCATGACTAGAATGTACGTGTTTTCAAATGGCTAATTTTCTAATTTATAGTGACTTTCCCTTCACCACTGGTCAGGGAAAAAAGATAAAATGTGCTTTCACTGACATATTTCTTGAGGAATATAGTTGTTGTGATATTTACAATCAATAAATGAATAATGCATGCCCCGTTTTGAACAACATTGCATTATACTTTACTTTCTTATATCTAACATTCAAGGCTCCATCACTGCTCACACCAGAGGCCCAGTGCCTGGTGTCATCAGGCTGTGACAATGGCCTCCCCAACTCCTCCAATATGGCCGCCCACAGACCCCCAGGCTTTAAACCTCTAGGCTCCAGATCTGGTTCTGTCAGTCCAGCTGGGCCACACACACACAGTGCCTTCATGCCACACTCAGGTAAAAGATTCCTTATGAATAAGTGCTGCAGTTATTTACACATGCATGCAACACATATAATGATTTCATAATGTGTTTTTGAGTAAATGTAAGGCCCTGAACTGAATGGCATTAAAATAAATAAAATAATTGGCATAAAAATCATTTACATATGCACACATTTACCATATGTTTGACATATTCAGATGTTAACATTTGTTGTGCCTAAAGATAAGAGTAAAACATTTAGCAACAATGAAAGGCTCCTCTCTGTGTTATTGTAATTAATAAAGTATAGCTGTGAGGTCTGAACCTTCCCCTGGGCCATGCAGCTGGCTGTGAACTCACAGGAAATGTGTGTATGTTTGTGTGAAACTGGCCTTCCACCAGTGTGTCAGTGGCTTTAACTAGTTCTGTGGTTTCTTTACAGAATCTATCACACCTGCTTGTCATTTTTTTATTCTATCCATATCTTTGCACACTGACATCACAGAACTAAGCCACACACAACTTAAAATATAGGGTTTTCTGGTTTTCAATCAATTATTTTTTTCATGTGCAAAAAATTAGGAATGTTACCAATAACTTGTACACAAGGGTTGTCCCGAGTCAGACCAAAAGAGGAAGTTATTTTATATCACAGATGGAGACTAACACAGAGGTGAGGAAAGTATTAAGCTCACATCTCTTTTCACTTCCTACATCTCTCTCTGGGGCTACCTCATTGGCAGGAATTGGGTACTCTGTTTTTACCCATGGCAACCTGAACCGAGCACTGGAGATGAAGAGCCCCCCTCCTCCTCTGAGCCTGGGTCCTGACGGCCTTCGTGGGGATGCCGCCAACCATGGCATGGGGCCTCCTCGCATCAACCACAACTCTGCTGTGAGTTCTGTGACTCTTTCTGACCATATAAAGGTGTCACACTGAATATCAGTCTGTAATAGGCAAGGCAAGGCAATTTTATTTATATAGCACAATTCATACACTGGGTAACTCAAAGTGCTTTACAGGAATAAAAGACAATTTATATTAAGAAACATATGTTTCTCAAGGAGCTTCTCCAGACTGTCCTAAATGTAAACAACTCAAAGGGACTAGATGCCATTATCTCAGGGAGTGTAAAGAGATTTAAATGTTCTGGCAGTATGCAGAGGAATCAGTGATAGGGCAGACTCTCGCCACACACAAAAGCCATATTGTCCAAATGGGTTGGGGGTGGTACCCCTTCTGTCAAATCGTGAAGATCTCTGGTGTCTGAGGTGGTAACTCTAGAGAGGTTGAAACAATGTTTTAGGTGGAAAATTGTATATATGTATATGTATATATATTTAAAAAAAGAAACCGTTTGTTCTGTGCTATGTTCAAAAACCTAATAAGAACCATAAAAAGGTGTCACACTGAATATCCAAAGATTTTCAACTTGCATGAAACAACAGTAAACTGGGTACAAATGTACAAATGTAGATGCAAATCAAGGATAGTGGTTGGTATAAGAAGTTACTAAATGCTGGTTCAGACAACTGTACCAGGCAGAATTTCTTACAATTGGTGATATTTACATTATCTGATCAATGTTTTCATTTTAATAAGCACTTTTTGTGTATCAGTGACATTTAGACCCCCTCTTTATGCCACTAAAAGATTCTTTAATTGAATAACACTCACATCTACCTAATGCACAATCCACATAATAAATTCCTTTTTAAACATGTAGATTAACGTTAACCTCAAAAAACAGGGCCTTTGATCTGTGTCTCACTGCTGTTTTCTTTGTGGCCACCAGAGGGGTCACTTGTACCAGGGCTTACACCCAGGCAGCTCTATTGTGGCTATGGGCAAGACAGGGCTACTGGGCCACAGTTTAGGAGGGTACGGTCTGCCCTCTCCTGCATCTGGTAAGTTATCTGAGAATCAAATAAATCTCCTCTAGCAATAACTGTAAAAGGAAATTAAGCTGTAAGTGCAGATAAAAAACAGGATAGGCTGAAGATTGTTATTGCCTGTACCTAAAAGATGTCTTTAACGGCCTTTTATTTGATTGCAGAATACAGCCAGTCTGGATTTTTTCACTCTGTTAGTCTACAACGAGCAGCAATGAACCCATGGCAACCATCGCAGCTGCCTCAGGAGACCCATGGGAGTCATATAAGTCCAGGGTAGGAATGTTAACTCACCAACAAAATATAAACTTATTTAACAGTTGAATTTATTGAGAATCAACAATATTCACTTTATCACACATCCTCCAAAACAGTGTACTGAGACTCGCTCTTCAGTATTGATCTGCAGCTCACTCATTTTTGAAATCCAGCCACGTACACAACTCAGCATTTTTATTAAGATCTGCATTGGAATTAGGATGTAGTTTTGTTTTTTGACTAATGCTAGTAAATGTATTAATAATATAACTGTTCATAAAAGCAGTGTTGATGTTCCTTTTGTCTTCTCTTGCCGTTCCCAGGATGTCCAGTGGAGGGTGCTCATTTCCTTCTCAATCCTGCTCTTCGACCTCTCCGCACTTGCCCTCCCTGAACCTCAGCATCAAATCAGAACGCACCTCTCCCGAGCACATGTCCTCCGCAGCCTCCCCTCCTCTGCTCCATCTGAAGGAGCGCCCCCCGATGAGCGACCCCGACTCCACTCGACCAAGCCCTCCACAAGTTCAACCGGCCAATGAGAGGAAGGAGTTCCCCGAAGCCTCCAGTTACTCTCACGAGAACGAGTTGCTCAGGCCTATAGAGATAAGTGACACTTGGCAGAGATAGCTAGATCCCAGCCACGCCATTGTTCTTACATGGATGCAGCATATTAAGACAGGGCCCATTTGTCCCCAGTTTGGACGTGACACATAGAGCTGGTCTCTCTTGGGCAATGCAGAGTTTTCCTTGCATCGTGTTATTGATCCCATGAGGAAATAGATGTATACAACAGTTTTTTAGTGTTCTGTGCTGAGTTAATATAAATGGAAGTACAATGTCTTTATTTCTAGTATGTCTTCACAGAGGTTTGTAGAACGCAAATTAGTGGGACCAGCTCAAGTTATCCCTTAATTTAAAACCCAACCTGGCCAACCTAGATACAGATAACCCACAGTAGGAGAAAGTATACAGTAAAATATCATATTTGACTATTGTACTGAAAGTGATCAAATGTGCCTATAAAAACAAGCTTTAATAATATCAGGGATTGTTCCTATTTTTTGTAATAATTTTAATACTTTTTTTTAATGTAGTTGATGCCAGTGGCGTAAAGAAATATGTTTTTAGTTGGCTTTATTCACTTGACACATCTACTAGATATTACTTTCTAATGATAATTGGGTGATCTATCACACATTTTATTTCGAGCTATTTGGTTTTAGGCTGATTTAGTTGACGGGAACATTTTAATTTAATTATAATTCATGTGGGGACAGTTACAAAAAGGTTAAATACTTTCAAACTTGTAATTGCATCTATATCTGATACATTACTATGTGTTTAGGTTTTACAATGTTATAACTTTTTGTAAATGGTGAAATAAAGATTTGAATTTCTACTGTTTGGCCACAAGAGGGAACCTGAGTGTGTAAGTGATGTGGTTCAGATGAGGAAAGCTCAGCCTTAACTGTATGTGGTAAATGGTCTAAATGAACCTGTGTGACCTGACATGGGTTGAACAGACGTCTTCAAAGATAAATGGAGCTCACCAGCTCCTTTGTAATCATAATGCTGTTCTATAGATTTCAGTTTTTAAAAGGTTATCAGTATTATGTGTGGGGTTTTATATCATTGCTGTATGCTTCACAGAACAGTCACATCAGATGCGATTCCTTCAATAAAAAAGTTTGATTGGTAAACTCCTTTTCAACACAGTTACATCCTGTTTGTCTTTGAGGTAAATTGTGACTCCTGGTGTAGCGGTTTCCTTTTTATCTGAAGACATAAAATGATGTCCTCTGTGCAGCCATCACGCTTTCATGTGTCCATTTATTTAGTGTTATCCACCTCTGTTCCACACACAGCCTCATTATCATGTCTGGCTCCTGTCAGTGCAACTCACCATGCAGCAGCCAAACGAGAGGAACAAAAATGGTCCACTTAAAAGACCTTTATGTCTTCTTCAGAAATACATTCTGCTTTTCTGTCGATGGTTATGGCAGAGCGTTTTCTTACCCCCATGATCCTTTTTCTTCTTTTTACTTCATCTAAAAAGCCAAAAAGGGGACCAGAACAGAGTAGAGGCCTTTGCCATCCCGGTCCATTTCTGTTGTCTCCTCCATAAATGAAAAGAGTCTGACTGGGGTCATGTCTGGGCTGCTCCCCCGGGACCAGGACATGTCTGGGTCCCACACACACTGCCTGGTTTCTATAGTAACTCTAGCCAGCTTGATTTGGCCCACTTCAGTCCACAGAGAAGACTAAGGGGCCCTGAGGCCTCCAGAACAGATGCACATAATTAATGTAATTATATAGATATGTCTGCCCGGTCATCTCTCCGTTTATTAGGCCAGACACTCTCCCACAGGAAGTGGCCATAAACGACAATGAGGCTACTTATACATCGAGTGCTAAATGCCAAACATAAGACAGAAAAAAATACTGTAGTTAAAAAAAATAAAAAGGATCAAAGTTAATGTTTCACCTTCTACAGCCATCATTAAATTCCTGGGTGCACACACCAAGTTTTGTCACTTCTTTCAAAGCTGCATTGTGATTGTGCCAATATTCTTTGATTAAATGTGTGTCAGAAAAACACATGAAAAGCTCTGTTTTTCGGCTGGACAACCAAGTTGAATGATTTCACCTATTAATCATGTCACATCTAAGATAAAACACCTCTCCAGACTGGCACTAGTGAATTTTCAGACATTAATGGATGGCCAACCTGAAACGTTATGGTTTTACAGATCTAGGTTTAACGCTCAACATATTTTTTCCAGAAACTCTTCAAATACCACAGCTTTATCACTGGATCAAGTATGCTCCAGGCCTAAGGAGCACTGGGTTCATATTTATTATCAGTGATTAAAGAATACATTTCATTGGAGGCTGGGGTCAGAGTTCAAGTCCTAACACAGAGTGCAGACACTATTGTCATGCACAACTTTTGTCAGACAGCCCAGTGATTTTTAAAGGACAACTTTAGTTGAGATCTCCCACGCTCCTGAGCAGAGGCAGCATTAATTTAAGACGTATAACTGGCACCAGCTTGAAAATTATAAATATATTTTTTATTTTTAAGCCACGTTAATAAAATCTTCACATCACAGCCAAAAGTTTACACACCATGCATTCAGAAAATATAAAGGAACCCGCATCTCAGTGTGGACTTTACAGCATAATAACATCAGTGCATTCAATAACAACATAACAGATTATACTAATAATAATGGGCTTGATTAATTAAAATGTATATTGTGAATAGTGTTAACCTCAATCATTAAACAGAACCTATCCACTTCTCTTTCTGAATCTTATAACCAGGGAGAAGATTTCATTTTACACTAAATCCCGGAGGCCCTAGGCACTTCTTGAGATAATAAAAACACTATGTCGTGGCCTTTAGACTTTTGTACAAACACTCTACTTCAGTCAGTCCGGTGTCACATACAATAGGCTGGATGTGACCTCTTTCTACAATTAAAACTTTACAGGACATTGAAAACAAACATTTAGCACTCTTGAATCGGTTTCTTTAGGAGGGACTAGGAATCCCTCTCAAAAATATATACACAGGGATGAAGTGCTAAGACTTCCCCTGGGAAATATTAGATATGTCTCTAATAATGCAGCATTCAACTGTTCTATACCAAACAATTCAGAAAACACTGGTAAGATGCTTTTGAAAAGCTGTAGAAAAACATGTGTTAGTAAAAGAATAGGCTGTCATTTTGTATTTCTGACCAGTGGCCTGCTGGTCACTAGACAGTTATGTTGCAACAGACAATAACTGTCATCTGTCCCTTCTCAATATCTGTGGGTGCGTTACAAAAATGTCTTATTATATCTTGAGCAGCTAGGTTTGGTTTGCCTTTACGATCTTGTATTCGTAGCTTTTAGCTATGCATGAGGTACTGGTGGAAGTAGATGCCAAACAGAGAGCTGATGACTTGGCAGGCGGCCACCCACCAGGTGAGGAACGCAAAGAACCCTCTGTAGAACAGTGGTGTAAGCACCGTTCGCAGAGCTGTGAAGCTTTCGCACAGACGAGCCACTGTGGCCTGGATGTCCTCCTCCATGTACTCTACACCATCTTCATCCTCATCCAGCCCAGTGGACACCACAGGGGCCGCTGTGGGCAAGACCAGTGCCGGAGTCACACCGGGGATCTCTTCTGCTCGAGGGCTCCATGAGAAGTCTCCTATTCATTACACAAACAGAAGATAACTTGGAGGATTTAACTTTTTCCTCAGTGGCTACATTACCACAATCATCTTTTTTAACCAAACTGTCAACGAGTGTAACCTCTGTGTCACTCCTTTACAGTAGGAGTGCTCAAAACAAATAATTAACAGTAAAGATCTAGTAAAGTACATTCTCTAAAAACATCTTACCTAGTGCCTTTAGTGAAAGAGTAGAGAAGAGGATGAGGAAAATTGGAACGAGATATTGCAGAGTTACTATTGTGAGGTAACAAAACACACGTGTGACCTATGAAGAGAAAATTTTTATTAAATAGTTAATTTATTTAAGTTAAAGTTAATTCTTAATTTCTTTGCAATATATGCCTAAAATGATCTTATGTTATAAAATCTATTTTTTTAAAAAAATAAAATAAAATGTTGGACCTTTTTCTGTATATCAATAGCAGCAATACGGCCTGCCTCCCTTTTCATTTGGTCCACCCACTTCGGAGCCAGATTGAGGTAGGCCTGCAGGTGATAACGGGTCAGGGCCAACCGCAGCACACACAGAACAACAATGATCCATAAACGCAAGCTGTCGAAAGCTGAACTGGACACTCTGTACAAAGAAACAGAGAGAACTATAAATGAGCTCTGCTCCTGTAACAAATAAAACTAACATTTCATTGTACTCACAGTGTGATAGTAGTCTTTCCCATTGGTGTATTGGCCAAGAAGTCCCTTGCAATTGGTTTCACCCACAGAATCAACACAATGAGTGGTGACATAAAACTCATGTGAAGAAGAATCCTGAAACAGATTATTTATATACAGCATATTACTTATAATGCAGCAGGAAATATTTTTATATGCTAAAGAAATAAATATATTAACTCTTACTGGATCAGTGGTCGTTCTGAGTTCATCTGGACAGCATCAAGATGTGTCTGAGCCAGTCGCAGTCCAGGGAAAGCCAAAAGAGCACCAATGTAAGCACACACAGCAGACAGGCCGAGCTTCACGGTCAACTTGGTTACTGGGATTCTACAGTAAAATAAAGAAGTTGTATAATATAATCTTATAAACTACAATGAAAATAGTAATTCTAATGCTGGATGAAGAACTTACGACCAGTCAGCAAAGCCCTGCTGCTTGGCAAAGACTTCCAAATTGTTGAAGAGGCTGTTAAATCCCGGTTCCAAACCAAACTCCAAATAATCTTCTCTGACAACCAGCACCAACATTGCCACCAGCAAAGACAGAAAACCAAAGGCAAGGCACACTGAACGCTCGCCGCCCTCCTCAGAGCGAAAGTAGTGGCTCATTAAGGTGTGAAGAGTTTTTCTGAAGGTTAAAGGTTAAGAATTTAATCTGAAAAAAGAAAACGGCAGACTCTCTCTATGTTCTTAATCCTTCAATTCTATTTTATAAACATCACCAGAAATGTCTTGACGTTGCAATTAGTTTTCAGATTACTTGTTGAATAAATTCCTTTTTTATAATTAAAAGGATACAGACTGAAGAGAACTGTTAGGACACACCAGATGACCCCAATATTGATCTCTTTGCTGGCATCTACGACACTGTAGTAGCACTCAGTGAACAGGAACACACCAGTTGCATAGATAGCAAAATCTACCAGCCACTGGTACTCCAGGAAGAAACGCAGCACTGAAAATACATATATTTAGTCAAAAGAAATGTCTGGTATCTGTTAATTAGACCCTACATTTTAAATAAAGTTTGAAATGTGCATACACCTAAGCAGAGTTTGTTCTAGCACAATGTCATTGGCTTTGTGTATTTTACCAAGGGCATCAATGACACCAACTGGTGCTTTCTCCAGATGAAGGTCAATGTCTTTGGGTACAGTCAAAGGTTTGTTCTCTCCATTCTGTCTCCTGGAGCACAGACAAAAGGTTATTAGGTCTATACTCAAATAAGAATATGAAAACAACAAATATAGTCCTGGGGTGACAGTGGCTCAGCAGGTAGACCACGTTGTGGTCTGTAACTAAAACAACCCTAACTTAACCATTAAGTTAGAAGGAATTGAAGTGTCTTTTGGCAAGTTACTGAACTCTGCAATGCCTCCAGTGTTTGAGACACTGCTGTATGAATGTGTGCCAGTGAGCGAATGGAAAATGAATGTAAAGTGCTTTGAGTGCCAAGATTGGTTAAAAACCACTAACACAATTAAATATAGGTGGTTACAAAAATGTCTTCCTCTTGAAATCTGCCATGTGTCCCAAGTTTGACTCCAGCAGTGCCAGACCCTCACCTGTCTCTCCTGTTCTGTTTGGGCATCTGCTTTCCTGCCAGAGCACACAACTCTCCCTCCGACGGGTGTTTGAAGCGGAACAAACTGTGAACAAAAACAACACCAGGTATGTGAACAACAACGTAATGCATTTGACTGTGACTGGACAGTGTGACTGACATTACCTGCCATTGCAGAGAAGCCATCGTGCAAATGAGCAGTGTGGAGCCATCCTCTGCATTATACTGGCAGCCAGCAAGCTGACCACCAACTGGATTCCCATCAGCGCCTGTAAATGCACAAATACAAGCCCGTTAAAGCATAAAATCCAACTTTAGAGATAACGATTATCAAGACATGATCTTACAGGGTTGATCTTACAAGTTACAGAGTCTTTCCTTGAAAGGAATGTTGCAAGAGGTCGGTACAAGCTCTGCTCTATAGTTAACACGCTATATGCCGAATAGTAAAGTTACAGTAAAAATATAAACTCAATAACCTTTAAATTGAGAAAGCCATTTGTAAATGAATGAAAGTTCGCAAGTGACTGTTGTGCTAAATTTAGCTCAACTTCACCACCTGTCAGTGCTGCTGCAATGGCTTAGTTTTAGCTAGCCAGGCTACATTAGCAACATTTGCAAAGAAATTCAAACCACCGCTAAATGCAAACATTCAGACGTTAAAGCATGTAACAGTAGATAGGAATAGATACTGCACTGTGATACATACCATTTCTTCTTCCTGAGGTTACTAGCTACAAACCCCTGCAGTTACTTCACATGAAAGAGTCGTAACAGCTGAATCCACTGACATGTGAAACTGCCTATGTCCCGGATGTACAAGTCTTGCGCTGCGTTCATGCGTTTTTCAAAAGCTGGAAATTGTAAACTTCTAAACAAAAGCGCCAATGTGACACTTTCCACCGTACCAGACCGTATTCTGCCCATAACCCCAATAATATTTTGCAACTTGTCTTTATTCTACGCTCTCATTGGACTGCTTCACTTACTGTCGATACACGCCAGTAGCCTATCTTCGGTTTTAGTTATGCATGTTCATTGTTTAATGCAAAGTAAGCTGGGCATTGAATATTTCACGTGTTAGGAAAGGCATCGAAGCCATCATGGGCCACATGTCTTCTTGCAACGCACTCAACTTTGTTGAAGCTTGAAGATGAAATACGTCTTGCATTTTGCGTGTCATTTTTGGAAATTATAAAGTAAAAGTCATAAGATTCGTGTTATTAAATACAAAACTAAGCGGGACACGTTATACATTTAAATATTAATCAGCATGTTTCCGTCGCCCATGTCTTATGGTTTGTTGCTTTTGCTCAGTAGCCTTGAATGCCCCTGTGACATCCCTCTAATGATAATCTCCAGGTTTTATGCACCTACCATCATGTAGCTTAAAATTTCATTGGATGAAAACAAACATTATGCAAATGCTGACGGTTAAAGTCTCAGTTATGCCTCCTTCTGGCATTTGGCACACACACACACACACACACACCTGCACAAAAGCAGGGAGAAGGAACACATGACCACGGAGCAGCCTTATCACAATGCAGAAAAGTGTTTCAATTTGATAAATCAAAATATTCACTGCATGATAGTACAAGTTTATGTCTTTCATGTTTGTGTGGTTTATTGTTTGAGCATGTAAGTCATTAGGTGAAAAGACAGTGCCTAATGTGTGGCATGCTTGGTCACACAGGAGAAAATGGTCACACACTCCCTGGCCTGGATATGCATTATAATGTCAGCTCATCCTCTGTAAGCAGGAGGCCCATATGCCTCCAACAGAGCAAAATGTTTCCAGCAACATGGCTTCTAAAGATCTTTTACCAGAAGCCATTCACAGGATTCAAATCTGCATTTAGCATGTGCGTTCATGTTGTTTGGGTGGTCTACTTCTGGTGAATTCTCAATTTTTGCTAATTGCATGCACCCCTTCTGCTGCAGATGGGTTTGATCCCTCGCTCTGTGAATTTGTTCATAGAAGCATGATGCTTCAATGAGATGTGTGAGTTTGTTCAAATGAAGCTTTGTGCTGTGAGGCAGCAGCGTCTCTGGTGGCCATCTAAACACCAAAGAATGAGACTGTAGTCACAGACATTTCATTTCTGATAGGGCCTCAGACTCAGATTTAGTGATGCAATTGGTAAAATATAAGTGAAGTGAAACACATCTGGCCTTTAGATAGATGGGTACAACATAAAGACACACATTTTTCATCAATGTAAGTTTAACCTAAAGTGCAGTAACTGACATATTTTTCTATTTAACTCTCAATTATGAACATGTTTTTATCATTTCTGTGGTTTTATGTGAAAGTATTTTAATGTTAAAACAAAAATACATCAGATTTGAAAGATTTCTTGAGCATTTTTTCTAAATCACTGGGATGCACTGCATGTCCACAATGTGACAAATTGTGTCTTTATTGCACTTTGGTTTTGTTATAGCGCAATGTATTGTAAATAATTAGCACACAACCAAACAAGACTAAGAAGAGACATAAGGTACTGTATTGTGTGCACACATATTTTAAACAACTACTAATGTATACATGTTAAAATGTTTGTACAATGATATGTTATCAGACGTGATGGTAATAGATCAGATCAGAATTAAAGCTCATAGTTGATATACATGTAAGTTAGTATATGTATGTTGGATTTTTGCCTTTTCTAAAAACATGTTTTTCATTTAGATTTGTCTCATTTTGTAAATTTGGCATTACTGTATGTTGCCACCGTCTGTCCATCTCACAAAACACTTGTATATTTACATCTGCAGACATACTTATGATAGCTTTACTCACAGAGTAATGTTTGCCATGAAATTTCTCACAGTGATGATGACTTTTATTTTCTGTTCTCTCTGTGTAACGGTAAAAACACTTCAGTCATTACGTGTTAGAAAGAAAGCTAATCCCTGTGCCATGTTAGCCATCTGTGGCTGAAGTGCTGGGCCAGAAATTACTGTCTAAAGTGCACACAAATAAAATGCTAATTCAGAGCAGGCTACAAATGCCCCCCCCCTGTCTGTGGTCGGCCTGGGGGGCCTCTCAGTTCCCACAGCACGTCCCTGTGTCTGTCCCAGTGGCTGCTGGGATACAGGCGGATGCCTCTGAGCCCACAGAGAGGACGCAGCCCTCCCATTGGACTGGCTTTGTTTGCTCAATGCATGCTATTCATCTGCTGATTTGAATATATGCAAATGTTGCAGTGGTGCCCCTTCAAAGGATACTTCTAGCACCGCGGCTTTCCCATCTCGTCTCTTATTCAAGTTGCCCGCTCTTTTGGCTCTTTGTCTTTCTGTAATGTCTCCTCTGCAGTGTGGGAACTGCTGTGGGAACCAGCCAAGGCAAGACTCAACTAACATCAGGGGCTTATCATTTATAGGTTTTTATTCACTGATGGAAAAATGTATAATTTACAAATATATCATTTTATACAAATAAGATTTTTTTTTTCTGATCTGTCAAAGCCTAAACACGTGATAAGGTGCGTGACCTGACAAATGTTTCAGTTACTTCTTCTAATATAGCATATACAATAAACATGTATTTCTTGCACAAATCTACATGTTACCTGTTAATTCCATAGACATATTTATTCAAAAGGTAATTAATCACTGTTGCCATTTTGTTGTTGTTGTAGCAACCTTAACAGTAATTAATAAACTGGTTTACACTACACATTTATATGTCACTACTCTTTTGAGTGTCATCTAAACTTGCAGTCATCTCTGGTGGTATATGTTAATCTGACCCTTGACCCTGTCCTCATACAGTTTGTGGGATCTGGACACAAACCACTGCACGCCCGTCTCCTTGACACAAATGCACCTCTGCTAATTTCATCTCGCTGAAATGCTTCAGATCTCATGCATAGTACAGTGTGGACAGATGGGCGCTGCACGTGCACACTAAAAGACGATCATCCATTGTAGTTTGACTCTGAAACAATTATGTCGCTCCTCTTTCAGTGCCAAGATTAAATCTGTTTGCAGTTCTCCCCATTCGTGAGATAAAAATGTTTGATTTGAGCGTAAATATATTCAAGCTTTATAGGAGTTCCATACAACCATACAACAACATAACCTGGACTAATGTATCAACAATTGTTGTATTAACTACAAATGTGTTTTAGCAGTGACTTTTATTGTTGTCTGTTGTTATGTTCAATTGTATTGATGTGCGTTTTGTATGATGTGTGTTCTTAACATGTTTTTTTACAAATCCATCTTGATATATCCTGTATTTAATTGACCCAATGTCATGTGGTTGGATGTTTGATTTTGTGCACGTTATGTCCTCTTTCTTTATTATCAACCTGCCAATGGCACTATAGATGAAAATTAGCCTGCATGGCTAACTCTGGCACATTTACATGCTGGACAAACAAACACATGTGCACTGTCCCATATTAAATAAACATAAAAAGTTAAATAAAACACATATTTGCTGGCCTTATTCTGGCAAAAGTCTTACCCATAAATGTTTTTACTGTTTTCACCTACAGTACACTAATGGTGAAGAGGTTTTTAACTGTTATGTGTATGAAATAATACTGAAAAATTCATTTACTAACACACAAAAGAAGCCATGGCAGGATGAACATACATTAACAAAGGTTATTTTACACAAAAAGAAACATAGTGCTTCTAACATGACTTACAGACGATTGTCATTCATGTCAATAGAATATATTATTATAACTTGTTTCATCACCTGTGACCCCATTACTGCATGTTGTTTTCTGTAGCATAAAACACAGATGGAATTTTTTTAACCTTATATCATGACACAGTAACTGTACACACAACCATTAAAACCTCTCTTAAAGCCAAATATGCTCATTCTGTGCTGTTATTTTTGGATTTTGTCACACAACTTTGATTTATTAAAAATATATATATATTTTTTACATTGGCTGAATCAAACCATGAATGGTCCCTTTTGAAAGCAAACCAGCGCGCATTCCACGAGCTTCCCTTTTGAGTATGAACGCTGTGCAGTGGCCTCTCTTCTCAGTGAATGATCCGCAGCGCGCGCTCTGAATGACAATCGCACGATGGCAGGCTGCGTGCGCTTGAACTTGACCGCAGGAACTGCCTGGGAAAAGAGGCGCGACTTTGGCCCTTTGCTCCTCGCCTTTATGGAGCGCGGGCCATTAGCACTGATGTCAGCGCTCATTAGCATAAAGCCCCAGCCTGTTCCCAATTAAACCAGCTCTGCAGCCAGGGAGTGCTCTGTGTTCACATGGCGCACGCTGGGACAACATCTCCTCTGGTCCTGTCCGCTCTGAGAGGCAGGCAGGCAGGCGTCCACTCTGAAGGCCCAGGCAGGTTCACATGTAAGTGCAGAGTCTTTGATTAATGTTCCCTTTGGCTTTTGATTTCTATTTGTTAATTATTAGTAAACAGATATTTTTCCATTCTGTTACTTCATTTCAGAAACTATTTCCTCTCACCATTTTTAATGCATGTTTGTTTGATATTTGAACTGGAAGTATTATTGCATGGATCTGTCAATGTGGCTGTTTGTCTCCTCTTCCACCTGTGGCTTGTGTGAGTGTTGGATTTCTTTAGTTTATTGAATTATTTGTTGTTCTGGAGAATTCATCTTAAATCATTTTGTATCAGATCAAAAATCCTCATATTTCTTCCTTCTGTTGAGTATTTTGCGGTGTCTTGTTTATGTCATGTGAGGAGGCTGCTGTTGCTCTGGTCACTGTCTTGTCTTCAATAATGTTTCCTAATCTAAAGATTATTATACTTTTTTTAAACTTTGCTTTTATTGAATTACATTTAACAAACAAACAAAAGGACTAACTAAACAAAACAGAGTGTCCATCTAGGTAGGAGTTGGACAGTTCACAGTCAACACACAGGTTAATGCTGACATGGGGAGACAATAATATATATATATATATAGTAGAGCAAAGACCTAATGTAATTTCATTTTTAGGAAACAATTCCAGATTTTCCTGTCTTCTTCACAGTTCACAGAGGCATGTTAAGGAGAACATTAGCCGCTCCATAGTATTTCCTGGACTATTTCTGTCTGTTCTGAGAAGGTCAGTCACTCAGCCATTTGCAAGTTTTACTGTAGCATGTATCTGTCCTGTTTCCTCAGTCCAGCCAATCTAAAGTATTTTTATTTTATTTAGTGTTGTAGAGAAACAAAACAGCTCAAAGTCAGGGCCCAGCATTGAGGCATTTAGTTTGAAACATAACAGCGCTCAGCAGTCACACAGTTTCATGGCGGTTACTTCTTCATTCCCAGATTAATACAGTATCTTAAACCCTTTTAAAGCTACTTCAGAAATTAGACACAACTTTCCACAGTTGGACAGAGAGGGCATCACCTAGTCACAGTGCATCTGGACATTATGGTCTTTCTAGCCAGCATTAAGAGAAATTGAACAGTCTCTTTGTGCATTCTCAGAGCCCCCGGTAAAATGTCTTTAAAACATTATAATCATTGTGTGTAATGATTAACATCAAAGAAATATCAGAACTGTTTGGGCACAGGCTTCTGTTTAAATCAGAAGCCTGTAAACAGTTTAGATATTCTTACACATCTTTAACTTATAAATGCCTACAGGTTAATGAAAGAGTAACAAGAATATTGTAATAATATTGTGTAAAAGCAAAAATACAATACAATACAAATCCACAATGCCCGTGCAAAAGCTACCACATAAAACACAGGACTTAAAAAAGACCAAAAACTTAAACTTATCTCAATTTTGGGTTTCTATAGACACAATACCTCAGGCATTAAAACTGTGCAGGATTTTCATGAAAATAAAATGAAATAAATCCTCACACACTGGGCATTCCTTTATCCCGAAAGTGTGGCTCTTTGAAGAAGGAATGAAAATACAGTAAAACTACCTGCATGTGATTCTAAATCTCTTTGTGTGCTTTGCTGACCTTTATACACAGCTGAGAACAGTAAATTATTATAAACATTACAAAACATGGAAAGCCAAATTTCTGACATTTGACTTCAAAGCATTTAGAATTTGACCTAACAACCCAGGTTTGTATTATAGAGTTACCTTCATCAGTGCCAGTGCCAGTGCACAATAATCATTCTAAATCTTATGGGACAGACGTCACAGAGCCACCTTTCAAATGAATAAATATGAACATGAACTAGAAGCTCGAGTGTTTCCTGTTTCTATCTCAAATCCATCAGATGTTAATGAGCCCGTGTCAGAGGACGCCACTGACACTTGCTCCTGTTGGTTTTCATGCGTGACCTCTGACCTCTGGCGTCCTGTGTCAGGTCAAGCCTCTTTGAAGATCGGCCATTACAATTCCCTCAAGTGACCACTTCAATCGGTCAGCCATTAGCAGCTGACCTGAACTGGGCCCAGGGCTGTCATGCGTAAAACCAACGTCAACACTTGACAAAAAATGAAGGTGAAGCGCAACAAATATGAATAGGCTAATCAATATACAGTACGTAGCTGCAAATGCGTAAATATTGGAGAAATATGGCTCTTCTTCTTGACTAAATCGAAGGACCAATTTGCGCCAGCACAACGGCGTACGCAAACGATCGCCTAAACAAATATCACAGATGCTTTTTTTTTCCCTTGCATTTTTTCCCGTCAGAGGATATACTTTTTTAGCTTCCAAAAATATAAATGCGTAAAATAAAAAAAATAAAGTGTTCTTTTGATCTGTTGCAATCGTTTTTAAAACCCCTGCCCTGGTACAGTAAGCAGGGATCTCTGACGCAATTCAACCAATTCAATGAGCATCTTAACCGCTTCATCGCGCTCACAACTACATTTTATTTATTAAAACCACATTGAACATATTAATATACTACCTGGATCAAATTTTATTGAAATATCATTTAGGTAAAAAGGCTCATTAAAATAATCCAGAAAATGCTTTGTATTTTGTAAATTATCTGTCCATGCTGTCAAAACCGTACAACTTTAACTACAATTTTCATTTGTGTAATTGTCTCTTTATTTACCTACTTATAATAATTCATAAAAGTACTCCATGCGCAACATAACGTTTTTAACATAAATCAAACATAAAAGAAATATTGAACAGAGAATGAATGATTTTTTAAATTTTTTTTTTTAGTTTACAGATTTACTCGACCTAATGGTTGAAAATGATGTTGTATTATTTTAATGACTTAATAAAAAGCCTTAAACGTGACCGGCGACTTTCAGCACAAACCCTTTTCATATTGTAATGCAGGTAATCATTTTTTCAAGGTTTTATTCTACTCCACTATTCCTGAAATCACTTACAATTAGAGTCTTGAGAGGGAGAAGAAAAAAAAAACAAATGTGTTTTTAGCAGAACAAATTCACATGATAGCTTTATAAATGATCGTTTATGCCTTCCACTGTGTCTCCACGGGCTCATTTGACACCGTGTCTCAGAACAGAGGACACGAGCGCACGCAATAAGCTCAAGCGACGCTTGTTTCTAGCCTTTATACTGTCTCTAATGCTGGTTTCCTGAATAGATCGGGATGAATGAACTGTTGGTGCAAAATGAAAGGCTATACAGTAAAACAATAAGATGTGACGCGTCCATCAAGCGGAGGCCTCTCGCGCGTCCACGTGAGTCAGAAAAAGACACAGCGAAACATTCACAGTCTGCGTCTGCATCATTATTTAAGATGTTGCGCATTCCCAAAACAATTCAGTATTTTAAAGAATACAGAAACAGGCCCGTGTGTTTAAACCGCCCGTTACGTTTTGCT
Organism: Perccottus glenii; assembly: GCA_024416835.2. NCBI lineage: Eukaryota > Metazoa > Chordata > Actinopteri > Gobiiformes > Odontobutidae > Perccottus > Perccottus glenii. The sequence goes on from CM044559.2 coordinate 13,392,281, forward strand.
TTGACGCACATCTGCACGCCTCTGTACGTCCATCCGAATAAACTCTCTCTTCAAGTCACGTCCTCTATTTGTTGCTGTGAGGTTATCCGCTGTTTAACAAGCTTTTAGCTCCGTTAAAGCTTTGACTATTTAGGCCCGTGACCACGCGCACACACACTTTTGTGCTATGCTGCTTTCATCCAACAGGTGGCACTGTTCAGGCCTTCATCTGTCCACACCGAGAACAGCATCTGTGACAGACAGCAGCAACAAACAAAACCCAAGAAACCTAGATTGTTTGAACATTTACATAATATTCATTTTTGTGTGTTCTATAGGCTGTCACTGAATTTACAGGCACAAACTAACTTTTATAATAATAATAATAATAATAATAATAATAATAATAATAATAATAATAATAAATAAAAAACAGGTGAGGTAAAGATTAATTGCAGGTGTGTGTGTGTCTGTATCTGATCAATTGACTAATATAAACTGCGCGTGCGTAAACCGACTACATTTACAAAAGCAAATCCACACAGACCTACTGTACTCGTTCCCACGTTTACAGACCGGCTTCCACACAGACGCGCATTGGATGGCCAAAGTGGGGTATAAACCTATCCTGGCGCTTGACGTCAGCACGCAAAAGCACGTCTTATTTTAGAGCCTAGCTATGTAAAGCTCATGTGTTACTTTCCATCTCTACGCTGCCTGCCACTATCTTACTCATTTACCGTGTTTAAACTGTTGGCTGGACATGGTTATTGGCTGGCTGCTTGTAGAACTCTATCTACTGCATATCCCTCCTTGACGCACAGAAAGGGACCAAACTGGTGTCGCACTACGTAAAGCAACGTGACATTCAGGAGCTTCTGGTGGAGCTGCAGCATCAGCATCACACTCACTGCTGCTCTCGTTTGAATGTCTTTTTATGACCTATCCGCTTTCATGGTTTACTGTTTTATGATTCCTTCAGTTTGATGGCTTCTTTGTGCTACGTTTATTTCCTGCAGACACCTTCAGTCAGACGAGCCAAAGATCTCATGCCGGCTTCAGAATAGACAGTGTGGGTGCAGTTTGGGAAGAGGAATGGGCACGAGGAGTGTATGTGTCACACAAGTGGAAACACCCTGTGCCAGTGCAGGGCATTTCTCTGCGTCACGTGGCACAGGTGTAAGCTTTTTGACGCGTTCTTCCTGACACCAAATGACGCATCCAAGATTTTGAGTTTACGTCTCTGCCTTCTCGTCCCTCGCACCACCCGAAAGACGTTTCATTCATTTGTTTTAATTTTTATATATATATAGAAGAAAAGTGCATTGGGAATAGCGTTGCCTAGATGTGTTTGGATTTCAGCACACGTATAGCAAGAGAGGGGGGGCGGGGGCGTGACAGAGATACAGAGAGGGAGAGAGAAAGGGAGAGGAGGAAGGACACGCGCGCAGCAGCTCGGCGCACACTGTCGTCACGCGACGCTCAGGAGGAGAGTAAGAAGAAGTGGATGCGCAGTGTCTCCTCTACTTGGCCTTGGCTTTGGCTTTTGGGCAAATGGACGAAAGTCATGTTAGATTTTAGACCCTGGTCCTGATCAGCTGTTCACTGTGTGGCTTTCTCTGAATGGGTGCTCATCTGGCTCCTCTGTGGACCGTGGCTTTTTAATAGTTTAAGTCTAAAGTTGTGCCAAATGGCCCAGATTGGACTTGAGGGGAAGCAAGATTTACGCAGTAAGTTCACTTTTATCTTTTAAATGACATGAATTGAACTGTATGCTATTGTGTATATACTATATGTTTTTATATTTATAGGACATGGACACACACACACCATACAAGCAGGGCTAAAATGACGGATTTATCAGAAATTATGCTATGACCAACAGTTAAATGTGCAGTATATGCAGTTATTCCTAAGGACTCAAAATATTTTTTTTAAACTAGCAACTCTTTTTTGCTCCATGGCACATTGAACATGAGGCGCACAGAGACCGGGTGCGTGCCTCGCGCCTTCAGAGCGCACAGTGGCGTGATTGTTGGAGCCTGGGAAAGTGTCCCGTGGAAGGGGCTGGAGGGACTTGACGCCACCGCCTCTTGTTCTCAGAGCAGTGTGTGCAGTGTGTGCGCTCCAGACACCATTGTGATGCTAATGAGCACCAGCACGTTGTTGAACTTGATGTTGACTTTTTTCGTTTTTTTTTTTTTTCTTTCTTTCTTTGGGAGTTTTTTTTTTTTTTTTCAGTTTTTCAGCTTGTGGGAAAATTTGAACCCGAGTTAATTAATTAGGGCCTACTGTTCTGGAATGGGAAGACACAGACATCTCTCTTTTTTAACCAATAAAAACACTTTTTGTAATAATAGTTTTAGATATTCTTTACATTTTTATGTGTTCAAAATCAGGTACACATAGATTGTAAAATGTTACTTTATTTTTTTTAAATAAAAACAAACACACTATAATTATCCTAATCTAAAAATACCTGTCTGTTTCTAAATACACTTCCACATTATTTTGAGCGCCGACCTTTATACAGTTTTCTTTTATTTAAAAGAATAACCAGCTGTTTTTTTGTAACAGTGCAACAGGTCTACAGGCCTACAGAATTGCGTCTGTGCAGCAGCAGAGCAGCTCGGGCATAATATATATTTCGGCTAAACCCAGAGTTTCAGCTCACACGAAAAAAAAAACAACAACGAACAGCTGCAGAACTATAGTTTAATTGACTTTAAACAATACAAATTTAACTTTTATACATTTTCCCCCAAAACAACCAAACAAGGTGGTCGATAGTGCTCTGTAAAATGTGTTTAAATAAATTGTAGTCTGTAATTCTTTGTTTAATTTTCAACGCACTTTCTCTAGGCTACGATTTGTATTTTTTAGGTCAAATACATTATTTCTGATTCTTTGGGGGGTACTCTGAATAATAATGCACAGTATGTGGATCAGTTTGTGGATTTTACTTTACTTATGGTCGAGTTTATTTTTGCATGAGTTAAAGATTAGCCTACAGTTTTTTGTTACTTTAATATTAGGGTTTAGCCTAATTGGTGCTATGATACTTCAAAAAACGTAAGAAGCAATCTTCAAAGTTTTCCGTTTCTGTTATAAGTATCTAAATACTGACATAATCATAGACATCATCTGTGATTTACATAACTGACACAAACTATTGCACAATGACTTACTTTGTAAATACGCTACTGAAGGCATTATTCACAAAAATGGCGCCGGTTCAGCACCATGGACAGTGACCGCTCTTTACTGGAGCTCTTAGCCGTGCCACAAAATACATTCTTCTACGGCTAGAATTTGTGGAACATTTTCTGTTACTGCACCACCACCAATGAGAACTCAAGTCATAAGTAATTAGTCCATATTTTATAATTAATATAATAGCCTTTCTTCCCTCAATGTTAATTAAGCCCCCCGACTTTAATAGTGTTTAAATACAAATACAAAACCATAGGCATTAATCAGCTGTGTGATGCATAATACAATATTAAAGGACGGTAAATGCGTCACGGCAAAACTAAGTGCCACTTAGTGCTACTCAAATAAATAATACAATGGGTTATGTTTTACCATCGAGACAGTTGTCCATACACACCTCACTGTACTGTACAATTGGCAGGACGTGACGCACAGGGGGCGTGTCCATTGGCTGCACGTGAGGTTGATGAAAGCCACCACTATGAGTATTAATAAAGGCTATTGTTGAGCACTTCGACTAACTGACAACAATACAGTAAATATATTCATTTTTAGTCATCATATTATATTTGAATGTGTTTAAACATTCCACCAACAGTCAATTATTTATTTGTTATTCAATTATAAAAATATATTTTGAAATATTTTAAACAACATAAGGTAAGTTGTGTAGATAGAAAAGAATAACAACCAATAAAAGCTGGTTGTATGTGTTTTTGTCCAAGGTCGACAAACCTCGCTAGATTTGCTTAGATTTTCATAAATGTGTTTTAAGACCCAGGCGTGTGCAACCGCTTTGAACATTTTACTCACATCTAAAGAGGTTGCTAATTAAAGCTTCAATACACGTTTATAATCTGTTAACCAGTCAGTTATTATTGCATCAAATATAAATCAAATTATTATAATTATATTTTATTCATCCTGAAACAAACTGACAAATGAAAAAGATAGGTTAAGTGCATAGCCTACACTAGATTTTTTGTCTTGTCACTCTGACCTTTAATCTTGGGACTTACCTGCTTGACTGCACGTGACTTCTAGCTGCAACTGTGTTTTTAATGCTTTTATTATTAATTTCTCGGCAGCCTGTTCCTCTCTGGAGGGGAGGGCTGAACCTAACATAGTAGACACAGCTCTGTGGCCCAAGGCTGCATCCACAGATCATTCATATACCTTTATGATAGAATATGCTATTATGCATTTAAACAGGCTGCTGTTATTTTAATGTAATGGACAACAATGGTGATTTTATTTATGGACAATTAAATGTTGTATTTTGGCTCCCAATGTGAATCTTTGTTAGATGAGCACTGATGAACAAATTGAAATGATGCCATAATTACATCAGTGCTATAACAGTGAGTGATTTATAATGCCACCTCGTTGTCTTGTCTGCGTGTTGTGCTTGTCTTCCGTGCTGTTTGTGTGAGTGTGCCAGTAAGCATGGCTAATTCAGGGGCCAGTACGCGTCTCCTCTGGCGGTGTGATGACCCCGAGGCCTCGGGCGCTGCGTCCGTCCGCCTCCTGCGCCCCACATCTGACACTCTGAGGGAGAACGCACAGACAGACGCTTCCTCCTCGCTCTCACTTTATACCACAGAATTAGTTTTAGGCTTCTTCTCCGTTTAATCCACATGTGCACAAGGCGATGTTGTGTGCGTAAAACGGGCTTTGTCTCCGCGCTGCGCATATGGCCACAGACAGCAGCAGCAGAGTGCTACAACCTGGACATGAACAGAGCGTTTTGAACGGTGTCAGATCCCTGAAGCTGCATGTTGTCGCCTCCTAAAATGCCCACTACAACTATGAAGATGGAAATAAATATGGAGTGAGAGTTGTGTGACGTAAGGATAGTATTTATCATCGATATCAAGGGCATTGTTTAAGTGGTGAACCATTGTGTAATATTTTAAGATTATTTTATTAGCTCATAAAGTAAAAAATGTTTCCTCGTTGGTAGCCCTTATCATTTCATTATAAATTGTGTCTATTTATAGTCTTCAAACATTCACTGATTTCCCTACAAATCTGGCACAGGGATTTGGGATTTGTTCTGTATCGAATCTCCGCCGTAGTGCTTTAACACGTCATATGTCACTAACCAAACCTCTACCACATCCATCCACATCCACTGAGGCGGGACCTGTCCCACTAGATCACACAGCTGACATTTAGCTAGCTGGAAGCCCTTCTACTCCACTGTATGTGCCGCTGTATAAGGCTGCGGGTAGTTTGTCATACTTTCAAACGATTCGCGGGTTCATTCTTTCTCTCAACACTGAAACTATAGTGTATGGTGCCGGAATGGGTCGATGTGAGTTGGCATTTAATAAAACAGCAGCTAATCTGACAGTTGTTTGTGAGGCCCTCTGTAGTGCCTTGCGTAGCCTGCCTCTGCTCTTTTCGGGAAGTTGGCTCCTTACATCCTCTTGTGAGGACTAGGCTTTTATAACTGTGACCTCATATGGGACATAATAGGCTGGTGTGTGACGCATGGCTGTCAGTGCTAGGCTCATATATGGATGGCGGGTCAATGAGTCACCGTGCACGTGCAGCTGAATGACTTCTCCCTAAAGATAACGAGTCAGGTTCAAGTTTAGTGGCGTTGCCAGGCGATAGAGTGACACCACAACGAAGGACAAGGTGGTTTCAGGTATTTAAAGGACATAGACTACAATGTTAAAAGTCTAGTGCTGGGACAATGTTACCCGCTAAGCATTATTAGGGCGGTAAGCTGTGAGCTAGTTCAAAGAAAAAATCTGTTAGCTGCCTAGATGCAGGTAAAATGATAGCATACGTAACGACACTTATACCTTTACGTGCAGTTACGTTTAATTGTTAATACCGGAAGAGTAGTGGGAGAAAAAAAACTGCGTTAGAGAGCAGTAGAAGAAGAAAAAACAGTAGAAGAAGACGGAGGAGAGGGAGAGTGGCGGAGCTAGAGAGAGCGGGAAGCAGGCGGCTCCATGTGACCACAACAAGCAGCGGCTCCTACAGCGGCGGCCCCTTTAAGAGACGTGGGTTAGTTTTTGTCTTTGGTTATCTAGCTGTATGAGTTTATGTAATATCATAAAGCTAGAGAACCGAATGTAGAAACTAATTCCGCCAACGTCGTTGCGGAGCGAGCCGGAGGAAGGAGACTGGGGCCGGAGGAGAATGAGGAGAAGAGGATGTACGGTGTGGATGCAGCTCGGACGGAGCACTGGAGCCCGAGGCGGCAGCATCCGCGCATCGCACCGAGAAACGCCTCCCGCTGCTGCTGCTTCTTCTTCTACAGATGTACCGGTACTAGAGGTGCATCAGAATACGCATTCATTGCATTGGGTTTCTGGCACATGGGACGCGTGGAGTGACACAGAGGCTTCATTCATTGAGTGATGGGGATGAGGGCGATGACACAGAGCCGCTAGAGCTACAGCGATGTAACATTCCAACACCTAGACACAAGATATAGGCGTTTACCTGGTATCATTTTCTCTTTTTTACTGTCATTTGGTTGTTGATAACCAGGGGGTGACATGTGCACGGTTTGTAGCTGGAGAGCAGTCTGATTGGACGTCTCCTAGGAGTCACGTGTTCCACAAGTAGAGCCCCCTCTTTGTACCACAGTACTGCTGGCTTATCTATCAAGTAATATGTACAGGCATAAATTGTCAGAGCCAGTCTAATTGGGCATTGGGGTGTTTTAACTAAGAGGAAATACTTGTTTATTCACTGAAGTTAGATGATACTGTAATCCTTCTAGCAGTTATAACCTATATCATTTTATAAATAGCAGTGAGTGATATATGTGTATAGAGTTGTGCATGTGTGAAGTGTACAAGAGCAACAGCACAATGTTGTCATCAAAGTAAAGTGACACAGCTTTAGGGATGGGTACCGAAACCCGGTATTAAACTGGCCCCGGGGCTAAATTATGAAAGACCGTAGTATCAATAAGATCTGACGCTATCGGTTATGCTTTCGGTACTGGAGGAGAAAAAAATGAATGTACTATGTATTTTCGCTTAATAATATGTTACCGTGCACATTTTATCTCACCAAACATTTCTAATGTGGATCATATTAAGACGTTTGTCTGTGAGATCTGCGAGATCTCTCATGCGCGCCGCGGAGGCTGTCTGTCACAGCGCTCTGTCACACACACAACACAACGAGCGCGGCGCTTAACCTCCGCTTAATACAAAGAGTGACTATGGCGGAGAGATCATAACGTTCCAAAGTGTGGTACTGGTTACACTTCTCTAGAGTTAATGCAGACAACGCCCGTTGTCATAAGTGCAACAAAATGTTTGCATGTAAGGGCGGAAACACAAGGAATCTGTCTAAGCACCTTTCAAAAGTGCATTATGTGCAGACAGAGAAATGCTAGGTTTTCAACTGGCTAGCTAGCTCGTCTCTGGTTGTTGCCCCATCTACGTCTGGTATGTATGCTAAAATCATGTTGAATCAACGTTGTTCACGTCATTTAAAAAAAATGTAAAATCTCCCTGGTTTGTTAACCTCATGTAGAAATTCTGTTGATTTCTTTTGTTTTTAAAATTCCAAATAAAAAAAAATCAGTATGTAAATGTAAACATTTATTTAGCTAACTTAAATGCACAGCACTTCAAGTTAGTTTACTATATATATATATATTAATGTGTGTGTGTGTTTAATAGCTATTTGTTCAAACATGGCTGTTTCTTGCACTACAAATAATTGTTTTATTAATTAAAAAAAAAATAAAGAAATGTTAATTCTGTTCTCAACTTAAAAAAAAAAACACACACAACACAAAGTACCGATAAGAATACCGTTAAAGTACCGGACCGTTAAGCAGTATCGGTAAGAGTAGTAATACCGTTAAAACCTTAACGATACCCATCCCTACACAGCTTATGAAGTGGATTGGGAAACAATATCCTGATCCAGTCGGTGTTTGTCAAAGGATAACCTTACATCCCTGGATTTAGCTTGATTGATGCCCTTATTAACAGTGGCTTCAGGTCTGATCCCCAAGAAGGACATCAAAATGATGGCTAACACGGCTCAGTGCGAGGCCTGAAAAAGAAACTACACGCTCTACATCTACTAACAAGCAGTCATAGATTATTCTCACAGGAATATAACCGTGTATGGTGTTTTTTCTATAAGCTAGCTGACATGTATGCCACTTTTACAGCTGGAGACTACTGTACAACTGTACGAGCTAGCCAGCAGTGATTTTAATGTGAGCCCCAGAGCTGGCAGAAGGCAGTGTTGGCATTGTTGCCCAGAGACTGGGGCTGATTTCACGGTTGTTTCATAATGCTGTTAAGGCTGCTCATCATTTGTCTCCATCTCCATCCCAGTCAGAACAGAGGGCTTGTGTCCAGGGCTGCCTTCGTAAATAGGCTGTGGTACGCTGTAGAGGAGACTGTTGAATTTTAAACAGGCCAGTTGTGTGTTACTAGCTGCTAAAGCTGTTACTGCTCTATGGTGGCTTTTCTCTGCGCAGTGTGGCACAGAGCTGGGTGCTAGTGTAGGCCTCGGCTTACTGCGTCACAAAGCAGGTGGAGAAGGAGCTAGCAAGCAATGTAGGGAAATGTCTTCTAGTTTATTAAACTGTTATATTGAGGCTACACTGCTGTGTTTGAATGGGTTGTTTCTGTGAGTTCCTGTATTACCGTGTTCTCAAATCACGCCAATTGTCTTTTTGTGTCAGTAATTATACGGTGCCAGGATACGGCTACACCTCGGGTAGTTTATTAGAGCATGTCACAAAGAGCCATTTACTTTGGGCTAAACTGCACTGTGGAGTATTATGTCATGTTAATGTAACTGCATTAGTAGGCCTAATGGGAAAAACATTTTAAATAATCTGCGTGAAAACAGTTGTTTTTGCCTTTATTACAATATTATTATTGACCACATGAGTTTTGCTGAAATAGTCCCGAGCTTTAGTGTACTATTGTTATTAAAAAATAAGTATGTGTAGAATTTATTTTATCTAGTGTATTAAATAAGCATGTCCGTGGCTTAACTGTGGCATCTGTGCCTTAACCAGCAGCACCAGTCTGCTCTGCCCAGTTGCTGCAGGAATTAATGCATTGCTGAGGGGGTAATAAATGGAGGATATGGGGAGAGCCTTTTGAGATTGAAATTCAGTCTGCAGAGTGAGTGAGTGAGAGGCAGGCTAGACGTTGGTTTTCCCACATTAATATGTGTGTGTCTGTCTGGCAGGGCCCTCTCCACCATCAAGAGCAGGCCCTCAACACCAGATGGAGTCCAGTCTAGTCTGGTCTAGCCCAGCAGCACCTGCCACTAGGCTGCATCACACCGTCTATTGTCCTGTTTTCTCACTTGACGCCAATTTCAAAATTAATTTCGGTCACAATTTCTAATCTATCTGCATGGTGTTATGATGAAAAATAAAACAGAAAATAAAGAATTGTGAACTAAAGGCTGGAGTAGTAGCAGGGAAGAGTTGAGTGGAGGAGAGAAGACATGTTTAGGCAATATGTATGCCAGGTACTGTTTATGCATTCATGTCATACATTTGTAACCTCCAGACTGTCATGTGTGCAGACTCTCCTGAAGCAGCGGAGATATATTCCACATCTTCTCTGTCTCTTTCCTATTGTCTGCTTCATATTAATATTGTTGAATATTTCTGCGGTGCAGCTGTAGTGAAAGTTGCATTAGCATGAGAGCTGCTTGTCGACAAAAATGTTCAAACAAAGCAGCAGCCCTACTGTCCTGTACACAGCAGAGCCATTGTTTTAGGTTTACAGCTCTGCTGCATTTGGAGCTATACCACCCTATAGATGTTATCTTGTTTGTGTCACACTTGGCCACCAGATTGCACAGCTCTCTGGTGTGTGTGTGTGTTATTGTACTGTATGTGCAGTGTGTGTGTGTGTGTGTTGTTACTGTATCCTTAAAGCTCTATTTTCCCATCCTCCCCAGCACAATAAACATGCTGTCGATTACAGAATAGGCTCACTTCCATTTTCCTTTATATATATATATATATATAAGTACCTTTTGAAGACCACTGCAATTTTATTCATTTAAAAATACAATTTTGTATTCTAGATCATAACATATAAAAGTAAAATAATATAAAAAAACATATTACGCTATATTTATATATATTATACTTTCTCTTTGTCGATTGTGCTTCTCCAAATATAGTATATTCCATTTTATCAATATTCTATTATCATTTTACCTTGAATTGTAATGGCCCATATAAACATTTTCCCTGAACTTATGAATTCTGGGTTTGGTAGCCTAGCAACCGCCTCTGACCCGTACAAGGGAAAGAGGGAGAAAAAAAATTGAAAGGCTGACATGCAGGCTTTAAACCCGTAAAGGACGCCAGATTTCAGAGGATGTAATCTTTCAGAATTTTGTGTAATCGCTTGTGAAATGTGTGCATGTGTGTGCCCCAGTTCAGAGGCACACTATTGTCATGCATTTATCTTTGACAGTTGAAATCTAAAATGTAACAAACTTCAGACGTCCTTTCACATCCTTTAAACTCTCAAATTACACTTCTCCATAATATTAGACATTGTATTATTAAATTCACCACATATTCAAGTGAAACCTATAGCAATGATTACAGCTGACACTTGTGCTTCTCACTGAAGACTTGTGTTTCTTTTTTTTATAATGTAACACTTCACATTTTATGGCCAAATAGAATAACCTGAAAATGAAAAATACATTTTCACCTTTTTATTCTTTCATATGTTTGTATTTAAACAGGAACTTTTCCCCATCAAATTTTTCTCAAGTTTAGGTTTTTAGAATTTGAATCTAAAAAAAACTATTCCTTTAATTTTCTATTGTTTAAAGTTTTAGTACTGTTTATTTTTTGCTTGTTCCTAATAGAATTGCTGTGTGTTTTTGATAGGATTACGTGAAGAGGAGCAATCAAAGAGAACTTCTAAAGGCCTGCATGTGAACCCTTGTGGCGACAGGACAAATGAGAAACATGGCTTCCTCTTCAGAGCAATACAGAGGATACACTTAGACAGACTTCATCACTGTGTATTACTTTGCAGGTAACAATACAGCATAAATGCCATTATACTGTATACATTTTATGTACTTGGACTTAATAACACTCAATCAACTGAACATAAATGTTTATCAAGAAAATAAAATCTTTACTAGACACGTAAAAATACAGTATTTCTCCAAAAACATTGTTGCTCCTTTAAGCCCCTAAATCTGAACCAGTTGCCACCTTGTGTGAACTACATTTTAATTACTTTCTCTATGTTTAAAAAAAGAAAATCCTTTTAAGAGTAAATGGGGTGTGTTTGGGGCGTTTGTAGGCCTGCTGTGGGCACAAGGTGTGCTCATGTGGAAAGCCTGCCAAAGTCCCTCACAACTTAAAATCCCTGCTTCCTCCCACTCTCATTGCCTTTCTGCCTTCAGTCCTCTCTGTATAAGCCTTGTTGACTCATAGACATCTTTCTTTCTGTCTTTTTATGTTTAACTTTGGGAGTACGCCAAGTCTGTATATCTGAATGGCAGTTAAACAATGTGCATAAAAGTTAGCTTCAGCCACTTTTCTCACACTATTATTGCAGCCATAAAATATTCATTCTCAGCCAGATTCCCGTGAAGTCTTTTATAGCAGGGATTTAGCATACAGTATATTGCACTCAATATTAACGCCAGCATGTGTATAAAGTTCAGTGTTGAGCGACATAACTAAAACTCACCATGGCTATCGTCTGCTATAGGAGGCTGTTAAAGCTGAGAAAGCCGTTTGTCTCGTCCGTGCTTAAACTCCCGCAGAGTACAGTGGATGGAGAAGTGATGGAGGGAGAAGAGATTGAGCTCTGTCATTGGGGAGAGAGAAACACAAGACTTTTTATATTTCCCTCCAGGGTTAGAAGATCATTCTGTGACATTGGCCTAGTTCTATATCAGCATACCCCCCACCACCCTGGAGGAAGAGTTGCGTCGGAGAATCAGACAAGGGAAGATCAGAGGACATTTCACAGCCTGTGGCGATCCTCCTTCCGTAGCATTCGACCACCTCTTAAAGCTTCTTTGCTTTGCCTCAACTGCTGCTCTACTTAGTCAATATCATCTCCGCAAACTAGATAAATCAATTCAAACGAGCTTCAGTTAGACGCCGGCCTTTAGAAGTGGAGGCATAGCTACGAGCTAAATTTGACACAAAGACACCTCAATCAAAAAGTGACACATCCTTTTGGTATTGATAACAGCAATTAAGACCAAGATTTTTATGTTCACTGTATATGCATCGGCTACAAATGTTTGTTTAGGAAGTGCGGGCCAAAGGATTTGTGATTTCACATGAAGGAGTGTTGCTTCCACAGCTGAGCACTTTCATGTTTATGGAAAGAGTTGAAGTTGTAATCCGCTCATTTTCCCTGCCTCAGATGCCGTCTGCCATCTTTCCTCCCTTGTATTTTCTCTCTCAAAAAACACTCCCCGTATCTCTAACCCTCTCCCTTTTTGAGCTCATCTCCCCATCACCTCACCAGCTCCTCCTACCCAACCCAGAGAAAGCAATTCAGACTGCTGCTGCACATCGTCATGGCATGTTGGCCAAGGGAGATGGAGTCCTTTCAGGTTCTTGGCTACAACCTCCCTCCATTCCTCCCTCCCTTCTTAACATTTCCTCAGCAGGGGTAGCTAGGCAGCGCCATAGGACTGCTGCTCCTGAGAATCTGACAGTCATCTGGCACATTATGTGATCTTTTAAAGTTTGCACGTGGAGGTATTGACGATTCCACTCTGCAGTTTAATACAGAGAGATTGAAGTATCAAAAACAAATGAAGCCTCCTTTATGTGTTTAAACAAGCTGATTGTAAGGTTTAGCACTAATAGGTTATCTTTAATGGCATAACCAAACTCCCACTGCCCACCCGCAGCTTCTCAAAGTTGGCAATCTCCTTTTAACAGCCTGCTGCTTGCTTGTTTTTTCCCTCCGCTTTTTAGATTTGTATGCATAAACAGCGCTGTGTGGCTGTTCTTAAAAGTTGATTTAAATGATATCCTCTGCATTATGCGGCTTGATAGGAAATAAATCTTTTCAAATGAATACACTGGATGTGGAGGGAGGCGGAGAAATGGGTGATATGTGGATGCGTGAGGGTGGGCTAGGATTGTGGAGTGGCGGTGTATGTTAACATAAATTAAAGGCTTTTCTGCGCGGAAAGAAAGACTGAAGGGAATAAGAGAAAGGCAATAATAGAAAATGTATGAAAAGAAGGATAAAAGCAATAGCAAAAAATCTAAATAGTAAATAGTGCTTGTGATTGTTTTTTATTGGCGTTCATGTTGTTGTGCATAAATCAGTGGTCCATGATGTTCTTCACCTGGGTTCGCCGAGGCCTCTGGTATGTCAGTGCGCCCTGTCTGAATGGGGAGGTGGCTGCATTAAAAGTTGGTGGCTGGTGGGGTGCAGCAGGGTGACAAACAGAGTGCAGGAGGGAGGAACTGGGGGTCCACTGAAAGGTAGCAGGCTGCACAGTGAATGGGAAAGTAGAGGGAGAGGAAGGGGGGCGGTGTTGTCGGTGGGGGCCTCCATTGGTTCAATGCAACGGCCAGAGCAGCTGTGAAAAGAGGTCTCCCCTTTTTCCCACGCCCAGCGCCACGCAGAAACCCTGCTTCAGCCTGCCAGGGTCAAGTCAAATTTCTAATATATACACTGGGCCTGTGGACTTGCACAATGCGTACACACAACTCATTTATTTTATGTATGCACACAGACAGACACACACTTGTGCAGACAGCCTCTCAGACAGCAGTGGGGGCCACCACCGGGAGACAGCAGAGGATAATGACTCTGATTTCTACCCCGTTGACACCATTGTTTTATATTAGACATGCCAAATGAACAAAGTGACAACACACTTCTGCATCTGCTCCGTGCACTTCACTTTTGTACACAACAAATACTTTATTGCTAGTTCAACAAAGTTGTTTGGTATTTGTTTTACTGAGCTCCAAACAGACACAAACAATTAGCCCAATTACCCTCAGTTATTATTTTATTATTTTGGAAGTTAGTTATATCATAAAATTTTTTGAGGGTTTTGGGTCACTATTTTCAGTGGCCAAAAATCATTACACATCAACATTCCTGGACTTCATCAGAGTTCTGTACAACTGGCAAAACCAATAACAGATTGAAGCAAAGGTTTGCAAATGCATTTGATTGTTGTTTGTTATAGTTGTGAATTGTTATCCATTTTTGTTTTTAACTGTAATTATAGTGGTCCTTCCTTACCATAGCCCAATCATATTCTAAACCTCAACCTATTGCATTATTATATTCTGGTATTTTAAGCTATTAGTTTTTTTTACAGTGAATTAACTTGTCCAAGTCCCTTTTGTCTGCTGTGTGTCCCTCAAAATCTTTCTCTGTAAACTGTCTCCTTCGCCCACACTGTGACCACTCTCACTCTGCCCCGAGTGTCTGTCTGTGTGCATACTTTTTATGTGTACCCATCACCATTTACAAACTATAATCATATTCCTGCGAGGTGGACGTAAACTCTTTGTCCTGACAGCCCCCCTAGCAGCACTCCAGTGCCAGATGCCCTGCTGCATTGTGTGGGCGCTAAGGGCAGACAGGCAGCCCCCCCACCCCCCATCTAAAACGCACCATGATGTCACCCTACTCGTCTATCTGTCTGTCAAGGCCCTGACGAGATCTTGAGTGTGGGAAGGAGAACGGGGCGGGAGCTGGGAGCTGGGGTTGGGGGGGAGTTAGATTTAGGTTCAAGGAGGAATTGAGGAGTTTTCTTTGGTGGCTTGTGTGATAGGAAAACAGTGGAGAATGTGTCTGGTTTGAGAGGTCAGCGAGTGGACTTGAGCGCGGAGATGTCTATGTTTGTGTGTTTGGTGAGAGGGGCTGCTGAGGGCAGGCGGTGGGCTCCCCTAGCAACTCCAAAGGGGAGTGGAATTTAGATGAGTCTGTAGATCTGTGTCCTCCAGCGATTCAGATCAGGGCTTGTTCAAACTTCTCAGTTAGTCTTACAAAAGCCCCGAGCACCGAGGAGCTCAAGAACACAAGAAAAACAAAAAGCACTAGTTTCCTCAAAGGCACCTGTTTTTAGTTTTATTCACTTGTACTTGACACATTTAATCAAGTTCTTTCTTGATTGCTGCCTGTTTTAGTTAAGTCAACAGTTTGACGAGAGCACAATGCATGATACCAGGTTGTTTACTAGACATTATGTTTGGTGAAGTTAAGGCCCTGAGGTTGATTTATAAAGAAAACTACTCCTAAAATCTATTACCAAAATGCAGAGAAAAGAAAAGAGAACTTTTAATTAAATTTCTATTGTGCCCTACATAACTGTACTGTGACACACCCGTGTTATTTATTCTAGTTAAGTAGTGTCATTAAAAATCCCTCAAATCAAAATTGGTTCTCCTTCAATCATAATGTCAAACATCTTTACTTAAAAAAACAGTGACTGTTTGTGATTACAGTTATAAAAGTTATAACTATTTGTTTTCCGAAGATATTTTACCACATTACATGGTGGATGCACTCTAGCAGGTGAGCACCCCCTCAATTTTCATCTTTCCTTGTAGTGTATATCATTTGTCACCTATTCTGGCCCTGTCATATCTGGAGCCATTGTCTGGAGAACACATAACTGTCAGTCTTAAAGATGATGCTGCCTAGTGACAGCGGTAATGTTCCATTTACAGCTCAGCCTCAAACACAGACACGGGCATCTTTTTTAAATGGTAAACATTTACAGGACACAGACATATGCCTTTGTCACTCATCCTATGTATTTGGAGTCCTGCCTTTACTATGTCCTCTGTGTCTTTCTCTCCTCTTTCCGGCTGCATGGAGAGGTGATAGCACCAGGAGACAATAGGAAAGACTCACTTAATTAGCTGGACGAGAAGATGCATTGTGGCAATTACAGAGCACAAAGGGAGGGGAAGGTATGGCTCTGTAGTGTGCTGCTGTGTGTATTTGCCTAGCTGTTGTAGCCTGGAGTGCAGGCAGGCCTTTCTAGGGAAGAGTGAAAGCAGCAACAATGGAAGACAGGATGTACTCCACGTGTAGAGCCATTTGCAACCCTTTAACAAAGGGCCACAATAGTAGCTACAGTCTCTTACAGGCTCCAAAAGCAGCCTGTATTCATTTTACAGGGGTGTTGTCGACTTTAAAATGCACACATCTATGTGCAAAGTGCCTCTACATGCATTAGTTATGGTGATGGGATCGTGTAATAGTTCTATGAAATACTTTGAGGATGGTGAGTTTTAAAGTTGATTGTAATCTCTTAATTGTATTGTTGGTAATTTTCTGATGTATTGAGTTAAACATTTTCAGCTATAATTCGGTTTATTGATCACTTTTAATTTCTGTAATCTATACTACCATTCATCAATGCCACATGCTAAACCAGCTAGTTGCAGAAGACAGATCACACTTCAAGAACTTCATGTACTGTACTGTTGAATGTATTTTAACACTTCAATTATCACAATATATTTACACAGTTATTGCATGTTGCATATTTTCCTGGCACAGCCCAGTCGACCAATACTACAGCTGTTATATTGTTTGTTATACTATTATTTCACACATATTCCTTCATGAGCATCATTACCGCTTTGCAGTGCATCAAGTCGTCCACGTTTCTATTTGTGAGCGTCTGTGAGTGGGCCGCCGCTAGGGTGCCACTGCGTGCTTGTGTGTGCAGTAGAGTTGGGTCTGGAAAAGAGCATCCTTCTCTAGTGGAGTGGCCTGAGGGTATTTCTTTCATGAAGTCAGATAACATCCAAGCGACCCCCTCTTCCCTTTTTTATAAGAGTTCTTTAACCTTGATAAATGAAGTAGAGGCGGGAAGGGAGCGAGGGAAGGAAGGAGGGAAAAGTTGCGGGCGGCAGGGGGGCGAGGGTGCGATGATGGAGGGAAGGCAGATAGAGAGAGAAGTAGCGAGAGAGACACCAACTCCCCGGCCGGCTCGCACTCAGGATCAATAACGTTCGGAGAGCTGCTGAGCACTCCTGTCTGGCAGCTCTACCATAGGGGATGGAAGGAACGGATGAAGGGGAGGGGGCAAGGCAAGAAAAGATATGTTGAGAAAGCTGCTCTATCTCTTCTTGTCACCCTTTTTTTTTTGCAAACAGAGGGAATTGAAGCAGACAGCGGTGTAGACGTAACGACAAAAGATGAAGGGTGGAGCGGAGTTTCAGCAACTATCCCGCTGAACCTGGCCTTCTTCGCCACCCACCTACCTTCCCGCCCGCTGGGAAAGCACTTGCACACATACACATAGACTGATGTCTCCCTTTTACAGAGCCACAAGGTTACAGTGTGTCGATACAAACGCACAGCACCCGCCGACAAATGGGATTTGGCATGTTCAATCAACACTGCTGCCAAATCCCAGTTAAGTGTTGCAGAGCCATATCTGTCTGCCGTGGGCCTGAGTTATATTACCTGGGTCCGCTAACTGTCTGCTAAATATCATATATTAAAGCAACACTGTACGTTTTTACTCAAAATAGGATTAAAATATTTAGTCCTAAAATAATATTAGTGGTGCCCTAACATAAAATGTAAGACTAGCCCCTCACACGTAACCAGCTACAACTGTTCTACTATGTCGTTCTAAGAGCCTCCGTTGTTATTGGATAGAAGCGTGTGCTGTAGCATACGGACCAAACAAAAGGCACTGTTCATAAGAAAGGCCTTGAGTGATTCCTCCACCAGTGGCTGCAGGTCATGCACATCTTCCACTCATCTTTCTAACCCTTCTACTCGATTCCCTTGCTTGGAGTTTAAGTCGCGTTCTCCCTCCTCTGGCCATCTCTTCTGGCCTTTTTCCTGTCCTCTGTTAGGCCTGATCCTTTCATCTTCTCTCCCCTAATCCTGTGCTGGAGAAGCCCTCTCTTCACCCCTCCGCTGCTGCCCATTGCTTTCTTTTTCAACTCCATGCCTCTTCTCATTTTAGCGTGTCCCTCTGCTCCTCTCTCCGCTTTCTTCTCATCTCGTCTAATCTTTTATCGCCCAGTGTTTACTTCTGTGTCTTTGGCATCACCTTTTCTTCATCCACAACTCTTGGACTCCTGTGTTCTTAATTAAGTTAGTGATCAGTTGACTGCCCCGGGAGAGCAGGTTGTTCCTCCCATCCCAGGAGGGGGCTACATTGTGTGTGCTGGTTGACCGGTGTAATCCCCTCTACCAGAGAAAATGTGCAGTACCTAACTACCTTAGCCACCAGTGACGGGCATTAGCCTCCTGATGAGAGCGGTGCCCTGGCCTGCCCCTGCCTGCTGTCAACATGGCTGATTTTTGACTTTTCTGATTGAGCAGTTGTGAGAAACTTTGCAGATGCATATTTGTGTCTGTATTAGAACTGAAAACCCTAAGGGGAATTGTTTTGGTTTTTAATGTCTTTGATTGACATTTGGTGATTACGCTTGAAAAAGGATTGAAAATGTAACACTTTTTTGTGTTTTCTAGCTTTCTATTTCCAGCCATAGGTATCTTTATGTCAGAGCTCTAAATTATAGAATATCACATTTTATTAGTTCTTTTCTTTATGAAATATAACATAAGAATCATTATCCCCACAAAACATTTGATCATCTGTACATTGGTCTGAGCCTGTTCCTTTAGTGGGAGCCTCATTCGTTCATTTCCATGACAAAACCCTCTTCACATATCTCTTCTCTCCCTGCTATATTTCACACACACATTTACACAGGAAACAAGTAGGTAAGGTTGCCATGGGAACAGTTGGTCAGAGTTTACCAGAGGGGAAACAAACAAAGTAGTGTTCATGAAAGCAGGTTGTTCGGCGCTGTAAGAGCACTGATACCCTGTGTGAGTTTGCAAATGGGGGTGGTGTGTCATGTCTGGTCATTACAGTGTGTGTGTGTGTGTGTGTGTGTGTGTGTGTGTGTGTGTGTGTGTGTGTGTGTGTGTGTGTGTGTGTGTGTGTGTGTGTGTGTGTGTGTGTGTGTGTGTGTGTGTGTGTGTGTGTGTGTGTGGCTAAGGTCTTATATACCTTCTATGTCTGGAATGTTTTTATAAAACGATTCACACTCAGTGATGGCAGCAAAGGAATGTGTTGTGAAGTCCTTTTTCTTTTCTCACTGGAAATAAAGGTTAGGTTTCACCTCATACCATTCTCAAAGAGACATTTCCTTCCATTACATGCTTTTTACTCTCTGCCTGCTTCCTCCCTCTCAAGGCATACAAACAAAATGCATCGAACCTCCCATAAAAAGTCATAAAAATGCCACCATGCCGTCTATGCTTCATTTATGCCCCCAGCCTTTTAATGCCTCCTTAGCTCTGCACTTGGCTGCTTGAGTAATATTTATTGCATGGTCTTTTTTAATCTTTATAATGCTGCCCCCCCCTCTTCTCCATCAAACAAACAAGTCCAATGCCACGGGGCAACACACCCTTAGCGCCATTACCACCATCAGCACCTCTGCCGTGCAACAACCAACCCGCCTACCTGCCCCCTGTTCCCTCTGCCTGCTCTCCTTCAGCGCTGACAGATAGACAAACGTACTGTTCTCTCTTTCTTTGCCTTTCACCTTTCAAACCTCCCTCCATCCATCCTGCCGGACGGCCACAATGCAGGCGCTCTATCCTGCGGCACGGAGAATGCAGCCCTGAACTAACAATATCACCAAGGCTGCCTGAATGCCGCCGAGTCCCATTGTGCTCTGTCAGAGGGGAGTTAACACCCATGTCTGAGCCCAATGAATAGTATTATTGTGTCTGAGACATGCACCGCACCCCCAGTCCCCCATCCTTGTCCCCCTAACTCAACTTACCCCCCTCCCAAACTTGAGTCTCTTGTCCCAACAGTGTACCCCCCTGCACCATTCTTGCATGCTCTCTTCTTAACAGACAGCCCTTGCTTCCAAAGCCTTACCGGCCCACCGACTCTAAACCTCGCCACTTTACTTCTCTATTCTGTTGGCAGTTGGCCCGTGGGTTTTAGTCTCTTTCTTAGGCCTGCGGAGGGTGGAGAGAGTTGGAATGAAGGGCTGTCAGAGCTCTGCGGTCACTGAGGATATTTTCGGGGAATCGTGTGGCTGGAGCAGCGCGGTGCAGTGGGGGTTGAATTTGGCCATGGCTCTCTCTCTGTTCATGAACACAATGGCACCATGAATCCTCAAAGAAGTGTCCCTCCAACTGCTATTATCATAAGAAGAGGACTGCTGAACCTATTTGAATAATTCTACATTATACAAAAGCTGAGATGTTTTCTTTGACAAAGTTTCTATAGAGCACCACTGGTCCGGCCAAAACATTTCCATTCCTTTACACACATCGTGGTCCAAACAGCCGGCCAAGGGGGGAGTCTCAAATATCCCGCCAGCTCTAAATGTACATTGTGTTATTACCATCAAATGTAACAAGAATGGCTCCATGCTGCTAATGTAGAACCAATAGCATAATAAAAGTTTTCTTGTAAATATTTGTAATGTATTCCGTTGATGCAATGGTGATTTTTATAATGGGCACCACTATTGCTATATTTTGTTATCTGCAGCACATCAGAATCTAATAGCTGAGAGTAGCTTTGGCAGCCAGTATCTCTCTTCCTGACACGCTTAACTCTTAGGCCTCCAATCCCTGCAGTTTGTGCTCTCTAAGGTTAGCAGGTTCACATACCCTACTGAGAGACGATGCCAAAACGCTCACCCCTGACTTCTTACTGATCAAAGACCGAGATTGACATTCAGAATGGATAGAATTCTAAAAGTTAAGATTAACTTGTTTTTTCCTGCATCTCTGTCTCTGGTTGTTATGTACTACAGGGAGAAGAAGAAGAAGAGGAGGAGGCAGTGGAGGAGGGAAGCTTGAAGCAGAGTGGGTGGAAGGATGGAAGGAGAGAAGGATACAAGCAGTTCGAGGAGGTGGTGCGAAGCGAGTGAACCCGGAGCAGGTGAACACAGCTGCGGATCGCCATGGGCTCTCTGGCTGCCTTCCTCCTGTGGCCCCGACGCTGCATTCACTGGTCCCAGGGAGCCAGTAGGGGCCAACCAGAGCTGCAGCAGAGTGGGCAGGCTAGGCCAACCAAGCCAGGAGAGAGGCAGGTGAGGCGGGTGAGCAGAGCTCTCATTCCCGCCGGCTAGGAGCCTCCGCGGCAGAGCGGAGCAGCACGGAGCAGCAGAAATCGATACAGAGGAGAGAGGCGAGCAGAGGTTGCCCAGCACCGCCTGCAGGCCTCGGAGCCCAGGGACCAACCACCACCAATGCTCCCAGCTCCTCTCTGCATCTCTCTTTCTATCTTCCTCCAACGGTCCCAGCATCAGCCAGGGCCAGGGCCCTAACCCTGCAGCCGCCCCACACGCTGTGTGTGTCAGCAGGCGCACATGTGTGTGTGCAAAGACAGCCAAAGAAAGACTGAGAGGAAGTCTTTGTGTGTGGTTTGCCGGAGGGGTTTTTACTGCATCCAACACCACTTGATAAAACTTTGTCAGAGAGACATAGAGGGTGCACAGTGAGAGAAGCAGAAGAATACAGGACGTCAAAGCACCCTCCCTCTTATTACTCATTCCACCTTTTCTGTTTGATTTATCAGAGGCACTACACTTTCTGTTCAGTCCCACATCCAAGCACGTAGCTCACAATATTCCACTAGATCTCACAAGCCAGGATGAAGGGACAATTTGAACTTTTTCTCTCATCCACCATATCAGACACAGCCTGTCTTTTCACCTTAGATTTTCTTAGCCTTACTACAGCAGCTCCCATCAGAGGATATGGCAGTGCAGTATTGATCTATAAGGTGGAGGAGAGGAAGGAGGCCCTGGGCTCTCATAGCTCTCTCATTGTGTGTGTGTGGAAAAAGCACCTGAAGTCCACTTACGGCCGCAGCAGGAATCCCATGGCAGCACAAGTGAATGGCTGCTAATTGAATGAGAGATGAAAAGGACAGTAGTTCTACCTGTTCACTGCCCCCCTTCCATTCAAGTCTAATACTACGTTCATTCAACTTTTTTTCCCCTTTGCATTTACTAAAGTCCTTCTACACACAAAGAGACTCACTCTTGAGATGTTTTAACAAAATTGCTGGTGACTCAAGAAAATTGTGAACCCTTTGGAATGAAAGTCCCTGGCTTAACACCAGTGCAGAGGTGAAAGCCTCTAGCAGCAAGTTTTTTCCACGTGTGATAAAAACATCCTGTTCAGAGCTTTAAGAGGTCATACAGTACAGTGTGTGCACTTGGAAGGGCATTAAAGGACAGATGGACCATTAAACCTGCAGAGGCTACACCAAAGTTCATACCTTCAGGTGAGTACAGTATATTGCTTGTTCTTTTTGAAAAATCAAATAATTAAAGTCATATTGAAGAATAGCAAGAACAATATGTTCCCTGTTTTGATAACATCATGTGATAAGATATCATCTCTGTTCAGACCTGCATTTACCTCTAAAGTGAGCACAGACGTGTTGTGTTGCTGTTGATCTCCACAGTCGGCTCACAACAGGAGCTTTGGGCTGTGATCATCCTGTCACCGACTGTTGGAGGAGTTAGCTCTTGTTGTCTGTATCGGGGAGCGCATTAAAGCGTGGTTCGCCCTTGCCTGCCAATCTCCTGGCACACAGAGAGAGACTGGCGCCGCTCTACGCCTTAGCCTGGCAGCGACCCATGCTTACAAAATGGCCGATTCCTGTCTGCCAGCTGTCTCCCTCAGCCAAGATGGCGCTCGGTCGCTTTTTAGTGCCCGCTGTTTGCCATCTGCCCTTTAATTGTTAACGGCTATGCAAATATGTTGTAATTGCATTTGCATGTCCTTGATTCTTAACCCCTCTTCTTTGGTTGTAAATAATAGCACCAACGTTAAAAAAAGAAAAAGGAAACACAGCGCTGCGCGGCTACTGATTGAATACACAGCAGGAACAATTAGCAAATGAATGTTGCCCGTTGTTGCCCTGCGCTTTACTTCTCTTTAAGCCCATCTTATTCTGTATGCAAATCGCCAGTGGCTTTTTTTTGCTTTTGATGCCAGCTGAAAAATGGAGCGCTCCCTGTCTTTCTCTGAGCTTCTCATTTAGGAGACGCTCGTGTGTCTTCTCATTGTGCCATATGTGACATCTGTGATTGGCTGCGTTACCGGGGGTACCCTGCCTTCTGTGACAGCCAAAGCCCACACTGTAAAGCAGGGCAGGAGCGAGGGACAGGCATAACATAATGACCTCATTAGCATGCTCAGCACTCCCTGCTATAGGCCCTGGTGTGCTGCTGCGCCGTGGGACCCACTGGAGTACGCCCTTCTCACAGCACTCAGCATGCAACATTGTGTTCTCCCCACACAATGCGGCGCTTCATACAGGCTTTATTACGCCTTGTCAAAGCGCAGGGGGATCAGGGGTATCAGTGGCCCTGCAGCGGGGTACGTCCAGTGTACGTGTAGCCGGAGAAGTATCGATGCTTTATGGTCTTAATGTGGCGTTAGCTGTTGACGGATCTTCTGTGGTGTGTTTATGAATCTCTGTGTGTCTTAGTCTGTAGCTGTGTGTCTGTGCAATTGTCCGTTTCATTGTGAACTCCCGTGGAGTTTGTGGACATTTTCACCTGTCAGTGCTAATTATTAGAGAAAGCGTTTGGCAAATTGTTTGTGTCCTGGAAAGAGGCTATCATCCTCTCTGAAGAACAGCAGTGTGGTTTGTGTTGTTGTCCCTGAGAAGTGTAATGCTTTTAACTTTAATGTCAGGACACGCCAAAGCACACACACACACACACACACACACACACACACACACACACTTCCTAAAAGACACAGCACATCTTTTATTTAAAATGCCATTTTATGTCCACAGGAGAAAAAAAATTTAATTTCATCTTTTTATTAGGGATTGCTTGAGTTAGCATGTGTATTCTGGGAAAGAGGACTCCTAATATCATTGGGCTTTATAAATCCTCATAAACTATGCCATGCAAACATTACCTGATTTCTTACGGGACACCAAATTACACAGTGTTCTCCTCTTGAATTCTGCATAGCAACAGCAATAAATGACCTTATAAATCATTTGATAACCAGCAAAGAGAAGAGACAATCTGTGCTTTGCCTAAACAGAGCAGCTCACTCCTGTTATTGTGCTCTTTTATCAGACCGGGGCAGCTTTAATCAAGCCTTTCTGTCTAATCAGCCCGCATAGTGACATTAATTGGGCTGAGGTGGAGCTGAGCAGGTTAGTGTAAAAGCCCACGTTAGCTGCAGTTAGCCTGGAGGGGCTATAGCCTACTGTAAGCTTATGTGAGGAGAAATGGCTGTATAGAAGATAGACAGACAACTTCTTATTGTGTCAGGCTAGCCAGAATAAATTATTTGAATTTGTCTGATTGTTTGTGTTTTATGTAACTGGTTCATTATATTATTAGTGTTTACCCTTTAACGTATAGAGACTTTTTTCAGATTTGGGCAATAATCGCCATCTCCATATTTAAAACCAGTGAGGACTATATGTTTCATAACGTTTAGAGTGATCACAGCACATATGCTAGGAATCTGTCGTAATTGTTACATATATCTCCCCTCGAACTCCTGTGCTAATCCATATTATGCAGGTTTGAAAGTGTTCATTCACACTTCAGTCAGAGGGAAAAAAAGGACACGCTCCCCAACATCATCTACTGCAAAAAGCTTTTATGCTAATGGCGGCCGAAGCCATGTGTGTAACGACACTGCTGCAATTATGCATAATTCAACACAAAGAGAACGGCCGAGATGGTACAGTATAGCACACTTCAGGTGGACGTAGTGCATGTGCATGAATATAGGCTGTGCAAATGGAAGGAGCCAATCGCGCTGACAGGATCCACTCTTAGGCCATAGCTCTGCACACACTCCACACTTTTTAAATTGAATCTAAACATTTTCTACTATTTTCTTATTTACATCAACATGCCCTTTTATAATATATGCAGAACTCTCTTTGCCTTTGCATAATAACTACATCTGTAAATGCATTCTATAGGGAAGACACAATTATGTGGGTAAATACAAATTGACTTTGAGGTGGCTTTATTAAACTATCCAACTGGTGATTTGGAGGTATTTGGTCCTACAGCAGGTTGTATGTAGACGATTCATTTTGTGAGTGGGATTGTGGTCCACTGCAGCTTTTCTCATTCATTGCCCACTGCTTTTGATTTGCTTAGCTATTGATTGAACGTATTCCATCCACTGAAGTAATAGTTGCTGAAAGCATTTATGGCCATCGCTCAATTCACCCCGGCCCATTCCGCTTTTTTTCTTTAATGTGACCAAACAAATCTTGTGATATTTTTTTTTTCTCCAGCCTCAAAACACTTTAACATTCCAAATGAAAATGGCATTTGAATTATTTATCTTTTAAATACACCACAAAAGGTAAATTGTTTGTTTTTGAGTTGCCATTTCCAGGTATTTCCCTGCTTGCAAATTGCAGCATTTCTGTTGCTATTTGTCATGCAAAGAAAAATGTTTTATTTTCAGGAGACAGCATGACTAAAAAAAGAGGAGAGGCATTTGCTGAAATTTGAAAGTGTATTAGAATTTGTGCACGTTTATGAAATTTTGAATTGATCTAAAAAAAAAAAAAAAACTAAAAGAAAAACTTTTATATTTCATACAGCTTATAAAATAAGGTAATAAAATTGAAGGGCAACCCAAACATAATAATAGTGTCACAGTTGTCTGCCAAAATAAAAACTCATTTTGGAATCTGTTAGAAGACATTTTATTTGTCAGAGTGCACTTGGCACACCAGACTAAATTCATTTCATTGATACTCAAGCAAATTCCTTATGTGAAACTAGCCTCCTTAAGAAGTAATTCCTGAGTCAAGTGTTCCCTCCGAGCTGCAACACTGAGCCCCAAGTCTGATTATAGACTCAGGGAAAAACAGTCAGGCATTTATCCAAGTCACTGATTATGTCATTTCAACAGGCTGCAAACACTCCGACGGGCCAGACAGCTCTGAGGGGAGAATTATGAAGCTGGAGTGGAATGGAGGCTGTATGAAAAGGAAATGAAAATGGAGTAGTGCTGTATGTGTGATTAAACTGCCTGCTTGCCAGCAAAAGGCCACGCTGCTGTAGCACAGGCCTGAGATTTGGCCATAATGAAAATGTGAAGGTGGAGGGGTTTGAACCCCCCCGAATGACGCCTAGGAGCACACACATACATTTTATAGCAGCCTCTACATATGTGTGCAGGCTGAATGGTTTATGCGAGGGAGCCTGCCAGATAGACTGCTGATACAATTTGAAGCCAAAGAGGAAAAATACTGTGCACCCGAAAAACAGAAATGCTTCCTGAATCTGAATTAGAGCAATAGAATTAATATTTAGCAGGTAATTTTCACAAACCACTAAAAATCTTTGAATGTTGTCGCCTTTAAAAACAAGACATGGTAGTCAAATAAAAAACATAACATAAAAAAAAAAAAACACACAAATATTAAATTGCATCATTCAGATAAATAGGAATAGACAGCATGCCAGTCCTGAAGCGTGGGAACGGGCTAAATGATTAGGGTAAAAGGACGAGGGGGTTGAGGTTAGTTCACGGCTAGACACGGCAGCTGCACTGAGTTTTCATTCAAAACCAGGTTAAGGAAGGAGCGCAGGGGGTCAAGGTCAGGGGTGTGGTGGCGGGGGTGTCAATGCAGTGTGTGTGTGTGTGTGTGTGTGTGTGTGTGTGTGTGTGAGTGTGGTTGGTCTGCCTATCATCCCCGGCTGACTGACTGGATGACTGGCTGGTCGGTTTGACTGTCTGTCTGTGTTTGCTTATTTTATAAGCTGCTTCTTATTGCTTCACTCCAGGGACAACTTGAACTGAAAGAAGCACGGAAGAGAACCCAACCCCAACACCATCATCACCACCACCACCTCCTCCATCGTACCGGCCCACCCTTTCAGTCAGTCAGTCAGTCAGCCTCTGGCCCATCTCCAGTCGGCTCTGAGCCAAATCGAGCCAGAAATCAGTCCTGCAGCCCAGTCAACCCCCTGGTCAAACATCCCCCAGCCAAACACAGTCAAACGCAGGCAGACACTTTGACAGCCCCCCCTTGGTCTGTCTCAGTCTGCTGCCTCCTGTAATTTAACATGTCGGATCAGGGTTCATCTTATGTGCATGCTACAATCAGAAATGTATGTAATTCATTTCTTGTACTTGGTTGGAATGCTCCGGCTGTATCCATGTGGAAACGTTAGATTAGAGAGAAGTCAGACGCAATGCTAGTGCTAAATGCTAGCTTGGATTTGCTGATTTTATATCCAATAATATTGCGGTCTTTTGACGTTTTCAAATTTGAACTAAAAATCTGACCCCACAGTTGGTCACTATCATTGCCATTTCATCAAATCACATCAGAGTGTGTGGCACCACAGAAATAAACAGCCCTTTAAGAGGTTGGTCTGCAGCGCTGAGGAAAGGACAGGTCGGGAAGCAAGGGAAAGGGAGAAGGAGGAAAAAGTAGTGCAAAACCCAGCCTGTATCCATTCCTCATTGGGGGGGGACTTATGCTTCATTAGACGGTCTGAAAGAGAGACCCGCTTTCTCTCATCACCTCAATAGACAAGCTCCGTTTTTCTCTTCCATAGCCCGGAGCGTCCTACAAAACCCACCTCTTTTCACCGCCTGTTTTTCCTCTTCATTTTGGCTCCTAATCGTCTCAACTCGGCACTGAAATCAAGCTTAGTAACAGCAGTTTTGTGTTTTGTGCGAGTCCCCCCCTCCTGCCTCCCCTCCTCTCCTCAGCATCTCCCATCATACACCGCTTCCTTATTCCCCAGCAGCTTTTTCCTTCTCCGCATATTCAGTCACCTTGGTCAGACACACCACCCACCCACTGCTTAAATCCCTATCAGCATGTCAAGTAAATGTCTGCCCAGCTGGGGTTGACACACACACACATACGCAGTCACGCTGGAATAGAAATGCACTGCACAATCTCACGGCTTGCTTCTGGGGTTTAGCCTTCCTCCCCGCTGACCCCTTTCACCCGCTCTTTTCCCTCTTTGCTTCTCTTCGGGCGCTGATCTGATGCTATGCTTTGACTATATCTTCAAGTGGACTATATCACAGGCTTCTCCTTCTCTCGCCTGGCTGTTTTTTATTTTGTCAAATTATTCTCCAAAAGCTGCTCCGTACCCTGGGCCATGCGCACACATCTCTTTGATTAAAGGTTACAGGAATCCTATGCTCCAAATTTGTTACAGTAAAACCGGTCAGTTATCGCCTAATAAAATCTGCAGCTGTGAGGGAAGATGGTCTCATATCTTTGCTCTAGCACCAGATATAGAAGCTTTTTGAGAAGAGAGCAAGTTATTCAAACACATTTCTAATAAACGGTTCAGTCTCATCAGTTATAGTTATTTAAAAATGCGGAAATGTTATTGCTTTTTGATTAAGTTTTGGATCAAGGCAGCAAGAAAGCATGTAGAGATGGGTGACTGTATCCTTACGTGGGCTCAAAATCATGCAGTCATTTACGTCTGTATTTTTATTGTGTCTATATGTTTTATCCATTCTCTTGATAAAATGGAACCCACCTCTTCACTAGCCCCCCGACCAAATGAAGTGACCCCCATTCCTCTTTTTGCGCCATATTTTGATCATTACACTGATTTTTTGGGACAATGACTTGCATGGTGCATTCTCAGCAGTTGCTCAGCCTGTGTCAGCGCGCCACCGTCTTTATGTAAATGTATTCAGATGAATTTTCAGCCCGTGGACCATCATTGCTGCTGCAGTAGTCGAGGCTCACACATGTTTTTTTTATTTTTTTGTAGAATGTTTTAGCCAGAGTGGACCCCTGCCAATGTGCATGAGAAACCTGTAATAAATCCTGTGTTTATTCTGGAGTTGTGATTTACAAATGTGGATTTCAGTGGCTTTAGGCGTGAGCACCTCCTGTGTGGTTTTGCTTTTTCATCAGGCGTGCAGCGGACAGCGATTGAAGAGCGAGGACGGGGTCCTTGCGGCATGTGTGATGGAAGATGGAAAGGGGAGGGGAGCGAGAGGAGTGTATGTGCTTTCTCATCTCTTCTGTGGATCCCATATTGAGATATTTCTGAGTGCAATCATACAATTATGGGTCCACACACTGGTCCTTTGTGTACAGCTGTGCTTCTCGGCTCCAGCTCGTTTCTAATGTTCCCAACTTGACTCTCCGACAAGTTCATTGTTATTCATTTCACTGTCATCCGGTGTCGCCCTGAGAGACTGACTACGTCCCCAGCCATGGTTCCACAGGCCCTGTACTGTACTTGTCAGAGGCATGCACAGGCCTATTGTTTTGGGCTGCAGGATGTCTCTGTAGTCCTCTGGGTAAAGCTGTGTGCTGACTGTATTCCAGGACACTGTGAGACGGTGCACTTTGTCAATGACCTGGTTCTGCTGCAAAGTTCAGTTCTCAGGTGATTAGATGGAGTGAGAACAGATGCACCTGCTCTGTGTAGGATTATTTTTATGTGTTGTTTGAAGTGAAACACATTTAAGTTACTTTAACAAAGATTTGTTTGTAGAAAGAGTCTTTAACTTGTATTTACTTTGTGCTGTACTTAGGTTTCTGTATCTTATAACTACAAACTATGGTCTTTTCAGTCTTTTCCCTCACTCCTTCTGACTTGCTCTCCCTCCTTTCTTTTTACTTTGTCCTTCTGGCGAAGGAAAACCAGGGGCTGCAGTTTGCTTAGCTGAGTCCATAAAGAGGCGTTTTAAAAAGCTGTGTTAACAGACCAACAAAGCTTTAAATGCACCCCCCTCTGTGAGAGGGTGGTTCCCATAGGGATGTAGCGTGGCCCTCTATTGGTAGGCCTCTCTCCGGCCTCTCATTCAGTCCAGCGCTCAGTCACGGTCACTTATAGTAGGAGGGAAAATCACACAATTCAGCCCAAGCCTGATCCAATGACATGTTTTTTTTAATGAGGTGGCTCTATGTCTTTGTTTGGGCACCAAACTGAAGTCCAGACCAGGGCAAATCCAGCTGAATAAGATGCAAGGCCACAGTCAGGCAAAACTTACAAAAAAGCACAAAGAGCTTGTTCTGTTGAGCCAATGAATAGCTTTTTTCTCTGCACTGTGCCTATTCCCATATGGTCAGCAGCACAGGAGAAAAAAAATAATTTAAGATTTTACCATATGTTACTCATGTTTCTGGATATGGTCAACTGTGTTAGCTAGTGTATCATGTAACTAGCTCTAGAAAGGCTAGCTCAAATAATTTCTTTATTAGTGCAGTATGTAGGAAACAGCAGCAGGCGAAACATGTTGCATGTTAGGCGCTGGAATCTGGACCTTTATGAGATTGCAATTATTACTTGCTATGAAAAAATATATATATATATATATATATATATATACAATCATTAAACAATGTTTTAGATTGCTTATGTAGCGTAATCCAATGTGACATTTGCAGTGTTTTGTTATGATTAAAAAACTAAAAGTAGTTGCAGTGTCAGGTGAAGGTTAGATTCTTCTCTGGAAGTGAGTATAATCTATAAAGACATTGTTTCGGATGTAGGGGATAGGTGTTTTGTTTTGCTGTTACAAACAAGCCTAAACCTACACCCTTGGTATTTACTTTTAACAGAATAAAGTGACGGTCAAAAGAGGTGCCTGTTAGCTGTTTCTAAGCCTTGGTTATTTTTTTCTAGGGTCATACACAGACAAGTTTCTTTCCCTTTCATTTACACCAACTCCTGGTGTCTTTTTCAGAAAGCTGCACTCCATATATCACACATATGTGCACGTGTCACACAGCCTGTGTACGTTTGTGAATTTGCCCGCCGCGTCTATGTTCAGGGGTGAGGACTGTCATTAAACTGTCTGCCTGCATCACCAAACTCAACCATCACGCTGCCTCGCTGTCCACTCGGCTCCTCTCTGGGCTCTCACACACACACACACACACATGCACGCACACACAGTTTGACTTGGCATTCAGCCAAAATTCACATTGGCAAAGCATACAGTATACATACACATGCCACTTTAGCTAAGGGTTTGTGGGCTGATGCTGTGACAAATGCTGTGGTGTATTGATTGCTAACATACAGGGTCAAGCTGATAGAATGGTCATATATGTCATATGAAATCAGAAAAAAAGGACTGAGTGTATAGAAGTATCCCGTGATTTTTGAAACAGAGAAAAGGGGTGGAGCCTATTGTTGTAGTGCTGGCCCAAAATGTATAATCAATAATTTGCCAACTGTGTAACTGTGGCAGGTAAATAGGCAGAATTTAAAAATTGTTTTCCCTGAAGTCAACATAAAAATGAATGACACAATACCAATTCTTGCAAAAGATTTTCAGTTTGGAATCATCTGTGTAGCATCTATGACGTCCTGTGAGTCTTGTTGGAGAAAATCTTTCATCATTTTTTTTGTTGATAAAGTTAAAGGTTAATACGGATTTATTTATACGTTGGCACACGTGGTAGTGGTTTTGTCAGAGACACCTTGTTGTACTGACGGAGAAGCAAAAAAATGTATCAATCAAATCAAATGATGATACCATGGCAAAAATATGACTGTAGAGATTTTTGGAGCAGTTTCTATAATTGGCCTTAATGTACGTACTGACACTCCAATCATACAACAGAGTCTGCCAGGATGGCCTCACTGCCTGCTCAAGCTCAAGCACCCTTGTAGGCTCTCACACAAGCAGCCCATCAGGCAGACGGCTTATCTCTGATGTAGTCCTTGCTCACGTTCAAGGCTGTGGTAATGTGGAATTAGTATGCAGCGAGGCAGACAGACGGCCCTGTGCAGCTAATAGCTAGCCAGACTGGAGTAGCCAAACCAGAGCGTCTCATAGCCTCCTGCTACCCTTCCCTCACCCCTTTCATCGCCTCATTCCCCTTGCCCTATCCCGGACCCTAAGAGGACGTCAGATGAAGAGTCTAGCCTAACCCCCCCCAAACACAACACAAATCCCCCTCCCCCTATTGCTTTTTGCCGGTTATAGCACCCATAGCAGCTCCCTTTGCTTCTCAGGGCTATTGAGGGGGTTCCAGACACCCTCCACTCGGCCCCTCAGCCTAAACTCTGCATAAATTAGGCACGTCTCCCTGGTGTCTCGTCAGCCGGTTGGGGCACGACTGGCCCTGGGTCTGCCATCTCCCAATCTGCTGTCACCTTCTGTCTCCCTCCACCCCCTCCCTGCCGGCTACTGTATTCTTTCCAGGAGCGCCTCATTCAATTCATCCCAAAATCACCTTCACTTCCTTTTTGGATTTTTCCTTCGCCAACCTTCATCCTCTTCTTCCTATTTTTTTCTGCTTAGTCCCTTGGCACGCTCCCTCCCACTTCACCTGTTTTATATTCTTCACATTCGCCTCTATGTCTACTTTTCTTATCCCTGCAGCACTGTGTTACCCAGATCAGCCCCTTCTTCCTCCGCCAGTCTTCCTCGCTGTCCTTCTCAGCCTGGATATTGTTTACATCTGTCTGGCTAATCACTGGCAGAGCCTCTCTAGACCTCACAGATGTTGCAATAATACAGGGGGATTAGCAGGCTTAACACTCGGGCTTATTTGGGGAGTTTTCTCCGATCATCCAGCAGTGAAGTCTGCCAGCTTCTTTCTGGATTTGACCTTTTTTCTGTTTCACTCTGTGCTGTGAGTCTGTAGTCCCACATCTCTTTGATTTGTGATCTTTTTTACAACCATCTGATGCGTTGATGCTCTGAGCTCCTACTTCCTGTTAACTCGATGCGTGGGGATAAATGTTGCAGCCTCTTAACAGTTCTAACAGAAGGAAAAGGATTGTTCAGTATTAGGATTCATATTTTAGTGATTTGTGTTGCATAATATCTTGTCAGGGAAGTGTAAAGGCAAGAACATAAGCTTTATTTATCTGTTCATTGGCAAAGGTAAAATATAAGTTAATTGTGGTAATAATTGGTAAATAATTGGTTGTATTTCCGAGGCTTTACTCTAAACAAGCTTTGTTAACTATTTAAGCTGTGATGCTTTTGCTAATAAAGCAGTTCATATACCATATTGGATTTATGACATATGATTTGAAAAGGAATTGACATTGAAATGAATGCAAACATATTGGTCTTTTATTGGATATTTTACAATAATAAAAATGCCACATTACTCATATGACAAAAATATTGTAATAATTCTTATGGGCAAAATTCCATTGCTTACAGATGATATAAAATTACTGCTGCCTAGCCTTAGCACATAAATGGCAACATGACTTGCTTATTGTCACTTCACTCTTAAACAGCTACAATGTATTGTAGCTGTTTTGCTATAATGCTAGCCCTGTTAGCTTCTTCTGTGCTCACCATGGTGACGCCCACACCTTCCAAGTCTGTTCTGGTCACATCTCTACCTCAGCGCTCAAACACAATTAGACGGCCTCCTCAGACTCAGCATCTCTGCGTCACGCGGCAGTCTCATTTTATGACAAAGCAAATCACTATGTGTGTGTGTGTGTGTGTGTGTGTGTGTGTGTGTGTGTGTGTGTGTGTGTGTGTCCTGACGTAAGCAAGTGGGTTTGGGGTCAATGTATTTCTGTCTGGATCCTAATCCCAAAGGTGATATTAGTCTGGTACAGGGCAGACCCCTCCCCCCACAACAAGGTTTATATGTGCGGTGTGGTGTTTGCTGCAGGCGTTAAGGTCGGCCGAGAAGCCCAGACAGGCTCTAACTTGACCTCTGACCCCTGACTGTCTGCTTGCTCAGAGGTCAGACACAGCACTGATACAGACAGCTGATAGACACGCAAACAAACGCACATGCACGCACCGATTTCCTCCTGCAGTTTGGAGCAACGGACTGTCAGGTCTGAGCAGATGATGATGCAAACTGTATATATGCAAATGTATATAATGTATATGAAACCAGACCAAAATTCTTTATTTAATTGTAGTGAACATGTCATAGTATGGATATGTTTCCAAGCGCAGTCTTCTTTTTCTTATGCCTTTGTTGAATCTTTTGTCTTCACAGATTCACCTGAAGTGTTGCCGTGAAGATAAGGAGGAAAGATATTCCACAAAGCATAAATACTGTCAGTAGCTATTATCTCATATCTCATGTTTAGCTTGGCTACATATGGAAAACACCACCTTTCCACCTGGATGAATAGTTCGTTCGACACACATCGCTGGAGTGTGATTATCCACGGCCTTTTGTGAATGTGGACAGGTAAGTTGGAGCTGCTCTGAAAAAAGGTAAGTTTAGGGTTGAATCAATTTTAAAAGCTGTCTGAAGTCTAAAATGGAGCTGCCAAGCAATATTTTTGAAAATTAGTTTTATTAGATATGAATTTCTATATTTGAGACCAATTTGAGGTCGGAGATTGAATGAGACCCCAAGGGGTCCTCTCTCTTTTTATTCTGTAATTTACATTCACCTGTTTGACTGGAAAATCATTTGACAAGACTTTGTCACTGTTGAATTACTTTTCTCTCTTCTGTAAAACATTATGTACACATCCATATTTAAACATCCTTTTCAGTGACTGTAAAAAAATCATTTGCTTTTTGCTTTCAATTTTTTAATGACATTGCCAATGCAAAAACCTTGACTTTGTGATGATATGTATTTTCAATAAAGCTGGACAACCTGTGAAAAAAGTGGCTAAATTGTGTTTCTTTTTTTCCTCATTCAGGCTAATTTAGTATTGTGTTGATTTATACTTCCTTCTGCTGGATTCAAAACTACATTGCATGTAAAAAATGACATAAGCAATGGGGCCTGCTTCCTTAGATCACTGATTATTCCAGTTGTGGCTGAAGGCTTGAAGGACAACAGTTAAAGCTAGTGGCCTAAATCTGTGGTGTCAATTAGGTGCTTTTGTGCATGAGCAGCAGGGGTGTTAAAGCGAGTTGCTGGAGCCGAAGCAAACTCTGAACAATGATACACACACACACACACACACACACTGGTGCTACTGTTTTGTGGAGATCACTCGTCCTTTTGTCCACCCCCCAACAACCAGCAGAAGGGATGCCCCAGTGCCCCCAATGTGCTCCAGTGCTCTGGCTGAAATGGGCTCCCTGCTCCCCTCTGCTTCCCCCTTACACTGTCCCCTCGCCCTGTGTCTCCCTCTGACTGGTCCTGACCTGAAATTAGGGCCAGGCAGACCTCCACAAAAAGGAGAGGTGTCCGCACCATGGCCCTGAAAGAAACAGAAACTAGGAGATTATCCTATTCTGTGTGTCCAGTCATCAGTGCAGTATTGACCATGGTGGGCCACCCAGGGAGTGTCCAGCCAGCCGTGAGATGGCCTGATATACATGCTTACTGGCCGTGCTAGATTCCCTGACTCTCACCGGGGAGAAGGCCAAGTCTTACAGGCTGGGCGCCTTCGGAAAACACTGGACGCTCGGTGGTCAGGCACACACAGAAAGTGGCTCATACACACACACAGGCTTTGTACAGTCAAAGACGTTGCCATCAGGTCGTTTTCTGTGTCCTGTGAGGCGAGGCGAGGTCATTGGGAAGGTGGAAAAGCTCTTTAATGGTGGGAATGATACCATAACACCTATAGATAGAGTTACGGATCATGTCACATACAGTCCATATACAGAGCATGACTGGACATCAAGGCCTGCTCAGACCCAATGGCCAGTGTGAAGAAGAGTGGAAAAGAATGAGTGCAGACATTCAAATAAATTATTGTTTTTTACTGTCTAGCATTTTCATGTACCATGGGTCTTATAAAAATGAGTCTAGTGTGAAGTGTCTGTATAGTTACTGAAGCTTCCATTTAATTCTCCCATAACTGCTTAGTCCCAGCTCTAGAAGTAGTAAAAGCAGTCCATTGTTGACCTAAATAAACCCTCAGGGGTGCACTAATTGTGCTGTAATTGGTCAGTTGTGTGTTGGCCCATAAAGCCAGTGTGACATCTTCCTGGTTTGTCAGCAACACAAAGGCCTTTAACAGCAGGACAGAGCGGCACAAAGCTCATTAGCAATAAAAACAAACAGGACTTTATACACATTTTGAGCTTACATTTATTACAAAAGTTAAAAAAAGGTTAATTTTCAATAAAAACAATGGAGAAATGTGAGAATAAATTGATTGTCTTATGAATTGATTGGCATAATTAAAAGTCATTTTAATGTATTGTCAGACAGAATAAATATGCTTTAGTAAATATTAATAAGTGTAAAAATGTATGTTATGAGAGTACATGCATGAGGATGTGCAGTATAACTCATATTAATGGAAGGTGATCTGAACGTCTCTAGTTGTTTGTGAACAAGCTTAAATATATAGGATCTTCCAACGTTAAATGCATTATCTACAAAAAAAAAAAAAAACACATCTTGCTTTAGATAAAATGTAATTTTTCATATTTGATTGTGCCTTTATATAAAGCTATGGTAAAAAGCTCAAAATATAATAGATTTTATTACACAGCCTGAAATGCATTGCCATTTACAATGAAGATGAATACAAGAAAAATGCAATAATAACAAATAACAAGCATATACTGTACATATTGCAATCTAATGCTAAATGGGCACATGGTAGTCTGTCACAATGAGCTTATCATCAGAATTAACTATGAGGCCTGACCCTCATAACGAGCCAATAAAGGAGGAGACACTGACAGGACACCTACTCAATCCTAAAGACAACACATTCTATGGGCTCCCTTCTTGTTGATTTACCATCCCAGAATGCACGCATTCATAATTGAACTATGTAAACATCAAAACTATAAACCTCAATGACTGTTGAAATGGAAAGCTGACTTGTTTTGACTGCAGCCCATCACCAAAGTCAAGTTCAAATTTAATTAAAAAAAAAGGAATTTATTTAAAAGCAATGCATGTTTTTTTTCTTGTCTGTGTGTTCTTGTGAGTGGGTGTGGATGTCTAGCTTGAACTTGACAGCCCCCCAGACACCTCATAAAACCAGCATTACCAGCCCACAGTGCATACGGAAGGGGTAGTCAGGGGTATGAATGGGCACTGTTAGCATTCTTAAAAGTCCCAGAATTTGGAGCCTATATTTTGTCATGCTAACTGTGGCCATGGCATTGAATGTGGACACAGGGAGCAGAAGGTTCACAGGACCCTGGCCATTCTTATGCAAAGTCTGTCGGGGGCTTCCCTCTTCTGTGCGTCCACCCACTGCACAACCACAACCCTCATACATATGTTTAAAAATGGGCACACACTAAGCCAGGAAAGGCCGGACCTGGTTTACAAACATGACATAAATGTTTTTGTTTTTTTAATGCCTTGTAATAGGTTGACACTGTTACATAACTTTAGATCAACCAATTAAAGATTCTCCTACTTATTAATCTTACAAGACTTCACAAATTTTATAAAAATAGAAATTGTCACATTTTTTAAATAATAGAGAATTGCAGACCTACAAAGACACATAAGTAATATTCAAACAAAAGTCTAATGATAATGTAAGGCGGACATAATAAAACATTTAGATGTGGACATATATGAAAGTTGCCATTAGAGTTGTCATAGTAATTTGTCCTGATAATGTTTCTATTTGTAATATTTTTGGTGACCATTATAACTGTCACTGAAAAAAAAGTAATTTAAAGAAGGTGTAACAATGTATTTATAACACCCATGTATTACAGTTTTACAAGAAACGGCAAAAGCATTACTAATACTCGTCTAATCCCACTGTTACAAAGGCCCAATGTAGCAGCTATGACATTGACAAAGGTGTTTTGTGATCAAATGTGTTGGTAAGGACTTTTAAATACTGGCTAAACACAAGGCGAGATCTGTCCATATTGCACATAAAAACATTATATTCTGCCATACACTAAAATTGTGTGGAATTGCAAAACTCTAAAATCCCAGATTTCAAATGTATGGCATCATGTGTGGTGCTCTTTCCCTTGAAGTATTACAAAGTTGTAAATAGTAAAAAAAAGAAAACTTTTCGTCATTAATGCTTATCATATGAGAGTCATTATGAGCTCCTCAACTTTCCATGACCTTGACACTGCTTCCTGAGCATGCAGTGGCATCAGCCTGATGTAATTTCCTGCAAACGTATTTCAACTAAAATTTTATTCTTCAGACTGCCATAAAAGACAAATTCTATTAGCATTTTTATTTTGGTGATCTCTGTATTTTGAGATCTCTTTTCTTTACCTCTCATGTGTTTCTCATGATTGTGCGTTCAGCAAGCTACAACTCATTTAGTGCTGTTCAAATGCCAAGTGGTGAAAATGTCAGAAACATCATATATACTTCCTTTAAATGCAAAAGTCCCAATGCAAATGAAAGTGTCTTTACCCTGCAGGCTAGAAAGAGTGGAGTGCAGTAACAAGCATATATGCTGTAGTAGATTTATGTGCTCACATTTAGTTACACTATAGTTTCCATTTGTACGTCTGTGTGTGTGTTTCAGCTCTGGGAAGCAGCCGGTGTTTGATTGAGTGAAGGCCAACACAGCCAGAACACTCCCTCTAATGGAAGAGAGGGGCCCAGCAGCTCCGTAATGCACTGACCTCAGAGCTTTTACAACGCTGCCAGCCGATAAGTGGCAATACGCTGGATCTTATAAAATTAACAGGACTAGAGCTATGGAGGAGCGGGTGAGAGTGGATGGCATCCCTTTTGCACTTGTAAATATCAGGATGCATACATAGGAGAGATGATGGCAGGTGTTTTACAGTCACACTGGAGAGATATGATATTTTTCAGTCATTTCTTGGCTTCTTTTAAAGGGCGAGTTTATGAGGAGTGTTTACAGGACAATTTATGTAGGATATAACATCTCTCAAGGCGTTTTTAATGCGGCTGAATTTATGAAAGCTGCTCTTCAAGCTAGGCTGAGTGTTGGACCGCAGCCATGTGTGGCTTTTGGTGTGCACCAAGAGAAGTGTACCATGTGCAAATGCATCATACATTCATTGAATTTAAGCCCAATGTCAAACACTCATTTTCCAGGTTTAGGCACTCTGTATTGAGGCCTCATCACACCACAAGTGACTGAGCTTTTTGAAATAGAAACGTCGGAACAGTCCACTGTCTCAATGCTGACATACCTTTTCTTTCCGGTGTAACCTCATCACCTTTCTCACACTGTTCAGACCGGGTTTGTGTGGCACAGGAAGCCACAATTTGTGTGTTTTTCCATTCGTCGAGTGAGTGTGTGAATGCTATTGTCTGTCTCCAGCCGCAGCTTCAAAGTGAATTATTCATGTCGGATTTGAATACATGCAAATGGCCCCCTTTCTCCTGGCACAATCCGAGGTTACCTATGGCAACAGCGCCTTCAAGAAGCATCTTTTCCATACCGCCTCCTCCTCCTCTTATTTCGAGCCTCCGCCCTCCGACAGTGCAATCCAGCCAGAGCTATTGTGCGGAGGGTTGCAGTACCAGGCGGCACGGATGCACACTGGAGGGTGGCAGGATATCCCATAATTCACAGTCAAGGTCACGGGCAGCGAGGACAAGAGCTGGCGAGATGGAAGATGGGCAGATGGGCCTTTACATTCATACACACTGCAGATTCAAAGAGGGCACCATGTACAAAGATGGAGATGGAACACTGCAATAATCCGTATAAATATTCATCTGTCTTATAAATTGGTACACTTCAAACTGTAACCAGTATTATTTTAAAGGCAGTTTTTACTTGAATTATGTTACTCAGTGTTGTTTTTTATCTTTCATCTTTCATCTAATTTGACACTAAATCCTTTTGACACTAAATCCTTTTTTCTGAATCTATAAAATGTAACAACTCTTTAGACATCTATTTGACTCTATTGTATGATTATGATTAAAAAATGGAAGAAAATAAGTCAAATGAGCAGTATTTTGCAGTCACTCTAATTTAGTTACGAATAAAGGATTTTCTAAAAAAAAAAAAAAGTGCTGTCTATTTTAATTGTTCATTAATAGAACATTTTGAATTTTATAGTTTTCTGTAACATGTGTTAGCATTTTTGTCTTACTTTGGCTCGCTTACTTACCTTATGCTCTTATTTTATAGGTTTTATTTCTGCAGAGGCAAAAGAATACAGGCAATATTATCATAATGAACCCGTTAAAATTTATTTTTTTAACAAAATAAAAAATTAAAAATTGAGGGAAAAGATAGGGAGTAAAATAATGCGTTTAAGAGGACAGGTCAAGTTCAGGCCACGCACTCATCAGCCTCTACAATGAACCACCAGAGCCAACAGCGCGCTCTGCTGCCACCTACCGGACGAACAGTGGCGGCTCATATTACAAACAGTCACAGTTTTTAGACTGAAATTAAGTCATTGTTCTGGTCACGTAGCTCCCTCTACTGGACAAAATTATTTCCAACTGTTAATTATCACTTTATTGCATGATCAGTTTAGTTAACAACAAATCCAAATGTACATACTGTACTTGTAGGGGCTGAAGGGATGAAGAGTGTATAACCACTGAATATATAATCAGGCATCATTTGTGAGTTATATACTTTGGTAATCTCTTTTTTTTTGTAAACATTTCCATGAATAAGTCCTTTAAATGTGAGAACTGTACAATTTTGGAAAGTCCATATGTGGTTAAATATCTATTGACATTGTCCATTTTTTATTTATATTTATGAATACAATCCAACTTAGTGTCTAAACAGCATCACCTTCGATAATCATTCAATAAGTTGAATCCACAATGGCACCAAAATCATACTTTTGCATAAACATGTTTTAAGTACAAATCAAAACTCTGCATTCAAAAGTTTTTCTATGCTAAACAAAATCATAATTACCAATAACTTCCTTACATTCCTCGCAAGATCTCTCAGTTAAAGTACATTGCACGTCCGTTTAGTGCACAGATTCTAATGTTAACACAACTAAAACAATTTTCTCCATATCCATCTATCATTTAAAGCCACATTTGCTTTTTACCAGCTCATCACCTAACTGTATCCTGATTTCAATAACAAAGTGCAGCCCACCATTTAAAGACACTTTAAAAAAAGATATCACTTGTGAAAATGTGAATCTTCAATGTGCGTGTTTCTTAGCCTAAACTGCTCCAATCCCACAGTCCTCCGTCCAAATACAGGAGTGTCCAAACACAAGAGTGTCCCACAGGAGGACGGCCTCTCACCAATAACTGGCTAAACACACTTAAGAGGCTTCAGCATCAATGTGCCAGTCTCATCTGGGCTTCTTCCCCGCCTTTCTATTCAGTGTGTGAAGTAACCCATTTGATGTAACTTGAGCAGGAGGTTGTTCGTCAGGTCAAAGGTGGTAAAACTAATCCCCACAGCAACAGGTCCTTTCACCCAATTCATGCTTAGGCCTTTATAAAGTCCACGCACTACTCCTTCTTGTGTGACAATCGTTCGCATAGTCCCCACTATAGTGCTGTAGGATGAACCGGTGACACCTGCAGTCTGCATCCGCCTGCGCACCACATCCAGTGGATATGAGGCCGACTGACCAATCAGGCCTGCGCAGGCTCCAAAAGCTAAGCGTTCATAAGGGTATGGCTGGG
Source organism: Perccottus glenii (assembly GCA_024416835.2). Taxonomy (NCBI): domain Eukaryota; kingdom Metazoa; phylum Chordata; class Actinopteri; order Gobiiformes; family Odontobutidae; genus Perccottus; species Perccottus glenii. The sequence goes on from CM044559.2 coordinate 13,433,915, forward strand.
ATCTTTTTGTCTTTTCTACATTGAAACAAACAATCAATAGTTTAGTTAACAATGTTAACATATCCATCTATACCTGCAGATACTGCACTAATAGCGGTACCTGTGTGTAGCTTCTTGAGGGTCTCATATGTGAAGAATGTGATTCCAGCGTACGGGATTATACCAAGAATAGTAGGAGTGAAGCCTCTATAAAGAGTTTTTATACCTTCATCTTGGGAAATCCGCACAAAAACATGCATGATGTTGCTATACCTGTTGGAACAAAGTATCAGGTTAAGAAAATGTACTGACAACAAACAACTATTCACAATGGAGGTCAGTCTCAGTACTACCTAGCAATAATTAGGCCATATTGATTTGAATCAAAAACACATGTTATTTTATTAATTGTGATAAACTATTTAATGTTTTTCAAAACTTACATTTCCTTAGCAGTGACTGCCATCCTAGCCCGAACCGTGTCTAAAGGGTAGGTAAGCATTGCAGCAGTGGTGCCAGCGAGAGAGCCAGCCAGGAAACGAGGAAAAGGTGGCAAAGCTCTAAAGGAAACAACACAGGATAAGAGTTACCAGAGGAACATATCTTTACTGGGATTTAGAAAACAAACAAACAAACAATTCCTTTACAACAAGAATGCAATGTACTTACTTTCCCTGGAAGCCGTACTGGCTGCCCAACAGTTTTTTGTACTGTTCATGTGAGCAGAACTGGATGGCAGCATAGGGCATGACCCGTACCATAGTGGCGGAGTTTCCCCTCCACAGACCGAAGAACCCATCCTTTAAGTATGTGCAGTAGATGAGTCGGAGGGCCTCCTGGAGAATAAGGGTAGAGAGTTGGGAACCACAGCCACTTACACCTTTTACATGTGTATCCTCTAAACATTTATTTTCATGTTAAACAAAAAAACGTGTGTCAGAAAAGTGTTAGATCAGAATCTCCATTAGCTCCAGCAACAAAAAAAAAAAATGTGGTAAAAAGTTTACTACATGTAGATTTGTTAGTGATATATTTAATAGGACACAGGCTTAAACTGACCTTAGCAGAGAATCGTTTTGAAGACACTGTAAAACACAACAAGAGACTCAGGGTTAACAACTTACTTCACTGTAGGCTAAACATCTACTAAGAAGATTAGCAATTAGCTGTTCTGTGAAAACTGTGGCACAAACACAGAAGCAACACTTGCTTAAATGCACTGGACAACCAGATTGTTTTGTTGTTCTTGCCTTGAAAAATGATTTTGGTCCGATCCAGTGGTGCAATGGCCGTTTTGGCAACTGCTCCAGCTAAAGCACCACACAGCAGGGTGTCCACTGCAGTCCATCCGGGCCTCAAGTCCTGTTTGGATTCACAACAGTATTCATTTTGGGAGGACATTTTGTTAAAGTGCATTAAAATCCATTTATAAACAATACACTTTTAGCCACTGCCACACTGTCATCTTTGACGTGTTAACCAAAAGGTGTCTGTCTTTACTAATTACCTAAAATGCTACAATGTCCAGCTGATGTACAGCCACAGAGAATCAGAGCCAGGGTCACTGAATAACATGGGTTGCTTCACTGCAGGAAAAGTAGCTGCTTTTGTTTTTGTGTGTACGTGCAAAAGAACAGTTCATCCCAATAAAGGATCTGCACACTGATAACACAACTCACTGATCACACAACACACTGATAATAATACAACTCACTGATATGGAACACATGGCCAGTAAAAGAGCCCTTACTCAACCACATGCAATTTAATAGTATTATAGTCTTGCTTTCTACTTTATGTATTTTACTGTAATGTAATTTTATAATGAATTAATCGTGAATTAATCCAATAGGAAAAATATTTTGAGATTGACTAAAATAATATATTATGAATGTGATAAAAAATTATAAATCATATCAACACAATATAGAAAACAAAACAAGAACTCTCAGTCAAAGGTTATTATTCCGTGTAACCTATTTACAGTGAATGCAACGTGAGATAAGCCCCTTCTTCCTATTTACAGCAGTGCATCTGCTTTTTAAAGTAATTGTAGTCCTTTGGCACTACAACAGACAAAGTTGTATGTTTAGATCAAAGAAAAGTGTACAACAATGTCATTAAACTATATAGAACTTAACACAATAATTTAAAAGGAAACGTGTAAAATGTGGCTAGTAAGAACAACAACATGACAAATTATGGGCCTGTCCTGCTATCACCTGCAGACCATACTGGCCTACATTAATGCTGTATCAACATAAACGCACACGCCTAAATTAGTCATAGCCTACACGTTAAAATAACACTTACTTTAGCTGGAGCTGAAGGCGGCAGAGCCAGCACTGTGGCCTGGGCCACTGGCAGGTCACGTCTCTGATTGTCGTGCACAGTATGGGCCATGGGTGCCCTTCAAAGATCACCAAATCAGCAGCCAGACACTTTCATAGGACAGCTGCAGCTCTAGCACAATAGAGGATTTTTTTAGTGCGTCAAAATCAAATCAGTCTTTGGTAAACAAATGACGCTCGTGCTGCATTGACCGAGTGTTTTCATGGTGACGACAAGTACGTGCTAACACACACGCAGGCACAAGTCCTAGGATTGTAAACATGCATTAAAGTCGGCTCTATGTAAACAAGCAAATATGACAATATCGTGCAATATTCGAACCGCCCAGTTTATGGCTGGCATAACAATGACGGCAATGTTTAAGTAAATTTACAGTCAACCATAGTTATTTTAGGAACAGCCTTGTGCAGCGTTGCAACAATTTATTGCACTTTATTGATCATTACCTGTGTTTGAATGGGCTCCGCTTTCACAAGTCGTCGTAGTGTAGCCTTATGTCATTTAGTAGTTTTGTCTTGCACACATGTCTCGATCTTTTAGACTGGTTCTTCTAAAGTTACAAGTAACACCCAGTGAGGAGGAGGTGTCTCTACGCGTCTTTCACGTTTTTTACGTCTATGTCATTATTGCAAATGGAAAGCGGGGCCAATGTCTCCGTGGTGCCTATTTACGGATAACCCTAGCAATGGTTTCAGCTTAGAGCCGCTGTCTGGTACTGGTACAAGATTAGTTGGGGTTTTCACTGTCCTGCAGAAAGTGGGGCAGTGTACGCCAGTATTTTGACAGCATTTCCCAAGATACAGGCATACACAAGATCTCGCGAGATTATTTTTAACATTGGGTTGCCAGGTCTGATTATATTCCACACTCACTTCCCAACAGTTTCCATTGTTACATTCCAATGGATTTGGATTTTGTTATAGCATAGATAAGCCAGTGCTACTCATTTCAACTAACATATTATTGCAAACATGTTATTTACATAATGCATATGCTTTTCACAGAAGGTCAGAGCCACACAAATATAGTGCGATTTATTTTATGTTGTATTTATATTTTTGTTGACTTAAGCACTACATGCATGAAGTGTTTACTAAATAAAAATATAAGTAGTGCCATTTTATGTTCTCTTATGGTTAACAAAAACTATAATAGTATGGCAGTTGATGAGGAGCTTAAACAGTATGACTGTGGGGTTGTCACGACTAAATCTGGCAACCCGAGAGAGTCTGGCCACAGCGCTGAAAAACTTGTTGTTGTCGGGGAAAATGGCGTCAAACGTAGAGGCCCCGGAGCGCTGGTACCTCGCCCTTCTCGGTTTTGCTGAGCATTTCCGAACCTCCAGTCCGCCTAAAATTCGGCTTTGTGTACACTGTTTACAGGCAGTGTTTCAGTTTAAGCCCCCACAAAGGATTGAGGCCCGAACGCACCTCCAGTTAGGCTCGGTCCTCTACCACCACACCAAGAACAGCGAGCTCGCCCGCAGCCACCTGGAGAAAGCGGTACGCGGCGTTTGATCTGGGAAAGACCGGGGATAAGGCGGGGAAAGGAATTGGTTTAGGCCACAAGCAACAGAAATGGCTAACAGCGGAAGGCTATTTTGTTTTCTGTGAATTCATTGAAAAGTAGTTATCTTTTTAAATTGCCAACAAACTTATTTGGCCAGTGGTGCTATTTATCCTTGCTTAGACAAATCCTAGTCCCTCTGCGTTCGCTTATAGCTCCTATAGGGATAAGTCTCAGTTTTAGTTTGTTATTGTTTCGAAAGCGAACAAAAATATCAAGTTGGAGGCAGTTGTATTCACATTTTTGTTTTCTTTCACAGTGGTTTATTTCCCAGCAACTCCCTCAATTTGAAGATGTCAAATTTGAAGCCGCAAGCATTTTGTCGGAACTCTTTTGCCAACAGGTAAACTTGCTTGGTAGATGTTAGAATATGGTTATTTTAATGTAGTATTTCAGATAAAGTCTTAATACCTAAAGTTATTCTGTGATAACATAACGTTCAATAATTATTAACATTATTTTTGTAATAGTTTTGATGTTATTATATTTGTTTAGAATTTGGTGGACTCTGCAAAACCTCTTCTTCGAAAGGCCATCCAAATATCACAGCAGACACCATACTGGCACTGCCGGTTGTTGTTTCAGTTGGCGGTAAGTGTCTCTATGAAGAAGACCAATAAACAGCTATGTTGACTTATTTAGGTCAATGGTCATAAGCATTTCCATGTTTCCTATTCCTTTTAGCAACTTCATACACTGGAGAAAGACTTGGTTTCAGCTTGTGACCTGCTGGGAGTTGGGGCTGAGTATGCCAGAGTTGTGGGGTCAGAATATACCAGGTATACTACTTTTATAAACACAAATATCTCAATTACAACTCAAATTCCAACAGTTGTTTCATTTTACTGCTTGCTAGAAATAATATTGGAGGATATAAATAAAACTAATTATTCTTTGGCTTCATCTTTACAATTACCATTATAGCAACTAAATGCCACAATACTCGTGTAAATGTTTTCTGATTTGTTTTTAGGGCATTGTTTCTCCTTAGTAAAGGAATGGTAAGTCTGGCACTGTAATTTCTCAGTATGAAATTGTCATTGTTTATTCTGGTTCTGGTGTAATTGTACTGCAAAATGATAATCAGATTATTAATGAAAGTTGAATGTTTACCTTCCTTTTTAATGATTCATGTTTGTTTTGTTTTGTAGTTGCTGCTTATGGAGAGGAAGCTTGGTGAAGTGCATCCTCTGCTCACACTGTGTGGAAATATTGTAGAAAACTGGCAGGGAAACCCTATTCAGAAGGAGTCCCTGAGGGTTTTCTTTCTGGTCCTACAGGTTACACACTACCTAGATGCTGGGCAGGTAGGAAATCTAGTTTATTGACTGACTCTATATGGCGGGAAGGAAAAATTAAAAAGGAACGTGTCAATGTCTCACCAGGTGAAGAGTGTAAAGCCATGTCTAAAGCAGCTCCAGCAGTGCATTCAGACCATTTCTACACTCCATGATGATGAGATTCTGCCTAGCAACCCAGCTGACCTCTTCCATTGGCTGCCCAAGGAGCACATGTGTGTCCTTGTGTACTTGGTAATAATATGTTTTGGTTCTGCTTCATAATAAAAAGCTGACACCTTTTTTTTTTTTTACAAGTAAAATGATTAATCCTTGAACTTTGAAACAGTTTTTGCACTTTAAATTGCACTCATTATGCAATAATTACCTCTTCCACCATCTATCACAAATTTGATTTATGTGTGTTTTGCAGGTGACCGTTATGCACTCAATGCAAGCAGGCTATCTGGAGAAAGCCCAGAAGTATACAGACAAGGCTCTCATGCAACTAGAGAAACTGAAAAGTATGTTTGCCCTTTCAAAAATAATAATAAAAAAATATATTAAAAAGGGTCAGCACTGTGAATATAATTAGATGCGGCTTCTCACATTCTTTTTTTATGATCTTCACTTTAGTGTTGGACTGCAGCCCTATCCTCTCTACTTTCCAAGTCATTCTACTGGAGCACATCATCATGTGTAGACTTGTGACAGGCCACAAAGCCACTGCATTACAGGAGGTACAAAGCTGATGTATTTAACATTGCTTACATCTATTGTTGATTCATTGTAAACACATCTAAGCTCACACAAACCCCTTTCAGATCTCACAGGTGTGTCAGCTATGCCAACAGTCACCCAGGTTATTTACAAACCATGCTGCACAGCTTCACACACTTTTAGTAAGTATTCTCAGTGTCTTTTTATTTTTATTTTATTTTTTTAAAGGATAACATTCAAACACTTGGTTAATATATTTGATTACACGTGAGTTAATATAATCCCTGTCTTATTCTGTCAGGGGCTGTACTGTATCTCAGTAAACTGCATGGATAATGCAGAGGCGCAGTTTACCACAGCCTTGCGGGTAAGTTCATCCACTCTCTTTGTTGAGCATCCCTACTCTCTGCTTGAGGTGCTCTTGTCACCATGTCCAAATTCTTTCTCAGCTCACCACACATCAGGAACTATGGACTTATATTGTAACCAACTTGGCAAGTGTCTACATAAGAGAAGGAAACCGACATCAGGAGGTCAGTTGAGTAATGGCTAGTTACACAAATGTCCACATAAATATTAAAATACATGGTAGTAAGAGATCACGAATTAAAGGAGGCATCTCTTAATTTCAGTTTGTATCTTTTTATTTCTTCTGTAGCTGTACAGTCTCCTGGAGAGAATTAACCCAGACCACAACTTCCCTGTGAGGTAAGAACATTGCACCATTGCAATACAATGATGACATGAAAGTGTATATATATAGTTCAAATGTTCTAAGAACAGCAATATATCTTTCTTGTTAAGCTCTCACTGCCTTCGTGCAGCAGCCTTCTACATTAGGGGATTGCTGTCTTTCTTTCAGGGACGCTACAACGAGGCCAAGTAAGGAATCTTTTTACTGTTCAGTTTAGACTAGGCTATAGACGGAGTGAGTAAGATCATGTTTTGTCTTGCAGACGTTTCCTACGGGAAACTTTAAAGATGTCCAATGCTGAGGATCTAAACAGACTAACTGCCTGCTCTCTGGTTTTGCTGGGGCACATCTTCTATGTTTTGGGCAACCACAGAGTAAGACAAATGTGTTTCGTGTTCAGATAAATGCAGATTTGGTCCCATTCTTGTGTCTGTATTAGTTTATAAAAAATAAGATTGCAGAAATATAATAGTAACCATTTGTAGAGTTTAGCTGTTTGACTTTTGCTGATGAGTGGTTCTTTTTACAGGAAAGTAACAACATGGTTGTACCTGCAATGCAATTGGCCAGCAAGATTCCTGACATGTCTGTTCAACTATGGTCTTCAGCGCTTTTGAAAGGTACACATTGAACAGTGCTTTTATAAGCTTTTTTTTTTTTAAGAATCAAATTAGCTTTTCATTCAGTGCAATAAATAAAGGAACTTACCATATTAGATTTTAAGATATTGTTTAGAATCACTGTTCCTTTGGAAATAAGAAACTAGTTATGGGTGGCAGTGGCTCAGTGGTAGAGCGGTCGTCCTTCAACCGGAAGGTAGGCGGTTCGATTCCCGCTTTCCCCACAGTTCATACTTTCGTTGTGTCCTTGGGCAAGACGCTTAACCCACCTTGCCTCCAGTGGTGTTCCAGCTGTAACACTGGTGAATAGAACCTTAATGTAAGTCGCTTTAAAATGAAAGCGTCAACTAAAATGTGTAAATGTAACACTGTTGAATGTAAGTCGCTTTGGATAAAAGCGTCTGCTAAATGACTAAATGTAGTCCTGAGTGCCAAATGTACTTATGGGTGTGTTGTATATAGACTTAAACAAAGCCCTTGGGAACACTATGGATGCCCATGAAGCGGCGCAGATGCACCAGAACTTCTCTCAGCAGCTTCTGCAGGACCACATAGCTGCTTGCAGCCTCCCAGAGCATAACCTCATCAGTGTATGTAACAAAAAACTTAACACGTATTTCTCATGTCATGTGCCACTTAAGAATAAGAATCATTCTTCTATTTACTGCCTACTTGTTTAACAAACTTCTACGTTAATCACTGTTTTTTATTATTGTTTTGTAGTGGACTGATGGCCCCCCTCCTGTCCAGATCCAAGCCCAGAATGGCCCCACTACCAGCCTCGCAAGTCTGTTATAAGGACCTGTATGTTCCACAGATACCTGCAACATAATCAACTGATGCCTAATAATAACTTGATTTTCAGATCTCTGGTTTATTTAAAAAAAAGATTAAAAGAGGTGACACATAGTTTATTCTAATCTATTGCTTCTCAAGATGGTTTTGCTTTGTTGTGAAACAAGTACAACCATGTCTGTTGGCCTAAACTATTGATTGGAATAGTGAAGGACGCAGAAGAATTAAAGTGCTTATTCACTCAAGAAACCAGAGAAAACTTTTGTATGTCTGCCAGGTTTCATTTCCATTTATTGGAAAAGGTACAGAGGTAGGTTGGGGGCAGCAATGAAATGTAGAAGAAATTAATTTATTCCTGTTCATATTTTTGTAACTGTTGGTAAATATTTTATGTCTCGCCTTTTGTATAGATGGTTGTTTTTCATGCATGAAAGTTACTGATTTGGGCTCCCTAAATGGTCTGACCTCCATTATTTTTGCAAATGTAGAGACCTTCTAGAAAGGTTTCCCGAGATGATTGTTTGAAATCTTTCTTGCTGCATGTGGTTAAACGATTCAATATGCACAACGTAAATTCACTGTGCGCAGTTCCTCCATGGACCAGAAGATGTCTCTGTTTGGTCTGTTAATGAGCAGTGTTCCAACTATTCAAAATTAGATCAGATAGTGGCCTAAAGAAAAGCCACAAACAATTTTAAACACATCTACTTTTTTTTTGCAGTGTATTCAAAATTTAACATCATGTTTAGACTTTTGGCTCTCAAGATGCTTTTCAAATATCCAAGAAAGTGGATTTATTTTTGTTATATTTTAATTTGCCATAATAGTTCTACTAAATGGGTTTCTTTACAGTATGTTTGTATAGCTTTGCCACTCATTGAACTTGTTGTACAGTGACATTTTATAAGTCAACTTAGCAAAGTGTGGTATGTATTTTAGCTATCCTTTGTAGATTTCTTACTGTACAAATACAGTTTAAACTTGAGTACTAGCCATATTCTATCCAACAACCTATGTTTTTAAAGCTTACTTTGTTTTAAATAATTTTCCAATAAAGAATCTGATGACATTTTCTCAACAATTATACATGTCTTTGAGCTTTTTTTTTTAATATTGTAAACACTTGTTTTTATAACAAAGTAGGTCATTGAGAGATGTGCACAAGCGGCAACCGGTTTTTCTTTCTCTCTATGTCTCAGTCAGATTAAATAAACTTAATTAAATTCCATAAGTGTGATGCAAGTGAATTTCTCTTTAGGAATAAGTAAGCATAGAAACTTTATGACAGTAAGTGCCTTATACGTTACTGCTACAATAGTTACCCCTAAACCTATAGGTGATTCTAAAGATTTTGTGATTTGTGTTATTTGCTCATTGTGTAGTAAATAATTTATATGCATTTCCATATTTTCAAATGCTATTATAGTTTCTAATAATTTTAAATGTTATTTCTGCAGTTTTCCATTGCCCTTTGTTACTATTCTATTGAAGTACCAGAATAGAAAAAAATAAACACTGGAAGCATTATAAATTTAGTTTTTATATTGCACTTAAACACATTTATCTATTTATGAGTATATAACCAATATGTAGTAGTATTGGGCTATTAAAGTTCCAAAGTCAAGTACCGAATGCTATTCATACAGAATTCCAGTATTAATGAAGTGTGCTCAAAAAGTGGTAAAAGTATTTATACTATTACAATCACTGAACCTGAGCTTGGGTCAGTAAGTGACAAACATTTTTGCAACTTGGAAACAAAAGACAATCTTGATTAGTTAAGTTAACCATAAGAATTTCCACACCAACTCTGGACCACAAAAACATGTCCTATGTCCCAAAAAACAGACAAAAAGACACATAGCCGTAGAAACAGACACATTGTATAAGATATTATTTGTTTATTAAACACAATAAAACACATTAAATAGCCTCAAGTTGACACAAAACTGAAAATTAATAACAATGCAGACATTAATAATGACACAAAATGTATTTTTCTTTATAACATAACTTACATATGGTAGGACTAGTCATTTTGTATAACTTGTTTTATTCTGCCCACTTTTATTATTTTTGTGTATTAATCTCGGGCGCATCGACTTAGTTCCGTGTCAGCAGTTTTCAACTTTACATTTCCGAGGTGTGTATGAACGCAGCATGACGCCGCCTGTGGTGGCTCATTACATTATCTGGCAGCCGAAGTGGCAGCGGACAGAAGAGAGGGGATCCCCGGGATTTTTACACCGAAGCCAACGAAATACTAACATCATACAACTGAATACCGCGGGGAACTTGGCAAAGCCCCTCCTAGACTCCGTAAGTTTACACCTTGCGCCATTACAGTAACGAATCTTATAGTTTATCTATCAATTACATTAAAATGACGATGGGAAGTTTCTATATCTGTTAGCTTTGTAAAGCTAACTAGCATAGCTTGATCTCTGCTAACGTGAGAGGTAACAGTTTGTGTGTCGCCTCAGCTGCACACACACACACCTACGGAGCACGCACTGCCAAGCACAATCCGCCTTTTAGCAGATTTATACTAACTTCTTAAACAATTCCTAAATATGGATGTTTTGATACAATTGTGTTTTCATTGTTTTCTTTTATTTGCCCACCGTTAAATATTGAAACAATAAAACGCAGCAGTTGTATCTATATGTAATTAACGCCTGATTATTTGTGAATAAATTTATTGACGGTCTGTCTGGGCAGGCGGATGTCCAGGGAGCTAGCATTAGCATGCAAACTTAGCTAAGTGCTAGCCTATTAACATTAGCGGCTCGCTGAGATGGGGTCGGTTTCATTGTCTGTTGTGTATCGCTATTTGAATGTTAACACACATTTTATGCTATATATGATTAACTTGATTGCCACTGACACTATGTGTGCCTAATTACTTCTCTGGAACTTTCTTCAGGTCTTTTTGACTGTTGATAAACAGAAATGATCATTAGCTCTGGGTATAGTTAGCCGCTGGTTTGTATCGCACAGACGGACAGGTTGTTGTTGGCAAGTTAACGTTAGCATTAGATAGCTTGTTGTTGTTGATGAGTTACTTGGAAATTGGTAGCTTTTAGTATTAGTGTTAAGCCATTTGAGTTTGTAAATACTGTAAACTCTATGACTATCGCATGTCGCCAACCACTATTTACGATTGTAGACATCGGATGGGCTCACTTATTACAGTTTTATGAGCCATTGATCCCAGAACTTTGTCCGTGAACATCCTTTTTATGGAGGCGTAATGGTGGACGGTGTGCCTCCGTCTATCTATGACAGACCGAAGCCATCACCCACGCCAAACCACAAACTACTAAGTGCATTCTCTGTTTGCACATTTAGTTTATTGTCAACAAATTCACCGCTATATGTTAGAAGCCTCTCGATATAAAGTTGTCTAGTATATAAATGATGATGAGTTGCAGCAAGATGCAAGTATTGTAAGATCTGTTGAGCAAATGTAATTTTATATCTAATAATCATGTCTAAGTGGGCACTTGATGTCATGTTGTATTTACCTGTCTTTGACGTGTGTTTAAGCTCCCTACCTCCACTCAGGAAGTAGTCTCCTTTCTGAGTGGACTACAAGAGGGCAGTTGGCACTCTTGTCCTGTGATGGGCTACACTCGTCTCTTTGCATTTTATGATGGCGCATGGATTTGCTTGAGGAGGGGGGGCCTCTTCTAAAAAATCCTACTGAGAGTGATGTGACCAGACAGGCATGACGCCAGATCCACTTTTATTCTGCAGCCGGGCTGAAACTTTTTTTTTTATTATCAGAAAACATGTATTGCCACTTTGCAGGTTATGCCGTTGGTCATTTGGCATTTTGTTATGGATATTCTATTACTATGCTCTTCTGACCGTAACAGTTGATCATATTGGTTGTAATGTTCTTATTTGTTATATTGAAGGCTATAGGTCAGCAATAGTGGTATTGTCCACAGGGTCCCTGTGCCTCGGACTAAGAGAGGAATTTTCTCATGATGGCTCAACTGCATCTTGTTTGCCCTGTTCAACTTCATATTGACTCTATCTATTGTAGATCTGAGGACCTTATGTTTGAGGTTAAAACTCTTTCTCAGACAGGTGAGACATTTTTAATCAAGTGCCATCACATTGTATGTTTGCTAATGAAAACGTCCACACTATTCTATTTTTATCTCCTGTATTAATCAATTTCTTTACTTTGTGAGTGACTGACCAATGGATTAGTGCACACAAGTTAATGATATTACATATTTATTAAGTATTTGGTTTGTAAACACAGTGGATACAAACACACTGGTGTTAGTGAAAGCACTTTTAGCTTTGGTTGTCTTGGTTCTTTTAACTCAATGTGTTTACCCAGATTAAGTTGCTGTAGGTTATGCTGCTTTGCATGTAGACCCTCTATTTCAGTCATGCTTGTTATTGCATAATGGGTACATTTCTAAATTTGTTTTATCAGTTTGTGTCTAACAATTGTTTTCACTGTGTGGCCAGTGCTGACAAGGCAACTCTCGAACTCTCAGTGCGGCTAACGGCCAGGACTGCAACTTGGAAAAGTGAAGCATCAAGGCATGTGTCCAAGAGGGGACAAAGTGTTCTGCCAGTGTCCCTGGACATGGCTTTTGAAAAACTGCAATGTCCCGTGTTTGATCCCTACCCTGGCCACTAGAAAAAGTATTAACCTTAGAAGCTAACTTTCTGGTCTAGTTTTGACTCGGCATGTCATTTACCGCTGCAAGTAGGGTTTCTGGTGGAATTTATAAAGTTAGGGGGTAAAGTGCAGATAGCACTTAATGAGCCACAATAAAATAATTCTTACTATCTAACAACACACTGTGTTTTAGTATTTTAGGTTTTATCTGGAAGTTTATGACTGAGTGCAGTACTGCTGTTATATCAGAGGTGTAAGTTAAGCTGTAGTCTACATTTAGTGTTTTGAGGATGACTGTCTCTGTACATCTTGAAATGTGACCCTGTACTTAGCTCTTAAGCATAAAGCAACTGCTAAGGTATCTACTTACAGAGAAACTTTTAATGTCATGAAAAGTGGACAATGTAACTTTTTATCTTCAGTTTATTCAGTTTAGACTTGCTCTTCACTCTTTCTTTGGAGGTTGACTTGTTCCATGTTTATGTGGACACTGCTGTCTAATAATTTAATTAATTTATGTGTTATTGATGTATTGACACTGGCTGTGTCAACAGTAAAATTCACCTTCAGCAATTCTGATGTTGGAAACGGTCTTGTAGTAAATAGTGTTTATGGTGTCCTTGGGGTCCAGTGGTAACGTCACAGTTGGGGTGTATCAAACAGGTGGAACAGACTAAACTTTGAGCTACACCTAGAGTGGTGCGGGGTGTGGTTAGGGAGTTGGGGAGCTGGATGTCTCACCTGTGTTTCTTAAAATGTTTTAGTACTAAAACAACCTTTCACAACATTGGACATTCTGTCATATTATATTATATACTTTTTGGAAGTTGAGATGTTTTGGGGCTGCTGAGTGTGTAAAAGTTTGAACTTGATACATAATGAAAAGTGAGTTTCCTGTTTTGATCACTAGTAAAACTGCCAACCAGTTAATCCATAGTGCATAATCTATGAAGCTATTCTACTTCCTTTTACAGGAAAAGCTTGTGTTGCTGTCACATGATCAGTGAGCTGTATTCTTGTCTTTGAACTTTTGTTTATTACCTCAACGGTCCTCATAAGCATATTTGGGTCACATAATTAAAGAAACCAGTCCTTTGTTGGATCTTTGTCACTTGTATGATAGAATTCTTAGAAAAAGCCAAGGAGTTCAGTGTAATTAAAATTGTTGTGTGGCAGGTTTTCTGACACGTGTGACAGAATGAGATGGTAGCCACAGGGATCTGGCCAAGTTTTTCATGCCGCCTGTTAACATTTACACAGTTGCTTATGTTACTTTATTAACAGACTACTTATGCAAAGTATTTAGAAAAGTTTTACGTGTTGCTTGGTCAAAGGGTTCTTTTTGGGTTTCTTCATTTGGGATTTGTGTAACTTTAATATTTAAAAATGGGACTAGACATTTTTATTACACACAATCAGATACGCCTGATGTGTTGGTTTGAGTCTAAATAAATCTCACCTAAGCAAGTTAAACGTTTTTAAATTTTTTTAAATATGTTTTGGGCTGCTCACTTGCCCCAGAAAATATGTTTTCATCTTTTGTATTACACTCTCCTTAAAGTAGTTCTATTCGAGGTGACTACGGTGGAGACGAGTTCCCAGCCCTGTATTAAATTTGTAGACTACAGTAATAGAGTTTTTCTTTGGTCCAATGAGCATCAACAACTTTACAGCTTAGATGACAGAAGTGACAGAAACGGCTTAGATGACAGAAGTGACAGAAACAGCTTAGATGACAGAAGTGACAGAAACAGTGTAGATGCTTGCTCAAAGGTGTTAAAGCAGGTCCCCTAGATTTTAACATGCGACCCCTGCAGATTAAAACGTAAATGATTTTGATTTTTATAACCTGATTATCAGCACTAGAATGCAACAATGATTAGCGGTAATGGAAATGGTGATCCATCTATCATAACTGTTATGTTAAAAGGTTAAAGTCCTCCTGTTTGCATTAAGAGTAAAGTCAGACAACTTTCTTTTTCCACCTGAAATGCTTTCTGTATGCGTCACCCCATGTTTACTGTGCCTGCTGATGGTCTAAGTTAACCCCTGCTTCACTGATGAGAATCTTAACGTTATCATTGTATTTTGAGCATGACTCAAAAATCAACTGCAGCTAACCCAGTTTGTCGCTTGCGTGCACAGATGTTGCACTCAGCTTGTGCATTGTGTTGGTTGCTTTACTGCTTTACCTCTTTGCACCCTTTAAGCTCCCTTTTTCCCGTCCTACTCTGGTCACTTCCTGCTACCATCCATTTCTGAGAAATGAAATCTGATAGCAGGCTGCGTGTGTCCTGGCCCTCCACTCCGTGGGTATGGGCTTCTGGTTTTTACAGGATTATGTACTAACCATTTGGAAGCAATTTGAGCAAAATTGGAGATTATCCTTGTCTAGAATTTTTTTGAAAACATTAAGTTGTTACTTTTTATTTTAGCCAGTAAACATTTGGCTTTAACATGGACCCACTGAGGCTTAAGAAAACCATTAGTGATGTTTACTTGTGTTGTTTGACCATAGATTTCCCTTAATTTTAATAGCTACTATAAAAAGTTAGTGGACGTGCCACTGCACTTCCTTTTGAGATGTAGTTGTATTATATATATATATATTTTTTGTGCGTTTTGAGCATGTTTTTCTCACTTAAATATATATATATATATATAGATGCCATATGACCTTTTATGGCCTATAAAACATATGGCCTTTTTGTGTGTTTGCAAACAAGAGACCAGTTTGTACTTCCTGGACTTACTGTGTTGTCGTTGTCACGTTGCTGAGGGAGAATCCAGGTGGAGACATGCGCACACAAACATATTCTTTGTGTCTACGGCTCCTGCTCGCTCTTTCTCTCTCTCACACACGTACACACACTTGCACAACACACACACAGCAGCAGTCTGGCAGATTCAGGGTTAAAGGCTTCCATTTTGTTAGGTAACACCCTAATGGTCTGATCTGTCAGTGGCGTTAAAATGGCAGGGGCTTAACCCTTGGTGTTCGGGACACAACCAGTAGGGGCACACACACACACACACACACACACACACACACACACACTCTGGGCTGGCCGAGTGTACAGCAGAACAACTGAGAAGGAGAGAAGCGGGGCGGGAGGGGGGCGAGAAGGAGGAAGGACGAGGAGTGAGCGAATAAGCAAGAAAAGACAAGGAAGAGTATTTTTACTTGGGTACAGTTAGATTATGCCTCAGCTAACCACATGCGCACCCTCCCCCAACCATGGCACCATCTCAGCTGGGTCCCTGCCCCCACTCCTTTGCAGATTAGCAAAGGTACTCTTTTATTTCATCCTAAATCCCACAGGAATTCTTTGATAGGCCTCAAATGATTTCTTTGCGGGCTAATATGTAACCAAAGAATGACTGCCTTTACACTATTAAGATAATTATTGCTTTCTCAAGTATTCACTCAATATTACAAGGGTCGCCCTTTGCCTCTTAAAGGTTGTCGCTCTGCAATAATAATCCATACTTGTATTGCTCTTATTGGACAATGTAATTGTTGTTTCCTCTCTCACAGAGCCCTGAGGACACAGTTGAAAAGCCTTGGCTTTTTTAAAATGGCTGTTGATGTGCTGGCTTAGCTGCGTCCAGTCCCAGTGGGGACAGCATTGCCACAACGAAGATGAGATGCTAGCACGCTACCTGACAGGACGAGCCTCTGCCATTGATCTGCTCTCTATGAACTGCAGGACAACGGGCGAAGGACTACGAATAAAAGCAGTAGTGTCAGATCAGGTCACCAGATTACATTTTGTCTGTTGAACTGTGAAGGAATCGGTCTCCGCTTTATATACTGTACTGGGTTTAACAAGCAGAAATAGCATTGAGACATTATTTTTTTTTTACTCTTATTGATTTCACATAAACTTTAAGACATTTAAATACAGGACTTTTCTAAGATCTCTTGTGCCCCAAGGCCTTATTATTTAGAGGGAAACAAGAGGGACATGAACAACTCCTTCCATAGTCTCTTGAGAGCAGCAGGCACACATCACTAATCAGTCTCCTGCTCTCTTTTACCCCCTTGTATCATTTCTATAGGTGGTGTTGGTACTTTTGTACGCCAACCAAATGTGCTTTTATGACTGAATTATTCACTATTCAGAGCAAAAGAATTCTAATCTCAAATTAATTAACTGTTTTTCAGACAGTGAATAAACAATTTGTAGACACATCAATACAGGATTAATCAATTTACATTTTATTTATTATTATTTTTCACCAATGGGATCTGCAAACAAAATACAGTGACTAACATCTGTTCCATGAAGGAGAGCATTACGGTATAACGCCTTGAAATGGAACATTTAATTTAATTTGGTATACTTAAAAGACGAGACTATAAACCTAAAGTCCCTTTCTATGAAATAATTGATACTGTGGAAGTGATGAGTAATTTTCAAAGCTGCTTTTATATCGTATACGTATGATTTCACGTATTTTGCAGCAGACTGTAGCTTAAGCCTGTTGCTGAAAACAACCGTAAGGCTTACTGTGCATATTGAGAAATGTAGCCTCGATGGGTATAATGTCAAGGCACATCTTATGAGATTTGATCAGTATTTAGATTATTCACCAAGTTGTTTCACAAAGTTGTGCCTGGGAACAGATGGGTGTTGCTCCTTGTGAATTAAGGCGCATTTGAATAAAACTTACATTTTGGTTTAATTTATTTAAGCTTTGTTTCTTCTCAGCTTATCCAGGTTCTGTTGAATGGTTGTGCTATAACAATTTATTCATTAACTGCAATTGTTAAAGTTAAAGGTTTGTTGTTGATTAAAACTTGAAGCGGCAATGAGGTCTTAAAAATATTTTGAGAAGGGCTTTAAAAACTCTTAAAAAAAAAAAAAAAAGGTATTGAAATTAACTTCAGGATTCCTGCATATACCCTGTCAAGTGTTCACATAATGACCTTCACTTTAGTGTTTTGATAGACTCATAGTTCATAGACTAGGCTATAGCTTATTTTGTGACCATCATGTGTCGCTTTTTGGTGTCTGGCTTTTTTACATATATTCTTTTGTGTCTTCTTAAACTCTAAAGACAAATCAGCTTCACTGAATATTTATTAGTGGCCGCACAGCCCATTCTTATCTCATCTCTGTGGTTAACATGTTTGTTGCTTTCGGCCAATTAAAAAAACAAAAAAAAAAAACAACTAATCATAGTTTTCTGCTTGGTGTGATATGGACTGACATTTTAATGCTGTAATAGTGACTGTTCAATTCAAGCTCCTATTAGAAGGTGTGTGTGGCTGGTCAATATAAAATATCTTAATCTACACAAATTTGTGTACGAGTTGACATACTGTAGCATACAATGCACTGCAGCAGAGATTTGGTGTAAACTTGGCCACAACAAATTTTATTCAGCCACAGCATAACAGGTCAGGTGACTTATGTTGTGCCGGAGATCTAGTTCTTGAGTAAACCGGTCAGTTCTGTTAAGTAGCCAGAATGCTGAAAAAGCGCACACAATTTCAAGATTAGTGTGCATTTTTTGAGTCCTGTAATGTGAGCTTGGTCTTAGTTGCCCATGGCCGAGTGTCTAGTGTAAATCAAAGAGCTGTAATGTGACGAGGCTGGCAGGCAGCGTGGTCTGAAATGGATACTAGAGTGGAGTTCTGTTCAGGCACTTGGGACAAAAAAAAGGCAAAACACAACAGCCTCTTCAAGTAAACTGCTTTTCTGGGCAGCCGAGGTTCACTGCTAGACTGTATTTCCTGTGGGACTCGCTGATGGACAAGTCAGACCAGTTTTTGTTTCAGTTGGTTTTGCATGGTGGATTAATGGAGCTGGGAAAGCATTAAAACTGGTTGTACTATTTTGTGATGTTCACTTAGTCGAGTGGCTCAAGTGAAAGTCATGTCGCAAGTTGTCTTTTGACATATAGGACCCGATCTTACGGCTGGTGAAAGGCTCATAGTCGGTGAAACATGGCTGATTTGCCATCTTCCACCTGACTCAGGTGGGGGACGAGCCACCATGCACCGCTGTGGGCGTTCTGAGGCGGGGTTTGGGCGCAAGACGGATTCAGGCCCGATAAATGTATTTAAAGGCATCAAAGCAGCGAGTTGTTTAAGATTTATAAATAAAACAATAAATAGATTAGTAATGTATTTAAACTGTATTGATAATTTTTACTAGTCTAAATAAAAAATAGACAAATACAATATGTTTAATACTTAATAAATAATAATTAAAAAATAACTTGTATAAAATTAGTGTGGACATTACCACATGAACATGTTTAACAACATGAAGGACGGCTGTTTTTACGCAAAGACAATAGCATATAGCATCTCACAGAGTAGATTGTGTGTGTTGAGTCCTCGTGTCCAAAACGAGAACGCGCTCGGCCTTACTCACCTTTACGCACCTGCTCCGTGCCCAGCCTGCTTCCTGCAGTAAATTAACAATTTAATGCTGCAAGGTTTTGTCCAGTTGTCCTATAATTTATCTTTTTATCCATCTACGTGCTGCTTCTCGTGTCAGGTTACACACTATTGCTCTTCATTTATTTCAGTAAAACACAAGCATGACAGGTCCCTTGTGAACAGTGAGTTACTATTTATACAGTGGCAAGGAAAACTGTAAATTATTTGGTTTTCATTTGTCTTAAAATGTGATATGATCTTCATCTAAGTCAAGGATATTGACAAACGTGTCTAAAAATGATTACACAAAATAATTCTGATCTTTTATGTCTTTATTGAACAGACTCATTCAAAAGGGCAGTGGAAAAAGTATGTGAACCCTTAGAATTAATAACTGGTTATACCCCTTCCCCTCAGCCTGTAGACTCATGAACATGTTAGCAAGTTCCAATGAATCCTTCAAATCTTTGGCTGTCATTCAAGGTTGTTTCTTTACTTCTTACTTGATAAATCTTTGGGTTGTGCTCTTGGTGTCATTTTGACTGGGGTGCCCACTTGATAGAGTAGCAACAGTCCCAAAGCGGCTCCATTTGTAGATTGTGAGGTACGAAAGAAATTGCATAAAAATTATACAATGCGATGACGACCAGGTGCAAGCGAACTGCTTAAATCTTGAACCCTCCTTGTAACATTTTTAACTATTTGAAGACAAGCCTGGTCGGTGTAATCATGAAATATTGAACACAGTTACAGTGGGGATCGAAAGTTTGGGCACCCCAGGCTAAAAAATTTATTAATGTGCATAAAGACGCCAAGAAAAGATGGAAAAATCTCAAAGGCATCAAATGACAGATTAGACATCCTTTATAAGTCAAAAAAAGGTTAGATTTTATTTCCATCATTTACACTTTCAAAATAACAGAAAACAAAAAAATGGTGTCTGCAAAAGTTTGGGCACCCTGCAGAGTTAATACCTTGTACTGCCCCCTTTGGCAAGTATCACAGCTTGTAAACGCTTTTTGTAACTAGCCAAGAGTCTTTCAATTCTTGTTTGAGGTATCTTTGCCCATTCTTCCTTACAAAAGTCTTCCAGTTCTTTGAGATTTCTGGGCTGTCTGTCACGCACTGCTCTTTTAAGGTCTATCCATAGATTTTCAGTTATGTTGAGGTCAGGAGATTGTGAAGGCCATGGCAAAACCTTTAGTTTATGCCTCTTGATGTAATCCACCGTGGTGGATTTTGGTGTGTTTAGGATCATTATCCATTTGTAGAAGCCATCCTCTCTATAACTTCAGCTTTTTCACAGATGGCATCAAGTTAGCATAAAAAATTTGCTGAAATTTTATTGAATCCATTTTTCCTTCTACTCGTGAAATGTTCCCTGTGCCACTGGCTGCAACACAACCCCAAAACATGATCGATCCACCCCCATACTTAACAGTTGGACAGAGGTTCTTTTCATTAAATTCTGTGCCCTTTCTTCTCCAAACATACCTTTGCTCATTCCGGCCAAAAAGTTCTATTTTAACCTCATCGGTCCACAGAACTTGTTTCCAAAATGCATCAGGCTTGTCTATATGTTCATTTGCAAACTTCAAACGCTGATTTTTGTGTTGAGGACGTAGAAGAGGTTTTCTTCTGATGACTCTTCCATGAAGTCCATATTTGTAAAAGTATCTATTTATAGTGGAATAGTGTACCACAACTCCAGTGTCTGCCAGATCTTTCTGGAGCGATCGTGCAGTCAAACGTGGGTTTTGACTTACTTGACTTACAATCCTGCGAGCCGTTCTGTCTGATATTTTCCTTGGTCTTCCAGATCTTGCTTTAACTTCCACTGTTCCTGATGACTGCCATTTCTTAATTACATTCTGAACAGAAGATATTGGCATCTGAAAACGCTTTGCTATCTTTTTATAGCCTTCTCCTGCTTTGTGAGCGTCAACTATTTTCAGTTTCAGTTTTCTAGACAACTGCTTAGAAGAACCCATGGTGCTGATTGTTGGGGCAAGGTCAGATGAGTCTGGGCATTTAAAACCTTTGAGATTGACATCACCTGGTCTATCCAGATGATGATTGAGAACAATCCATGACACTGTCAGGTCCTAGCTTGCCAAAGGGGGCACTACAAGGTATTAACTCTGCAGGGTGCCCAAACTTTTGCAGACACCATTTTTTTGTTTTCTGTTATTTTGAAAGTGTAAATGATGGAAATAAAATCTAACTTTTTTGACTTATTATAAGGATGTCTAATCTGTCATTTGATGCTTTTTGGAGATTTTTTCATCTTGAAGCTCCCTGTTTTGTGTGCACAGTTTATCTAAACTAAGTGACTGACTTGAAATTTGATTTGTTTAATCACTCAGGCATGGGCTAAACTGTTACATTATCTTTGTAGCCATATGTTCCATTCAGAACTGCACATTAACTTTTTTGGTCACCGGCTACTGTGGTTAATTGTTTTCAAAGGTTACTAGCCACCAAGCATTTTCAATAGCCACAATATAGTTGTTGATTTTGTATATGATTAAAACTATAATCAATGCTAGTAAAATGTAAATACATTTTCAAGAAATTAAATGTCCTCGAGCTGCTCTGCTGTAAGTGTCAGTCAGAGCCGTGAGGGGGGCTACGCAGCACAGACTGTTTAAATGTAATAAAAGTGTAATAAAAGTAAAGAATTTAGAAGTGAAGTCATGTGCTGCTCGTGGGCGGGCCAGTCTTGACAAACTGAGCGGAAACCCCGCAATTAATTTATAAATTCCCACTGGCCAAAGTGGCTAGTGGAAGTGACTGTGTTACCTGCCACAGCTAAAATCCAGCCGCTTTTTGGCGGGGTTTTATTGTCAAGCCCTGGTTCCATTGTTTGTTAAATAGGCTCTAGTTCTTTGTTTGGTTATTAAATGTTTGATTGAAATAAATTAGTCTAGCAGAACCGATTGTCTCAAGGAGCTGCAAGTCATTATGTGGTTTGTTGTCGGATTACTGCTGCATGTATACGACTTACTCTGCTTATGGTTGCTCACAGTGCACTGAGCCGGACAGCAGCACAGTCACACACAAAACGCATAAGAAAAACGTAAAGAGCAGTGTTTAAAGACATACAAATTTTTAGACCAACGAAGACACCTATTTAGGGACTCGTGGTTATTGGGTATCCTGTTCGCAATTATTGTGCTCTGCCATGTCGTAAAGTGTAGAAGAACAAGCTAGTCTACCGTAGCTTTTGTTGTGTTTAAGAACTGTTGGCACTTCTAGTTATGTTCTTTAGTTTGACGTGCCTACTCCTTTTTTACCTCAGTCGGTCTCTTTAACATTGATATTTACTAATGACTCGCTCATTACTGAGCAAATCAGCCCAGTATATTAGCATTTAACGCTACAAATGAATCGGATTTAACTTTAGCTTCTCAAGCTGCAACAGTTTAATCAAGCGATATAATCTGCTCATATAGTAGGATCCGCATGTAAAAGTACTGAGTGACGGGTAGGTTTTTGTAGAGTCATTTTTTTACAAAAAAAAATCTAGACCAACTAAAATATACAACCAAAAATATTATTGAGATGATGGCTTCAGAATCATTTTGATGGTTTCTTGAAGTACAGATTCTCCACCATGTACAGTTGTGCTCTTAAGTTTACATAGCCTGGCATATTTTGTCATTTTTGGGCCAATATTCCAGAGAATATAAATGACGACACAAAAACCTTTTCTTTCACTCATAGTTGGGTGAAACCATTTATTGTCAAATGACTGTTTACTCTTTAACCTGGCTCTGACATGTTTCCATTATAATAAGGGATGCCTTGGCTTCCAAGCGGGTCAGGTTGTGTGATACACTTGAAAATTTTGAGCTAAATACTGCAGTCAGCTGATTGCACTTTAAACAAAAACGAGAAGCGCAAGGAAAAACGTCAAACTGAATAATTTTTTCTAATAAATGACACCTTGTTCTTAAACATAATATTCCAACAGAAATATGATAACATGGTAAATGTTGTAATTTTTCCTACGACAAAGCTAGTGGTTATTGGCAACAGCCGTTTCTGGTTTTAAACAGTTGGTGACGTACAACTCTCACTTAATGATTTTAAAACGATGTGTATATATTGTTTATACTGACTGCCGTAAACACAAGCTAAACCTGTGGCCTGAACTGCACCAATATTCTACATTATAGAAAACTGGTGCAATTCTGGGAATATACTGTTATAATACTGTGAATAAACTGGAGAAAGTTTAAAAGTTGTCGATATACACATAAATAGACACAACTTTTGTGGCACTTTGATGATGTCATTGTGTACATGGAAGTTGCTGATATCCAGGACCCAGCAGAGAGAAATGCATGCCATCTTTAGGGGTTACCTGTATCAAACCACCTCGTACTGACCCAACCTGTAGTGTACACCACATTGGAAATGAAGTACTTTTGAGTTTTTGAGTGAGAATAGTATTTTATTTATCTTTTTTTTAAAGTTATGCCCTTAATGCTTTTCTGCAGCTAGGTTTTTGTTGGTTGTTTTGGTCTTGATGCAAATGTAACGCACAATAGTCAAATGCTCCTGTGAGAGTTGTAGTCCAGTTAAACATTCTGCGTAGCTCTAAATGTACAGACTCTTTCCTACCATACCATTTTAATAAATCCATTATGGGCTTAATACTTCATTACACACTGTATTAGGGCAAGCTTTCAAAAGGGTTAAAAGCAGGCACACATGAATTCACTCCTACATACAAGCTGTCATCTCGAGATAGATGGCCTTTGTGTCCAGGATGGTACGGCGGGGCACATCTGCCCAAGTGTACCAAAGCATGGTACCCTGTCAGCATTAGACATCCTCGCAAATATGCAAACTAGAGAGTTCGATGCTTCTTTTGAGTCTGAAAAGTTTGGAACCACAGGCAGCATTTCAGTAGGCCACTGTTATGCTGGCGTT
Organism: Perccottus glenii; assembly: GCA_024416835.2. Taxonomy (NCBI): domain Eukaryota; kingdom Metazoa; phylum Chordata; class Actinopteri; order Gobiiformes; family Odontobutidae; genus Perccottus; species Perccottus glenii. The sequence continues at coordinate 13,457,907 of CM044559.2, forward strand.
TTCATGTATTTTGTGAAAAGTAGATTCGCAGTGCATTTTAAATAGTTTTGACATCTACAGCCTTTGATCTCATCAGACTCAATTTTAAATGATGAGCTACTGACTATTGGCCACAGACGATCGTCCTCCCAATGCTGTGCCGTACACATGTTTTGTAATGTCCGCAGACTACACAATTTTCTGCTCCTCCCCACTTCCCTTGCTCAGTGAGGGATGTGTCTGTGGCCTACGCGTCGTGCTTCCTCTCTTCTGCCACTCTGGCTCTCCAGGGGTTAAACCTGCACCGTCTCTCAACCCACAAACCAGTTTGAACCGGTTTGAGGAAGTTTTTTTTTTTTTTTTTTTGTATCTTAAGGAATCTTGGGATCGGACCATGAGGAGCTGTGATGATGTCACGTTGAACTACAAAGACCTTGATGCATCTTGCTGATTCAGAAAAGCAAGATGGTGCATTTGTGCATACACATTCATCAGTTTTGCACCGCAGACAAATGCACAGTTTTTACCTCCAACTTCTATGTATATTACAGAGCAGAGTTTGTGGCCTACACAAGTTTGCTTATGTCAGTATTGCACTGTGGAGATGCAAGTTTTCTGCTGCGTAATACATTTTTTCAGTTAGCTTTGTGCGTCCATCCTCTGCGGTTACTGTACAGTGGAATTGGGTCAGCATCTGGGGCACTAGCAGTGAGAGAGGAGACACTAAAGTGGCTGGCCATACACCGGTGTCATTGTTTAGTTTTACATACAGCACTTAATGTCAGGTAAATGATTAACATTTCTACTGCATTAAATGTTGTGAACATGGCTGTGAAATAAAGCTGCCTGTCTGTCAACTGACTTACAACTTAGTGCAATATCAACAAATGCATATAGTGAAAGACTGAGCTACCTTTCGAAAAGAGTGCCGCTGTTAGACTAGTAGCAATGTAAAAGTGCTCATATGGTTTTTGGAATTGGTTGATGCTAACACTTTCATTTATTTTTGTTCATATTTACTATTTATTTATTTATTTTTTTTTTTAGAACGTTGTCTTTTTAAGTTGAACCAAATTCATTGTAACTATACAATTTGCTTTAAAGAAAAAGACTATTTCATTGAAAATATGTGGACACGGACAGTTGTAGCAAGATAGAAGTCTTCTGCGGACAGATTTATCTAGATCAGGATATGGTATAATAGTTTTTCATAGTAGATTTTTACAAACGTGTTTTGTACTTTTCTTTTGTCCTGCTTATATTTTTAGTAGTACCGTGTATGTGCATAATGGTCAACACATGCTCATCAAGTTTTATATTTTCTCTCTTCAGAGTGAGAGCAGCCATGTCAGAGGAGGCTGTGCGTCAGACCCGCAGCCAGAAGCGGGCTCTGGAGAAGGACCATGCAGCTCTCACTGGGTCCACGGGGGACATGGAGAGTAAACGGGTCAAAATGGAGAAGATCGACACGTCTGAAAGCCCACTGGCACTGGTGGGTTCTGGGGGCGATGGTGTCGCACTAAAGAGTGAGCAGGCGGCAAAAGTGGCAGCAAGCATCCTAAAGACCGGTGAAGTGAAGGCCACCATCAAAGTGGAGGTGCAGACTGGAGATGAGCCGGTTGACATGAGCACTTCCAAGAGGTAAGGCCAGCTGGGTCATGGCACTTTACATTACCTTTTTGTTAGAGACATTTTTTGTTCATTGTGTCAGTTTTATGTCTCTTAGCAACTTCAGCACAGTGTGATAAAATGGACTCAACCAACTGAGCAAATTAATTTTCACTTTCCAATTTACATTGTCAAAATTGTTGCCTCTTGTATTTGTAGCTACTCAAACCATTACTGTGGATAATAATCGATCTGTGTAATGTTCACATTGCAGCAGAGATCATCAAACTACTGTGTTCAATGCTTTATTCAAGTGATCTTGGTATTTAGCCTTTGTTAAAACAAGACAACAGAAACAAAGGTTATACCTGACTTGTTCGTGATCATTTATAAATATCGGTAATACTGCGACTCTCGAGTTAAAAACACAAATGCATTAAATTAAGAAAAACATGTTCCTACGCCTACTGTAAACACATGAACACATCATAAGCTATGTAGACTAGCCTTTTCTTTTAAAAGTGTTACAACATGACAAGGCAAAAGAACCAACAAACAGGATAACCAGTGGTAGCGTGACTGTATTTGTCTTTGTTGGTTTAAACATGAGTGAGTATGGCTCTGGTCTTCATGTTTAAATGTGTTACTTTGTCTGACTCGGGAACATTCTCAGGGCTGTGTCCGACCTTAATCGGAGTATTTTTTCCTAAATGATTAATTTGTTCGAGCTAGGTGTTTATGTTGTTTACAGCTAGATGGTTCTGACCAGAGCAGGGCTGTTCTGTATAAAGTTTACCTGCTTCCTCAGTGTCTCTACGGACTGAACCTGGGTTTCCTTACCATGATAAAAACCCCTTCAGTCACTAACCATGAGCCAGGTATTGGCTAAGATCCAGAGATGGTCCCACAGCAGTGGGCACTGCTCAGTGGTTGCTGGAAGCCTCTTTCGGAGTACTTGTGGGATGAGTTAAATGCAGAAAGTGAATTTTCCTACATGCACCCACATAACTTAAGCAAACCTTAAGAATGAGATAAAATAGCGGTCTGTCAACTGACTTACTACTTAGATGGATTTTTATATATTTTTTGCTTAAGTCTTTAGAGCATGCATACATGGTTGTGTGAAGAGACTTGTTTTCTCGCTTTTCTCTAGCTAGTGGTCTGACAAAAGTCAGACAGGAAGTCACTATGTGGTTGTTTGCTGCCTGCCCCCATTTTGAAAAGTTTGAGGCTCCCGAGGCCTGGGCTCCATTTTCTCCCACCGCAGCACCTGAACTCTGCCCACACTTCACACAAAATGAAGGCTATGTGTCACAAACTGGTTCCAACTGGCCGTTGCCATGGTTTCCACATTGGAAGGAGCAGTTGCAGAAAGGAGGGGCCAGGAGGATTGGTGGGTGTGTCACATGACCATGCACAAAAATGCCTGATGTCATTCGATGCATTTGGTATTAGATAAAAACAGAGTGAGGTGTTTGCTAAATGGATCAGAGAGGTGACAGAGTTCATTGTGCAGTAATACTGATGTGTCACTGAAGGTTCACCTTTGACCCCTGTTTTACCCCTTACCAAGTGCTTAAACACTTAACATACTCAAGATATCTAACACATGTAACTCCATAAATACAACGTAGCACAAGCCAACTTTTCCGTCTAGGCAACAAACCATAGAGCCTCGTTTCAGTGTGGCTTAAAGGCCATAATCCCCATGGTCTGTAGTTTGCATACTTTGTGGTGCTTTGTATAGGTGTTGATATCAGACCACACCTTTTTCAGGCGAGTACACTATTTAACAATATAATGTTTCAGAATTGCTTCACCATTAGATTACCATCATTTGCTCTCCACCTAAATGACATACTCCGTAACACTCCATCGGGGTCAGTGTGAAGAGGAGGCATGCAGAAACAGTGGACCTTACATAACCAAGCTGCTGTGTGTTGCTTGTGTATGCCATGCTTAATTAAGTAGTGACTTCAACGTACAGTATCATTGGATGTTTTAATACCCCTGTGAAAGTATTTATATGTATAGAATGTAAAGTGAACAAGGCTTGAGAACTGCAGCTCCTTTAGGACCTTTAAGGCTTCAACCATATTGGTGTGTGCTGTGCAGATACAATAAATGTTTTAAATTCTTAGCATGACTATTATTTCATTGCTTAGTTTGTTAAAGTTTGTCTGTGATGTTGGTGTATTTGGGAAAAGCTGACGCTTCTGTTCATTGGTGCACTTCAAAGGCAAAAAGACACAAGAAGTGTGCAGAGGGGAATAAAGTGTGAATAAGTGAGTCAATGAGTTGGACTATAAAAGATGAACAAGTTGGTGTGGGGGAAGGGTGTGTGAAGTAGTGAGTGACTGAGCAAGAGAGTGTACACAATAGGTTGGCTCTTGGCCATGTATTCCCCTCCCCCTCGGTCACCCTCTCCAGTGTCTCGGGCGGACCTCTGCTCGGTTTGTGACTCTGTCGGCAGCCGGTAGGGAGGGCAAAGCCGAGGCCCAGGCTGCGGCCAGCCACTAGGCCATAGGCCCTGCCACAGAGGTAGTGAAAGGGGAGGGCCTGTCTGGGTGGCAAACTGGCCCCAAGCTTAAAGCCCTGAAGCCTATCGTTCCACAGCACCTGAACAATTATGCAACTGCTGCGTGTGTGCAGTCCACTACCACAAACATACCATCTTATAGCACGTATTTCCCAGTTGGTTTGACTGCATAGACCAAAGCTCTTGGGATGTTTGAGAATCCCCCCCCAACTGTTTATCGCACAGCTTTTTCTGGTGCAACTGCGAAAATGCCTATTGTTTTCTTGTGGTCAGTGGCCAACTATAATAATGTATGTCCAAAAGCTAACGGTGAAGATGCATGCTTCTTACAATCTTCACCGCCGCCATTACTCTATTATTGATCTCTTGGTTGTTCTTGTGTGTCCCAGTGCACATTTGCAGCAGGATGCCGTTGATGATCATAATAATGTAGTGCCATCTACTGGATATAAAACAAAACTACATGTAAGGTACTGGGCCGTGTCATAGCTCAGTAACTAAACTGTGATTAGGTCAAAATAATAAATTGTGTTTTGTTTGTTCCTGCAGTGATATTAAAAAAGAGCGACAGCCACCGTCTCCAGACGATGTAATTGTGTTGTCAGACAATGAGCCATCCAGTCCCCTCATGAATGGCCACTGTTTCACAAAGACTGATACAGATAAACTCATGGTAAGAAATTTGTTTTTGTTTTTTTTTAGTTTTGAGCTGTATTTGTGACTTTTGAATTGTGAGATTGGGCTTGCCACATATTTGATGATGGCCAGTACAGCACTAGTAAAGACAGCTGGTTTTAACCCCCATCAGAGCTAGGCTATCTATATTGCTGACACAGGGACATGGGAGCATCCTCTGCAATATACGTAACCTGATGCTCTGATGGAGGTTCTACAAATAGTGGTAAACTGACCATTACCACGGTATACCAACGTGCACTGGTTACAAAAACTTAACAGACACCAATTGTTTTGACAGATGTTTTTTTATTTATTTTTTAAAGCTGGTATACTTTAGTCTCTAACTCTTTTCTTTTTGCCTGTGCAGAAGAGCTCCCCTCAAGAAAGAGAGCGTATCATTAAACAGCTGAAGGAGGAACTTCGACTTCAAGAGGCTAAGCTGGTGCTGCTTAAGAAACTACGACAGAGTCAGATACAGAAGGAGAGCACTGTGCAGAAGGTATAAATACAGCTTCACTTGTTTATCTTATTACATGCATAGTGTACTCAACCTCTGTAATGTTGCATTGCAGACTAGCTCTGTTGCCACTCCTCCACCTCTGGTGCGAGGTAGCATTACTTCAAGTAAAGGACCCCTACAGGTACGTTTTGAACCTACTTAAAACAAGCATGTTTAATTTTCTGCATATTTTGGTGTGTTGTTGATCATAGTTTCATGTTTTTACTTTTTTGCAGGTGACTGGTCGTAGCACAGGCACAGTGATTCCTCCTCCTTTGGTGCGCGGTGGGCAGCACGCCCCGTCCAAACACAATTCTCAAATTGTGATGCCACCACTGGTTAGAGGAGCCCAGGTTAGGGTGCGAGACTTTGAAATACTTTAGTTGCATCAATGAGAAATGGCTAGTTTTAAACAGAGTAGCACTTATTTGACATGCTCTTTACATGTTTTTCTTCATGTTCTTATTTGTGTCCCTAGCCGATCACAGTGACTGCCCAGCAGATAGCCAATCTACGTCAGCAGCAGCAGCACAGTGGCTCGGGACCTCCTCCTCTTCTGCTGGCTCCGAGGGCCTCTGTGCCCAACGTCCAGGTCCAGGGCCAGAGGATCATTCAGCAGGGACTCATAAGGGTGGCCAATGTCCCCAACAGCAATATCATGGTCAGCATCCCTCAGGTGACCACTCACTCTGCAAATTAGTACTGCCTACTACATCCCAAAACACTTGTTCAGGATTAACAAACAACCTGCAAATTCTAATCTCTTGATTGTGTGTTTTCTTCAGGCTTCTCCAACCGGCTTAAAGGGCTCTTCAGGGTCACCCAACTCTAGTGTGAACGACTCCCCAGCCAGTCGGCAGGCGGCAGCTAAACTTGCACTTCGTAAACAGTTGGAAAAGACGCTCCTGGAGATCCCACCCCCTAAACCTCCTGCTCCTGAGTTCAATTTCCTGCCTTCAGCGGCCAATAATGAGTTCATCTATTTGTTAGGGCTGGAAGAAGTTGTGCAGAAATTACTGGAGATGCATGGTAGAGGTAGGTAGATTTGCTCACTTTGTCATGGTACGGCAGTAGATGCAAAAAGTGTTTTAAGTATTGAAGATTTTTGTTTCTTAACTACAGGAAATTTGGTCCCAGCTGTTGCACTGGCCAACTGCATCCCCAAAGAGCCATACGTTTGTGCCCAATGTAAGACGGACTTTACATCACGCTGGAGGAAGGAGAAGACTGGCACCATCTTCTGTGACCAGTGCATGTCGTCCAATCAGAAGAAGGCCCTGAAGGCAGAGCACACCAATCGACTGAAGGCTGCATTTGTCAAGGCTCTTCAACAGGAGCAGGAGATTGAACAGCGCATCTTGCAGCAAGCAGCCTCATCTTCCTCTTCTGCCTCATCGATCTCTAAAACCAGCTCATCCTCCTCGTTGTCCAAAGGTGACGTGCTAGTGTCACACCAGTACAAGCAGGTTCAGGCTGCCATGCAGCACAGGTCTGTGTCTGCCCACCACTCCATTAAACAGGTAAGAATGGCTTTAGAGTTAAATCAAACATGTCTCTGTTCTTAGAACATTAAAGTCCCTTTCCACTAAGTGGTGGGGTATGTGTAGGGTTCGTGTGGCAAGTTATCATTGTTAAAATGGTTACAAACAATCGTAAAAACAAGTGTCTGCAACCATGCAACTTTCGGCTCTCCAAAACAACTATATACATTTTCTACTGTTTTATTGCGTTCAGTCCCAAGCCATGTTCACATTTTTTCACTTAGTTAAAGCTAGATTTAGTTTGCCGCTTTGTATATCACAAAAACACAACTTGTATAGTGCTTGTATGACACTGTTGAGGTGGCTGATATCACTTGCTACACAACCTGTGGTAAAAATACAAGCTAAACCAGGATTACCGTGTGGATGAATACCAGTACATTTAATAACATTTCTATCTCGTGAATTTACGCAGCACCTTTCACTGCTCTTTTACATTTACATTTAGTCTTTTAGCTGACACTTTTATCCAAAGCGACTTACATTAAGGTTTCATTAACCAGTGTTACAGCTGGAACACCACTGTAGGCAAGGTGGGTTAAGTGTCTTGCCCAAGGAGACAACAACAGTATGAACTGTGGGGAGAGCAGGATTCGAACCGCCTACCTTCTAGTTGAAGGACGAGCGCTCTACCGCTGAGCCACTGTGCTCCTTATTTTATTTTTTTATTTAATTTATTTTTAACTTTGTGCAGAGTCAGAAGTCACACAGCCTCCAGTCTGCAATGAGCTCTCGCGCAATGGCCCACTTCACCACGTCCTCTCAGCTCCAAAATGCTGTGACCGCAGCAGCGCTGGGCAGCAGGGCAACTAAGCATGCTGTCGGACGCCATCTGCAGCAGGGGGCAAAGGTCAGCGCCAGCAGCAGCAGTAACCAGGGAAACGTGACTGCCTGGAGAAAGCAGAGTACTGGCAACACAGGTAGATAATAGTCAGATGAGGTTAGAGGAAATGTGGTTAGCCTATTCTCACTTCTGCTTCTCTTTGGGCTCATCATCCTTCTGTCACTTCTTGTGCTTTTCTCATTACCTTAAACTTATGATCACTAGTTTAAATGTTACTGTTCTGCTTGGGCAACATTGATGTTTAATGGTTTCATTTTTAATTGGTGAATTTCTCATTGGCATTTTCTTCCTTTCTTTTCTATTTCTTGTTTTAATATTTCAAAGAAAGTGTAAATAAGCAGTCTCATTTCAAATATCTCCAGTGTGCTCACAAGACTGTTCTTCTTTTGACAGGGGTCACTATGGCCTATGTGAATCCGAGCTTATCGGCCCATAAAGCCTCCTCTGCTGTGGAACGTCAGCGAGAGTACCTGCTGGACATGATTCCTTCTCGGTCCATGTCACAGGCCAACACATGGAAATAATGCAATCCTCATCCCCACTTCTCCCACAACTATGTCCCTCTTATGTCAATAACAGCCAACGTCATCACTTTAGCAGTGGATTCTGTTCTGGCATCATGCATTGGATAGAATCTCTGTTTTTGTGGATAAGATGTTCTTCACCCTTTTCCTCAAGATGTTTTTTCTACTTCCTTAAATAAATCCTTGATCCCAAATGGGCTTTGACAACTGGAGTTTGCGGGATATAAGGAATATGTCAAATACTATATGAGAACATTTGGGGTTGTGGCGTAAAACTGGACTAATTTTTGCTGCGGCAATGCCTCTTTTGGTGTATAGTGGTTGAACAATCCTTGTGCACCTAGTGGAAAATGCTGCTGCTTTCCTGATGTCCACTGCCTCTGGATTAGGCAGGGAAAAGAAAACAAATCATTATTATATACAATAAATAAATAGTCGCCTTACGTCCAACCCTTCTACAGTCTGAGGTAGTCAGACTAACTGAACTAAGTGAAGACCTCATCACAGGGATTGTGGTTGAGCTTCGAGGACCATCCACAAAAAAATAACTGCTTCAGCTTTGCAAAAATGAATCCATTGAAAAGGACTGTAAAAATCATCTGTACGTGTACACAGACTGCTGCTTCTCTACCAGCCACAGCGCACTGAGTAGGGAACCTGACGTGTGTCGGATTATTTTGTATGGCTGAATGTTAGGATTTTGTCTCTTCTTCTGTAAGTCATATACTGTGTTTTGGAATATTGTGCTCCCTGATACTTTGGAAGAGGATTCTTGTTGAGGTCTGAATTTCCAGGCTAAATGTTACTGTTGAGGTGGTTTTACATCTGCTGGTAGTGGCCTACTTTTAAATACTTTGTTTTTTCTAAGATGAAGAGAAATAATAAAAATTGTGGTTTCACTGACTAATGTAAAAAAATAAGATGGAGTATGTTTTGGAGGACTATTCTTGGTGAATATTGTTAAAACCTTCCAAAGAACTAGTGGAGCCCAAATGGAATCCCTTCTGCTAGAAGGTTTCTACTTTATTTGAACCCTCTCGGGATAGAAACATGACTTCATGCTAAACTGAGGGGGTGTATGGAATGTCATATTTTTGACATTTGTTTTGCTTTTAGTCAATAGGTTGTGGTGCATTATTTTATTTTTTTTCTTTTAACTGTTTCTGGGTTTATTTATAGGGTCATGTTAGTAAAGATATATGCTTCTGCCCTAAGTTTGAAAGGATCTCCACTAAGATGATTTGTTTTCCTTGTGTCTAGTGGCTCCTACACCCCACAATTGGTCCGAGTGAAGCTGGACAGCTTTCAGAATGTAGTTATGCAAAAATCCCTATAGCAACAAATGACGTGAACTTCTTAGTCTTTAACATTAAGGTGTGTATTATTATTTTTTTCGTCAGGTCCTTCAATTGAGCTAACTATGCCTTTCACATGAGCTATAGTGCATTTTTATCAGGTCGCAGCAGCACAGGATAAGCTAGTGAGTACATTGTGTCCTACTTAAAAACAGGGAAATTCCCATTGCTCATGACGTTTATTTTGTTTAACAACTACACACTGTTCTTTAATGTCAGTCACTGGGGTGGCAAAGCTATGTTAACCTAATTAAAATTCTAATAAGTGTGCAATTTGAAATTTGGCTTATTGCAAGCAATATTATGTAGCTAATAATGAAAAGTCAATAATATTCTTGCCATCCCAGTAGATATAGTCAGTATCTGGCCATGATTTATCCATTCATTATAATCAGTTGATACCCATTCTATTTGTGAGTCCTGCAGCATTGTTTTTTTCAGAGTGAGTCAATGCAACATTGTAAGGACGAACACAATACCATAACTCAGTGTTCCATATGAGACTTATCATGTAGGCATCATTGTGAATGGTGCGTGTTTCAGTGTATACATTGCAGATAGAAATACCAGCATACAGACTTGAAAGAACAAAAGTGCTCAAATTGTATTTCTGTCTCTTTGTAGCATGGATAATATTCCAGGTCGTCTGTACATTCCAGACAGGCAGAAGGTAAAGAAAGTAACCAACACTTCATTTGGATACACAAACTGGATCAAGGTCTCCATTATCTATAGCCCTGTGCTGTCCTGACTACTGCCTGTTGCTGCTGCTGTTTGGCAACAATATCACCATTCCCTTTATTTTGGGTCACTCCCAGATGAAATAAACAATGTATGACAATTCTTTTTGGATTTTCTGCTCTATTAAATAATAAAAGTAATTTTAACCCCATTCTTGTCTTGTCTAGTTTTTGTAATATAAAGTGTAATGTATAATGTCAGGATGTCTATACATATAAGTTTGGTAAAGTTACCCTTCAATATAAATAAAGGCTAGTCAATCACTTTTATATCATGTATTTTTTATTGCCAAGCCTTTACAAGTTACAGGAGGCTTGCCCATCTCATCTGACATTGAATTATTTATTTTGCTTAACATAGAATGGCACTATCCCCAGACCAGTAGCCTACAGTGTAAGCAGGATGTGTCCATTTTTCTACATTAACCCCCTTCAGGTTGACTATTTCGAGTTCATATTTAAATTTCAAAACTGAAACCCACACAGTTGATATAAACGTGGACGTTACTTTCAGCTGAAACTGCCACTCCAACCGCTAGATGGCGTTAGCAGTTCACTCGCATTGTATTTCTTCACGCTTAGAAAACAATGGCTGCCTAACGCTAGGAAACGTCGTAGATCTGCTCTTTATCTTTAAAATGATAAAAGGCGTGTGATTTAAAAAAAAAAAAACTCACGCAGTCTCAAAGTTTTAACAGGCGTCTTACTGGGAGACCTTTACACAAAGTGAGACATTGTTTATCACTATGACCCACTTATGGGCGTCATTTCTTGGCAGCCACAGGTTTTCCCATGATGCTAATATAGGCTGCACATGCCCTCTACTTTATGAATACTACCCCATGTTTTTGTGAATGAGCGACGTGGTAACCATCTTTTGTCTGACCTCAGTCCATATCAATTATCTTGTGCATCAAAGTCCTTTTGGGACCATTGAAATCTTCTTCATGCCAACATAATTTGAGCTGATATGCACAGGTAATGTAGTATTTCTTCTGTCAGTATCCTATAGGTAATGTGCTTGATTTACCCCCTTCCAACTCTTGTGTGTTTCTCCATTCCAATTTTACATCAAGGGATCCTTCGTCACCAAGGACGGATAGAAATGTTTTGGTGTGGGTATGAGGGAGAAGAAGTGTCAGTGGTGGGGGGGATGCACTCTGGACGACTGAGCGGTTATGATTGCTGCAGCCTGAGCCAATCAGCCAACAAGCTGCGAGCCTCCTGACTCTTAATTGGCTGGCTTTCCCAGTGAGCACAGCTGATACACAGAGCCAGCTGGATTTATCAGAGACAGAGCGGGGTCCACAGTGGGGTACAGTAACAGATGTAAAGAGGTACACAGGCAAACAGGCGTGGCTACAGTCTGTGTTTGTGTGTGCCAGCCCGTAATTACCCTCCAGGGTCTGATTCAGCCAAGAGCTAAAGAGAGGAAAAGTGGGAGGCAGCTTATTCAGATTCTCAAAGAGTCACAGTGTGTTTATTGAATCAGGGAGAAGGAACGGAAGTGTCTACTCCGGAGCTTAGCCCTGCTCATCCTTTTCTGGTGTTTGCGAATCGTGCTGGGTGAGAACAGATGGACAAGATGAACCACAGCTCAGCAGAGGCAGACGGTGAGACTATAGAACCACTGCGATACCTCAGGTAGGCTCCTGCACCTCAAGTGTCTCGAACTACTACTCAGTGCTTCTTTGTGTTTTTACTTCTACTACTCTAGGCAAAACATTCACATAGTTTTGTAGTGCGAATGAAGAGACAAGAGAACCAGGTATGTTGTGATTAGAAATGGCTGTTCCACTATACCACTGTCTGCTACTTGCAAAATCCCACAATGTCTGATATGACTTTTCTTAATGCTCCTTTCCTCTCCACTGAAGGCTTAAATTGAATTTGAAGCATGCTCCCTTATTAAATTAGGAGGCCCATTTTTAATTTGGCATCCTACAGCAACATGTTACTATTTAAACTGAGCATTATCAGATTTGTTTCCAACTGTATTGGGTGTGTAATCAGTTTTGTTATGCAGTCAGACGTTTGCCTAAGGGCTGAATCCCTAACACCGTTTACATGGTTATGTGGAAATCCTAGTGTGTCCTAATTTACATATAGTGCAGGCAGGTACCTTTCTGAAAATGCAAATGCACACAAAAAGACCATGCACAAGGACAACTCTATTAGCATCTACTTTAGATTCTAAAAGGCATGCACCTAGTTAATGAACTGTATTTATGCATTTTGAGTAAACTTGTAATCTATTAATGCCCTCCCTAATTTACTAGAAAAATAAAAATAGTGTCACAGCTCAGTGGAAACTTCTATCTCCAAAAAGGACCTGCTTCTAACAGCTTTTGGTGCCAGATACCACATGATACTTTCAGAAACCCAGTGTGCATTTTGCCACCATAAACAATAGCTTGCTAATAATGGCACATACCTCTAAATATTGTACTGATCCATTTCAATGGCGTCTTTCTATGTGATGCTAAACGCCTCGATGTTTCCTGGCATAGCTGTTATTGTGCTGGGTTAATCCACGGTAAAGAGATGCCATGTGAAATCGATGATGTGCCTAATATAGCCTGGATGGTTAAATGTTAATTAGGTGATTATTTATGTATCGTTTGTCTTAATAGTTCCCTAATTGTTCAAGCAATACAAGCATCTTGCATGTTTCTTTTGCTTTCTTTTCGACTGGCCGCTCTTGGTGTTTTAACTGCTCCTTTGTAATCTCTGTTATCACCATCATGTCAGTCAGTGCTCACACCTATATATTAAGTCTATTCCAGGAGCTCTTTTTCGAAAGTCTTCCTGCTAACATATATAATTACCCTCTTCCCACTGGCTGCGTTTGCATTCTTCTGCTTATATGTCGACATGTGAAGCTGCTGGCAGATTAACTATCACCCCAGAGACTTTGCCCCAGTCCGCCCTCTCTCTCTCCCATCCCTGCAGTCAGATTGGAGTGGCTTGGCAGTCAATTTAAAGAGTCAATTAAAGCTCCCAGTTTCATTTACTGGCATCTCTGGGTATACACAACAAACTGTGCTTGTGCGTATTTGCTTTTTTGTTTTAAATTTCTACACATTCAGTCAATGCAAGCAGTTCCAAAACAACGACAAATTAGATGGCGGTAATAACTGTTGTTACCATAAGCTCTATGATTAATACACAACATGCTTCAGTAGGGGGTAACATTATCTCTAAGACACCCTCATGATAAAGCAGTTCAATAACATGATATAATTATAGAGAAACCCGGACTAATGTGTTTCCCCGAGGCAAGAAGAAAGCTATTAAGTTATAGCAGCAGATTCTTAATACGAGACAATCCGGCTGTTTCTGTTTCAAATAATGGTTATGACTGCACATTGATCAAAACTTATTCTGGGCACGATTTATGTCAAGTTACACATTAAAGCAACACATAGTAAGTCAAAGGTTTCACGGTGAGGGTCACAAACTTTAGCAGCAAGAAGGAGCAGAGGGTAAGGGTTGGCAGTAGTTAATCATTTTTGACAAAAGCAAATCAGAGGGTTAACTTTTAAGGTCTTTTGTCTGGAGCAGAAAGCACTTGTGGTAATTATATGAACATCAGCAGCCAGTGCTAATGCTGGTTGTTCCCTTTACATAGTCTGTACTAAATTGTACTATACTATAATTACATGACCTCAAAACTTGCTCCATCAGCTCACAACACAAAAATAGCATGTCCTTGTATTGTTGATCATGATATTTGTGTAATTTTGAAATTAAAGTATACCATGAAACTAGTTCTCAACCTTTAATTTTCATTAAAGCGGTACATTTTCTAAGTTCTAGGCTTGTGAATAATTAGGGAGTCCCACTTCAGGTCACCCTTTCTGTGCTCTGACATTGATAAATGCTCGGGCACTTGAGCACACCTGAGTCCACTTGTACTGAGATATTCTTGCTTCTGTCTGCGTGCCTTGTGTGTCATTCTGATTGCTGCTCTGCTTACCTGTCCATCCGCTGGGAGAACTGTCAAGCTGTGCCACTTTCAGATTTCTTTCACCATGGCAATTCTGTTTATAGAGCTTATTGTTATTCTTCCGGCCTGCCTTTCTTGCTTTAGCCCACAGTGTAATTTTCCTGGTTGACAGCTTTATTTGTAGGCCAAATGGATGATTAGGGCAGAGAGAGAAAACAAAGCTTTGCCGTGATTTGTTGCCAATTATTGTTTGACCATAATTCTCCTTCTCCTATTCAAGTCAGATTTAAGTGCACTCTGCAAAGCCTGTCTGGGGAAAGTGGGATTGAGGACAGAGCAAGATGGAAAGGGGTATGTGTCGGTGGCCATGGCTTTAACTGAATTACAGGATCAGCATTAAGTGTACTGCTGTTCCAGGAATGTGAAGCATTCTTCATTGTATAGCTGTAAATACCAGATAAAAGAATTGGGCTGGGCTGGCTGCTTTGAGAGTCAAAACAACTCCAGAGTAAAATTCAGTGAAGAATCAGTGTAGATTATTATGTGACTTACACTTTATGCATTCTTTCTGGGCCGACAGACGCACACTAGCAGGCAATCATCCACATACTGTAGTCTAAGCAGAGATGCCCAGACTTATCCAGGCTCCTCTGTGGAAATACCAAGGAGTTCTTCTGTATGAAAGGCCCGGTAAATACTGGGCAGTGCCTTGCGGGCATTGCTCACCTTCTCTACCAGAACACACCAGTACAATAACCACATTGCTGCAGCCTCTCCACTGTTCTGTCTCCTGTTCTTTTCTTTCCCTCACTCGTGAACAGAACAGGTGCCAATTGTCATCCCAGCCAATCACATTCAGCAGCAAACCGTCCTAGTGCACACGGAAGGTCTTGGTTCAATGAAGCTAACAGGACAATATCATCCGCAATAAGCTGAGATGAGATCCTGTGGTCCCCAAAACCATACTCCCTCCAGCCCCTGACTGCACCCTAGAATTTCTATCCATAAAAATAATGAACAGATCCAATGGTTAGTCTTGCTGGAGTCCAACATTCACCGGGGTCAGGCCTGAATGAGGCACTAACTTCCTGCTTTGCTTGTACAGAGACAAGACAGCCCTTAGCCCAGGGACCACCCCATACTCCCAGAGTGCCCCCTCCCCCCCCCACAGGATGCCACACAGGGCATGGTCCTATGCTTCTCCAGATCCACAAACCACATGTGGACTGCTTGGGCAAACTCCCCTCTGGCACCCTAGAGAGACCAGTAGACCAGTCAACAACTAGGACAAAAACCATTGTTCCTCCTGGATCCATGGTTCTCCTCTCTGGCATAGACATAGAAACAAACAAATAACAAACTGTTGCTCTGTTTCACAAAATAATGAGCCCTTTTGCAAACTTATTAACTGTTATATTCTTTAATGTGGGGGATGATTGACAGCATGCTCCTGGCTTGAATAAATAATAAACTTCTCCAAACTAATCTCTCTTTAACAAAAGTTGATGAGTGAAAAGGTCAGAAACACTTTGCTGCTGACTGAAGTTACAGAGTGAGTTAGGTTTGTTTTATATGTATTTGTACAAAGGCATCCTTCAAACAGCAGTGTCTAACCAGTAGAGCACATCTGGTCAATTTTAATAGCTAGTCCTTGGAAACTGACCCCGAGTGTTTTTCACTTCCTTTCTTACTGGCCACCCCAGTCTTTTTTCTCTGACTATTTCTCTTCTGCATGACTTTCATCATGCTGCTCTTTTCAAACAGTCATCCAGAGCCCCTATTTTAAGCACACAGAAATGGAGGAGGTTGTTAGTAGAGTGGAGAGCTGCTCAGTGGGAAACATGGTCCTTGTGGTTCTCTTCCCACTAAACTGGGACTCGTATTAGTTTTTTTCATGCCTTTTTGTAATGAAGCACATATGGTTATATGCATTGGATAATGAGATAAATATGGATGTCTGTAACACACATCAACCTCTTTGTACCTCCAATTTAAATGGCCCTGACTCATCAGAAACGCACTGAAACAAATGGAAGCTAATGGCTGCCCCGAAGACAGGAAAACATTCATCAATAGAGAGGTCTATAATGCCTGACAATGCAGGGACTTAAACACACTGATATGATTGTGATTATTTATGTTTAAGCCACAATACAATAAGCTCATTTTGTTTTAAGCATCCAATTATGCTTTTGAAGGCAAGGAATCAACTATTTTACAGCTATATTGACTTGTTTGACATTTGACAACTTCCCTGGTCCTTTGGAGTTTATTTGACATGTGATCTGAGGAAATGAGCACTTGGGCGGCAGTAGCTCAGTGGTAGAGCGGCCGTCCTTCAACCGGAAGGTAGTAGGATCGATTCCCGCTCGCCCCACAGTTCATACTGTCGTTGTGTCCTTGGGCAAGACACTTAACCCACCTTGCCTCCAGTGACTGTAACACTGGTAATGTAATGTAATGTAAGTCGCTTTGGATAAAAGCGTCTGCTAAATGAATAAATGTAAATGTAAATGTTGTGATCACCTAATGTGTCTAAAACTCTCAACAGCAACAGTAGCTTTATTTCAAGTCAAACCGAGAGCACGGCTATTATTAGAGACAAGCCATTATTTCCTTTGGCAGGTTCACAGTGCACCTCCAATTAACTACTGTTAATTAAACTGACGGCTGCAATTTAACGTTTTTGATATGGCATTTAAGTTTATTGTTACAGCATTCTGTATTTTCCAGATGCATTTAAACTGTTTTGTACTTCTGGGTATGATGCATTATGAAAGTACATCATAACATTTGGCTGTTGAGGAAAATGTTTTGACACAAAACATATATCCCATCATTATTCTTGTGCCCCATTTGTGCTACCCGAGTGACACATAGGCAAGCCACTGATACACTTTTAAAAAGCATTATGTACAGGCTACACAAACTCTGGGCAATATGGTCCAGCTCTACAATATATGGCCCTGGGCAATATAATTGTATTGTTGTATTATTTTATTAAGATTGTAAGTTGGCTTTTTTGTTTTGTTTGTTTCTTGATATATGATGTTAGAAAGCTATTAAAACAGTGTTTTTAATTAAATATTTATCTTTTGTTCACTGCCAACACAAAACAACAATAGCAGAGGAGCAGCTGGCAACATACATCATCCTCATTGTGTGCCCACGTAAAAGTAAAATTGTAGCACTCCACAGACACTGCACTATTTGTTACTGAAGAATCAAATCAATTTGATTTATTGCTGAGCCCTAGGCCAAAGTTCTATCTTTTGATTCATCTTCTGTGGATGTAAAGGTGAATAGGTGAATTTGAAATTGCTCCTAGTGAATGTCCCTTAAGTGTGAGTGCAAGTAATTGGCCATTGTCCAGGGTGTACCCCACCTCAGGCCCAAGTAAACAACAAATAAAAGAAAGCTGAACTAACACAACTCCCCTGTTGGCATTGCATTTTGGATGAGGCAAGACTTGAGAAAGAAATCTCACAACAAAACGTCACCATTAAAGGGGCATACAGCAAAAAATGTTTATGTAAGGGTTTATGTATTTTTGTGTGGATTATATTCACTGATATGTGTTTAGGTTGCAATATGTTTTTAATGTTTATCAAAACAAGGAATTGACCAATTGCAATCATCTTTGTTAATAGTATGTCAGTGTTCTGATAAGGGTACTGTCTTTGGTGCGACACAGCCTTTGCCTGAGGGTGTGCGTTTTAATGTGTTCTGACAGAAATCCTTGTCATCCTGCCTCGGTCCTCTGAATAATTTGTTTACGAAGCTACATTTTATAAAAGCTGGCAGGCCTGACAGAGGCCGAGGGAGAGGGAAAGAGAAGTGACTGGGCTCATAAGAGATGACTGTGCTTGTGTTTCAGAAATAAAGGTGTGTGTCACACTTGAGTGGACACTATACTGTATATTCGTCCTTTGGTTGTTTTTTGTTTGGACCATTTGTTGCCAAAATCTCCAGGGTTTTGTTTGTAACACCTGTGAGGAAGTCATTGGTGCACAATATCAAGACTTAAGCACAGTGTTGCTTTAAATTATTGATATCATTAGCAAGTCAATGTGGGGAATCTATTATTACAATAGGCTGTTGACCTGTTTGTTCCTTACCCTAGGCTATACATGGCTAAAGCTTACAAGAATAGATTATTGGCTTTTTTTTTCGGCGGGAGCACTGCTGTTGCAACACGCAGTGAGAATGACAGATGAGCAGTGGTGGAAAGAGTACTGAAAAATCATACTCAAGTAAAAGTACTATTACTTACCAAAAAATGTAATGTGAGTGGAGTAAAAGTACCTGTCCTAAATACCACTCAAAGTACGAGTAAAAAGTAGCCCCTTCAAAAGTACTCAAGAGTAGGGAGTAGTGAGTATTATGCTGTGACTTATTCCACCTTATACCCTGTGAAATAAATATGTAGCTTTATAACAGTGTCGTTCTCTTTTACATTCAAATTGCGCATTGTATTCTGCGGTGTATTTAGTAGCGGTTTAAAGCCATTTTGCGATTTAAGTCATTATACATAGGCCTACAGTATAACCAGCAACAACCCTGCTCCCTCTTCTCATCAATAACGACGACTGACGAGATAGTCTTTTTAAGCAGTCGTTGCTTGTGATGATTTTTGCGTCTTCTCGAACACGCCCATACTGCTGCATTAATAAAATGACCGTGCCTTCACTCCAAGCTGGTTGCTAATCGCTAACGCAATTGTTTTTGGCCGAATAATTTCGGTTGCCTGAAACATTCGGTGCATCCTAATTCACATTGGCTCATAAACCTAACACAGTTTTATTTATGCCCCCACACTATATTTGTGACGTTTATTATACCATTTAACATAAATATTTAAGATATGATACTTAGCAAATATGAAATCTTACCTCGATGTGCTTTTAAATTAGAGGAAGAACTCTTGAATGCTGATATGTCAACCGGTCTGGGCAAGCAAAGTAGGCATGACATAACGACACAATTGCCCTTCTTCGCCTTCATTGTAAAAAGCTCCTTCAGGTACGGCCAAGGATGCTAAAGTGCTGTATTTGAGTTACTGCATGTTGAAGCATCCACCACACTTCCTTCCTCCTCCTCCTCCATGATTAAACTAAATTGGCGCCAGGTGTTTTTAAGTCTGTCTGATGCAAGTTTTCTATGCGCGATTTGATTGGACGGGAATCACTGGACTGATTATTCTCCTTAGCCAATCATCATTGACAGGAAAAAAAAATAAACAATGTAGTGACTGCAGGTTGAGGGAAAATAGTGGAGTAAAAGTACCGATACAGCACTAAAAATGTACTCAAGTACAAGTAAAAGTACACTGTTTTTAAACTACTTAATAAAGTACAATTCCTGAGAAAAAATACTCAATTACAGTAATGAGAGTATTTGTAATTCGTTACTTTACACCACTGCAGATGAGGCTACAGAGATTTATTGATCAGGAGATTCGACCCCAACAAGAACACTCATGTCCGTCAGTGAGGAGACCGCATAAATCATGTGATGACAAGTTCTTGCTTCAAATAGGTCAAATATGTACTTGTACATCTTTGCAGCTTAGATCAAAGAGACATCAGCTCACACTATCTTGTCTTAACACTACATTTTTAATATGATTTGTAATCATAATGTGACTGACTCTCAGGACAGTTGTCAAATAGACATTTCTCAATTACCTTCAATTAAGTACCATCCCTAATTCATTTACAATAAACACATCTTTTTGTCTTTGTCTTTAAGCAACTCCCTCTAAGCTTAGATTGTCACCTGAACCAGTTAGTTGTGACTGGTTATCTATCAGAGCAGCAATACCTACAGGATACCTACGAATATTGTTTACTGTTAATTCCCAGCTTTCTGATCTGAATTCAGACAACAGCAAACTAAATTTTCTACTTTTTTTTTTTTTGTGCTTTTAGTCACCCAAACATCTTGAAATAATAAGCAACAACATGCCCTTTCTTATGGAAACTAGAATTTTGGCTGCTCTCTAGCACTGCTGCTCTTAACAAATCAAAGAGCCATATTATATTACAAGTATGCTTTTAAATGTGCTTTTATTGATTCACTAAGTTTTAAAAGGCTTTAAAAAAAAACTTAGCAATCTGAGCATGAGCTATTGGAGCCTTGAACACATCTCAGCGGCGCTGTTAAATATAGACAGCTTTTTCAGCCTGGCATCACACTGACAGACAGCTCAAACTTAACATTAAAATAGCATGTAATTACATTCAATATAATTAAGCTGTCTCTGAATGGTAACATGCGCTAACTAGAACAGGTACAGTATGTTTTCATTAATGGCACATCACCTTTCACAATAAAATCTCATCTTGTAAATTGTCACACTTAAATGACTTCCAGATTCCCGCAGGCGACTTGCCGTCAGGGGTCATGGCTACTTTGAAGAATGTGAGAGGGGAAAAACAGGCAAAGCCTACTGGTAACTCGTAGAAAATCAATGTGCAGGGAATCAGAGGGTGGGTGCATGGAGGGGTGTACATAGAACTAAACACACTGAAGTGAAAACAAAAAGGGAAAGAGAGTGGGCAGGACCACTAAAAAAAAAAATAATTCCAGTGGGGAGTGATCTGTCAGCTATTAACATTTGTCAGTCATCTTAGTTTTGCTGCAGTTTCCATAGAAACCAAGCAGCACTACACCTGAGCGGGAGATATTTGTGGACAGAAAGTCATGTCTAGTTGATTTGATTGCCAGACACTAAAACATGGCTCTTTGGAAGCATCAACTTGATATGTGATTGATTCTGTTCAGGCCAGAGGTGCATGATGGGAAATTAATTAGCAGATAGAAAGACAGCGTTAGAAAAAGATTTTTTTATTTTTTTTGTATAAATTTACTTGTAACTAGGCTGTGTCTTCATTTTAGTGCTGCTTTATTTTTGGCGGCATGGTGGTTAGCACTCCTGCCTCACATCAAGAAGGTCCTGGGTTTGATTCCCATCCAGGGCAGGGTCTTTCTGTGTGGAGCTTGCATGTTCTCCCTGCGTCTGCGTAGGTTTACCTATCACCAAAAACATGTACAAGATAGGACTATGATGGAAATTAACTGTTAAACTATAATCTGGTATAAGCATGATTGTAAATATGACACACAATATGCTGTTATGTAACAAGCAGGAAGACCAAGAACAGAGGTTTAAGAGTAAAATGTTTGGATTCATTCAAAAAGTAAATTCCTTTCTTTGTACTCATTACTTTATGTCACAGCTTGTTGCTCCATTTTTCTGTGTCCTTGTGACTTCCAGAAAGAACATTGTAAATTCTCCCTCAGGTTTTTTGCATGCGTTTGTGCGTCCTTCTGTCTGCGTCCACAACTTTGGTCCTCAGAGTCACAAAGACTTCCCCAATTTTGAGTAATTGGGTTCAGTGTCTCGCTCTGCTGCGTTCTGATTGTGCTTTGTTTCCCATTGCTGGCTACTGTGCAGTCATGGTGGCATTATGTAAATCGTACCATCTTCTATATAGCGTTGTCTCCTATTGTTGTTGTTGCTTATGACTTCCTTTCTATTAACCAAAGGATTATGTGAACAGTAATGACAGATGACTGAAAATAAGACTTTGAGTATGAATGGTAACACATCCAATTTGCTTTATGGTGTATTTTCTGCATGGATTATTATTATAAAATGCATGGGAGCAGACTAACAAAGCTTCAGTTTACAGAAAAAGACAATAATTACTGTGTCCAGTACAGACCACCCAACGTAGTATTTGTTCTATTTTTGGCTTCTGTAACGAGAGCATTAGGAGAGGTGCTGGAGAATTCGCTGCTCTTTGATGGACATTTGTTAAGGTCAGACTCCCCTGGGGCTCGTGAGCCGGCAGGTTAATGGTGATGTAAGGAGAGAAGAATGCAGTGAGAAAGACGGCTACCTGGAGAGCTGCTACAAAACACAAGTAAACAAGTGTTTACTCTGGGATAGAACATCACATTAGAGGGAGGAAGTTATTTTTGGAGATCTGGTTTTATCAGCTCTCATCTGATCATGTGTTTCAATACGTCTTCTTCCTACTGGCACATGTGTAGCCAGCTCAACTCGTATTTACACACGCCCTCCTGAGGCTGCTACCGATCGGTTCTCCAACCTGTTTCATATGCCATGTTTTTTTTGCCTGCAATTACACTTTCTTTGCATTTATATTTTGATAGGTCAGATGGGGGCCGGTGATTTTATGCATTACATTTTGATACCAGCTAAAAATTGGGTTCTTGTAACTCAAACTAGAGCAGCTTCTGAAGACCAAAACCCAAACCACTGTAGAAGTCAAACTAGTGAGGGTCAAACTCAAGTTAAAGCCTCAAAACTAAAACTAAAGCAGCACAATAAGGTCAAAACCAGAGAAGCTCAGAGGGGCTCATAACTACGGAAGCCTTAAATGGTTGGCATGGATTTTATATAGTGCTTTTCCACTTACTAGGCACTCAAAGTGCTTTACATCAAGCTTCCATTCACTTATTCTCACACATTCATACACCAGTGCCACAGACACTGGAGGCAAGGTGGGTTAAGTGTCTTGCCCAAGGACACAACAACAGTATGAACTGGGGAGAGTGGGAATTGAACCGCCAATCTTAAAGTAGGACGACTGAGAAGTGAAAAGTTTACAGATTTTCTGAAAAGAAAGCTATATATTAAAATACTGATTATGTATAGTATGTTTGGATATTTCAACCGATTTCCAAGTCAGCAAACTATTTAAAAGGGCATTTATTCCATTTTGCTAGCAGCTAAAAACTCAATATAAACATGAATCAGGTTTCATGGATTCTGTCATGTTCATAAATACAGAATACAAAGATTGTAAGTCTACAGGGTGGATGGTTGACAAGAATGTGGGTAATTTCTCTGGAGAACAACAAAGCCATGAAACCGTTATTAAATCCACATGACATTAATATTGGCTGCATCACCACAAAATCCCAATAGGTTTGAATTATCTTTTCCAACAATGTTATTGCATTACGTTACAAGGCTAGTAATGTAGTCTAAAGATTGTCATTATAAAGAGGAAGTGTCTTCAGAATTCCAGTTACACGGTGCCTTCTTCTCTGTTCATTAAAAGCATTGCCATCACATCAATGTTGATACAGCCACAAACAAAAACACAATCAGTAGGTCATTCTAATTATTTATATTAAATTGCCATTTGTTAAAGTCCTCTACTTGACCCATGTCATCACGCCTTCACTTTTTCCAGTTGATTAAGAGAGCAGTTTTAGAGGGCGGTCGTGATGTGAGCATGCAGCTGTGAGCACCTTTTTAGTTGCTTGTTGGTTGGTTGATTAAGGTTTTCTATTGTCATGCCAATAAACTATTGCTTCATATGTAACCAGTGAATAATTATTATGGTTGCATTACTCGCCTTTAATCATTGTTGTATGGTTGACCATTTTTACCAGAATAAACTATGTACTTATAGATTTTAAATACAGAATAGGCTGCAAAACAAAACGTGTGTGAGATATGTTATATTGTAAATGTAATCATTAATGATTAAATTAATGTATAAATAATTATAACGCACTTTTCATATTCTCTCAAATACATATGATTTATAGCTTTAACTAGAAGGCTGGGTGATGTAGCAACCAATTTACAGCTCTACGTAAATGGGTGCCATGGATTCCTGCGTCATGGCAACAGCATCTGCCGTGTTAGTCACTAATCTCTGAGCAGTTCATACATAGTACATATGGGCTCATTAATGCATGATGACTGTCCACCTACTCCTTGAGAGTTCATACTTATTCTTTATAAATCTATTTTTTGTGTGCTTAACCATTTAATGTACTGTACAGAAGCCTCTACAACTCGTCTCCTCGCCCTGGCAATTTACGGTCTCTTGGCTTGGGTTGTGTTGCCTTGTTCATTTGGGAATGGCACAAATTGGACAAAAAAACTGTCACAATCCAGCTGGGTATGTCATCTGTTCCAAATGAAGAATGCTTTGATGTTGACTCATTTTTCTGTTTGTGCAAACAAGCTGCGCAAAGCTGACACTTACAATCCCTCAGATCAGTTGCCACAATAATTTCTTGCCATAATCCATTTCACTGCACTCTTGCTTTTCAGTCTTACACTTAGGCAGCTCAAAAAGATTTCAAGGTAAATACACATCTCGGGAAAAAAAAGTAATATTTGAAATAAACCCAGTGACTGCTGAGATGCATCACTCCATTTACATTCATTTAGATCTGACTGCAAGGTCAGGAACTGCCGATCGGCATAATTACCTTGACCAGCGCTGACAGGAGAGACCAAATGAGGTTTTATTGGCGTTGGCTGGGCTTCATTGGTCCATTTGTCTTTCACAGCAAATCCTGTAATTATGCTATGACAGGGAAATTAGTGGATTACATTGAGGTCCAATTAGTACAAGTCTGTTACCGAGGAGTTTAAAAGAGTATTAGTACATATTCAATTTAGCTCAAAAGTGACATATAATTCTGAGTTGTAACATGAATTAAATGAGTTCTGTAGCTGGCCATCTAATTGCTGTGATTGTGATACAATGATGTTGTCTAATAAGGCTGTAGTGACAGGTACTTTGTCTTTATAATGTATTTGTCATGCTACTCACACAACTATAGCTCCTCCACCCACTTTCACTTCCTATTCATCTTTCCATACCTCCTCAGATCGATGCCTCTCCCGTGAACCCAACAATAGTTTTAATGTTGAATGCTGTACAGATGGTGTGACAGTCTTTTCCTAATGTATGGGAAATGCCACATGCATATATTCCAGCTAAGCCTGTCAGTGCAACAGCCGTTCTTAGCCAGGGGTCATCCAGACCTTTTAACAGATTAGCTTGTGTTGCTGCGAGACAGTGGTGATGTAAAATTGGAAATCTGACAATGTTTGACTGCAATGTTTGTTTGGAAACAAAATGAATGGACCTATGTAAGGGTTTCACAAACAACTGATGCACAATGAAATGTATGTTGTGATTCAAACAAAATGTAGTGTCACATATTTATTACTAAATACTGCCACACATTTGTTGAACAATTGAAGTGTGTGATAATGTAGCTATTTATGTAAACATTCATTTATTTATTTTTTACAATATTACAAGCCAGTGAAATAGCCAGGTCTGTAGCTTTAAATCTTATTCTCATTTACTGACTGGGCCAACCAGTGAAAATGACTAGTTTTCTAAACTTAAAGTGGCACTACCTGTGTGTTTATTTTTTTGTCCTTGTCTCAGACTCCACTCTCCCCCAACAGCATGCTTTTCTTCATTACATCAAACTGAAGTTTTGCTTCAACTTTAGTGTCTGACTCTGAAGCATCCAACAATTATCTGCCTTGTTAAACTTTGCTTTTTTTTTTTCCTCCGCTGTGTGAAACGTATTCAGCGCTGAATAGACACTCTGTTTTATTGGCAGCCATTACTTCCTTATTGACAAGCTTTCTCGACCAAACTCCACAAATCTTAACAAGCAGCCAATGTCAGTGTCCGGCGCTTTTGTTCAGGACTGAAAATTCTCATCCAGTGAAATCCTTGACAATAAAACCTAGATGATGTCTTAAGGTCTTGTCTTATTCACAGATGATTCCTACAATATTAGGTGATTAAACTGTTCACATACTCACTCTTTAAATTTTCCACATTTTTTGTTGGTGGCAGAACATCCTACTGGGAAAGTCTCTGTCAGCTGCTGACATGGTGAAACAGCTCAAAAAAGAAACATAGAAACAGGGAAAAGGGAAGTGGATATTGCCATTGGCAACTGAAGATAAATGCAGGATTGCATCAGTCTAATGCTGAACTCCATTTTACATATTTTTCAAAAATCAAAGCAGGCAGGTCTCTGTGTTATTGTTGAAGTGCTTTGGGAAGGTGAGGAGAGAGTAGGGGGAGTTTTCTGCTGCTGCAGCTTTAATACCTTTTATGCATAAACTCTCAGCCACTCTAGTGACAAGTGACTTTTATGTTTCATCCATAAAATATTTGTCCTGTTTATGGATAAAACTGTCTGGAGATTGCAAGATCATCCAAAACGTGACAGAAATAGTATTGCACATATTCTTAAAAGAACATATTTAACGTCTTGGTGAATTGAGGTGTTAATCTTAAATAGAACCACATTTGTCTAACAGTGTCAATAAAAACCCCATCTGCCACAGGGCCTGGTTAATTGCTGGTGTTAACTAGTGCTTGACTCTGACACAGTTTCATGCTGACTCATTATCTGAAGTCGGCGTCTCGTTTGTTGTTGACGCATCCTGTAACTCCTGTTGGCCTGTGCTCTCATTAAACAAATTCACTGGAGTATCCTGCTCTCTGCCTTCGGCCTTATTTTCAACTCTCTCCCGTAGTGTAAGCCTCCCTTAGGAATATTCTTTTCATCATCTCTGGTACCTCTCGCACATTTTCTCCTCTGCCACCTGCCACCATAGCATCGTAAACACACCCACACACCAGCCCATAGCGCTCAGCTACAAGCAGGCGTACACACAGTTGCCAGTGTGTCTGTGAAAGGTCGGCCGAATGCCAGTTTTCTCTGGTTCCTGTCATGGTTTAGCTCGACTGCTGTGCTCATCAATTATACACACTGTGTGCATTGTGTGTTGGCATGTGTGTGTGTGTGTGTGTGTGTGTGTGTGTGTGTGTGTGTGTGTGTGTGTGTGTGTATAGGGCGCAGTGGCAGAACTAGAAGGTAGGCGGTTCGATTCCCGCTCTCCCCAGAGTTCATACTGTCATTGTGTCCTTGGGCAAGACACTTAACCCACCTTGCCTCCAGTGGTGTTCCAGCTGTAACACTGGTAATTAATGTAAGTTGCTTTGGATAAAAGCGTCTGCTAAATGAATAAATGTAAATGTATCTGTGATGCCATTGCGCAACGGAAGACACTTTCGGAAAGCAGAAATACTTGTTTTACTTTCACGCTGATAGTTGCAGTAATAGACCTTTTTTAAAGTTTTAGTGTTTTCGAAAGTATAGGGAGTAAGTTGACCACAGTGACACTTGTAAAGATGAATGGTGGCTCAATCCACGAACAAGTAATGCCTCGAGCTGGTTCCTTTTCAGTTGAAAATTTCAAATCTATCACATCTTTTCCTGGCGTCTTGTACTGTTTCCTGGCGTCTTATACTGTTGAAGCAAGTGTTAGAGCAGGGCCAGTTCTGATGGGAATGTTTGAGGTGCCATATGATGACTGTGAAAACTGGTTATGGAGATTTTTGGCCTCAATCTCAAAACTGTCATAGCAAACAACATTGAGCCTAAGTCTATAATTTCATAAGCACAACTGAAAACCTCTTGATGCTTTCACAAGTACACATCAACAATGCAACATGATTTTATGGGAACATGAAGTAATGTTTGTAAATGTTAGTATTTTGCTTTTTACTGTCACTTCATTACATTTTTTTGTGTTTTGGGTATTATGCAGTCCATGTTGTTTTGGAGCTGAAGGTAAAACAAGCTCCAGCTCTTAAACAATCAAATGGCACAGATGACAAGCAGGAGAAAGTGACTAATTGAAATAAAATTCAGGGCCAGTGGCGTTACCGGGACACAGAAGAACATGTCAGACCAATAAAACCCTCTGAGCCCTTCAGAGGTGTGCTGTGCGGTGGCAGCATGAGGCAGGGTTTAATCAGCGTCAACAGTCTATCACTGTGAGTGGGGATTGATTGGCTCCGTGAAACCAACAGCTAATATGTCATTTGCTGTTTTCCAGGCCACTGTGTATCCAGCGAGATCTAAGACTGTAGTGTATGTATCCGTCTGCAAATACCACAGTTGGTTAGATACGCAACTTGGTGTAACAGGGAGCAGAGGACAGTGGCTTTGAGCTGGTGTTGTAAGCAGAGGATGACCGAAATATGAGCACACACGCTGTAGTTTTCTGAAGGTTGCATAGAAAATCTGACCTAGAACTCGGTAATTAAGTCTTTTAGACCAGTGTGCCATGGCAAAAAAGTACTTCAAACTTCCCATTTAATTATATGAGCGCACAAGTTAAAAGCACTAGACACTTTAGAAGTGACAAAAGCGTGTGTTACTTCAATACGAATTTGTGTAACCAGAGGCGTCAAACTGGGGGGGAAGGTACTGTACCCTCAAAGAGCCTGTAATAAAAGTGGGTTTTATATTGCATTTTAAATAATTTATATGATAAATGTCGTAATATTATACACCCTGATGGGATAAAAAGATTGGGAGATAGAATTCTGCTCTAACAGTAATGATAACAGTTATCCGAGTGCACTGGCACCCCTATGAATATGTTCAAAATGGTTTAGTCCACATGGCGCCTGGTTGATTTAACCAAGGTACAGCCGTTCTGAGTGAGTGACAGTCCGAGCAGCGGCAGGCTTAGCCTCCAATCAGGAAAAAAAATATGTCTTGCATCAAGAAAGTAAAATCTGGGTCGTTCATTATAAATGCACAGCTTTAGAGGAGACGTAGGCCAGTTTGATTTCAAAGACTGTTTCCTGTCTACACCAATCTGCATTAGGGTCTATCTCTAGGATATGTATAATATAAATGATGGACAAATTATTTTCCACCAGTAACTAAAAAAATATAGGCTACAGTAGCACTGTATCATTGTATTACATTGAGTTTAACATATGTAATGTAAGCAGATGACACAACTGTGTACGTCAGCCACTTCATCAGCAGAGCTGTCTAAATTACTAAATGAAAACTTAAGATTAGTAGAAAAGTGGATCATGGACAATAGTTTGGTTCTAAATGTGTCAAAAACTAAAAGTATCTTAATTAGTTCAAGGCACTTACTAAAGACGAAGCAAAAGCTTAAACTATTTATTAATAATTCACAAATAGAACAAGTGAATGAGGCAAAATTGCTGGGTATACACATTGACTGTCTAGGTCCAAACATGTCGATGTAATGGTTAAAAACATGGGCAAAGCTTTAGCAGTTGTGAGAAGATGCAGTAAATATTTATCATCAAGCGTCACTAAATTAAAAGTTAATAATCTCATAATCTTAAAGTTAGACTATTGCCAGCTAATCTGGTCAGAAGCTAGGAAGAAGGATATTAACAAACTCCAGCCTAAAAAAACAGCGCGGTTGTCCAATAGCACCAGTGTGAAAGCAATGCATGCTCAACTCAGTTGGTTAAAGGTTGAAGATAGACTAAATACCGCCCTTATTATGGCATCATGGAAAGTCTTACATAATCAATATCCAGAATTTCTGTATAATCAGTTAAAAAAAACTTTTGGAATCCCACGGATATGGAACACGACAGGCAACTGAAGGTCGGTTTCTGATTCCCAGAGCAAGAACCAAATTTATTAAACGCACTGTATGTCTTTGAGCAATAAAAGCATGGAATGAATTGCCATCAAGTTTAATTAAAATTAAACAAGCTGCAGTTTTCAAAAGACAAATTAAACAAATATTTAACAAATATGACACAATCTATTTTTAGAGACTGTCTTGCTTAATTGAATGTATTGTACAAATTAACTTATTTAAAAAAGTGTTCTCAAACCTTTTTTAAATCGGTTCGGTTGGAATATGGCATTTAATTTGAACATTTTGGAATGTAAAGATTTTAAATATGTATTATCATGTAACGGTTTGTAATCATGTAAACTGTGAACATTTTTTCTAATGGACCCCAGGTAGATTAGCTGTTTCCATAGGGCACAGCTAATGGTGATCCTAAAAAAAAAACCTATGGCCTCTTCAGTTTCAGACAAAGCCGCAGCAGCAGGTCCTCCATCATGTCCAGATAAAAGCCCTGAGGGTGAGACAAGGGGAGCTTATGGAGACAGTTAAATAGTCAGACTTTAAAGACCTGATCAGCAGTTTTGCAAAGTTATTTTGATAATAAATGATAATAAAATGTTTTTTCACAATATAATACGCCTGCAATAAACAATATAAACACTATAGAATGTAGAGTTACAAAAATAGGATAAAAATAAAATGAGTAAATTAGTCAGTGCAGGCTATAAACCAGCAGAGTAATAAAGAAAAACTAGTAATAAATAAACTAAACTATAAAAACTTAAATTTGAAATGTATATTGCTTAAGGTTACGTATACAGAACATGTTATAAGGGCCCACCAAGACGGTTTGTACCTAGGGCCCAGAATTTTGTGCTACACCCCTGTGTGTAATGTCGATCTCTGAGGTGCATTTAAAACCGAGGTTTTATGGCTTTAGGCAAGGCAAGGCAATTTTATTTACAGTAGATAGCACAATTCATACACTGGGTAACTCAAAGTGCTTTACTGGAATAAAAGACAGTTTACAAGATTTAGATTAAGAAACATAAGAAAAATTAAAAACATTTTAAAAGAAGAGTGCAGATAGTGATCTGTATGTTAATTTCATCAGGCTGTCCGGGACTGTGATAAGGAAGCAGGGCCTAAAACAACCCATGTGTAACTCTGAGCACTCCGAGATTGTTGTCTGTGTAGCCAGACAACACAGATCTGCAGATATAATGAAATGTAAAAAACTACTATCTATTGATTCCTTTGCCAATAACGCATCCTGATAATCATAGAACCAGTTAATTGTGGGCATTCTACTGAATCATTATTGTAGCAGTGGTGCATGCAATCATCCTCCTGTCTGGAATACAAAACAGCATCCTAAGAGTGTTAGTATGCAAAATGCTTATTGAAAACTGTGTCTGGACTGGATTCATTTGTATCCTACCCAGAGCCAGTGGGATGGAATAGTGTTTAAAAGAAACAATATAAATCGCACTATGTGTTTGTCAATCTAACCTGCTAATCATTCATCTGAATTGACTTCTTGCACGCTGCACTTGAAGGGTACTCCAGTAATAGTACCCATTAAGAACAAATAACAATGAAATCTTCAGATTGAAAATATACAGTGACACAAGGTAGATTGAAGTGGCAGATTTCTTCAGGGCTGCTATTGATGAAAAAAATAGTATTAGATGTCAAACAATTCAAATGAGAGCAGCGTGAACCTATAACATATAATGTTGTGATTCCTCTGAAGCAGCTTGTTGGGTGTCAGCTCAGGATCAAGGCAGAGATGTTTAGTGTGATCTTCACACGCACTTTCTGTATATCTTATACATTATTCACAGGTTGACAATTTACAAGAGCTGTTTAGTGTACACGTGTGAATAACAGCAGCTACAGTAGACAACCTACAGCATGTTTTATGATGAGAATAGCATTATAATAGCCTCTACAAACCCAATGATGCAATGATATGCAACTCTCATAATCCCATATTTTAGTCACAATTAGAACAGAAGCAACCTACAGTAAGTTGAAACTGAGGAATTTGAAAATGTCATGAAAAATAATAGCTAATCTTTTATTTGATGGCAGCAACACAGTAAAAGGTTGGAAACAAAAGGCTGGAAAAGTGCTACTAACAAACAGCTAGAGGAGCACTTGGCAACTAATTAGGTTAAAGATGGTACAAAGTAGCATTTTAAAGAGTTACTTGAAAGTAAAGATGGGCAGAGTTTCATAAGGTCAGTATTGGATGCTTGTGATCTTCGGAGCCTCAAGCCGCTTGAGCATCCAATATTGACCTTGGGCCTTGTCACTGTCACTGAGATTTCTCCAGACTCTTTCAATCTTTTGACAATATTATGTTCAAGTATTCAACACTATTTATTTATTTGCAGATGCTGAACCTCTGCCAATCTTTTTCTCTAAGGGACTCTTTTCTAAAATACCCCTGACACATTCTCAGGCAAAGCTAAACAGAGCTTTCCTTGTTCCTGTGATTACATGCTATCTCCAAACAAGAAAGAATCTAAATCCAGTTCAGATAATGTCCCTCACCAGATGTCCTTTTGTCTATTAAAATGATTTGTCTGTGCAGCATTAAACACTCCTAGTAACAACATTCTGTTTTTACTTCGAGCATATTCAGCCTATTGTATACCTCCGGCCTCTCATGCCACTACACAGGAGAGTTGCAAACAGTGCTGTACCTGAAGTGACCTGGATGGCTTACTGAAAATGTGGTTTAAGCTGCAGGGCATTTTCGCTGCAACTCTTACACCTTCTCCTTTCTGCATTACACCTCTGCGTTTGCAACATTTCAGCTTCAAATGCCGGTCTAAAAGCTGATCTTCAACCTCAACTAGCATTTTCACACTGTTGGTTGGTTCTACAAAAGCACACAAACTGTCAAAAACATGTTTGTCTTTCAAGGCTATAACATGGATAATGGTGATAAAATGGCAGGATAATTACATTTAAAATTTCCCATTGCAGACTAAGAATCCCCTGCAGGAAAGTATGGGTTTAGCCGCTCGGACACACTATGATCTATTTGTAACACTCTCGCCAATAAAAAAGCACATAGTCAAGATTGGACAACAAAGAAAACAATGCCAAATAAACTCTACAAGGCCTTCACTTTGAAATCCACTAACTAATGCTCACGCTCTTGGCATGTGAAAGCACTTCATATTCTGCCTCCTTTTAGTCTTTTCAGTTTCACACCAGAGATTGTTGTATAGGAAAAACACAGAAAGTTAAGCTAAATGGTAATTAAAAAGCATAAGCACGCAGCATAGACGGCCACAAGAATATTAATGAGACACCTTCGACATGCACAGCTTCTCCTTTTCCCTGAAGCTAGACGTCTTCACAACCAATCTATAAAATACAACAGCACTAGTCTTTGATGTCGACACCCTGTTGTCATGTGGTTCATCGAGATCAAACGGATCAGAGTAGATTAATTAACCCTTTAATAGTGTTGGATTTGATATAAAAACTATAAAAATATGAATAAAACACATGCGTATTAATATTTTATATAATATCAATATTCAATATATTAATATGAATAAATCTGTATGAATATACTGTGCTTTTTTTTTTTACTGTTCAAAGTCATAAATGTGGTATAAGCATCATTGAGCCTTTTGGTTTGATAAGTAAAAAAAAAAAGGATTAAAAAAGACACAAATGGTTCAAGGAAATTAATAGCTTAGTCTTTTATTTGTGGCAAGAGATGAAACTCATAATAAACCATAAAAAACTAGATAAAAGTGTGGTCTCGGAGTCCCCAATGTTTATCTGTACTATTTAGCTTTTAAAGTATGATTTTCATTGGCATGGGCTGCAGTGCCAGCAATCAACAAAAACCTGGGAGCTGGGGGCGACTGGAGAAGAATATGTCCATTTCATTAAAGTCACTTTGGTACCATCCCAAATATAATACAAAAATGAATGATCCACTGATAGAACTTTTCTGTGAAATTGCAAAAGCAGTACACAAACAATAAAACATAAATGGTATTGCTTTACCAACATACCTATTATGGAATAATCAATTATTAACCGGAAAATTACAATATTACTTTTGTATCACAAGACATTACCCAAATTAGACAAATACACGGGATAAAGACATACCCTTTGTTGATCTTAACAGCATCTTCAGTTAAGATCAATATTGAAAAGCTGTAAAGCTAAATAAACTATACCTGGGTCTAAACATTTAGGAGCAAACTTAAAAAAGCTGTGACGAAAAGGGGAACTGTATATACTGAAATATAAACTACCATCTCTATCACTGCCTGCCAGCACAACTAACACCAAACTTTAATGGGACCGTGATATTAGTTCCCCTCTGATTACTGTTATTTTAAATGGTCTTTTGTCTGCAAATAAAATTATTAAAAGTAGTATGAACTTTCATGTGTAATCCTATGGACCCTTTTACAAGCAATGCCATCATAGAGTGTACAGGATAAAAACACTAAATGGGGTTGTGCATTTTCCCTTAATGCAGGTTGTACGCTAATCTCAACCTTATGTGTGGAAGGGATTGTTGTGTCAAGTTAATATTTGTCTTTATTTTATTTATTATTTATTTATTTAAACTGTTATATTGTTCAGCCTTTTTTATTTTTATGTTTTTATTTCCACAGCACCTGAGGGGGTCTTGGGTCACCTTAATTTTGTTGTACGTGTACAATGACATTAAAGGCATTCTATTCTAAATATATCTAAATGCTTGTATATAAGGAGCAGCATTATCCCAGTGGGAAAATTCATTTGTCGTCATGTAAACCAGAGACTACCCAGAGAAAAACCCACCCAAACTCCACAGAAAGTCTGGCCCTGGAGTAGAACTCTGGACCGTCTTGCTGTGCCACCATCATCTTATCTCATCATTCTTTCTAATTTCTGGTGGCTAATGTCCTTTTGTCTTGAGAAAATGTACAGCAGCCCACCTTACACAGAAAAAACAGCTTACCTCTCATGGTTGGTGTACTAAACCTTTAACAAAAACAGTTTGGTTGCCTCTTTCCCCACTGATCACCATTAAGTCTCATTTGGAACCATTTATCTTTGTCATTCTCCCTGTTCATTTTAGAGCAAAATATGCTACCATTGACAAACTCATTTTAAAAATCGCTGCTGATACGCCATAGAACATTTGATTGATCAGAGACTGGGTATTTTTGGCCTCAACCAGTAAAGTGTAGATGTGTGTTGTCGGTAGAGAGTTTTAAGAGCACATAAAGTTAAAGTTGTCCCCTGTTAGCACATGGAGGTGATGGTGGAGGTGATGATTGTACAACGGTGTCTTTCAGATGATTAGTCTGACAGTCTGGGGGCGTAAGGGCACACTGGAAAGAGGTGTTACAGCCGAGCGGGGTCTTCACCTGCGGATGATAATAGGCAGCAGGTGTCAAAAGACTAGCCCAAAACTGTCCCTCTTTCTCCTGAAGAGAGCAAAGAAGAAGTGCACTGTGATAATAGCCAAGAAAAAACTGAGAAAAGCCACGCTATAGCATTTTACAGTATTTATTTATAAAATTTTAATTGAGTTTTTAAGTTTAAACTATTTGTTGGCCCACAAGTTAATACTTTTTAACACTTAAGCTAAGGGCCTTTATGACACGCTTTAGGAAGTGATTGTCAAAGGTGTACAAAGTGTCTCAAATAAGTGCACCATTTCTCAGTGTTTATTTTATTATTTGTCAGGGACTATTTACAACTACATTAATCTCACAAGAAAAGACCAGATTTAGCTACAAGCTACTTTCATCTGCAGTCCCTGGGCAGGTACGCACAAAATTTTAAACATTACAAATACATTCCACATAGTGTTTATAAGGATACTACTAAAGCTCTTACTATCATTTGTTATAAAGTGGCCCCTCAAACAAAGCAATACAGTGCTCCATTGTCAGTGTTGTGTTACATGTAGCACAGGACTCAAACAGAGAGGGTTCAGAACAAACTTTATTGAATAGTAGTGAATAGCAGACAGCACGGAATCTGGACTGGAGCTGTAGTGCTGGACCAGAGCTGGAACTGACGCCGGAACTGCAGCGAAGGTAAGTACTGAGCTGGAGATCTGCCTGGAGTCCACTAGAGGAAGCGGACCCGATGAACAGGTAACTGCACCGGGTTAGCAGGACCAAGTAGTGCTGGCCGTTCACACACGGAGTCAGTAGAACAATCTGGCAAGGGAGCGCAGTGAGCTGGCTGTTTAAGTGCAGGGGAGACTGATGAGGGATTTAGATTCAGGTGTGACTGATGACAGTGACAGGAAAGATCTGGAGTGTGACATGTTGACAGGTTTGACCTCCAAACAACCACTAAACCCTGCAGCCTGTTGATTTGATGAAAGAAGAAATGTTACTCTGGCAAAACAACAGTGGTTTTCAATAAAGTTAGCGTCTTGCGTTGTAAATTCATACTGACATGAGTCCATAAAATTGATGACAATTTCAGATTAAAAAAATTAAAAAGCTGGGAATAAACTCAAAACATATTCTGCTGTTTCATTCAGGTGTGTTTGGTTATACTTGCCACCACTTGTGCCGCTTTGATTTACTGACTGTTTTTCTTTTTGTAGTTAATGGCAATGCTTGATATATATTTGATTATGTATGGAAAAAAATATAATAAATATAGCAGCACGGTGGGACAGTGGTTGGCATGATCTCAGCTAGAAGGTCCAGGGTTTGACTCTTGGCTCAGGGGGGACCTTTTGGGTGGAGTTTGCATGTTCTCCTGGGGTGGGTTTCCTCTGGGTACTCCGGTTTCCCCCATGGTGTGGCTGCTGGCTATTATTCCCACGGGGATAATAAAGGAATAACGTGTGTAGCACTGTTTACACCACACTACACACTTGAACTTATCAAATATTGAGCCCATGAATAGTCTTCCCCTTAACTCATTAGTTAATTGTTGAATATACTGTCAGTTTTAAATGTCAATATACATATAGTTATGGTTAAATAAGGCTCCATTGTAGTTTTTTATTTATTATTTTTTTTAATCTGGCTTACTGCATTAACTCAAAGTACAAGAAAACCTGTATACGATTTAACAAAGCGTGGTTAAAAGAAAGTCCAATAGCTCTAATTCTATACTTTAAACTTAATTTGTCTCACTGTTTCTATATACTTTTGCAGTGAGCACTAACTGCATGATGTAGCTGTCATTTTGGTGCAATAGAACTAACCAGGAAAAGAAATAAGGTTATCTGAACCATGATTTGTTAGCTTCTCAGAAAAAAAGCAGAAAGCCATGTGAAACCAATGGCTTGTTTGTGACATTTACACTATTGAGACTGGATTAAGGACAGATAGGTTTGTGTTTTGGATGCAGCTAAAGCACAAGTGAATGTGCACACAAAGACATTCTCCCGAGGCGTACTGAACCACTGATACACTGTGGTTATTAAACTTTAGGTCACTTGGTTGCACACATAGGTCATCACAGTGCTGTGTCCTGCCTGGCGGACATCATGAATCGCATTAGCCATTCTGCTCTGGATACTGTACCTGGAGGACAAGAGGCTCGGCGGGAAGGAATGGGATGTGACAACACGCCTCGTAAATTGGGATGTGGATGGCCTTTGGCTTACCAACTGAGGGAAGTGCACAGGCAGAGGTTAAAGTGTGTGTGTGTGTGTGTGTGTGTGTGTGTGTGAGTGCTTTAGTGGACAGATAACCACCTCCATCATGCCCTCTCGATCCAATATTAGAAAACCACACATGGCACACCCATATCTTGTAGGTAGATGACTATTGTGAGTGATTGGACTCAAATGCAGGAGCCACTGATTGGCATTATATAAAGAATGTCTGCCCGCACACGCCGGATATGAGGGACATGAGTGGACGGCTAAACTGATTATACCTGATTTGAAAGAATGATACCACCGGAGAGATCCTGGCCTGGACTCACGCAAACACATTACATGTATATCCAGACCTTAATGATGGCCCAAGGAGGCTTGAAACAAAGTCATTCATAGCGTCCTGATTTGATAACGTTTGAGCAGCGTGGAGGGGCTCATGCTGGCCGTTTCGAATGGGACCATATGGAGACACACCGAGACACGGAGACGGCTCCTTTCTTCCAGCTGTGACTGTTTATGAGACGCTGCTACAGCCAGCCCAAGACACCTGAGCCTACTGCCCATCACCACACCACCATTTCTTTGTCAATTTACATTTTACATTCAAATATTGTCCAGCATCTTGGTATGTGGTTCTGCTGGTTCAGTTATCATGCCGAATATTGGTTTGCAACCTTCACAACAACCTCTGCCAGAGTTGTTTGTTTGTTTTTGCATTTTTAAATGTATGTAACTTTGACCATATGGAAAGTTTTCCACAACTTAGAAAAAATGTGTGCCTCTCTTGTTACTTTCAAACATAAGCTCTGTTTCATTATTAATCTCTTAGAAATGTGTTTGGCCTGATTCATATTTTATCATAAGACTCCAAAGAGTGACAGCACTGCACTTGCTATTTTCAGGAGCTGAAGCAGAAAAGGATACAGGGCTGTTGTGATGATGAAGACTAAGCACCTTGAACAAGGGAAAAATTACAAGCCTGTTATCCGGTCCATCATTAGAGGGTATGACCAGTAACATCAATTGTATGGTGATTGTGCCATTCTGCCCGAGAGGCCAGTTTCCTCCTGCTCTTGGTAAACTCTTTAGCCTATGACACATTAATACAGTATTGTTTAAAATATAAACAGTACAATGTGACTAACCAGAATAATCCATGTTTTTAGTATATTTTTTTATTGCTAAGAGGCAAACAAGACCCAGCATTCATGATTTGAAATTTTTTTTTTTTTAACACACCCCATTCAAGTAATTGCCCAATTGCACAGCCTTAAGTGCGTGCACATCATGAATGCTGGGTCTTGTTTGTTTTCTGAGAATCTACTGCACCTACTGGTAACTTGTTTGCCATTTAGCAATAAAAAAAAGTGTGTGTGTGTGTGTGTGTGTGTGTGTGCGTGAGAGAGAGAGTGTGTGCGTGAGAGAGAGAGTGTGTGTGTGTGTGAGAGAGAGAGTGTGTGTGTGTGTGTGAGAGAGAGAGAGAGTGTGAGAGTGTGCGAGTGAGAGTGAGAGTGTGTGTGTGTGAGAGAGAGAGTGCGTGTGTGTGTGTGTGTGTGAGAGAGAGAGTGTGCGTGTGTGTGAGAGAGAGTGTGCGTGTGTGTGAGAGAGAGTGTGCGTGTGTGAGAGAGAGAGTGTGCGTGTGTGTGTGTGTGCGTGTGTGTGAGAGAGAGTGTGCGTGTGTGAGAGAGAGAGAGTGTGTGTGTGTGTGTGTGTGTGTGTGTGTGTGTGTGTGAGAGAGAGAGAATGGGGTGAATGGAAGCACAACTGTAAAGTGCTTTGATACAGGTACAAAAAGGCACTATATAAAGGCACACCATTTATCCACAAACCCTACATGCACTTGTAACCGCGCTCACAGTAGGGTGCTGGGTCTACATCAGAGGCAGTTGTAAATGCTGCTTTGTCTGCAAAAGACTAAAAAGTAGTGTGTATTTTTCTTCTATTCTTTAAAGATACTTCCATTTGTGTTTTTTGTGAAACAATGCATGTTTTTCTGTGTTTTTTTTTATTTCAGATCACCAAAGAAATTCTGCAGTTTATCAACAACATTTTGCCCAGCATGTTTGTGACAGAGAATTTGTAATGTTGTCAAATCTAGTGTGGAGAGCTGTTGTGCAAATGGCTACTTGGCTAAAACCCATGAATATCAATCTGGGAAAACCTGCATATCATAACACACAATAATGCAAGTATGAGCATCTGAAAAACGTGTAATTCCTGCTGCTCCAGCCTCTGATTTAGATCTTGCACATGAATCTCTCTGGGTTGTCTTTACATTGTTTCTCTGCTGGAGGCTGCAGGACGTCCTGTGGCCTCTCTGCAGGGGGCCTGACTGATTATGAAAGGTGTCCTAAGAATTACACATGATCCAACAGACATACACAAACCTGGGGATGCACAGCCATATTAACAGAGAAGCTGCAAAAAAAAAAAAAAAAAAAGTGTATAACTTTCCAAAATAGTTGTTGTATTATCACAACAATGATTTTGGTGACTGTAGACCCAAAACAGTTGAGCTACTCATCTAAACTATATTTTTACAATTTTGTATATTTTGCCCAAACTGTTGACAGGAAACAAGATGTTCTTGATGTGTGTGACTGTGTGGTGATTTTTGTAACACTATAATATGTGTGAAGTGATTATTCAATTCTTTTCAGTTTTTCACTTTTCAGTCCCTAAGCAGCCATCGTTCTTTCTGCGGCTGGTCTCCATAGAGACCAATGTACCTTTTCCGGTCCAAAGGAGGCATATTTGAATAAAAATAAAGTAGTTTATTGTACACATTAATGTGATGGGCCAGGGACATTTCTGCGTTTTTACTGTTCTGCTTCAAACATTGTAATTATTGTTTTCATTTTTTGAGGGTGAACGCACTGCACTTTGATACTGTGGTGCTGGTGGGTTTCAACCTTTTAGTCAATTCAACTGAATTCTGGCAGAATTCAGTTGAATTCAAGCGGGACAAGACCCACTTTTTCTAGAAGTCTAGGTGCACACATTTGGTGTGCAGCATGGTTTGCATGGCAGCATTCACACTTAAACAGGTTTTAACTGTAACAAATAGGGCAAGAAATAACATGAAAAAGGTTTATGGCTCTTTTACATGAAAATGTGGAGACAGAAGCACTACTGCAGTAGTTGTTGCTCAATAGGATAACATTTTAAGCTTGAACAGCACTTCATTAGCTAATGTTGGCGTCTCTGTATTAAATTAACATTACATGGCTTGTCTGCTAACTGCCATTAGAATTCTCTGTGAGTGAACTGATTAATGAGCTAAATCTCAGTTACTGATAAGTAAGACTGTTGCAACGCATAATAAATGAGTTGTGATTAATGAGCTATAAGGCTCATTTATGACAAAGATGGGATTGGATTAGCATTTTAAGAACTCCAGACTGTTCTTGTATCTGCTCACAAGTCCCCTGTGGAGGTGGTATTTAAAGTAAAAAGATGGGATGGTGCTGATCTCAGACTGGAGAATGCACACTTTATCTTGTATCTTGGAGTGTGATTACCTCAGTGAGAGGAGTGACAGAGGTGCTGGGACTGACGGAAAAAATAGATGATAAACAGATGTGATTGATGGACAAATGAGAGAATGAGCTCGTGGACATTCAATTTATTTACAACCCACATGGATGGAGCTGTGATGCCAGTTAGACTTTGTATTTCTGTGATGGGTGATGTGATGGATTTGGAAAAATGTGTGCTGGTTTTTGGGGATAGACAATAGTAAGTCCTGGTTTTGGTCACATGTTGGTCATATGGCCTCACAAATGCAAACTCCAATACAGGTGATATTCTAAAGTAAAATTTAGATTTTTAAAAAAAAAATAAAATGGTGTAAGAAATATTTACTAGCAATTTTCTAGTTAACATTTATCCACTATTTATTTTTAAGTACCCCTGCCATTGCAATTAATTACTATAGTAATTATTTAATTTATTTAATATAGACACAAATACACTGAACCACACCAGATGCAGAGTGTTGCACATGATAATTTTCTCATTTTAACACTTGTCCACAGGAGTTTTTTTTTTTTTTTAAAGAAAAAGGGTTAGTGAGAACAATATTTGTGTTGGCATTAAAATGTTAACATAGGAATTAGACCAGTGTAAACAAGACATATTTTTTACATATTCACGTTCTTGTGTGAACAACTCTATAACTATATATATTTAGTACCGATTACACAATATTTTATTACCAAAACAGACACAAAAAGATGCTTTTGAACAGCACATTTATTATTTGCTTTTACTTTTTATGCTGCTCATTGACTTGAACTGCTTTCCCTGTTGTTTTTCAGCTCATTGTGTGATAGTGTGAGAACCACATGAACTTTTCAGCTGGAGTCTACCTTGTACTCAATTTTAGCTGCACTGTAAATCAACTGCAACGTCTCTAAATGTCAGAAGGACAAATTTCTCCCTTCCCTCAGTGTTGTCGCTGACTCTCTTAGGAAATATGCTTCATTCTGTTCAGTGTTGTGTGCCAGCACTGCTGCGTAGCACTTTAAAAAGAAAATATGTCCTTTTGGCTGATAATCACAATGAATTAGAGAGACTTTAAATTCACACTATGATGTGTTTCAATTAGCCCAAAGGTTTGCCCACAGCCAATACCACTGACCTGAGTGACATGATCCTGGGACACAGTAAGGATTCAGATCTTTCTGGAGGCATTTTAAAGATTAAGTATATGGGTAATGTTATAGCTATGTTTCCATTTTGTTGTGTGGTATGGGTCGGGTTATGACACAGTGTGGTACAAGCAGACATTTTGAAATCTTTTATTTTATTCCCATTGTTTGCCAGACATGTGCCTGTGAAAAGGCCTGCTCTTCAAAGTGAATCCTTTTTATTCTCAAACAGCAGTCATTAGGCATGCGAAAGCGTCAGTACTGTATAATAACTGCATAGTTTCTGTTTTCTATTATCCACAAACATTGATCTCCAGCTCTATCTGTTTTTATGGAAATTTTACTACTAAAAGGGAGTATAGGGCCCACTTTTTTGTTTTATGATATGATACTTTATTTGTGTTTAAATGGCCTGGAGTGTCATTAAGAGGAGTGGAGTATTAGGAGGTGGACATGTTGAGGAGAGCATGGACACTGTGGACCCAATAAACACTATTAGTTCTCTCCAGCACTAGAGTCTGACTAATTATCACCAAACCGCTTTAATAAAAGCAGAACAGCTCGTTCTGCTGAAATGGTGTTATTATCCGCCTAAATAAACCTTCAATTTTTATTTTGGTATCTCATTATATTCATACGTGTTGGGTTTAAACGAGCTGAGATGTGACATACCATCTTTCACCTTCAGTTATTTTAGATCACAGAGGAAAGGTGGAAATTAGGCAAAGTAAGATAACGCTGTGTGGGAGAAAAAATGTGTCTATTTCAGTCTCCGTCTTTGTTTTAAAAAGCCCTTCTTATGTTTGTGTTTCCTGTGCTAAAATGAGACATTATCGTTTATGTATTCACTGGCAAGAATTCAAGAATTCTGACATTTATTACCACGTATGCCTGTGTTACCACCTGAAGGAAATAGCATTTTAATGGCGGCTCGTTGGGTACCTAAACCCAGGACCTGTGCAGTTATTTTGTAAATAACAAATCTGTCTGTACAACAGAGTGGACTCACATACAGTAAGTAGATGTAGACTGAATGCTACAAAAAGCCATGGCCACACATATTTTTGCTTTACCTTTCAAGCCATTTGTGTGAAATAAGTTGCTCTAACCCTCTACTGCACGGTGTTTCCTTAAGGCAATAGAAAGTTTCTGAGAGAAACGTGTGTGTGTGTGTGTGTGTGTGTGTGTGTGTGTGTGCGTACATTTAAATTATTGCAACCATTGAACAGACCAATAAAGTCTGGGAGTCACTATCATGCATCATTTTCTTCCCCATGGTCATGGAAGCACATGGTGTGAGTGGAAGGCAGAAGTATCTGCTTTAGTAATCTCATTTAAAATAACATAAATGGTAAATTAAGTGAATGTGTGCTTGCCTGAAGGTGTAGAGAATAATTTGTTACGTTTTAATTAAGGTGGTTTTCTTTTGTCATGCATTTTTGATAGCTGTGTAGTCAAAAATACAAAATCTAATATTTCTGTAGAAGTAGGTCCCACTTTAGCTTTAGTTGCATTTTAGAAATAAATATATGCTTTGTAATACTTCACACTGGCCATTATGTGAGAAGAGAGGGAGTTCCTGGTTGTGTGGCGTGAAACACTCAAAGGCAGCTGTTGAACTGAAGTCTCACACAGACGGGGGAAAATTCAAGTATATGAACTACACAATACAGCTACATCATGCAAACTTATAGCTGCAACAAAATCTTAAACTAAAGAGTTAATAATGAATTGAAATTGAATTAAAACATGTCTAACAATATTTAGATCTGAACATTGTTTATTATAATCACAGAAAGACATTTCTGTTTAAGTCTATCCTATTGTCTATATTGACACTAATATTCCTATATAGCACTTTTCAAAGCACTTACAATTGAGTCCATGATTCATTTACTCCACAGTGACACACCTCTGTAGGTACACCTGCCCTGGAGCCTACCCGACCCCCACCAAACACATTCATACACCAGTGCCACAGACACTGGAGGGAAGGAGGGTTTGAACCACCATCCTTCCGGTTATTGGACAACCTACTCTACCTCCTGAGTCTTTATTTTTTATATAAAAAATGATAAATATATTCTGTTTGATATTAG
This sequence comes from Perccottus glenii, assembly GCA_024416835.2. Taxonomy (NCBI): domain Eukaryota; kingdom Metazoa; phylum Chordata; class Actinopteri; order Gobiiformes; family Odontobutidae; genus Perccottus; species Perccottus glenii. The sequence goes on from CM044559.2 coordinate 13,501,800, forward strand.
GCAAATAAAAGTTTAAACTAAAGCATTACATTTTTTTTGCAGGCCTTTATCTACATTATTGATTTACATTATACCACATGTTCTCACTCATGTCTTCCATTTGTGACTCTTATTTTTCAATCTTCTTTTCTTATGTATGCTTTCTTGCAATGCTTTTCCCCAATTTTCCTTCAGGCGCCATTAAAGTTTCATTTCACCTTATCTCAGAAGTAAAAGATCTCATTAAACAGACTGTGATCTCAGCTGAGCCGCACAAAACAATGGTGACACGCCACAGGGCGATCACTGCATGTGGCTTTGGGAAATCAAGTGTCTCTCCGGGGACAAACTGCTGCACGGCTTCCACTAAAGGTGCTACACAAGACCGTACCAGAAAAACAGCAGCTACACACCCACACCGACACTGTCACAGCCAGGGCCAGGTGGGTTTTTATTAGAAGCAAACCTACGCTGTCTGTTCACTTTTTTAGTGATCCACAGAATGTTACAGAACCAAATACATAGTACACACAAAATACCACATCTTGTTGTTTTTCCTTACTAAAGACAAACCTCTAAAAATAGAGTTCCATATGCTTCCACTTAAATGACTTGCTGGAGTTATTATACGTCTGGTGTTGGTGGCATCTGCCTCCAGTCTCACACTAGCAGCTGTTCTGAACACTTTGTTCTGTCACTAATGCTAAAGATCAATAAGAAATGCACCATACTGGACCACTAGAGTTCTCTACCAACACAAAAGTGGGTTTGCACACTGCTTAGGTTTCTGCTTTGTGTTTTAAAGGCATACAAAGCCTCATCATTACTAAATTGATTAACATATTAACTGCCCCAGTGCAGCTAACAGCAAGAAAACCCAGTGGACTGAGGTGAACTTTCTAAAGAGCAACTTGTCACAGGGACTCAGGAAACATCCCTAAGGTTAGCCCTGGGTGACAGCTGCTGCAGCTCCACTGGCGCAGGTAAATGCCAGGAGCCCCACACGGCTACAGTAACTTGCTGACACACACACACACACACACACACACACACACACACACACACACACACACACACACACACACACACACACACACACACACACACACACACACACACACACACACACACACACTGTATCTGAAGCAGACTACAGTATAAAAGAACACAAGCAGGCTTAGTCACACTGTCGGCAAGAATGGAGGCAAATGGCACAAAATAAATGCATTTGTGCACACGATTTCTTTTTCATCCATCCATGAACACATTTACACACTTTTGACAAAACAAATACAGTTGTTCATTCAGAGCCAGGTTTATCAAAGGAAAAGACATTTTGCAGGCAGCATTTTCTAGGGCTTCATGATGTAATATGAACAAAGCATGTGTGATGTAACCAAATGAACAATACAAACATGCATACAAAAGCAAGGGAATTAATTGAGGGAATCAAATGATCTATACCTGTTTTTATTCAGTTTCAAGGGCAGATCTTCAATATAGTAGCTAGCAATAAGGAATAATAGTGGACAGAATTTGAGGCTCATAAGCCACACGAGCCAGAATATAATGATATAATGGTGATTTTGTGTGGACATATCTATTGTGTATTTGTGGGTCAACTCTTTCTTACAGGATTTGAATAGTGTTTCATCAGTTTCTATTTAAAACCATTGTTTCATCAGCCACTTTGAAAGAAGTTGTTGTACTGTACAGAGCCACTAGATGTCTGTAGAGTAATAGTCATTGTACATGACTTTTTAGACCTCTTTACACAGCCTACTAAGGTGACTCAACACTAGATATAATTGTTCTAAGGTTTAAAAATCCTGTAGAACGGTCAACGTGCAGAGAGCAACAAGTACATTTCTCATAATGTAAACACTATATCACAAACACTGTGCCTTTGGCTTGACTCATAAACGGTATATCTGGTTGTACTTACAGTTTATAGCTCAAAGGCTTCATGTTTCCCTGAAATTGAAAAGGTTTGGTATCAGCAAGCCCTAACTTTCCAGCCTGTCTGGGAAACTCTCAAAACCTGCTGCTCCCTGTTATACTTGCTAATAGTAAATGTATAGCATCCTTTAGTCAGTCAGGTGCATATCCTTACAACTGGTACATGTGTGTTTTAGAAGCATTCTGGGACACTCCATGTGATATTAAACAATGTATTTTTTGAATGACCTCTATAAACTTTTGCTGTGTATTCCAGTAAAGGGGAGGCAGCTGCCATTGAGACAGAGCTTCTGATGGACTACAGGTTTGGACAACAGCAGCTCATAGAGATCTGGGGACATGCCTGCGCCGCTGGCCATCACTAAGGTCAGTGCATCTCGTTTTCATTTTTGTGTCTATTCACTTTTGAAAATGAAGTGTGAGCAAGTCTGTTGACGCTTACATACTAATGCACCCATTTGTTTTTGTTTTCGTACTGGAGATGAGTATACGAGGTATAAATATAAAACACACACATTTTATTTACTATCTGAAAAGGGCCTTGAATTACGTTACCTGTAATGTATTCAGTTCTGCTCTGATGCATTCCACATTTCGAGCACTATGATCACAAAACATGCAGAAGCATTTTGTGGCCTTAAGCAACCCGCACTTTGCATATCCATTTAATTAACCTTCATTATTTATCACTCAGCAAACTGTTCCTAAAGGTTACAAATATCACCTCCGCTTTGAAATGACAAAATCCTCGTGTGACTGCTTGTACACAAGGTTTAAGTGTTACAGCTGCTGCTACTTACACTTGCCTCATTTGCATTGACTTGTGTACAAACTGTCTCATTTTTTATCTTTCCGGGACATATACATTTGAGCGGATTGCCTCGGGACAAAACACCTCTCTGAAACTGAAGCGCTTGTACTCTTGAATGTTTCACTCCACTGTTGTGATCTGGTGTGTATCAGGCTAAAAGAGCATGTGTGTCGATGGAGGGCTGTTCTGAACACATGTGGTTCGCTGCTACCAGACCGCTGGCTTGGTTGAGTGCCACATTGGTTTTTCCTCAGAGAGCCCTTGAAATGGCTGTGATGAATAAGAGTCTGGTCAACATGACACTTGAAACCTGGCTTAGCGGTTGTGAGAAAGAGCTGAGAAGTGAAGGAAAGAGACATCAGAAGCAGAAACGTCAATAAAAAATACGGCAATCCAAAGGACAGATGGATATACAAGACTGAGGAGCAGAAATGGCCAAGACAGATGTGAGAATTACCTGTTGGCATGAGTCACAATAGTAAAGTTCCTAAATAATAACGGCTAATATTTTTGAAAGACACAATATGCAGGATTTCATAAACAAAGTAGTGCCAGAGTTTATATCTCTGACTCTGACAGAAGATGCAGCAGAGTTTTTAACACAAACTGCAAACCTAACACAGACTCTAATTGTCCTGTTTAGTATGCACCTAATGCCTATTCTGATAAATTGGCCCTTCACTTACCAAACCCAAAATGTGTTTTTGCATGGACTGACAGCCAGAGATGGAGTACAAGAGTCCTGGACTTGGACTCTAGTCGAGACATCATGCTAATTTTTTGGACGCGTGACTCGACTCGGACTTGAGCACAATAGACCTGCAAGTCACACTAAGCAACACTACACATCCTCTGCCTGTTGCCTGTGGTCATAGTAGGACGAGCTTAACTAACTCCCAGCCCCTAAATGTAACCCTAAGTTCAGCCTAAATAAATACAAAAATAAAAATAGGACTAAATAAAAAAAAATTCCAAGAGACTTTATCAATTCTGGGTATAGGCCTATATATGCCTTAATTAATTCATTTAAAAACTCCATTAAATTCAATGAAATAGGCTTATACAAAACTAATATCACACTTTGACTTGGACTCACCTCTTGACTTGACTTGACCTTTCTTTAGTGACTCGGACTTGTACTTTTAGTGATGATGATGAATCCAGGCAACACTCTTAAGAAAAGCATAAGGGGCCATCATATTGAACCACCACCGCTGGTCAAAACAAGACTGAGCACAAATGAACAATGTTAATATTTATCTACTCGCTAACTTTGGTAAGGGACAACTTTATGAGGTGTTAATATGTTGATGTAGGCATTTCCAGGTTTTTAAGCAGCACCCCAAATAAGAAAAATGTTGTTTTAATCAGAATATGTTCAAGTGTGAAATATCGTCATGATTACGTGTGCCTCTGCCGCTGAGTTAGCACCTTTCACTGGAAGAAAGCTTTTACAGAGAAACAGATTATACCAATTTTAACTGAATAATAAGGCAATAATAAGACAAGGTGATATTAAATGGTGAAGATGACTCATTCTGCTAGTCCAACATCCTCTAAACAAGACTTTATGATATGTAACTAGACAAAACGCTAAGTCAGGACTAAATTTAAGAACAAACTGCGAACAGAAAATCTGGACTGAACTAGGATTAACCAAAAGCCAAGGACATAGCTAAAACCAGGCCAAGACTCAGGTTTGGCACTGTACGATGAAGCTGGAGGTCAGCGAGGTAACTTTGTGTCAACCCTGGGCTTTCTGTGTCACAAATCTGGTTCAATTTTATTGAGGTAAATCTCAATGGAAACTTGTGCTGAACGGCTAACCTGCTCTGAAGCAGGTTTCAGAATCACTTAGAGGACAGAAACGAGGATTAAGCTGCTGGTCTGTTACGAGAAGAAGAAAAACTGTGCAAAGAGTGGGAAAAAAAGTGTGTGTACAAGCGGTACAGCTGACTGGAGCACAAACAGACATCGAGCATTAACTGTAAAGCGTTGCTTGTTAGAGCATTTAGGAACATGTGCTTCACTCTACAGGGAAGCTTTTAAGACTAATCAACAGCGTTTTAATCAAATGGAAAAAAGATTACATGAGTAAAAAGTAAAGGGGCTGTATCACTCAGAAGTGGACTTTGTGAGATTTAGTTCACCACATCCCCTTCCTTCCTCTCTAACCATTATTATCAGCTCCCGCCGGCCCCCAACAGCACTGACCTCTCCTTTGGCCACGTTGGGCTTCTGCAGCTGCCCACAGCCGCCAGCACTGCTACTGCTTACATGCCGGCCACATGACATCACTGCTATTTCAGGAAAATTACAGTACAAGGAGATGCAGACTGTGTTTGCACTGATTTCACTCCTGGCGTGCTGTCTGTCTGACTTCAAATATACCACAGAGACAAGCAAGCATTTAGTCACACACACACTAACACACTCAATGGCCTGAAAGATTATAGGTTTTCTGTAAGTAATCCTTTACTGTTCCACCAGCTGCAGCCCCTGTCCAGACTGAGGCTGTGTGGTTCTATCAGTCTTTTCAACACCTGAGTGGAGACAGGAGAGGCGTTTGTTACCACACAGTAGTAGATTAGTCCATTTACAGAAGCCCCTTCTAAGCCACTTAGGCTCTTTGGACTATATTTGTGCTTTCAGGACCCTGATCATATTTTGCCAGTCTATGTTTTTAGAATGATTGGAGGTGAAAGCACATGTGCCTTTACCATTTATTTTAAATCTTCAGAGACCTTATTACACTCAAGACAGCTGTATTTGTACGGTGTGAGTGAGTATGAAGGGGTCTTAGTAAGGGGTCTTCTGTTTCACACGAGACGGACCAGAAAGTGTAACCATACTTTATTTGCATAGTGTAATATTGAATTAATTACAGAAACCTACAATTCCCCAAAACATCACCTTTAAAATACTTTTACGGGGGTTTCAACAATATGAACTACAATTTTTACATCACAAACTGTCCACATGTTCAGGTGAAACTTTCTCAGAGTTATCGGTTGTCATCCACATGGACCAGTCGTCTCATTAGTTATGGAAATTAAATACTGTGGCCTGCTTTTCTGGCTCCTCCTTTTTGTCTTTACTCTCTGTGTCCCGGGGCTCTCAAAAGCTCTCTGTTCTTCTTTCCATATTTCCATCTGCACAGCGGCCCTTAGCACCCATAACAGTCTGCTCTCCATCTCAGCGAGACTGGGAGATGATTTCTCAGCTGAGCTCTTATGATAGTCTCTTGACGGTTAATGTGCTTTTAGAGGCACTGGATCCAATTATGCACAGTGGGGAGAGGTCTGTTTATCTATATGAACCTTCTCTTGTGAATACATTAGTGAATGTGGAAATGAAGCTGTTTTATGCTGGCACACACAGACACGGCCAAAAAGAGAGGAGGTAATATTATCATGACAGGGGGCCACCACAATTTATTTTTCACAGAACAAGTCTGCAAACAGTGAAATGAATGTTGATCACTGTACATTTACAACATATAAGGAGGCCTTTTAAGGAACATCGTAGCTTACTAATAATGGCTTGAATCTTCTATTAGGTGGAATTAATTTAAAGAAGGCACAAAACAACTGTGGTGTCTAGACTATTGCATGCACAACACATTATTCAAGTCGTACCACAAAGAAGTCTCAAGTGCAAGGCTCATTCAGCTAAATGTCAAAAGTAAAAGCCAAATTATCAGACAGACTTGTTATTCTGTAAAGGTCTCATCCTGTGATGCTGTTAATGTGCCCTATAATTACAAAATACTTCCAGCAAGCTTTTGAGCTGCCATCTGAAATGTAAGTGTCAGACGCTATTTATGGCAGTTATAAAACTGAGCTAATTAGTATTAAGACTTGTTCTGACACACATTTATTGGGCTATAATTGGGAAGCATTTCCAGAGGTCTGCGTAACTGTTTCTATCAATTCAAGTAGCCCCATGCTTTGAGAAAATGATGTCACGACCTTATGTCACATGCAGTTGAAAAATAAGAAAGTACATCTAATTGTGCAAATCGTCAATTACTCATTTTAAATGGATACAAATAATACTGAAGAGCTTTTGTTAAATAAGAATCACATACACACACACCTCTCTGTGGCACACACTGCAGGTGAATATTTGTCAGTTTAAGATGGTGCAGGGTGATTTACAAGGACTTGTGCAGCCAGTAAACAAGACTCATGCCAACAGCTCATTGCAGACAGAAAGTGGGTTATATATAAACAGAAGCATCCCACGGTGAGGACACTGAGATTTTTTCCACTGCTGCTAGTGCTATTTTAATCAGATTGGAACATTTCCAATAGACAGCAGTAATGATGCCATTTCCACCCTTGTCTGGCATGTTTGGCATGTGGCAGTAAAGACGGGAACTGCAAAGAAGCCGTAAGCTTTAGGGATATTTACTGAAAGCTTCTATTATTTTATGACTTTCTTTTTCATCACTTTTGAACACATACTCCAGTCCTCTCTTCTAACATCAATTGCTTTCTGTTTCTCCTTCAGGCGTATCCTCTCAGCTCGCTATCAAAGAAGCAGCCAACAGTTCTGGTGATTTGTGGTCCGGATCAAAATGGCTCCATCGGCTTGGTTTGTGCCAGACACCTGCGCATATTTGTAAGTAGACCACTTTGAAAGTTGCAAACGCTAGTCATATTCATTGACAGTGAATCGGAGTGGGCCCAGTTACCAAAGGCTAGCTTGGAGCTCTATATAGAAGTGTGAGTTGGCTTCAGGAAGTGTGGCTGTCTGGCAAGAACACAACAAAATGCTAAGTCAAGCTTTTTTACTGTTAATTTTCACTTTCTGGAGGTCCATCTGAAGATTCTTGCTCAATTGCACAGGATTTTCACCGACCATGCCAATTCACTGTTACTCTATGTACTCCATTCAAGTTGAATAAAATGCTTCAAAGAAGGCATCCAGTGTTAAAAGTAGAAGTAGATTCATTCCTCATATAAGGGACTTAGAGGAATTATATATTCTAAATGTTCCATGCTTATTCAGTCTGTTCCACAGAACCATCTGGGAGGGCTTCCATAGAAAGTGTTACTTTAGATGAATTCCTGGTGGGTGAGAGGATGAACCACCTAACTGTAGTTTTATCCAGTCAGAGCAACACGTGTTATTTACATTAGTAACAGTTAAATGGTCGTGTTGACATTAAATCTAAAACACGGCCATAGCTGCCAGTATTGACACCATTGGTCCAAACCAGCAGCAGTTTGCAAGGAAATGCTTCGCCCAGAGAAGTACAAGATGGATTTCAGTGACTTTGTGAACTCAAACTCTCTTGGGGAAAATATAAATTTTATATGTATAATGTAAATTACTTAACAACTTACTATCCAGCTCTGTTGACAAGTCAATGTCTGAGTCTGACATAGCTCCTAGCCTCATAGATGTATGTTTTTAAAAGAATATTCCTGATTATAATGAACTCTGATCTCATACCAAATATAGTAACTTTTGTCTTCATAATCTAAACATGCCAAAAAATTATAAGACAAAAATGTCTGCACTTTGTGTCTGGGTGAGAGTTACAGGATTTCATGTGAGCTCCTGTAAACAGTATCTCTCTCTCTGCAAGTGCACTTAGTCATGATATCATGGCGTTGTTTCTCTCGTTAAAGCCGTCTGCATCTTATTCTCAGCTACCCTGATACTGAATGATGTCATGCCCGTGCAGTCTGCCCCTCAGGCCACACGCTGACTGACGGCTTGAGACAAATCACTTTTAGAGGCGGAACTGGTCCTGTCTCGATACATTAGAGATCATGGTATAAACTGGAAACGGATTAGTTTAGACAGTGCAGCTCAATACTTTGTTTTCTGCTCCAGACTCTGACATTATTTTGAGGAGGAAATATTGGCTATGTGTTTGAGGATCTTTGGTTTAGACGAGAATGCATCTGTACACTTTACCATATGTGGCTGACACACTAGATTTACAACACATCCATAGTTTAAATTAAAACCATGGCACATGAGGTCTGCCTGGACTCTTTCTCCTGGTCTTGCTTACAGTAAGGTCAGGGATGAGCTCAGAAGGCGATATTTCACCTCTCAAACCTCACTGATGTTTACAGAGTCTCAAAACCACATGAACAAATGAGCCTTGCTACATTACAAACTAGCCTTGGACCACATACTGTTTTGTTTGACTTTCACAGTTATACGACCTGACCAATGGGGTAGACCATATCAGCTTTCTGAGGTTAAAGAAGTGCAAATAAGGTAGAACACAGTTTATAAACCTACTAGGAGGTCTACCCAACAGTGCACAGGCAGACATCTCTTTGTGGTTTTAAAAAGAGTTCTGTCTGTGTTTTAGTCATCATCATTAAGCTCGACCTAGGATTGGTTATGTTTCACTTTTTACAAAAAACATCTTACAATATGTTATTTTAGTTTAATTACACAATAAAGAGTTTACCATATCTTAAGCTCATTACATGAAATATGTTTGGAAAATAACATATTGTTGAACCTTATATAACTAATAGGGCTTAGTAATGTGCAAAAATATCATTAGCTCATGATTTAGTCTGGCTGCTAATACAATACAAGGCTCATTGTGCAAGAGGTCAAAAGGTTAATTAACTGAATACAACTTCATTAGAAAACTGTAGAATTCTAATAATTTGTGAACATAATTACTGAGTTAGGACCCCAGGAAGAACAGCTATTGACGATTGCAATAGCTAGTGATAGAGTGCGGAAAATAATACCAAAATCTTACATTTAAGGTTACACTTTTGGTGCTCAGAACCTGTTTTCTAGTTTTTAGTCTGACAACGCTGTGCAGCTTTTATCGGCTTTCCTTACTGCAGCCACTTTGCCTGTGCACTTGAGGTATTACACCAATTATTTATAAGTACCCCCTCGAAACCACACTTCAAATATTGTGAACTGTCACTTTCAGCTTTTCATAGGTGGTTTTATCAACTGTAGTGCTGGAATGGGGCCATAGAGGCTGGGTTAACCAATATAAGGAATGTTACAATAAATCGTCCAGAAGTTTGCTCTTTAGTTGTGTAAGTCAAAGTATACATGACATTTGTGAGGTGACTGCTCCCCTGGGGTTGGGCGCACACTTTAATACCTTTGCTCTTTGTCGAGTGGCCTGCGAATGGCTCTCCTGCTGCGGGAGTGTATGTTTTTCATGGTGTGATGTGATCCCTGTCAGCGGCGGGACACGCAGGCGTACACGTGACACACACACACACACACACATAACCTTAGCACCGTGATGAGGAGCTGTGAATGTGATTAGACAGACCATAGAGACAAATGAGCAGCTGTGGGCTAAGAGGCCAAATGGAGTCTCATGTCAGTCCAGGACGTTCTTGTTCTGAAATGCAGCTTGCGTCTTTGGTGTGACTTTGATTATTCCCACTGTTCGTTTAGAGGAAACATCCTTCTTCATCAAGAAGACACAGCGAGCCTTTGATCAAAGCTAATTTTGAACCGCAGTCAAAAATCTTCCTCCAATTAGCTCTGCTGGATTGGAAATATTAAAACAACATGATTATATGTTCTCTGTTCACAGGCTCTATAGGCGAGTCAAAAATGAACTCATAAGGCTTCAAATGATTGGCAGGAACCACTTTCACTCATGAGATGAGTAACAGACATATTTACTCATTCCATCACTGCTAATAGACTGTGAAAATAACAACAAGAGTACAAGACAACATCATCCCTGAAGTGCAACTCCGTTAGCTATGAGCATTTACTCTGTCTCACGACTCGTTTCTGTTCAGTGACAGTGACCGTCTTCTGGGCTCTGCCTCGGTTTCACACGACTTGTCTCCGAGTCACGCTGTAGCTGCTCCTGATGAGGCCAAAGCCGAGGGGTAGACCCTAGTGGGACACATACAGTGAGTGTATACAGCTCAGTGCTCTGTGGAGGTCTGTGGAGGTGACGTAAGGTGATGGAGCAGAATGATGGGTTTAGGATCTCCAGAGAGCCAGTACTCTATCTGACCTCACATCATCGGCTCTTTTCTCAGAACCCATCATAATTTACAACCTGTACCACATAGATGGATATTGATTGATCTGAATGTTGCTCGTGCAGTTCATCTTCACTTCTAAATATCATGTGCTGTGCATGAGTCATCATTTTAACTCTAAGAATCGGGCTTCACTGCCCAAGTCTGTTTTAGTGATTAAAATGCTTTTAGGACTTACTCAGAGGTCCGGTGGTTTGTGTTGAGGTGCTATATCTTGATTTATACTTAAAAAAACATCTGCCTGCAAGAAAATCAGTTCATGTCCTCTGTTCTCTTGTTCTAAATTATGTGTATGTCATACTGCAGTGTTTCATCACAATATTATTATTCTGAATACACACATGATAAAAAGATTCAAAAATATTGGGACAAAGCCATAATTTTTAGCCAACCTTAAAGCTTCTGTGGATTTATTATGAGTTGAATATGATCCATGGCAGACATCACAGTGTGGCTATGCATATTTCATAATTTGCAATTACGGAAATAAAATTAACATGGTATGTTTAGAAAAAAATCTAAAAACAAAGCTGAGACAAAACACATAATTCTTTGTACAGTATGCAGACATCTGGTTCTGACATCGGCCAATGACAACAAAAATGCTACTTAACCCACGTAAAAGGTTCAGGTTCTTCTGAGTAATTGTAAAAGACACTTGATCTAGCTTTGTTATGTTTTTGTTCTTCTAAAGAAAACCTTTTTTTTCATTCGTGGTGGAAGTACATTAGTATGTCACAGCATGCCCACCTAACCTCTATCATTTACATTTTACCTTTCCCACTTTTGAGACAGAAACTAATCAGGTTGCACACTCAAATGCACACTGACTTTTAAAAGCGATGGTTTATGTGTCATGGATCACAGGTGCTTACTGCTGAGCATCACTAAACACTCAGACAGCGCCTGTCTGGATTTCTACTCTTCTCAGCTTCCATTTTATACAGGAAATATTCATTCTGGAGGTCGGCTGTAGAAAAACCACAGGTTGTGATCAGCAGTGTTGTTCATGTCACGCACTGCCAACAAATGTACACAAGCGATCATCCACACTCCATCATATCAGTCACGTCTGGGATGGCTGGCTAGAGTCTACACATTATGTAACCTTTTCTTTCTCTCTTTAGGAATATGAACCCACCATTTACTATCCCAAGAGATCCTCTCAGAGCCTACACCAAGATTTTACAGTGCAGTGTGAGAAGATGGACATCCCCTTCCTGTCATATCTACCTACAGAGGTCAGCAAATGGTGAACAGTTTTTAAGATGCACATCCTGCGTAATTAAGAGATGGATAGTCACCGCCTTATCTTGTTTTGTGCTGACATGGCAGGAGTCCTTCAGTGTTTAGAGGCACTGTAAACATCCTGCAGCTGACCCTCATATTTCTGTGCCACATCCAAAAAAGCTCTTAAGAACTCATCTAACAAAGAAAAAGGAACAAGTCTGCAGCTATCTATAATAAGTTTAAAGCCACTCAAAACCAGTTACGGCTCACGTTTAACCACTTAAAAGCTACCCAAATCCACTTCAGGGACTAATGTGCTTCCACTGTCACAGAACAGCTATATAATGGTTAAATGTTCCTACATTACATTATATCAAATTGAAATTCAATAGAAAATTTAATTAAACATTGAACATACAGTAGATTTCTTGCCACATGACTATTACAGCCATATTAATTTTCTTGAAAAAATAAATTGCTGGTACGCCTACAAATGTCAAGATAGTATTGCCAGAATAAGCCATGTAAGAAAAATATGATGAGCCAGTTGGCAAAATGGCTTCTGTCATTTAAACAACCTTACAAGCTGTAAATCATTCTGAAAAACAAGTGCTTTTCAGAATGATTTAGAATAATGAATACTGCCTGCAATGATTCACTCTGAGTTATGTTGCGTTTAGGTGCAGCTCATAAATGATGCCTACAACCTAGTGATCGATGCAATGCTGGGTCCAGAGGCAGACATCGGCAACATTAAGGAGCCCTACTCTGGCATTCTGGTCACCTTGAAGCAAGTGAAGATCCCTATAGCGAGTGTGGACGTGCCTTCAGGTAAGAACTGTCCACATCTGACTGAGAAACATGATAAACGGGCCTCTGGGTGGCTCCATGCAATTGTTGGCCAAATAGACAGGAGAATTTTAAGTCTGGACAAACATGTGGGGAATAAATCTTCTGCTTGAGTCAGCACAGTGTGAGCTCATCACAAACTCAAATTCACTACCTGCTGAGCGGTGAGCACAGCAGGCAGGCATTATCACAGCGCTCCTTGCATTAAATGTCTTCTGCTCTTCTGTTAAACTGCAGGTTGGGACGTAGAAGAAGCCACTCAGGACGGTATACACCCTGAAGTCCTCATCTCACTCACAGCACCCAAAAAGTGTGCCACCAGTTTCTCGGGGAAGCATTACTTGGCCGGACGATTCCTGCCCTACGACATTCAGAAAAAATATGAGTTGAATCTTCCAGACTTCCCTGGCACAGACTCTCTTATCGAATTGTAACATGGGAAACATAAAGGTTGATATGGCCACTACTCCTTTTAAAAGCATAAGGTTAATCTATTCACTTGTTTTGTATTTTAAAGGTGTGGTTTACTGTTGATGTCTCAGTTCTGTAGGTCAGCCTATAGTTACATGTGCTGTTAAGCTACAGTAGGAGGATCATATGTAGATGCTGTGGTCTGAGTGGTGTCCTTTTAGCGAACGTCATGAGGAGATTTTGTGTTTCTATTTTTCAAGCAGTAGCCTTATCTTGTTACTCTTTACTTTGCAAAGTCATACTTCCACAGTCAAAGAAGAACCATTTTATGCTGAACACTGGAATTTCTTTTTATGTTTATGGTCTGCTTCCATGTTTATATGTAACTTTCCATTGACGTGCTGAGTTGGTTAGTTTCTGTTAATACGTTTTCTAATTGGTTGGTCAGCCAGCATTGTCTGTTTGAGTTACTCTCTTAACTGTTATAAAAAGTACATGAAGTTCTTATTGTCCAATAAAAATATCCAATTCAATGATTATATATTAGCTTTTTTTCCACCCTTGAAGCAAATCTAACGGCAAACGGCTATTATGACTGTACCGTTACTACATTTACTAAGCTCTAAATAATGACAATCACATTTAAATTTGCCAAGAATTTTGATGTTTCTCATTTAAATTGATTGCATTGCTGTTGTGGTTTTCTCGATTACAATTATGCTCTCATCACCATGTTTCCAGCTGCAGCAGACAGCTGTTTCTAATGCAAACGGTCTGATAAACCCTCTAGACACTACTCACCAAATAACTAACAGACTTAAGTTTCTCAACTAACTGGAGACTCAAGTAAGGCATTGACAGGTCAAGAGCGTTTTAACAGCTAAAGGACGACATAAGACAGAAAATTGGACTGGTCAGGTGCTCAATTGTCCAGAAGATGCACATACTGTCCATCCAACTATTGTGCAAAACTATTACATTGCAAATAATAAAAAGGTATAGTTAGTTGAGATTTCAGGTCAACTGTTTCTTTCAGTTTATGTCCTCTTGGTTTTGTTTCTGTCTATTGTCCTACTCAACACAAAAATTACATATCCTCCCCTGGGTACAACTCAACTGTATATAAAAGTGATACAGCTAACTTTATGGATCTTATTTTTTACTTTTATTTTATTTTTATTTTATTTTTGTTGTTGTAATCTCGAACATTTTTGTTCTGAAAAGGGAAAATTAAATGCTAAACCTCAGTAAAAACTTATTCAGACCTTACTGTTGAGTGAGAAGCTGCTCAGGATGGGTGACAGCTCCTCCACTGTCTCCTGGATTGCTAACTATTTATCTGACGAGCCCCAGTTTGTGTCTGAGAGCATAATCACAAAGATGGGGGCGCCACAGGACCCCATCTCTGTTCACTGTTACCTGACTTCAGTACAGCTCCGGATCCTGCCACCTGCAGACGTTTTTGGTTCATGCAGTATTGGGGTTTAGTAGTCAGGTACAGAATGCTGACAGGACGCAGACTTTGTGGGGTGGTTCCAGACTAACCACCTGCTCCTAAATGTTGAGAAGGAGCTGGTGGTAGACTTCAAGAGGAACAGGACACCAGCCCATCACCATCCTGGGCCAGGAGGTGGAAGTAGTGGACCACTACAAGTACCTGGGGGTGCACTTGAATGGCAGGCTGGACTAGAAGGACACTAATGAGGCTGTGTATAAGGGGGGTCAGTAGACTATATTTACTAAGCTCAGCTCCTTCAGTGTGTGCAGCAAGATGCTTGAGATATTCTACCAGTCTGTGGTGGCAAGTGCCTTTTATTTTGCTGTGGTCTCCTGCTGGAGTAGCACCAACGAGAGGGACTTTAGCAAACTTTACAAACTGATCCGGAAAGCTTAGGTCATTTTATTCAGGAGCAGGGCCTAATTTGTAAAGCTGGTGGTGGGGGAACACAAAGAATATTTAGGGGAAATATTCTTTGTGCATCAAGAAGAAACAAAAAGATAACATAAAACTGCATTATAGCTTTTTGTATCTAAATGAAACGATTTTACAAACTAATGGGCAATTTCTACAAAGTTAAAAATTAGAGTTAAAAATGTTTTTTCTTTTTTTAAAAAGAGGTGCTGGATCCCAGATCCCAGGTCCCAGTGCCGATTTAGGAGGTGTTGGGAATTGCCTATATTCTCTTGAGTTCTCCCACATATTTAGCAGTGCTGAAGAGTGTATTTCATGTATTTGAGAGACTGTAACAAAGTAATTTCCCTGGTGGACTGATAAAGTTTATCTTTTCTTAAAACAAAGTAGCCTAGCAACAACCGTTAACATTGCCAGCTTCCGCTAACGCTCCCACCTTGGCTACTAGCTAAAGTGGTTAAGTAAGTTAGGTAAATAGTCATTGTCACATTTTTTTAAATGGTAAAAACTAAGAGAAGTGAGCTAATACAAACATAAACTAATGAAGCTTTCTATTCCTGATATTGTAATAGTATGTCAGCTGGGGAAAGTATTTTTTTTTTATTTCACTGAAAAAGCATATTCATAGTATAGCATCCCACCTGTTCCTAAGCTGACTGACAGGCGTGCTAACCACTTTGCCACTAGGGCCTGTCAATCAAATTAGTAATCCATCAATGAACAATTTGCCTTAACAATTTGTCTTTACACAATAAATGCAGGTAAATGTTATTTTCACACAACCAAAGGTGTGCCAAAAACTGTCTCCAAAAATGCCAGAACAATCCCGTTAACTCTCTTAAATTACCATACTCCTGTCTTATTTTGTTAAATGCTCACTAACATCATTTGGCATTGTTTTACACCCATCACATTAAATTAGCAAGACACTCAGTAGACATAATGTGTTTATTGCTTTGCAGCTGGACAGGATTAAGTAATGGAAGCCATAAACAGGTGTGAGCTGGGCACAATCAGCTGAAGAGGAAGGTCCTTTTATTATTGAGCTCATGGCGGCAGGCTTCAATGGAAATGACTAAGTTACTGTTTATGATGACATCATGTATATTTATACCAAGCACAGGAGCTTCTTCACAAAACTAACGCGGTAATGCCCAGTGAGTTGCACATGTGTGAGTGGGTGTAAAAAGTCAGTCAAAAGGAATGCCGAGCTGTTTTGATATGACGGCATTAAATCTGTCCGATGGATTGTAAAAGTATGTGTGAGCCCTTGGTCTTTCATGTTCGTCCCATCCCTGTCAGAAAACAAAAGGACATGTCACTGCACTGTTGTTTGATGATTTATGTGAAAGCTTGAATAATAGGCTCTGGAGTCATCTTCAAACCATTATATAAAACAATCATGACTGGCAGCAGCATTTGTTGTAAAATCCACTCAACGATTCACTTACATGGAAAATATATGGTCTAAAGATTAAGTGGCGTTAGTGAGTAGCACAGAGCAGATCACCAGACTTTTCAGGCCCGTACAGGACTGCTGAGGCCTAAAATAGAACATTTCACAGCAGCTTGACTTGGTATTTAATGTAGTGTTCAGAACACTTTGGATAAAATTTAATGCTTTATAAGTTTTAAAGTTTGGAGTAAAATGTGCAAGAGAAAATAAATTGTTTGCATAGAAGGTTAATTGTTACAAGGTAGGTCATGGTTTAGGAAAAGAAAAACCTTTTAGTATGTGAAAAAGTAAAGTTAGTTTTTCTATTTGAGGCAATGATACAGTCGTCGTTAGAACAATAAATGTACCCAAACTCAATCTTGTACCATTTGTTTAAAAATTAAATGCATTAGAGTGAGAAAGGAACATGCCCAGCATTCTTGTTTTTTACAAGTGCTGTTACTTAATTGGAGCTAATTTGAATGCGGCGAGTGAGACACATTATACACCTCTTAAGCACGTCCCGTGTCTGCACTCAGAGTTTTTTCCTACAGTATGCCATATGACGCCACTTCCACTTTTTGGCAGTGTGTCGGCCTGCAATCAGCAACTGTTAAAAAGTTACAAAACTAAAACCAGAAGTGGGGAGATGCCTGTGGGACAGTCTTGTTTGGGATGAAGCGGCGACACCATAATTGGTCAAAGCAAGACATATGGGGAGTCCAATAAATGTGAGCCAAAACTTTAGAATGAAAGCATAGCGGGGAGTTTTTGACAACATGAACATATGCCATTATGTAATAAGCAGTGTGAGTGGTGAATATGAACTCACGCCTCCCACAAAAGTCAAGAATTATGAAAAATTATGTTTTAAATAAGCCGGGGCTGTTGTTTGAAAGATGAAGAAAACAACTTCTCATCTTCAAGTCAACACTGCTTCAGTTCTAGTGTGTTGTCTTCTGCATCTACCCCCACTGCAATGTGCACTCACCTTTTTTGGAACGTTGTATGGGGGACCCAGATGTTGCTCTGCACTGGCCAATGGCGAGCAGAGAGGGGCTGGATTGGTGTGCACTCCCGATGCCCTATACTTTAAAAAAGCTTCTGCTCCTGTCTCCAACTCTACATGAGTGCAGAGGGAAGACATTTTCATCAACTGGTAGCAGTAGCATCACTTCTTGCCTGATATCCAGTAACCTGTACTTTTTTCATCAATGCTGATGAAGATCAAGAAACTTCCAGCAATTTAAGTCAAATATCATGTTGGGATTAAAGGTCCTTGTGCTGTCTGTCCTGGTGTCTGTGGCCTTCGGACAAGGTAAGTCAATACCTTCAAAACATAATGTGGACAATGTTACAGGCAGTTTATTGCAGTTTATAAATTTGAATTATAGAAAAATGAATACATTTAGAAATATGTGACTGTCCTTGTAATGTCTTGAGAAACCTCAGTTTGTGTCTCTTGAAAAAAATATATTAACAATATTTATTTTTTACTGGAAGATTTTTTTCAACTATTGTTAAAAACGTGACATCAATGAAGCCAATAAAGTATCTTGAATTTTTGAAATTGCAACAATACTCAATATGTGCAACAATATGTCTAATATATTTGTATTTTCCTTTTGTCAGTTTTAGTAATCACATAAATAGGCTGATCTCACAGAACACGCTGATGCATTTCTGTTCATAATCCTTTAGTTTACAAAACCCAAGACATTTTCTCTGCAGATTAACACGGCCTTCGGCTGGTGAGCTCATTAGATAAGGATGTGTGTATTGGATAGACCACATCTGTAGATATCTGCTAATCTCTAATGTTAAGTCACCAGCTTGATACAAGTGATGGAAAAACTCAGTGTGGTGTAGTTGGTCTTAAGCTACTGTTTTCACAATGACACAGTGGCAGAAAACAGAAGGCCTGTGGCAAAGCAGCTGCCTGCTATGTCACCTTTATGATGATTAAAAGGCAATTTAAAATCTTCCCCTTTCACATTGTCACTAGGATATACATAATTCTTAACACATTTATCAAGAACCCCAGTAGCAAAACAGCTCCCATCTGCTCTCAATTAACCTGACTTTGTTAAGAAAGCTGGCAGTTTATAAAAGCCCACAACAGACCTCGAAGCTCTGTATTTGAACTAGAAATCTAAATGCCGTAAATATTGCTTGGGAGACATTTTAATGCTTAAAGAATAACAAAATATACTCTCACTAAAAGAAAACAGCATTACAGCTGCAACTGAATGCTCACCTTAAAATGGATTGTAAAATTGACGTTTTGTGGCACGCTCTCGTTGTGCTCCATCGAAATGTTGGAAAAAGGTGTTAGTTTTGTCCTCGTTTTACCCTCGAAATGAAGAGCCAGTAGCTCTGAAAATATGAAGGTGGTTACTTTGGAAACAAGGTGCAATCACATGAGGGTGACCCACTTCCACACCTGCTGGTTTTAGGATAAATTAAAGCATCTGGGAAAAAGCTCTAAAACTGTTGTATTTTTTTATTGGACTCAAGAAAAACCCTTAAAAAAATGTTTTTCTTCACAAATTCCATTCCCACCTTTCTACCTTCTGTCATTATATCTAGCCATCACTCAGTCAATCAAACCTTTTTCTTCGCCTTGTTCCCTGTCACTCTTCACATACAAATTTACGAGCTGCTTTCCTTTTCAAAGGCCGCAGCTGTTGCAGGATACCTGCTGTAATTCAAACGGAGCAACAGTGTGGCATTAGCACCTCGAGGTAATAAGTCATGCTTTGAGCCGCAGGTTACCACGGCAATTCTCTCTTCCCTCTCCTCTCTTACATAATCAGACAATACTATTTGTGCAAGCCTCGTGAGTCGCACACAAAGGCCAGTTCTCCAGATGCTGACCACTGTCTGCTTCCAGCGCAGAGCTGTCTAGCCAGATGACTTTAATGACTGAGACTGGGATTACAGTGGATCAAAGAAAAAGGCACAAACTCCCAATTTCTGTCAACCTCTTGCCATATCCACTCTATCTTCTCTTCTTTTCCTCAAAGTGAGCAGGCGTTTATCTACATTTATATATGTGTGTGTGTGTGTTCATTTTATTTATTTTAATAGAAACAATGCATATAATATGAACATCTGTAACAGTTCAAATCTGTAAATATGCCAGATTATGGCAGAAGTGCTAATTTCCATCTGTAGTTCCCTGTTGGTTGGGGTTAGGCTGATATTCTTTGGACATAAACTTGCTGTAAACATTATTCAGTGTTTCTGAGAATACCTGAGAAGAAATGTAACTAATTTACTGAAAAATCTGAGACTGGGTTTATTTGTCTATGATTGCATACGTATTTGAATGAGCAAAGACATTGTTTCCTTTCTATGTAATGGTGCTTTTCATCTGAGCCATTTTCAAGTTCCTGGCTTTGTACCTGAACAGGTGCACAAGTTCAGCCTCTGGAGTTTAGAAAAGCAGAAATTCAACCATGCTTTGTTGTGTTTTTGATTCCATCAGTGAACCATTCTGTGCAGCATATATTAAAACCTTGCGTGTACAACTCCGAACTTCTCTCATAAAAATCTAATGTGTCTTGTGATTTTTATGATTAAATACAAAGTTTAGGATTGGATTTGGAACAAGCTGCAGATGTTATGGGATTTTGAGAACGTTTTTATTTAAGGGGTTTATAGACACAGAGAGAAATAGCAGACCCGTCTTTAACACCACTGCTAAGACTCTAGCTAAACTTATAAACCGCTTCCATATGACATGGCAAACGATCGTCACATCCACAGCCCATACATTCACACCACCACGCCCCTTCTCCCAAATACCTGTGCTTTAGCTGAACTCTAACAGGCTGTTTTTTTTTTGACAAACCCATCTTTTGTCAAAACATGGCAAGAAGATTATTGTGCTTTAGTGGGCTTAGTCTTTTCTTTGAAGATCTGCTGTTATCATGTCTTCTCTTTCTTGTAGGGACTTGGAATATTACAAACAGGATCCAGACCGTTTCTTAAACCTCTGTCTGTCGGCCTACATACATCTGTAATCAGACTGAAAACATGCGGGGTGCAACGTCAAATTCTACATTATCCCTTTCCCTTCTTCTGGCAGCATTTTTATTACACGTTGGCACAGGAAGCGGCACACTCCCACTCAATTATTAATAGTGATTAGTCTCGGTGAACTGGATGTACACACTGCACCAGTGTGGTGTGGGTCGTAATGTCCAGAACTGACTAAAATAGAGATGTTGGTTGTCAAAGCAGACTTAGTGTGGGTGGCACCCAGTAGCTACTGTATGTTCAAGACTTAGTATAGGTGAGTATTGTGTTGTTATATAGAGGCAAATATATTATTGTATATCCGTATAATGTATCATGCTCCCTTGTTAGAGTCATTCCAACATCGCTGTGGCTTATTCTACACCAGCCAGGTCTTCTTCAGGTTCTAGTGGTTTTGGAACCTAACCGCAAAAACAATAATTGGTTCCTTCAGGGATACAAATGCACCATGTTGTTTAGTAACAGTAATTATAGTTCTATAAATCCACTGTGCATTAACCTTACATTGATAACACAGCTGCTAAAATGGGTAATCATTTTGTAATCAAGACAAAGATATCCCATGATTTTTAGAGACTGACTGCTCAACTTGTTGCTGGTTTTGCTGGTGCAATGTAAAGGAGCAAAAGACGGGTCTGCATTCATTTAAAGATAAGAATAAGTGATGGTTTGAGATTACTTCCATTGATTATATTAATATAAATGTTTTGATTTAAAGCCAGAATCTTTGAGAAAAAAAAAGTGTTTAAAAAAAATCTATTTAAAACTGAGATTGAGTAGGCTACTACAACCCAAGTTTAATCATATATATTATAAATGAAGAGTTCATTTGCAAAAGCAGATAACTCAGTTTTTATAAACTGTCATTTATTTATTTATTTTATTATTTGCTAAAGGTGATATCAGTCAAACCAAACTTGAGTGGCTTTGTCCAATTAGGACCATTTATATGGATTTGGCCTTTGAAAACAGGGCTATGCAAAGAATAAATTATAAGCCTTAGTTCACTGATTTCCAAAATGGCATTTATCTGTTTTTGCAAATGAACTCTTCAAATGGAAAAGTGTCAATAATAAATGCCCAATGAGAACAATAATCTGTGCAGTGATGTTTTCTTCTGCACTTCCATGGTTTGTGTCAGTGCAGCACAGATTTCCAGAAAGAACAAACGCTCTAGGCTGGACAAAAAGGAAAAATGCCTAATATCTTGGCTTAAAAAATGTATTTTCTTATTGATGAGGTAAATACGCTCACATACCTTGTGTAGCTGCAACCTCTTGGCTTTTTAAATGAATAAATATGCCAGTGGTCAGTGCCACAGTGTTAGCCTCACACTCGAGCTAATCTGCTTTTCCCTTTTGTAAAACTGTTGTCACCTCATAAAAATTCAAACTCAGTTATGATTGTGTTTTCATTACTGAGCATCTTGAAATAATAATCAGATGCCAAACACTTGAGGCTGGCCTCTGTTTCTGAGAGCAAGGGAGGAATATTATGTACCGTAAGCTGCTTTTTCTATTACAATAACACACGTAGTTCAGTGCATTTTAGAGAGTAATTAACTGGCAACACTTACCCCTGGAGCAGTATGGCATCTGTATTAATGCTTTTAAATGTTTCCATTGTCCACAGGTGTACAAGGTGTCCCAAACATGGGGAACCTTATAAACTATTTGGTAACATCCAGCTGTGGTTCCAACAGTACAGTTACTAAAATGTAAGCTTAATGCAGCAGTCTGTTGATTGGTCAAAAGATAGTCCTTAGTAATGAGTAAACAAAAATTTGCGCAGATGCAACAGCGTGGGAGGAATGGGGAAGAGTTTTAACAGCCTCGTTTGGCCTTGTTCTGGCTTTAAGACTGCATGGCCTGCTGTTTAATAGACGTTTGTGTGTTGGATGGGATGGATCCTTCATGATGGAGGTGGCTCTGATCCTGCGCCCGATCTTGTAAATGTCCTCTAGGGAAAAGAGGCTGCTGTTGGTTATTCTTTGAGCAGATTTATCCGTTCTATGCAGCAGTCGGCAGCAGAGGAGTTCCCATACCACACAGTGATGCTCTCCAAATCACACACATCGATAAAAGGCTAATAGGATGTGAGGGCTGTGAAAGTACATATGGTCATTTGAGATGCACACCCAGGTATTTCCTCTAATAAAAGTGACAAAACCAAATCTTGTATGATAAGGGCTTTTAGAAGAGTACTGGAGATGCTTCATGTAAAAAAAAAATTTGGAAAATAGCTGTAAAATAATCTGAACAGACAAACAAACAAGAGTGAAGACAAAGAGAGATCAAAAACAATTTGATTACGTCAACTGCACCATCTGTCTGGCAGATCATGGAGAAAGCATTTGCTTCTGTTTATGCAGCCATTCCAATGTATCAGACCAACACAGCCAATATGGAAAGCCATCTTTGATCTTTAAAGACACGGGGCAAAAATACCCACCATAAAGGTCAGCTTACTGTCTTCATCCTTTAACAAACACGTCGTCACCATAAAACTGGCAAAATTACAGTTTTTATTTGCTAAATCTATCAAAAGACTTGAAGTGAGCTGTAAAACCAGTGGGGATTGGGATCGATATTGGCTTGTGCTCTGGCCGTCTGGGCTCATAAACTCAGCGGTGTCTCTCCCAAACACACTCATACACAGACAGCATAAGCTCCTTTTTGTTTCAGTCACGGAGCATGGCGTTTATTTTTACCACACAGCCCAAGTTAAATTGACAAAATGTCAAGCAAACAACTGACGTTATTGAAAATGGAAGGAAAATGAACCATTGGACTTCAAAGCATATAGTTTAATTTCTGTATTTGAAAAATCAAAGTGATGCTGTAAATGCCAAGGTCAATATTATCTTTTCTCATAGGCTAACATTTACATACATACAAAAGGGGCAATTGTGCTATTTTGAGAAAGTGTACAGGAAAATAATGCAAGAATGATTCATGGCGAACAAAATTTAAATATGGATGTGAAAATACAACCATGCAGTCCAAAGTACAACAGTGAGTGTGCGTCTGAGAGTTGGAGCATGTCTGGCCGGCTGCTGGTGAACATGTGACTCTGTGCTGATTTGTCACAGCTGGAGTTTGATTAGCGGCTGCTCAGAGATGAATCAAGAGGAAAAGAAGTAGAGAATGTGAGGAGCTAGAGGTTAGAGGATTAAATGAGGTGAAAGTATATGACAACATACATAGAGACATGACGGATGGAGGAGATGTTCCAAACACTGGGAGTGGGCTGTGGAGAAGCTTCAAAGTAAAAGATCAGGGGAGAAGGAGATGAATGGCGATAAAGCAAGTGTGTAACCTCACTGGGGCTGTTCTGTCTGTTTTTGAAGCATCAATAAATCTGACTCAAAAGTGATGTCTGTGGAATGTTTGAATCTGTGTCCTGGGGGCTAGTGGTTTATACAGTTTCATTTTGCCAAATCCATGTAAATCACCAGAAACACTGCACAGATCAACTGGCCTCAGAAGGTGCACACCTGAGGCACTTTAGTGGTAAATTGTTTAGTATCATACAGTTTCTAAAAGTATATGGATAAAATATAGGGGGGTTAGTCACTGAGAAGTAAAAAGAAGTAAACTGACTTTTTTTTCTGGGGTTTTTTGGACACAACTGGAATTTGCTTTTGTATTTAGAGCCCTTTTGTATAATATTGCTCTGTTTTACAAGATTTTGAGATTAACAGAGAACCAAGCTCACATTAAAGCATTAAGCATTAATCCCTAGCAATAACTTTAAGAAAGATAATCCAACAATATGATTTGATAAAATTTGATATATGAATAAAATTAAAAAACATGTTATTGTCCTCAATGGGAAGTTAGTTTTGGACAACACATACACAATAACAAGACAGCAACAGATAGTTTACACAATAATTCCAAAATCTAATTTACACAATTTTAAGTCTAACAATTTATGCAATTTCAATATAAGCCAGAGTTGGTCTAAAATTACTTTATCAATAGTCATGGGGAAAAAAATATATATAATAATAAAAATAAATAAAAACATAAAAAAAATAGAATTATCAGTTTTTCTTTATGTAAATGTTTCTCTTCTGTTTTCAGGGTCAGTGAGGCCCAGGCGTCAGTCCGACAGTAGAGGACGAGAGGCCTTCAACTCATATTCATATGCTCAGCCAACAGGTACGCATATGGGCAGAATTTTGTTCATATATACCATGATAATCCATCTGTCTTCCAAATTTTTATATTATATCCAAAAAAAAAGAGGCATTATAGTCCCTAAACAACATCACATGAAAATAAATACCAGGTACAATATTCTCTTTTATATAATAAATTATTAGAATAACCTCTAAAAGCCTATTTCCTGACATCTGTTTAAAGACCCATGCAACCTACTGTATAAGCTATGTAATGTAGTACTTTGAATATAAAAGCTCTATTGGTGATACATTTTGACTCCCGTTATAGAACAATCCTCCTCATCTGTCAAAGCCTGCACAATATACAGTATGGCTCTCTTGGGCACATGAAGTCAGATTTTAAATGACAGTAGCAGACCTCCTCTAAATGTTTGTAACCCATCCCTGCTGTTTTCTTTAACACCCCCACTATTCACCCAAAGTCCTTTTGGATCCACAATTGGGTAATTTTCCTCCTTTTGTTTTCCCGGCCCATGTAACTCACTATTTTTTTCCACGTCTCCACTAAATGTGCATACAGGCGTGACAGAGTGGACGTCCTGGTTTAACATCGACCATCCTGGGGGAAATGGAGACTATGAACGTCTGGAGGCTATCCGATTCTATTACAGAGAGCGGGTTTGCGCGAGGCCTACAGCCATGGAGGTTCGTACCACAGACTGGGTTGCAGCTGCAGACACTGGGGAAGTGGTCCACTCTAGTCTGGATAAGGGCTTCTGGTGCGTCAACAAGGAACAAACGCAGGGAAGGATCTGCTCCAACTACCACGTCCGCTTTCAGTGTCCTCCAGGTAATCCAAGCAATACTAATCCAGACAAGTGGACAAATTAGGTTCATTCATTGAGTTCAGGTTGGCACCGAGTCAGGTGTAGTCACAAGCTTTTTAGTTTCCAGCTTCCACTGGTCCCACCATCATTAGCATCCTCAACAATCAAGCTAGTGTTCATTCATTAAGCCTGCTGGAAGCTCTCTACATTTGTGAATAACTGTCAAATTTAGAAAAACTCTCACGTCTAAAGTGTCCTGTTTATTTTGGGCTTATTTAGGATTACTAATGCTTACTTATATATTAATTAAAGGTACAATATGCCACATTTTCAAGAGAATTAAAAAAAATCCCAATACAATGGAAATTCTTTTGATTACACAACCGTGGCCTTGAAATGTGGAGGTGAATGTTATTGCCTCTATTTGAACATTTGGGAGGTGTGTTTATGAGTATGAAGCTTTCAGCCAATCACAACACACCAGAAATCCTAACACACAGTGGAACAATGTTATCTTCCTACTGTTCTATTTGTGGATTCAGTGCAGAGCTACTGGTCTGACTGGAGTGAGTGGGGTCCATGTTCAACCACAATGTGTAGCGACGTGGGCATCCAGGCCCGCCACAGGAAGTGCCTGAGCAGCCAGCCTATGCCTCTGCTGCTGGTGCCCGCATGTCAAGGACATCACACAGATAGAAAAGAGTGCTCCACACCCTCATGTACAGGTCAGAAAAAACACTATTAGCCATCAAAATCCACAACTTAGAATGTACTGCTCAAATTTTTGATCTGTTATTTTTTATTGTGTGGTCAGCCAAGTGGAGTCTGTGGGGTCAGTGGGAAGCGTGCTCTGTGACCTGTGGTGGGGGCCGCAGGGTCAGGAGAAGGACTTGTGTAAAGAACTCGACAACAGTGCAGTGTACTGGACGTCCTGTAGAAATGCAGAAATGTAGAAAAAGTCCATGCCCAGGTATGTAGAGTATTATGTGTTTTTATTTAAATTTCTTGATGACATTGTATTAATATCTTTGGATTTTCTTTGGCACAGTCAAATGTCAGATTGTGTGCAATGAGGGCCGTCCCAGTGAGGACTGTAGCCGCTGTGAGTGTGATGGCCATGTGGTGCACGGTGAGGTCCACAGTGTGACTGGGGTCCCTGTGTCTGGAGCTTATGTGGCACTGGCCAGTCAGCCCAAGGTCATCCGGACCCGAACAGACACAAAAGGTCACTTTAAGCTCCCTGGAATCTGCTCGTCCAGTTCCACTCTGATCTCAATCAAGAAGGAGAGGTTTGCCCCAGTTACTGTGTCCACATTCAGTAACACCACAGGAGCATCCTGGGTCCGGGCTGTGCTTAAAACTGCAGGTAAGTGTTGGGAGTTGCTTTTAAATGGTCTCGTAGTAGTTTTCATCCATAGTAATAATTAATTCTATAATGTCTAAACATTACTGAGCCAGGAATTCCTTCAATCATATCCCAAATTTGCAACAGGAAAACACAAGACTAAAACATTGACGGTCTGGCCAACTGGGTGATATTTGTGAGAAACTAAACTTATTTTGTGGTTGCATAGAAACCAAATAAAAACATGCACATAATGACTTTTTAAGACTAACTCCCTCAACAATCATTTTTCATCTGCAAAGGGCCACTGTAGAAATAAAAAGTGTTTTATTTCTACATGTGAGTTTTATGAGGTCTCCAAACACTGCAGCCCCATTCACAAGAGTGGCTATGAGTTTGGTTTGCTGTTTTTTCCTTTTCATCAGAAAAGCCATATATTGTGAAGCACCCAGAGGAGAAAGTGCGCTATGAAGGCGGGCGAGTGCTTTTGTGCTGCAAGGCAACAGGATCGCCAGCACCTGACAAATATTACTGGTGAGAAAAATTAACACATTTATTAAAACATTTATAACATTATGCAACTCAGATGAATGCCAGCTTTGATGAGAACCACTTCTGCTTTGGAAATCATGTTCCCCAAAAATCTGAAAATATACGACTAGACATTGTTTTAAATCAAGTGGGAACTCCTAAGGCTCACTAATGCTTCCGATGCTGACATATGTTTGCTGCCTTTGCCAAGTGAAAGGCACCAGAAGTAATTCTGTAGAACCCGATGGTAAAATATGTGATTTATTTTTTCCGCCTCATTTTGTTGCACATAGTTCTACTTCTGCCACAGGGGATAATTTGAAAATGATTTGTCTCTGCACATTTGGCATAATAAGAGACAGGAGTACTTTGATTTTTAACATCATGACTCAGAGTCCTGTTTATGGAATAAAACTATTTTTTGTCATGGACAGATCTAATGTTGATCTGATTCAGTAACCACAACAATGAAGGGATTGTGAAATGCACTAGTTGTTTCAGGCCAGTAATGTAGCTTCATTTTTGAACAAATCAGAATATCACAGGGTTGAAACTACAGGCCTGTGAACTCATTGACAATCAGGTGGTAAGGCAATTATAAATAGTCAGCGTTAGTTTTCTTTTTAATGTGCTGATCAAGTTTTCAGTTCAGCATACTTTTCCTAATTGCAGTTTTTCTCCCAAAAAGTCTTACTTGGGTAAAAAAGTTAATGTACTTTCTTTCCTTTGCACCTGAGTTATGCTAAGCTACCTAGTGGCTAGCAATGTACCATGCATGCCAAAATGCTATGTAAACTGTGAAATACATGTAAATGACCCACACATAGCCTCACCAACATGTAACTACAGACAGCCATAGGAATGGAATAAGACGGATGTCCACAGTGTCACATCTGTAATAAACCAATCTTTATCCAATAGGTACCATAATGGGACACTACTGGACAGAAATGTGTACAAGTATGAAGAGGACCTTGTTCTCCGAGACCTGAAGCCGGAGCAGTCTGGATACTATTATTGTAAAACCAGTAGTTCTGCAGGCAGCATCAAGTCCTCTCCAGCCCTCCTCACAGTCATCGGTATGTATACACAGTCATAGCAAGCAGCTACAGAGTATGAGGTGTTTTGTGCCCTCACATAAAACGGCTCACACTCTTTATGTTGCTATCTGAACCATACAACTGTCAGTTTGAAGTCTATTGCAGCTAGTTAAATGTTTGACTGGAAAAAAAGATACATTACGTGGTTTGGTCTAAAGATGAATGAGAAACAAAACCTTCTTTGTTATACAAACCTGGCACTGTGATGTAATAAAAATCACAATCTATCATCATCTGCAAAGGGAGAAAAGAAAGCGGCTATTAGCTCAGAATGGCCGTCAGCCCGGAGTATCTGACAGTGATGTAGTTTGTCAAAGTCTGTCACATGATCATTTAAAAACACTGACAAAAAGCAAATGACCACAGTTAATTTTAAACTGTAAAGAGCAGCTGCTTTAGACAGTGAAATGTCAGCAGAAGGATTCAGCCATCCATGAACCACATCTGTGTCCACAACTGAGGAAGACAAATCAGTGCTCACTTAATCAGTTGGTTAGGGAAAATAAAATTATGTATATTACGTTTGAAAGAAAATATTACTCTCTGGCAGCATTTGGAACATGTTTTTATTATGTTGACATTGGTTAGAACTGTGCCCTTCTAAACAGGGATGCTTTATTGTGTGGGATGGCTTTGGACACTGTAAAACCTCAGACTCAATTTCCCCAGAACACACAGCGCTGAGGGGAAATTTGAGATAGTCAATAAATAATGTTTCTTTTCTCACTCCTAGACAGACAAGAATACAGTTTCACATCCGAATGGGAAAGCTGTACATTTCTCAAATCCTCCAGGTGCCGGTTATTTAAAAAACATTAATAAACAGGGCTTTCATGGGAGAGTGCTAAAGCTACAAATGAATCCTGCAGTTTAAAATCATTTATGACAGTAATGTGTTTGTGTAACTCCATAGCTAGGATGACAAACCTTTTGGCAACAGAAACGTATGTGTATCACCAGTCTGTGTTCATTTTAAGGGGTTAGGGTTTGGAAATTCTAGTTGCAAAAGATTAAAATAGCACAATCATAAATGTTTTACTGCCTATGCAAGAATTTTTTTTTTCTATTCAGTTGGATGAAAGGCAAAGTAAAATTAAACGGGACGTTAATATAAAGTTTAATGGTGGACAATAAAACAGAGAAGTGTATATTCATAGCTAAATACGTCTCAACACAGCAAAAAGAAAAACAGAGAAAAGAGATGCAATGTGAAACTGGGATAAATATTGTCAATTCAATCATGTAATGTTTTGGGAGCTTTTAGTCAGATACTTCTATGGTCTAAATATGTTTTAATATTTAATAAGGAAAGATCAAATACTTTGTTGGGGATGCTGTTTAGTAGCAAGAAGGCTTTTAATGTTACAAACTATAGTATGTTTAAGGCACCATTTTTCAAATCCGTAAAAAGTATAAAAATGTATTCTTACATTTACACATTTACTCTTGGTACACATGTTAAGTATAAAACAAAGTCTAAATTCAAGCTTTACATAGAAAAATATATATATTTTAATGTACTTCATCATCTAATTTACAGCTAAAGGATCACCAGCATGTAACTCCACCCCTGAGCCACACCTCATCCGAATGCCGGTGGACTGTGTTCAGCCTGGGACAGACTCCACGTACTACAACGCTGGCCGTTGCCCTCACAACAAATGTGCTGGATCTTTGGACTATGATTTACGCTGCAGAGATGGAGCAGGGTTTTGTTGTGCTGTCCAAACTATGGAGACTCAAACCATTGACTGTGGTAGCTATAGCCTTCCAATCAAAACTGTGACACAGTGCAGCTGTCAGAAATGTGTTGAACCAACTGTCCTTGTACGAGGCAGAGTGGTCTCAGCCGACAATAATGAGCCGCTCCGTTTCGGGCACATCTATATAGGAAAAGAAAGAGTGAGCACAACTGGCTTTCAAGGAGACTTCATGTTAAAAATTACTCCAGACATACAGAGATTAGTGATTAACTTTGTTGACCCCTCTGAAACGTTTATTGACACTCCAAAGGTTTTCATCTTTGACAAAAAGAGTGGATCCATTTACCATGACGTAAAGGTGATGAGAAAGAAAAAGCCAATAGATATCAATGCAGGAGAAAGCAACTCCATCAACTTAGGGGAAATCAAAGGAGAAGACCCTATAGGCCAGTTAGTTATCCCTGCCCATTCTTTTCACAAAGACAATGGGGAGATCTATGAAGGCACAGTGAAAGCCAGTGTCACATTCATCGATCCACGAAATATCACCACAGCAGCTGCCACTCCAGGTGACCTTAACTTTGTGAACGACGATGGAGACATGCTCCCCTTAAGAACCTATGGTATGTTCTCTGTTGACTTCAGAGATGAGAGCAACCGAGACGTACTTGGCGCCGGTGGGGTCCAAGTCCTCCTGGATACACAGCATGTCAAAATGCAAGAGCACATTCCCAAAATGAAACTCTGGTCTTTAAACCCAGAAACAGGAGTTTGGGAGGAGGAGGGTGACTTTTCCTACACCACAACAACCACTGGTGGTCATGGACGGAGCAAACGAGAGGAGCGCACATTCCTCATTGGCAACATGGAGATAAGAGAACGCAGACTTTTTAATTTGGACGTGCCTGAGAACAGACGGTGTTTTGTGAAAGTTCGTGCATACATGAGTGACAAGTTCCTTCCAAGTGAACAACTGGAAGGTGTTGTCATCAGCCTAATAAACTTGGAGCCCAAGCCTGGATATTCATCTAATCCTCGAGCATGGGGCCGCTTTGACAGTGTCATAACGGGATCTAACGGGGCTTGTTTGCCTGCTTTTTGTGATGCCCAGAGGCCTGACGCTTACACTGCATATGTCACTGCGATGATGGGTGGCGAAGAGCTTGAGGCGGCACCGTCATCCCCCAAAATGAACCCGAATATCATTGGAGTGTCTCAGCCCTATCTGGATAAGTTAGACTACCAGCGCTCAGATCATGAAGATCCAGATCTGAAGAAAACAGCTTTCAGAGTTAACCTGGCAAAACCTAACCAAAACAACTTTGATGAGACCAACGGGCCAATATATCCATACCAGAGTTTGTTAGCCTGTGAAAATGCTCCCATAGATGCTAATCATTTCAGATTTTTCAGAGTGGAAAAGGACAAGTATGAATACAATGTGGTTCCATTTGAAGAAAATGATCTGACAACCTGGACTGGAGACTATCTATCCTGGTGGCCTAATCCTCAGGAGTTTAGAGCTTGCTACATTAAGGTAAAGATCAACGGACAAAAGGAAGTGATGGTCCGATCGAGAAACCTGGGAGGAACACATAGGGAAACAAAAGACAAGCTGTATGGCATTCGAGATATTCGGAGCACCAGGGACATGCGGGAAGCCAACACCTCGGCAGCCTGTGTAGAATTCAAATGCAGTGGCATGTTGTTTGATCAAGCTGAGGTGGACAGATCCCTCATAACGATCCTTCCACAGGGCAACTGTCGCAGGATCAGCACCAACAGTCTCCTGCAAGAGTATCTCATCAAGCATCCGCCACTTGCTCAGAACAATGAGACTCACGGATTTACAATGTTAGCACCCGTGGATCCTTTAGGACACAACTATGGTATTTATACAGTAACAGACCAGAATCCAAGAGTGGCCAAAGAGATTGCGATTGGACGCTGCTTTGATGGCACCTCGGATGGGTTCTCTAGGGAGATGAAGTCCAATACAGGGATAGCATTAACTTTCCACTGTCCAGAGAGGAAAATCACCAGAGAAAGTCTTTTCCAGCGTTTGCAAACAAATCCAGGTCAGACGCTGGCACAGATGGCAAGAGACATGAGAGAGATGGAGGGTGTGCAGGTGCAGAGATCTACCAGCCGGATAGTGGCCTACCCCTCAGAGCAGCAGGGCAGGACCCAGAGCCGCAGAGTTACCTCTACTAGTCGGAGGAGAATGTCCATTCGCTCACAGCAGAGGCAATAATTAATCCAGGTAGGCATAGTCAGATCTATATATTTCTCATTGATGAGTTGAAAAACATTAAAATACAGTATTTAGCCTCATTGTCATTTTGGTTGTTCCATGACATGAAAAGAGAAGGCATCATTTATAGACACAGTCCCATGTTCTTTTACAGCTGTGCAGTTCCAGACAGTTTTTTTTTTTTTTTGCTAGGTGCAAATCATCAAAGGTTACGCAAAGTAAATGTGTATTGATTTCTTTTTCCTTTTTTTTTCCAGGTCTCTAAAAGAACTCAGATTTGGTCATGAAAACAAAGCCATGATTTCTTTGCTCTTTATGCCAAACCCAAAGGCACACCATCATTTAGTTTGACTGAAGACTTTTGACTTTAGTTTAACTTTAGTTAAATCCTTTACTTGAAAAATCTGGCATGACCCCTCCTCCCCCCTTCAAAGGACTTGTCATAATTACATGCAATAAAGACATTGCTATTTATTTAGTTAGCTTTGTGTATTTTTAGTAAAATGCTTGAAAGCAGCCTATGACCCTATGTATAGGTAACAAATGACCATTAGCTGTGTATGTACCTATACTTTACTTCCAAGAACTGACGAAGCAAACAAAAGGCCTGCTGGAAACTCTAATTAAAGAGAGGCACTTTCACAGGAGACTCTTCATAGAGCACTGGCGAGAGGCATGCCACCCAGGGGACAGAGGATGTTTTTAGTAGACTTCATGTTTTTCCTTAGCATGCCAACTGTGACCCAGCCAAACATCCTTCCACACCTACTTAAAATGTGCCAAGACCAAGGCCTTCGCCAACAGAAGCATGGCTCATGGTTGACGTATTTGATTCTGGCAGTGACCTAATTTCCCATCCAATTTCCAATTAGCACCAAACCTTTCAAATTCTGCATTGTTGAATGACTAATTTTCTCCAAAACATTTAAAGTGGCTGTTTTAAAGTGTAAATGGACTTTTTGTGTTATATCTAAAAGTGCAATAATTACTTATAATTTTGAGTTGGCATTTCTTGAAGGTCAGTGTGTAACATTACAGTATGCAAAGGCACTGCTGGTGAATCAACATCTCTTGTGGAAGGTCATGTGGTTAAGATGTTTGATCTTGCACAAATATTATTTGATTGAATCTGCTTTGAACATTTTAATTGACTACAATGCTTACAATCATTTACTTCTGTATTCTGCTGCATGATTCCGCCGGTGTAACATTGTTCACCGCTTTTAGCTTTTTCATTTTAGAGAAGTGTTTAGAGATTTTGTTTTTTACTTTTTTGCAAATCATCTGCATGGTCCTGTTGAATAACAATGTTTAGTACAGGCTTGGGAAACAAGGGGCAGCCCAGGATACAATTTGCTAAACATGGCAATATTGTGATATCAATATATTTCAGCAGTTTTTACTTTCATATCCTTAAATGTTTTCCCTCTGTGAGCTTTATGCACCAAAACGAAGGTAAAGTCGGCCTTGTTTCACCGCTTAAGACTCAAGTGGCGCAGAGTTCAGGTGTTCATGTCACCCACTAATAATTTTGACTGTAGACAGACAAATGAGTGTGTGCAACATTAATTTCGGTCAATGCATCGAAGTCCTGAATGTGTACATTTCTGTTAGCTCACTCTCGTTGATTGAAAGTGTACTCTATAAGGGCACTTCAAATCAACAACCACTTCTTGAGATAAAAATGTGGCACAGTTATTGATTGTGAGAGGAAACAACATAATTTACCACCCCCAAGTCAGTAACTCTGGCCAGGTTTTCTTCAAATTATAGGACATGTTGCATATATATTACTTTAACTGTGGGCGGGATCATTTAAGTGAGAAAGGGAGAAAGTTCAGTGATGCCTCTAAGCTTGTTTATCTGCTAAATGGGCACTTGCAGACCCATGGGAGAAGCGCCTCAAGCTGAACTAATCCGAAAGCCAAATGAGGATGCTTGTGGCCCATGGAGGAACTGGGAGAGGCTGACAAGTAAATATAAGCCTGCAGTTAATTAGTAAATAAATTACACATTCTCCGGAGAACTATTACAATTGACTTTCTTAAACATGTTAATTTTTACCATGCCTTGAAGGACAGTGGTCAGGCTTTTTTATTTGAGACATTGCCTCTAGCCCATTGTACAGTTCAGGTCATTAAAGCAAGATCATCCCTCTTTTTAAAAAATATGCATATGGTTTATTCTTCAGTGTGGTGTCTGTGTGGATTTGAATAAATGAAAAACATATTCAGCCACACAATCGGGCTCAGTTCCCATTTTTAGGGCTATTTCTTTGGATGTACTTTGAAGAGCACACTTCATAAAAAAAACAAGTGACAAGCTGTGGCCTCCGAACCATTATCACTGACCTTTTTTAATCACTGGCTTCAAATGAATAGTTCAGACGCCAGATGAAAATAAACGTCTCTTTGCTGCAGGCGTGTATGGCTGTTGCTTTGAGGGAAAAAACAATTGAATCCAGGTGTGGCAAAAGATAAGTCCTATTAAAGAGAAATGCCATGTGAGGTTAGCTGAGGAGGCCCGACAGATGTAAAGCAACTTGGAGGAAATGTTCAAGCACCGATGAGATTATGCACTGATGGATTTAATCATTTTGAAGTAATGTTTGGTAAAATGCTAACGGTAAGGGAAAATATAAGTAGTCTTTGGCCTTGCAGTCCATCACTTACTGAGTCTCAAGCTTCAAAAGTGTTTGCACATGGAAGAATGCACAGAAGAATTGGCTTATTCATGAGGAAAAGTTATCAGGGGAGTTTGAAGGACAAGGTAACAATAACAGTCAGAGCAAACCATTATGTAATCTTTGCATGGGAAAGAAGCTGGGCTCTCCAAACACTTTGTCTTCTGGGGAACTTCAAATAAGATTAAGGAATTTTCGCAATATTTAGTTTAATGATTTATGAAAAAAAAGTTTCCAATCTTCTGACACAAATAAAGGAACTTCACAATGTAATCCAACAGATAACTCATATTACCAATTTTTGAACAGAAAGAAAATGTTCTCACTGTATCTCACACAATCTTTTTATAGTCAACAGTTGTCCTACATTCATGTTATTTCTGTGCAGAGATCTGACAACTGTTTTAGAAATGAAAGTTTTGTCAGTCTTACAATGCACACACCATTTCAATTTTGAGCAACAAACACCACACAATTTTCTCATCTGCGCAGTTCGGCTCTCAGGGAGATCCTAATTTATTCAAGAGGTCATTCTCAAAACTTCCTGGAGTGTTCATAGAGAGTTGTATATTTACCACTAAGCTCCAGGGAAGCACCCTCAAGAAATACACAATTGAAGTCTGACAACTTTGAAGTAGCATAAAGTGTTGCATGGCGATGCCAGTCTTTCAGTTTCTGCCTGAGTTACATTTTTTTGTAAATTGTGTATTGTATGAAATCTACTATGATTTTATGGACATTGCTTGTAAATAAATAAATAAATGATTTGGAGTTAACTTTATGTTGATTGAGTTTTTGATTATGAATTAATGACAGATCATACACAATGTTTTGGTCCATTTTATATATAAACAAACAATATGCAACACAACTCGTTTTCAGTTTAGAAATGACTGTTTGTGTCTCTGCATTTCAGCCAACATATTAAATGTGCAGCTAAATTCAGAAAATAACTAGTTTCTCTGAAAGGTCTTGAGATATATTCTTATAGAAAAGCACTTTATTTTCTTAGTGACACGGCCCCACTGTGTGGCTGTTAGCTGCAGGTGATGAATTCTTATGCACACCATGAGACCTTTTATGCACACCACAAACGTTTTGTAATAAACGTACACAGCAGGGAGGGATACAAGAGTGTTGAGCCACACTGACACCCTCAGGAGTAGCCTCTGTGCTTTTGCCAAAATTACAGAATTGACACAGAATAAAGAGAGTGACTGTCCTTGCAACGAAGGAAAAAGAAAGAAACACACTACATTTAAGGATACAGAAAACTACTTCTTGGTGCATTTCAGGTCATGAACCTTCCTCCAACGCCTTACATTTGAGGCTTATTGCGTCAGGAACAGACAAAACAGTGTTTGAACAAACCAGGAATAGAAAATGTCAAAGTGGACATTTGAGCTCGTTATAATTGCAATGCCCTTTCTTTGTGTGTCCACATTTTGGAAAAATTGTGCTAAAACCCAAACTAGAAAGGAGTTTTTGTTGTGTGACATCACTGTTAAATCACTTTTATCCAAAGCCACAATTCAGCAAATATGACAGCTTGTCTGAGGGTTCAAAACTGTCTGTGCAAAGCTTGTTGAGACATTTGGCACTGTTAAATAATAGCAGCTGTTACACTTGAGATATTACATTATACATACAAACTCAATTATTGTCACCTAGGAAAAGCAACTCACAGCAGAGAAAGTGTTCTCGATTTTGGCTGGGTTGGTCTTCCATTTGAGATCACACTAAATACCAGACTTTAACTAGTCCCTTTTGCCAAACTCTGTTTAGTTTATGACCTTTTAACCAATTTAATTTATACATTCTGGTCCTAGGTTTACATCAGATTAAATCATATCATAAATATGGATCAATCACAAATCATCATCTGCTAGAGGTACTCTTCATAAAAATATCAGCAAAGAAACACAAGCTCCCTCTGTGTCATTGCTGGCAGTGGGTTAAAGAGACAGGTTTGTTTTTCTCTGGGAAAGAAAATAAAAGTATAAATGATGACAATATAAAGGTGAGGGTGTGTAAAGTATTTAGTTTTGACATAGTTTAGAGCAAAAGGTAGAACTAATCATTATACTCATTAACATTTTTACTATTATAAATAATTGACTCTGGCTGGGATGACCTGGCTACTGTTCAGGCTCCAAAAATATTTCATGGAGTCATGTCCTCTACAGACAGCCCACCTGACATCATCGTGAGTTTACAGGAATCAGAGAGGAAATGGCCTGTGAAAAAGACAGATAAGTCTTGGGAATGCTTCAAATGGCTTCAACTTGTGGAAAAAAAAAAACACTTGTAGTCCACAGTTACAGACGAGACTCTGCGTGGATCTCCACAGGATGAAGCTGCCGCTGGTGTGTTTATCTCTTGTGATCAGCAGGAAAAGGCTGTAAGGAGAGTTGACTGGCATGCCTCACGTACACATTCCCGTCCTCCAGCTTGACTTCATACACTTGTTGCTAAACAATAAACAAAAGGAGACAAAAATAGTTACAGCTTAAGGTTAGGAAACAAAGCAGTCTAGTTTTGGGAAGAGACTAATGTGGGAAAGTGTCACTGGTCAAATGTTCTGGAAAACTCACATGTATTTACATTATTACCACATAACTTCTGTTCCTGTGTATGTGACCTTAATGTGGTGAGGATTGAGAATTGGGATTGTAGATTTAGTAAATAATGTAAATAATGGATTAAATAGTATAGTACATATGTATGTTTTGTTTTTATTGTTTTTTTCTTCTGTTTCTTTTGAATTTATTTTAATTGTTTTGCTGTTTTGTTGCGATGTATAGCACTTTTATTTGAATGTTAATAGGGTTAGACATAATAAGTCTTTGACTTCAGACTAAATCATTTTGGTCTCTCATTTATAGTTAATGAATTTTCTTATTTAAACAACCAAATAAATATTGTCAAAAAAGTGTTTTATTTGAACATGTACCTGATGTGTTTTGGCTGTCTGAAAATAAAATTATGAGTTGGATTTTTAATTATGAGTATAATTTAACTATAAACATGTAGTATAAATAACTATAAATATGATTTTTAATTATGCTTTGCTCAGTTTTCTCAGTAAGGCTTGGGACTGAAGACAAAGGCGGATGTACCATGAATTATATGTGTTTTTTTAAAAGTGCGACTGTATCTTTTTTGTTTAGCCATCATGATTTTGGAGTGTCTTTTACCTATGGGTTTAATTTAAAATTAAGGCATTGACTCAAAGGAGTTTCTTTCACTTCCCCACATCTATTCCACATTTACTTGTGATTAGGGTCAACTGCTTCTTCATACACTGAATTAAACAGAAAATAAATAAATAAATAGAATAACCCCCTGACCTGTAAGGAGGTCCCTGATTTTCCAGTTCTGAGATCAAAGTTGTAGTCGTGCCAGGGACAGAAGACCTGCAGGACTCCATCAGCCTCCTCTATGTCCCCCTCACACAGGGGACCACCTAGGGACACAAGGACAGCGGTTACGTATAGGCTACTGTGTTTTGGACTCTAAACACACACCACTTCCTCTTTATGGAGCTTATACTAAGCATTTGTGTAGTGTCACCCTGTTGAGACATGGTGCCGTCATGTGAGGCAGTGTTGATGATATTTTATGTTAACAAAGGGCACGCACAGCTGTCGTTATGGCGCTAAACTAAAGGTTAACCGAGGCTAAGCTAGCAGCAGTGTTTGCTACGCGACAGGATAGAGCCCACGATGGAGCCTTTACCAGAGTGTGCACAGCGTGCGTCCATGGCGAAAAACTCGCCCTTGACGTAGAAGAGGCACACATCCGCGTTGTGGCCGAGGAGGGAGTACATTAGTCGGCAGCGCTTCTTGGAAAGCTCCGCGGCTGGGCCTATGAGCCTCCACGAAACGCCTCCCGTCTTCCCCTCGTCATCTCCCGAGCCAGAAGCCATGAAGGACGCCTAAACGACCTGCTGTTCTAATTTGCGCTAGTGAGGGTTTCCATTTTTCCGCTGGTGAAAAGAGAGTAGGCATTTCGCTGTTTGAAGATATTCCATATTAAGTAGGCCGAAGTGGTAATTTGTCAGCGGCGAGCACTGAGCTGCATCCGGCTGATGTGTGCCAGTCTACACACAGCACAGCTCTGCATCCAGCTGCAGCCTCTCTGCTGATGCGATGCTCAGAAACACTATATGACAATAATGTCTTGTGCAGATACAAATGTGCCTTCCTTATGAAAACAAAACAAAACACTGCAGAGTTTGCACTGACTGAGACTAGAACAAATACATGCAGCCTAAATGCACTTTCTTAAGATCACATTATAGGCCTGTCATTTTATGTAGCCTGGGCTATTGCAGTAGCATACATTTAAGTTCAATAAGCACATTTAACAGAAGGCCTACAGAATACAGACTTTGTTCTTTCAATGTGTGGTTAATATGGAACATTGCATAGGCCACAACTCCTAATCATTCTTTACAAAGCACATTATTGTTCTTTCATGGTGCGGTAAACTCTGATGTGAGCTCCCAGACAGGTATTTGGCCATGTTTTTTAAGTTAAGTTTCCCTTTGAGCAGTTTCATTAAAAGTTATTTGTGCCTGAGCCAGCCTTTGACTTGTTGAGTGCACATGTGGCTATGTGATATTCCCACTCAATACACTGCCAATTAATTCCAAGTCAAGTCAGCACAATTTAGCAATGTAGACTAAATGAGGACAAACGCAGTTTAATCACGAAAAGGATAGTGTGTGATAAAACAGGTTCTGTAGAACTGTTGGTTTAACCTCACACATCTGCATGACACATATTATCAGTCCAGTAGCTTTGAACCTGATCATTTTGGCACAGTAGGTATATTGCTAAAATGTCAAAAATGTATGATCACGATCTGTATTCCTTCAACTTTAATTCACTTTGTCTCCATCCCATTAGCGTGCCAGTTCTAATGCTCCTGGCTCCTTATCCTGCAGAGTATTATGAGTTAGTGTCTTGATCGGAGTGATACATAACAGAGGCCACTTGTTCTGATTTTGGAAAAGGCTCGTCTAAAGCGATCGAGGTGCAGGGCGCTAATGCAGTGAGGACGTGTCATGAGCTGCATCTCATCACAGCTCGGATCCCGGCGAAACGTAGAGTGAAGTAAATCCCACAGCCAATGTAAAGAAATATGAGCTACGTGAATTCTCTGACAGATTGTGCGCTGAACTAACCACACAAGACAAAATGGATGTCACGATGAGTCATTCTGCTTTCAACACATGACCTTTTAAAACTGTTGCACTAGATGTTTTAACTCATTAGTTAATTTTTTGAATCAAACAGCTGTTATTCGCACGAGACGTAAATAGAAAAACTGAGATGTGGTGTTGAGGTCATGAAAAGGCAGGTAGAATGTTTTTTCCAGGCTAAACTGTTTTTAAATGGACAGGCCGCAGGTGTGAGGTGACAAACTGTGTGAAAACCATTGCTGTGAATGTAATTATATGTAATCCAAATGATTTTCGAAAGACGAAAGAAAACAAAAAAACGAAAGAAAAAGAAATCAAATTGATGTACTGTGGAAAATGTGATTCAGCAGGCTGGATGGGAATAATAAACAATGCTGGAAAGAGTGCACGTCAGGCCCAAATAATCACAGGAGTACAGCAGTGTTCATAAATGTATTACTTTGAACACTGGACACTGTGAGGATTTTGCATTCATGTGGAGTAAAATTTGGTGTAGAGAATGTCTGGCCCAGATGAGACATTAGACTGAAAGCAGAGCCCAAAGCCATCCATTATTAGCCCAGCAGCCACCTTCAAAAGTCTCCTGACTCATCTGCCAAACATGGACTCAGGCCAGCGCTCCGGCCGACATGGTTTTCATTAGCTGAGCAAATACATGGGCCAAGCTCAAAGCACCACTACCTGCTTACCTTGCTCAGAGCTTAAAACCTGTAAGTGCTACTTGTTCCATGATAGAAGCAAGGTTACACAATTCAATACTCTGCAACTGATGCTCAGTTTAATGTATGAAAAGTCCTCATGTCACTTTATACATGTCACTGTTTACGTTGCTTACGCTGGTATCTTACACGCTACAATTGAAATGCGAGCCTCTTCAGACGGTTACCTAAACCCTCCTGACCCATACCATAATGGTCAGTGGAAACATGTCTTTCATCACCTCCAATCCAAATCCCTAGTTGTCTATAACGTTTAGTGGACAGGAGACTGAGGCCACAGCTGAACTCTTCAGCTCAGTCTTAACGTCTGGCCACAAGAGGACTTGCTGTTCCAAGAGTCCAGAAGGCTCAGAACGGACCCACTGTGAAAACGATAAGTAGTTAAGGGGCTATTGATGGGCTCAATTCAGCCTTTTATGCACATTTTATGCGAATCTGCAGTGCTGCTGACTTTGCTTGAGGGAACTATCCACAACACATTATGGCCCTAATGTCAAAAACGGGAATGATGTGGAATGTCCAGAAGCATCAGGATCAAACACACACATACAAAACCAGGACTGTTCACTCTAACCTTAGTGCAGCTGTTAAACCCAGACCCAGATTTCAAAAGGCCAAATGAACAATCCAACTTCCTTTATTACAAACTGTTAGTTGCCCATTAACAACCCATTAATAAATTCTTATACTGCCCTTCTATTGACACACTTACTGACTATGTTTATAAAAATGTTTATACCACTGTACCAGCAACAGCGTGCAACACTAGCTGTTCAGCTCATCCAAAATAAACTAAACTTCTTTTATAAAACAAGAGCAGCTTGATTGGCCAACATTAAAAATGGACGTGAAATGAAAACTGAATTCAACATCCACTGGACTTTCAACATTTGGACAATTAATCACTTGAACTAATTCGTTGTAACCTGATGTTTAAATAAACGTTAATCATACACATCACATTAATCAAATTGTGAGAGGCTTCTGTGCTTTGTGCTAAAGTTGACGTAGCCTCGTGTTCTGTACAAATATTTCTGGCACTATAAAAATAATACCACTTCTTGAGAAACGGCCCTGATTACAATCAAGGGGTTGGACCAAGTTTTTTTTTTACAAGAAATAAACTTTAGCCTCACAGAAAAAAGAACATAAACCATGAGTGCATATACTAGATACTTTTTTATGAGGGGATTCTTTTAGATGTATTAAGGATTTGTGACCTGATCTCATAAAAATAAAGCATGTCCAAATCCTGTTGATGCCTCTGAAAGTGAACTCGACTTTGAAATGTTTTGCGGTGTTTATGAGAGCATCAGGATGTGTGGAAAACAGGACCATTGTAAGGGAACGGTGTTTGCACCACTTGGACCTGTAAAATGCTCTCACTCCTTGGCTGTTATGTGACCACGTAGAGCAATAATGCATGGTCTAATGACACAGCATGGCTGCTCTCACCATTACAGATCTGCAGCATTTAACTGTTGGCAGCAGCTGCTGTAGACTGAAGGCATCATTTGGTTTAACCAAACATATGGCTCCCTAAGAAACTTGGAAAGGCTGAAAGACAAGATGTTTCATTGGACAAGAGTTTGGTTGGAATTTAGGAAACCTGCAATAAACAGAAGCAGACTCTTTCCTGTTAACTGGCAGCAACTTTTCTACTGTTCTGCCTGATTTGTTTTTCTAACTTTAAGGTTTATATTTAATAGCTGTTATTTCCCCAGCTTGGTTACACAATTTATGTCTTACTTGTTTGGACTCGGATGAAACAACACGTAGTTTCAAAACGTTGACATGCGGTTAGTTTGAGTGATGATGTCAAAGTTAATTGGGCGCTAACACTTCCTACTTCTACTGCTTTCCAACTTATCAACATACTAAATGTAACGTAGCAGTGTCGTCTTTCAAGCAGGAGGTTAGTTCTGACATGTAGATGTACCAAGCTGCTGTTTTGCTGGTGATAATCTAAATGGATAATAAGCCCCGAAGTCATGTTATATAACACAATTTGCTCCAGACATCTGTTAAAATTAAGGAAAGCAAAGCTAGGTTCAGGCTATTTCCACCAGAAACCTGTGTCGTAAACCCTATAATGTTTTATATCAATCAGTTGGAAATGTCGTTTTTATTTGCACACACATGAAAGTACAAGGTCAGGGAATGGCGCCACATGAGTCATTCTGTGTAAAATTCAGTGCTGTCCACCTACATACATGTCTGCAGGAGAGATCTACGTTCCTCCAGCTTCAGCCTTCAGCCTTCAGTCAGACTCCAGACATAATACTTTTTGTTCTTCTTTGCTCCTGGTTTAACAGAGAGACCTGCCTCTGAAGAAAGAGGACCACTGAGGTCATCGGATGAAAATGCAGATGTGATGATGGTTTTAGAGTGTGCTATACAGCTTCATGGATTGTGTTTTGAATTCAGTCTAGAATGGTTTGTTAAATGATCTTAAACTGGATGGCCAAAACACATAAACACACATGAGATTCATGTCCATGTCATCATCACTTGAGACACTGAAATCCTTGCCATGCCAAAAACTCGAATGTGTTTCATTACATATTTCAATCGAGAGCGATTCTAAGACGTTTACAGATGATTATGATGATAAACTCCCCCTGGAGCTTATACAGTGTTAGAAGTTAGTGTTGGAAGTCAAATTCAAAAGTACATAGCTTTCTTAATTGGGGCTGTTTTTATGGACTCAGCATAATCATAAACTTTATCTATTATTTTGTATACTTTTCTGACAGTATGTTTGTTTGTGCTACCAACTGCACCAATTACATGGCATTGTCTTGTTGTAAAGAGATTGTCTTGACACATGGCATTCTGGTGTAGTGCAGGAGGAGATCTGCAGCAGACAAAAAAAGCTCTGCAGATGAATCATAAAAAATGCATAAAACATTACAAACTCTCAGCTCCCAGCCCTGGACGACATCATCCGTTTTTAGATTTGAGTCCATATCCTGAAAGTGCACCTTTTAATTTTGTTGCAATCCTTGTGCAATGACGAAAGACTAAAGAACAGTTTCTTCCCCAGAGCTGTCTCTTTACTGAACTCTAACCCTTGCTGACCCCACTCCCCTCACAGACTCTCCTCTCACCCCCCACCATCCCACTACCCTCATAGACTCTTCTACCCCCACCATCCCACTCCTCTCACAGACTCTCCTCTCACCCCCCACCATCCCACTACCCTCATAGACTCTTCTACCCCCCCACCATCCCACTCCCCTCACAGACTCTCCTCTCACCCCCCACCATCCCACTACCCTCATAGACTCTTCTACCCCCACCATCCCACTCCCCTCACAGACTCTCCTCTCACCCCCACCATCCCACTACCCTCATAGACTCTTCTACCCCCACCATCCCACTACCCTCACAGACTCTCCTCTCACCCCCACCATCCCACTACCCTCATAGACTCTTCTACCCCCACCATCCCACTCCCTCATAGACTCTCCTCTCATCCCCACCATCCCACTACCCTCATAGACTCTTCTACCCCTCCCACCATCCCACTCCCCTCACAGACTCTCCTCTCATCCCCACCATCCCACTACCCTCATAGACTCTTCTACCCCCACCATCCCACTCCCTCACAGACTCTCCTCTCATCCCCACCATCCCACTACCCTCATAGACTCTTCTACCCCCACCATCCCACTCCTCACAGACTCTCCTTTCATCCCCA
Source organism: Perccottus glenii (assembly GCA_024416835.2). Classification (NCBI taxonomy): domain Eukaryota; kingdom Metazoa; phylum Chordata; class Actinopteri; order Gobiiformes; family Odontobutidae; genus Perccottus; species Perccottus glenii. The sequence continues at coordinate 13,546,660 of CM044559.2, forward strand.
CCATACCACTACCCTCATAGACTCTTCTACCCCCACCATCCCACTCCTCACAGACTCTCCTCTCATCCCCACCATCCCACTACCCTCACAGACTCTCCTCCCACCCCCACCATCCCACTACCCTCATAGACTCTTCTACCCCCACCATCCCACTCCCCTCACAGACTCTCCTCTCATCCCCACCATCCCACTACCCTCATAGACTCTTCTACCCCCACCATCCCACTACCCTCATAGATTCTTCTACCCCCACCATCCCACTACCCTCATAGACTCTTCTACCCCCACCATCCCACTCCTCTCACAGACTCTCCTCTCACCCCCACCATCCCACTACCCTCATAGACTCTTCTACCCCCACCATCCCACTCCCTCACAGACTCTCCTCTCATCCCCACCATCCCACTACCCTCATAGACTCTTCTACCCCCACCATCCCACTCCCCTCACAGACTCTCCTCTCACCCCCACCATCCCACTACCCTCATAGACTCTTCTACCCCCACCATCCCACTACCCTCACAGACTCTCCTCTCACCCCCACCATCCCACTACCCTCATAGACTCTTCTACCCCCACCATCCCACTCTCATAGACTCTCCTCTCATCCCCACCATCCCACTACCCTCATAGACTCTTCTACCCCCCACCATCCCACTCCCTCACAGACTCTCCTCTCATCCCCACCATCCCACTACCCTCATAGACTCTTCTACCCCCACCATCCCACTCCCTCACAGACTCTCCTCTCATCCCCCACCATCCCACTACCCTCATAGACTCTTCTACCCCCCCACCATCCCACTCCCCTCACAGACTCTCCTTTCATCCCCCACCATACCACTACCCTCATAGACTCTTCTACCCCCACCATCCCACTCCCTCACAGACTCTCCTCTCATCCCCACCATCCCACTACCCTCATAGACTCTTCTACCCCCACCATCCCACTACCCTCATAGATTCTTCTACCCCCACCATCCCACTACCCTCATAGACTCTTCTACCCCCACCATCCCACTCCTCTCACAGACTCTCCTCTCACCCCCACCATCCCACTACCCTCATAGACTCTTCTACCCCCACCATCCCACTCCCCTCACAGACTCTCCTCTCATCCCCACCATCCCACTACCCTCACAGACTCTCCTCCCACCCCCACCATCCCACTACCCTCATAGACTCTTCTACCCCCACCATCCCACTCCCTCACAGACTCTCCTCTCATCCCCACCATCCCACTACCCTCATAGACTCTTCTACCCCCACCATCCCACTACCCTCATAGATTCTTCTACCCCCACCATCCCACTACCCTCATAGACTCTTCTACCCCCACCATCCCACTCCTCTCACAGACTCTCCTCTCACCCCCACCATCCCACTACCCTCATAGACTCTTCTACCCCCACCATCCCACTCCCTCACAGACTCTCCTCTCACCCCCACCATCCCACTACCCTCATAGACTCTTCTACCCCCACCATCCCACTCCCTCACAGACTCTCCTCTCACCCCCACCATCCCACTACCCTCATAGACTCTTCTACCCCCACCATCCCACTCCCTCACAGACTCTCCTCTCACCCCCACCATCCCACTACCCTCATAGACTCTTCTACCCCCACCATCCCACTACCCTCACAGACTCTCCTCTCACCCCCACCATCCCACTACCCTCATAGACTCTTCTACCCCCACCATCCCACTCCCTCATAGACTCTCCTCTCATCCCCCACCATCCCACTACCCTCATAGACTCTTCTACCCCCACCATCCCACTCCCTCACAGACTTCTCCTCTCATCCCCACCATCCCACTACCCTCATAGACTCTTCTACCCCCCCACCATCCCACTCCCCTCACAGACTCTCCTCTCATCCCCCACCATCCCACTACCCTCATAGACTCTTCTACCCCCACCATCCCACTCCCCTCACAGACTCTCCTTTCATCCCCCACCATCCACTACCCTCATAGACTCTTCTACCCCCACCATCCCACTCCCTCACAGACTCTCCTCTCATCCCCACCATCCCACTACCCTCACAGACTCTCTACCCCCACCATCCCACTACCCTCATAGACTCTTCTACCCCCACCATCCCACTCCCTCACAGACTCTCCTCTCATCCCCCACCATCCCACTACCCTCATAGACTCTTCTACCCCCACCATCCCACTACCCTCATAGATTCTTCTACCCCCACCATCCCACTACCCTCATAGACTCTTCTCCCCACCATCCCACTCCCCTCACAGACTCTCCTCTCATCCCTCCACCATCCCACTACCCTCATAGACTCTTCTACCCCCACCATCCCACTCCCCTCACAGACTCTCCTCTCATCCCCCACCATCCCACTACCCTCATAGACTCTTCTACCCCCACCATCCCACTACCCTCACAGACTCTCCTCCCACCCCCACCATCCCACTACCCTCATAGACTCTTCTACCCCCACCATCCCACTCCTCACAGACTCTCCGCTCATCCCCACCATCCCACTACCCTCATTGACTCTTCTACCCCCACCATCCCACTCCCCTCACAGACTCTCCTCTCATCCCCACCATCCCACTACCCTCATTGACTCTTCTACCCCCCCACCATCCCACTCCTCACAGACTCTCCTCCCACCCCCGCCATCCCACTACCCTCATAGACTCTTCTACCCCCACCATCCCACTCCCCTCATAGACTCTTCTACCCCCACCATCCCACTCCCCTCACAGACTCTCCTCCCACCCACTCCCCTCACAGACTCTCCTCCCACCCCCACCATCCCACTGCCCTCATAGACTCTTCTACCCCCACCATCCCACTACCCTCACAGACTCTCCTCTCATCCCCACCATCCCACTACCCTCATAGACTCTTCTCCCCACCATCCCACTACCCTCACAGACTCTCCTCCCATCCCCACCATCCCACTACCCTCACAGACTCTCCTCTCATCCCCCACCATCCCACTACCCTTGCACTACTGCACCTTAGCTACCAACTGTTCATACAGTACCAATATTTACAATACATACTTATTTGCACTGTCCATGCTCATTGCACTACCTTAAATCTACTGCTTACCTTAAGCTAACATACAATTGTGTACATCTACCTGTAAAATTCTGTTTATAGTTGGAGACATCTGTATATTACATTTACATTTATAGTACATATTCACCTGTAAATGCTGTTTATAGAAAGAGACACCTGTAATTATATTTATGGCACACACTCACCTGTTATAGTAATAACCATCTGTATATTTATATTCATTGTACATATTACCTGTAAATCCTGTACATCTCCATATCCTGCACGTATGCAACCATTGTATATATCCTGCACTTGCTGCTATTGCACTTCTGGTTAGACCTAAACTGCATTTCGTTGCCTTGTACCTGTACTTGTGTAATGACAATAAAGTTGAATCTAATCTAATCTAATAACGTATCTAATCTAAAGGCTTTTGAAGCAACGCTGTGTGTTGTGATACAATGTCTTGTCTAATGCATTAATTGAGGACAACTATATTATTATGCTGCAACTTTTATTAATATTAAATACAACCAAAAATACCCTCCTCTTATTGTACAAGTAGTGCACACACATGTCACTAAAATATTCAACATCATATTTGATTTAGGGCACTTGAAAACTGATTAATCATCCCACAAACTGATACATGCTTTTAAGTTTATATTTATATTGCTCCCTTATCCTGCCATATATCACTTACTGTGCTGAGATCTGGGGAAATACCTATGATAGTCATTTACTGCCTTTATATAGATTGCAAAAAAAAGCCTTCAGAGTTGTACATAATGTTGGTTATGGGGACCATACCAACACACTGTTCCTAAAATCACAAACTCTAAAACTTGAAGAAATAGTAAAATTAAAATCTATATTAATGATATATAAGGCCAGGAATAATAAATAATAAATTATCTAATAACATCCAAAAAATGTTTTCTACCAGAGAGGGGCGATATAACCTACGGGGAGAATTAAATTTGAAAGAACAGTGTGTTCGTACCACCCTAAAGAGCCAGTTTATCACGCGAAGGGGTGTGAAATTATGGATTGAACTGGACGACAATTTGAAAAGTGCAGCAAGCCAAATACAATTTAAAAAACAATATAAAATGAACATCTTTAAGAAAATTGACTTTGGGCACTTTCCATTGCCGATCCAAAATAGTTGAACGATGATGGTTGGTTGATTAATCGATTGATTATGTGTTGGTTGATTGATTAATTAGCAAACCATTAATTGATTATATGTTGATTGTTTATGATATTTATATAATTGATTGTATATGAACTATACCAAAAGAAAGATTAGTTCTGTGTGTACACTTAATAATTTGACAGCTGTAAAAAATAAAATGAGATGGGGTAGGCACACCCTTTGGGCTCTGTACAACAGTATGTATGTAATGTAAAATGTATTGAGATGCAAAAAAGCCCAAATAAACTAAACTAAACTAAACTAAAAAAAGAGTGTCAAGTGTATTTTTTTGTGGTAACATAGCTTTACAAGTTCTAACTACAGTCTTGTCCTCTTTCCAGTGCAAGGAGACAAACTCCCTTGCACAGTGTGTTATGTGAGTTAAAACACAACGTTCATCACAGAGGTAAAATACAAAAAGACGATTGCTGGCTTACATATCTAGAAAAAAATGTCTGGGAAGATACAATTTGTGGAATATACATCACAATAAGTAGCTCATATGAGAAGAATGTAATAAATAAAGAGAAGTGATGTTGGAACAGTGCGTTTGAAAGTGCTCCACAAAGACATCTTAAGCCTTTTCCATCTCTTTCCTTCAGTAGCCTCAGTAGCTACTGTCCTGCTTAGAGCTAACATTCCCTCTGGTGGATACTTCAAGCCCCCGTGACCTGCACCACTCTTAATGTGACACTGCTCTGACCTTTAGAGGTTTTCATATGCATCTGAACACTGGTCTTTAGCAGAGACCTGAGTGAGGATGAAGGCGGCTGATGGCTTGCTTACAGAGTAAACACAATATCAAACTGTGCGTGAGTCCATTGTTATATTAGAGACAGAATGTAGAACAGTCTATTTGGAGAGCGAGTTACCTCCCAGGCTGTGTACTCCTCAGATGTTTACTCTCACATAATCATTTTGTCCAAAAGATCAACAAAAGAAGTACAATTTGACCACATATACATGACAACAGCATCACGTAGTCCAACTTTCATCTGGGAAAATAGTGAAAGGGGGAAATAACACTCAATCTATCAATCTTACATCTAAGACTGTCCGACTGGTTGTATGGATTTGACAAATGTTATGTCAGCGTCGTTAAAGGCCACTTGAAAGAGCAGCAAAGGATGTGGGTTGGCCTCAGCCTCAGGCCACATCAGAGTACTCGGTCAAAAAGACTCTCCAGCCACTGGACTTCTGAGGTGGGACTGATTTTAAAAAAGGGGGTCCTGTTCATCTGGGAAAGTGCACATTCAGAGACAAAAGGTTAACAGGACTTTGCCAGATAGAACTGCTCACAGAACAGTCTGTTTCACAGAACCATCTGGGAAGGCTCCTGTTAAAAGCGTTTGCAAAAGAGAGGCGTCTTCTGTCAGAAACTTGTTATGTGATTGGATGAAGCACTGACTAGTATCCGCCTACCACAAGATTTATTTTAGCCAATCATAGCAACAATTCATTTGACATAACCAGAGTCCTGCTGATATGAAGAAACAACAAACCACTGTAACAGAAACAGTTTTTGCAAAGTGAATCTGAAAATTAAAGTAACGTTAACAAACACTGAATGAAACAAGTACGTCGGCCGATAAAAAGAGCACATATGTATTTGGGATAGGCCAAAGCCAGTAGGAATAGAGCACAAACATCTTTTCCTTCCAGAAAATTCTTTAGTGCCACATTTTTTAGCGTTAGCATCAAATCTAGCATCTTCCAGTGTAGCCCGTAGCCATGGTGATAACAAAGAGGAGGTGAGGACGCTTGTTAAATTTGTCAAATTAAAAACCCGCCTCTTCCTGTTTGTGCTGCCACATTATTGGACACAACAGGTCGGTGAGCCCAGTGTTTGACTCAAGCAGTTAGCTTGGCGCGAGTTTGGAAACTCCCAAATCTCGCGAGTATCCAGCTGCAGCGCAAGGTTAACAATAGGTCTCAAGGTTTGAAACTCAGGTTTAACTGCTACTGTTGCCAGAAAAAAAGTGTTGTTATCTCTGCAAACCATGGATGTGTAAAGTTTGTGCAACAACTTGCTGAACAATGAGTAGCAATTTACAAAGTAATAATAACAGTAACGGCCTACGGTTAGAATAGCTAAATGCATACCACATGTTGCTATGGTGATACATCATTGTTTATGTAAGGGAAGTGAAAAAATCCTTCCTAAAGTGCACTTAAGACCACTACAGTTGCAATAAATAAATAAAACACCAACCATATCTTACATTAAACAAAATATTTGTTGGATAAAAGATGTTTAACTTAAAATGATACCTTGTCTAAACATTGTACTGCATATAGTAAAAAACAGAAACTTAAGGTGTTGTGATTGTAGGGATGTTACAACTAAATAGTCAAAGTGCCATAAGCTGGAAAGGTTTCCCTAAGATGTATGATAACATATATAAAAATGTCTGAGTTCATTTGGCCACATTTGTTTGTATAATAGTTGAAGTGCATGGATTTATGACTAATAAATCTTTTGAGCCCCAAGTTGTGTGTTTGTTCCCCTAAGTACCTTCAGCTTAGCGCCCCCAGTTTTTCTATAATCAGCTCTGTGTCATTGTACTATAATTAGAAATTACATTACACCTTACTTTAGACATTAAAAAAGCAAAAATATTCAAACTTTGCAATCAATTGTTCTCTCCACTGGCCTGATCTACATGTATGGTTTTACTTTACAATAGTTTCTCTTAATTATAGCATCTTTATATTTTTGAGGGTCCAGAGTCCTGGTGTTGGCTGTGTGGCTTACCATGACTGCCACCTACTTCCTGTCTCTGTCTGACCAAGAACACCTAAAACAAAAAAATTATCAACAACTATTTAGCCACAACAATGGCAATTGTTACCAATTGTTACAAAAACAATGTGCATAATGCTGAAATCTAGACCAGAGGTGCCCAAACGTTTTTCCTTGAAGGGCCAAAACAATAACAAAATTCATTGGGCCACGAGCCAAATGCAAAAATCTTTTGCATATAATCAAAATAAATACTCTTTAATGGCTTTTGTCTGTGCCACTGCCTATGTCTCTCCATTTTGTTTTGACAAGATAGCGTTTAAATGGAAGCCTGTGAACTTAAACTGTTTAACACAGAACTTTCAAAAATCCATCCGAGAAAGACAGGTTGTGGACTTATAAAGTCTCAAACACAAACCTACCTGAGCTGTTTCTGGGGTAAATATACCCATTGTCTTCTCTTCAATGAAATGACTTTACCAATAAATATGCCCGACCATCATTGGAGAATGAATCAGGCCCTTGGCGGGCCAATTTTGGCCCCCGTGCCCCAGTTTGGGCACCCCTGATCTAGACCGACATAATGCTTTAGCCAGATCCAGGTTAAACTGTTATTTCTGTTTTGTTGATGGTGTCTTACTAAGATGTAAATTGTCAACTGTCCTGAACACATCTATTGCGCGGCCTGTCCATGTTCTTGAGAGTAGATCCCTGTATTTATTTATTTTTTTTGAGTTTTTTCTACCCTGGTGGAGGATGTAAGGACAGGGAATGTTGTCTGGTGCAGTCTGTTAAGCCCTTTGAGGCGGCTGTTGTTGTGGTATTGGGTTTTACAAAAATAAATATCTTGTCTTGTTTTGTCTAAATTCTTGTGGGTCATTTATAAAATCCCTCACTTTGATTCATTGCCTGTAGTTTGCTTACATATTTACCTGAAAGCTCATGAGATAAATGATAAACACCAGCATGTATTTTGTTAGATCAGTCACATTGTCACACATGGAGTGTCGGAGAACAAATTTACCGCTTAGTAAACCATGATGTTTAAAAGATCTAATGGTCTGTATTATTGTTACAGCAAAATACTTTCATCAGTTTAAACCTCTCGTCCATCACATCTTCAAGCCTCCTTATGGCACATTCTGTCGTCACAATGCACAGATTTCCCAAACAGCGCATCACATTCTCGATGGTGCGCTGCTCAAACAGTAACAGTGTGTGGATACACATTTCACAGAGCTTCAGATGCAGTCCCATTCTGCTTGAGGCCCATCATACTGTATTAAAGTTTAAAGCACATATATTTACAAGATTACCTCTTGTCACACTGAAACTACGACCCGGGTCCTGTTACACTCTGCATCTACAATTCAACTATGTTTTCAGGCATCGTCAGTGATGGTCAACTTGAGTGCCATTCAAAAGACCAAAAAGAACAATAAAGTTTTCAAAAGAGGCCAGTTGGGGTTCTGTGTTGCACAAAGAGGGTGGAGTAAGTTGTTAGTTTACATAGACGTCCAGTTATTTCCAGATTGTGCTAGGGTTGTAACAGGATGCACAATAATTTAATCTCTGTCAAATATTTTTCATTGGAAATTTTTGGTTTTATAACTGTACAATAATGGATTTAGTTGCCATTTTGTGCCATCCATCCCTGCAACCACCTAAGAGACAATGCATAAATCACTAGCTCTGACCTTTACAAATGTTAAGATTCACATCTGAGGACTGATGGAACTGAAAGTAGGATATGCAATAAAGCCTATTAACCTCTCAATGTACTCATAGTTTTGTGTTGAACCAACTTTGAGAGGAAGGAAATTCGCATGAACCTCAGACACCTTTGTTTCTACATTTCTCTCTGGCAGCTTTAAAAAGCTGCACAGGGTGAAAGTGAGTCAGGCCAGAAGCTGTCCCGGGTGAATAACTTAAGAATTGCCCAGAGAAACTCCATGTCTTCCTCACTTTTATTTCAGTGTGAGCTGGCCACTTTAAAGGCACACTGGAAGACTTAATGAGGTGCAGTGTCTTTGCAGCCCCATGTTTGACTCCCAGGACTGTCCTGGGCGTTGGACAGACTGAACAAATAGATAGCACAACAGTGTTATTTGCAACCTGCAGCTTCACAACCCAACCCAAGGAAGTGGGTTGCACAAGCTGTTGCTAAGTCATGGATTTAAACCATAAATACCATCATGGTTTGACACTTAACAGGCACTAACACAAAGTCAGTCTTTCAGTTTTAGTAAGTGACCACAGAGCTACAATGAGGAAAAAAGCAAATGAGGAGCAAATGACTTTAACAAATGTAGAAAATATGTAATAGCCACATGGTTCAAGTAAAAGCTAAAAGCCCGATGCTCAGTTAAATATTGAATTATTACATTAAAAGTGCAGTCTTGCACATTTGTTAGAGATGTAAAGATGTGAAATCAAGCACATACCATCTCTCAGCTACTCTTTCACTGGTTGCAATGCTTGTGACTTTGGTTAAAATGGATGGACAAAGTCTCATATGAAAACTCTATTTGAGATTATTTGGAATTCAATTTTTTTATGTTATAAAATAAATAAATATAAAACATATAAAAAGGTCAATTGATGTAATACCCAACCCCATTTTTTTAATCAGATTAGATATAAATTTGTTCTCTGCCTTTTGCAAAAAGCCACACAGATAAATCATAGTTGCAAAAAACTCATCGTTTCAAGGAAAGGAAACGCTTCTGACGCTGATCAATATCTGAAATTCAGCAGGAAACGTTCACAACACATCAGTGAAATCAAAAAGACACACCAAGAGAAAAAGTTGTAAATAAATTTGCAAAATAGTTAAAAGCTTATCTTTCAATTTCTTTCTCAATTTGATCTTTCTAAAGAAAAAAAAAAAAAAACCCGTAATTTCAGAATGACAGATATGCACACTAATCCATCACATCTTTTGTAAATGCTCATTTCTTTATCTGTCATAAGAGATGACGCCAGAGTCCAACCTGAATTGCTCCATTCTGCAAAATATTTATCTGATGCAAAGGGTGCATTAAGGGCTTGTGGTTAATGTGTTGCTCTACAACATTATGTGAAAACAAAGATTTTTCTGTTTCCCACAGACCTCCATTAAAGGCCCCTCTCCACTGTGAGCCATCTACTAAAGATGAGATGAAACATTATCCCATCCCAGTGACAGTGAACATGATAGGGCAAGAGGGCCACTCTGGGCAACACACAATTTTAAATTTGCCCATGCTGTCAAATGGGACTCATGTGATTCCAGATGTGAGCACTTGAACCCTGACCAATATGTCTTTACATGCAATGAAAACCCTCAAAGCACAATAACTTTGGGGATCATTTTAGGGTCAATTCCATCATGTTCTTTTTCTACCTCCTTTCTTTACTCATTGCATTGTTTCAAGCCGTTACTGGTAGATTTAAGCCAACACAAATGTAGCGAGAGCCGGGTCAGATGTGACGGTGAAAGAAATGTTACAAAACTACTACATATTGAGAAAAAAAAAAGACAGCAGCTTTAGAATTAAATGATTTAATAAATAAATTAAATAATTAAATGACCTTTTTAGATGGTGTTGGGAAAACATTTGAAAATGCATATGAAAACACTTCTCCATTGCCAGCTGTTAAGCATCACCAGATAAAGCAGCACACATGTGTTTTCTCCATCTTAAAGTCCGCTCTAATGACAAACACAGACTGTCTGAGTCTGAACATATACTCTCCATTGTTCTCCAGCTCATCCTTCTGGCTCTTAGTCTACTCCGGATCCAAATACCTGCCTTTTCTTTTCCTGTTTGCTGCCAAAATACCCAGAATACCAGTGTCCTTTTCCATCTGCAGGGACCTATGTGTTCAAGGTTTCCCTTTTAAAACTCAGCTCTGGGGTATTGTATAGGGCAGCAGTAATTTTGGTTCCAGCGAATGTCATTAAATGCAGCACATAGTTCGCTTTTGCAAAAGTGAGAAGGCATTTTGAAGGGAAAGTAAAAGTTGAAGTAAGGATTGAATTGCTCTATAAAAAAAAACGTATTGCTTTGTAAAGTGGGGAACTTAAATTTAAATTGAGTCACGGTCCAAAGTCCAGGTAGGCCAAAGGTCCTCTGATTTAGACCTAAGTGCATATGGGCAGACTAATGTAAAAACAATTTGTAAAGTATATTTTGGTCTTTTCATAGAACTGCAAAGTTTTTTTTGTGAGAAGAATAAAACCTGATCCACCAGAGGCGCCTTTTGAAAGGAATACTGTCTTTTTGATGCAGTGACACCACTAGAAGCAAGTGCTACAAGATGTGGAGCAACATGCAGTAGGGCTCTGACCCAAGCTGAACTGGGGACGTGGCGGTCCGTTACTGGCACAACCCAACCCCACACCCTCTTCAGCTAGCTCTGGCAATGGAAAATATGCTCTTGGTGGCAAAATAGACAGTAGACACTTGAGTCTTTAAATCTGCTCTAACAAATGTCATTTTGACCTAAGTTTAAGTTTTATGACAATAAAGAGTATACTTTTATATCTGACACCTGTTCATGACCAATCAGAGTAAGATTACAAAAAGTGAGAACTCTACTGCTCACACTGTCATGCTCACACTGTCACTAACCTCTGCTGTGAAATGGTGTGGAGATAATTTCAAAGGTGTTGATGTTTTAAATGTATGTATCACATTATCAGAGGGGTTCAGATGAGGTCAGCGTGGGCCAATCTCTTTATCAGGACATCACATGAAACATTAATGTGGTGTACACAGTAAAGCTAGATTTAAGTTGAGACAAAAGGCATGTTTTAGAGAACAAAATCATTTGGTCAAAGGAAGCACATGAGATACTGGCTGCTAATGAGGCTGGAGTAAACTATTTTTTAAACCAACATAGAATCATATTTAGCAAATACTGGAGTATTCCATTAAGGTGGAGGGAAAGATGATTGTTTGGGTTGAATATACTCTATTTGCAAACAGAAAAGACCCCCAGTTACTGTTTCTGGACAATTCTCCATGCAATTCCCTTCACAACCACATGAGGCCACTTTGACCCTCCTCCACTAGTTCTTTTTCTTTTGCTCCCAAGGTTAGACTGTTTCATTTACCTGCTTAATATATCTTCCTAAAATACTCTTTTCAGACCAAGGTAGTTCTCACATCTGGCTCTCTCATTACCTACCCCGCTGCTCTAGGGGGTTAAGGGAATGTTGAAATATCAGCTTACGGTTTCTATTAATTGCGAGTGACCTGGCTGCTGCTTTCCAAAATTGGGCGACCGCAGTGCACTTCTGTGAAAACATAGAGATTGTGTTCTAAGTTTTGTTTTTGTTTCCGTACTGTTTGACAAAAGTCTTTCTTACATTGACATGATTAGAATAGACTTTGACCTTGTGTATGATAACCTGGTTTTTGAACTGCAGAAAGTTAAAAATGGATTGGGCGTTACATGGTTATACTCAATACAATATGTTAATGCAATGGCAAACTTACATAAAAGTGTATTTAACTACAGTCCTCAACTCAATGAAAATGGTAAAAAAGCTGAAATTTCACATCCTCATATTTTAAGGGTTTGAACCTGATACATCTAAATATGAATCCCATGTCTAAAGTGGACAGACACCATGTGTTTTTTGGATTGAAGTGGTCAGAGCTGAACACAAAAACACCCATCCTCAGACCTCGGTCAAATAAATCTCAACCGTATATCGTTTCATTCAACTTTTTTAGGCATTACTTTTACTTATTTACTGTCTAATGCTTGTGCTTTAAAGGGTCAATATTACTTTTTGGATGCTTGGATTTAACCGCAGTGACTCGACATGGGGCTGTGTATGATCAAAAGTGCAGACACAAGGCATGTGATCAGGTCAATTGAAGTTAAGAGAAGAACAAAAAGAAAAAGAAACAAAAAACAAACAGAGTGGACGTTGAGATGTAGAGCTTGTCTTTTGTTGATATAAAAGGTCAGTTGGGTGGAGGGAAAAATCATATCATAGTCATAGTCTTTATCAGAAGTGTTCATCTCAAAGACATTTCCAGTTAGTAAATACTGAACTGTGATGCCACAGAGACAAGGATAAGCTGACTTTATGTAGAGTCATAATGTGTCTATTTCACACATTGAGCATTAACTATGGTGGAGTTTCTGTCATCTGTAGGCAGTGTGGGAAAAGAGCTGAGAGTCATAAGCATAGAAAAAATGAATATTAGTTTGGAGTTATATTGAGTTCATGGAGGCTCTGGTTAGGTTTATTAAAATAAACGTGAGGTCTGATTATGGTCTTTTTGTGTGTAGTGTTAGCCTACACTGTAAAAAAAAATACGATTTTACACATTACAAAACTGCCCAAACTGAGCACTGCTTTGGAACAGCTATGTTATCTTTTATTATTTGAAAACCCAATCTTGGCTGAAGGTTTAGGACATTTATGAGCTAACAGAACATGTTCATACATGACATGATGCCCCTGCTGGGTTGCCACAAGGGTTCAGAAGCTCTATAAGGGAAGGAAATGTGGTGCACCTTTAACCCTTTGACTTGCATTGTAACCTCACAGTTGACTTTTTTTTTGCTGCCATTTTGCTGAAGTAAAAAAAAAAACGGAAGTCACTCAATGCTGCACATCTACTGAGAAACACAAGCATTAAGTGTGAAAGTTGAGGTTAACAAAAACTCTTTTTAGATGTCATTTCCATCCACTCTAACAATGATGATTAAGTTGAATGGCATACATCAGGCAATAAAATGTTAATATATAATATCTCAGATAACAGTTCAAGATGTCAGTGTAAACAGCTCAGATTTGATGCATGCACACTATGAACATCTGTGGAGAGAAATATTATTGGTGTATTTGTTGCATTTGCTGCAGTAATTTAATAGTTGTACAGTAATACATTTTGTTGCAGAAATGCAAGAAACCCATTTATGCCCAGGTTAATCCTAACAGTTACACATAAGGCCCATTATATGAATGAATGAATGTATTTCTTTGTGTGGCAGTTAAGGGTTAAAAAACATGTTGTAAATTATATAAAAAACAGACATCTTTGTATAAAAATGTGTGCAACAATTCATACACATTACCATTTCTAACTTCTCCAAATATATTTCCAGTTTGACATCATTTTCCAGTTCAGGTGATTTTTTTCATTGTCTGTCAGTGCCAAAGTGAACAGCACAAATCAAGCTTTAATTGTGCATAAACAATCAAAAGCCAGATTTGGATGGAAAAGGTTTTTTTATTGAAATCACAGGTGCATTTCTTAGAGATTCCTCTTCTTTCCCTTGCACCAAACAAGCCCTGATGAGGCCCACTTCAAAATCAGACTCATTATTAGGATTGTAACAAACATAAAATAATTTTCATTACTCCTCTTGACTCCAGCTACCCCTCCCCTCAACTATCCCTTGTTCTCCTCTTATAGTTGCTTTTTATCCAGTGACTTTAACATAAAAAGCTGATTGTGAAATATTCAAAACAATAGAAGTACGTTTGGGAGTGCACAGTCCGAGGGGCATACTTGAGTCTAGACAGAGGAAGTGATCTAACAGACACATCTGAGCTCTGTGGTCAGTCTGCTGCATACCTCTGGCCAGAACAACACACAAACGTTTATTATAGCCACCACTGGTCTCAGGGAAAGGATTTAAAAAAAAATTTATAAAACTAATGCGCACTTAATAAGTCTACAGAACAGACATTATTGAATTTGTTTGATGGATGTCCTGCAGAGATTTGTCTTGCTTCAAAGCCGCTCTGCCTCTACATATAAATAGTCCTGCAAACAGGTTTCTTTCATTTCCAGCAGCTCACAGGCCACATTTCATTTCCATGAAACACACTTTTATGTAAATCCTACTTTTATTCAGTATCTTATGAAGTGATAACATCGGAATTATGTTATCTTTGGAGCTGTGAGGTCTACTTAGAGGCTCCTTAGAGCATCGCATGTTTTGATTCATGTTCCAGAAAGAACAAGCGACCTGTGACCATGTTCAGTGAAGCGAACCAAACGTATGGCCAATAAGAGTTGTGTTTATTATGCATATGGTGCACAATAGATACTTATCATTGATTGACAAGTTGTTGAAGATGACCATTCTTGTGTTGTTGTTTATTAAAGAGTGCATTCATTACTTACAAAACCATCTTCTTTTGTAATATCCTGTGTGGAGAAGTCAGGTTTGCCAAATCCAAAATCATCATATTCTAGGGCATTTATTAAAGAAGGTTGTGTAAGGTGTGTGTTCTAACTCTCCAGCACTTGGCACAGAACTCTTAGCAGCTCTCAGGATGGTGTAAATGTGTTGGCTTGGTAGTTCTCCAATTAATGCGGTCAAACCACAATATGTATTTGTATTTGATTTCTGTATGATATGGTTTCTTAATTTTCATTAAATAATTTTCATCATTATGATGCAATATGCATGATGTGTTGGTAAAAAAAACAAAATAGAGATATACCGCTTATAAAATAAAATCACATAGAAATCTACAATTGAGGGTGCTAAATTGTGAGTGTGGTTTTGAATAAAAGTGCGTGTTGTCACCAGGAGAAGAAAGAGTGAATGTTTGAGCAAGGCAGGTCTTTTAAGCAGGGACCCTCTGCCTGTGTTATTGTGTTTCAGGTTCCAGGTGGAACAGGAGGGGTGCATATTGGCCTAAAACTTTAACTTATCATAAACCATTAGCTTTATCAATTCACTGTATTACCTTTATGCTAATTTGAACCACTTGGCTCTACAATGTGTGCCACTGGTTCATTGTGTTGCATATTCATAAAGTGAAAATGCCTAATATAGACTAGCACTTCCTCCTTTGTGTAAACACTCAGGAAAACCACTCAAGCAGGTGGCAGCAGTCAGAGATAGTTCAGCTCCACCATGTGTATCTTCTACAACCTGCTCATCCTTGCACTAGGATTCAGTCAAGGTAAGACTAAACCCATCAGTATTGGTAAGAATGTTTTGTCATAGTGTTAGTGATAGCTTTGTGTTATTTATATTAAGTGGTATTTGCAGACAATGCTTGAGTGTTACTGTACTGGCAAAGGTAAAGTTGCATACATACAGTTTTCTGTACCATGAAGCTAATACTGGTCACTGCACTGTGTCCTGGCAGTGTTGACAGAGAAGATATATGGAGGCAAAGAAGCTGAGCCTCACAGCAGACCGTACATGGCTCTGGTGGAGTTGATGTTGGGCGACAAAGTGATACAACACTGTAGTGGTTTTCTTGTGAGCAAAGACTTTGTGATGACTGCCGCCCACTGCAATGCCAGGTGAGTTAAAAATCTATGCCTCCAAACAACATAAGCATTAGATAAAACCCCAGTGTGGACACATGTTGTTTTGTCATTCCAGTTCCTACAAAATCTATCTTGGACTTCATGATTACTACAAACAAGATCATGTGCAGATTATATCGGTGAAAAACACATTTATAGATAAAGATTACGACACGACTAGTTACAGAAATGACATGATGTTGCTTCAGGTATTGTTTTCAGATGTACTTTGGAGAGTGTGTATCAAATGCTGACCTGCACTTTTGGTTTATGTGGTTCATGTTTTTCTTATCTCTCTGTCAAGTTAAGCTCCAAGGCAAAATTCAGCTGCAAAGTGAGACCGATCGTTCTCGCAAGGCAAAAGGCCAAAACTCCAAAATTCTGTAGTGTCTCCGGCTGGGGACGCTTCTCAAAAGATTTGAATAAGATGTCTAATGTTCTCAGGGAAGCCAATGTAACACTTAACTTCAAGCAAAACGACTACTGTGAAAACGACTACTTCTACTGTTCTGAGGGAAAGAGCGGACCTGGAGAAGTATGCACGCTTATGTAGCACAGACTAAAGACATGTTGTTATTAATGATGAATGAAACAATGCATGTTGTGTGTGTTTGTAGGGAGACTCTGGGGCTCCATTGGTCTGTGAAAACGGAAAGGTTTATGGCGTGATGTCCAAAGGAACTAACCCCAACAACGATGGTGTGAGATTATATAGTTACGCTAAAATTTCTGCTCTAAAACTTCAAAACATGAGAAATGGAAAAATATAACATTCTGTTCATTACATAAAATGTTTAGACAATGGCACATGGATTCAAACTTGTTTTGTAAACTGAAGTATCAGAGCTCAGTTTATTCTTTAATAATCAATAAAGTGTGTTGCACCATCTTGAGTGGTCTTCTTTAAAAGTGATATTTGTAAAGTAATGTACCAAAAGGCAAGACATCCACCTTGTGGCTGGAGTGAGTCACTGCAGCACTCAAGGTTTAATTGCTTCAAAATAAACCCTTCGTAATAAAACCAGTAATATTTACTTTTGAATAATACATCATCCAACTTATACTGGCCCCAGTTCTACAGTTTCAGTGTTGAATTTAAAAGTAGATTGTGCAAGTGCAACCTTGATGAACAGTTTATAAAACAGATTGTGTACTTTTTTTCTAAAACCTGTCCAAATACATCAAATAACTTGATATAAATGTATGATATCTGATCATGTGACTTTCTGTTGCACAAATATGTGGTTGTAAAGTTGGTTTAATGTGCATTCTTTGGCTCTATGTTTCTGAGTTAGTGCAGAACATTTTCTAACGCTTGAAAAATATTTAAACCAATGATGAATCAAATCAATGTTTATTTTCATTTGAGAGTAAAATCATTTAAAATTATTCTTTATGAAAATGCTGTGAATGAGTTTGTTTGTAAACTATAGTGACTCGAGTCCAAATGGTGTAAAACATGCCTTTGTTAGTTTTGCTCTTTCACTTGGAAACAAATGACTGTATCTGAACAAAGTCACTGGAACAAAGTCAAATAATGTTGCATAAAGCATTTTATTTAACAATCTTCAGAATGGCTGTTACATTATTTATTATTATAATATAAGTTAAAAAAATTACCTGTGACTATAAAATCATAAAATGATTTAATATAAACTTTACTTTATTTGTCTAAAAGTAATCTGTGACTGAATCAACATGACAGGACTGGCTGAGTTTATCACTATCATCTGACCACGTCAAGACGGTGGACATCTTAAAACTGAAATCCTCTCAGTACACGTCTGTCATTTCTCACTGCTAACTCATCTGTCATCTCACCATGCACCCCAGCTGCAAACTGCTCATACTTACACTTGCTCTCATTGGACAAGGTAAGATTTCATTAATAGTACATAATTATGCTTGTTTTTAGGAGGCTGCATTTCCCTGTGAGACCATGTGGACCACATGTAATATTTTTATTAAGTAGTTGTATAAAATAAAGAGTGTAATTCTTACATGAGATGCAGTCCACACAGGGAGAATATTTGGAGGCAAAGAGGCTAAGCCCCACAGCAGACCGTACATGGCTCTGGTGGAAGGATGGAGGAAGACAGATCAAAAAACAAAGTACTGTGGTGGCTTCCTTGTGAGTGAGAACTTTGTGATGACTGCTGCCCACTGCCAAGCCAGGTTAGCCCTGATCCTGTTCATCATTTGAAACTTGAAAACAATACTTTTCAATATAGTTACATCAATTATGAATCTTTGTCATTTCAGTTCCTACAGAGTTCTTCTCGGTGTTCATGATTTTCATAACTCTGTTAATAAACAGAATATTTCTGTGGAAAAGTCATTTGTAAGAGAAGATTATGATCCTGATGATTACAGTAATGATTTACTGTTACTGAAGGTAAAGTCATGAGAGTTTTGTTCTTTGCAGATATTCCTTTAGAATGTTTTAATAAATATATAAAATAATACAGTAATACAGAGGCATATTCTATCATCACAACATTGTTCTTATTTTTATGGAACTTCAGTTAAGCTCTAAGGCAGTGATCACCAGCAACGTGAGTCCGATCGCTCTCGAAGGAAAAGAGGACGCTGATCCAAAGTTGTGCAGTGTCTCTGGCTGGGGACGCTCTGAAAACACTGGATTACATATGAACGATGTGCTCCTGGAAGTGAATGTTGAGCTGACTAATGAGGAACCATGCAACAATGAGTACTTCTTTTGTTGCAAGGGACAGAAGGGATCTGGTCTGGTATGTGTTGTAAATAAAAATACATAGATAAGACATACACATGAAGAACATGTGCCTTGTTACATAAAGTGTGTGTGTTTGCAGGGAGACTCTGGTGGCCCACTGGTCTGTGAAAATGGAAAGGCTTATGGTGTGGTCTCAAACTCAGACTTGTATGAAGACCCAATTGATGACATGCATAAATTTGCTAAGATTTTGCCGCATAAAGACTGGATTGATGACATTATGAAAAAAGAATAAGAAAGAAAGAAGAATGAATAACATAACAACTTGCTTATAAAAAATGTATTTTTATATGTTTGGCTCTGTTCATTAACTTTAGACATTACTTTATTAAAAGTCGACACTGCCACCTAGTGGATGGACCATGTTTCTGCAGCGTGGTGTCCAAAGGCACAGAGCCTAACAAAGCTAAGACTTCTGCTCTAAAACTTCAAAAACATGAGAAAAAAAAAACTGTAGCACTCTGTTCATTACATAATGCTCTAAAAGGTTTTGTAAACTGAAGTATCAGAGCTCAGTTCATTCTTTAATAATTAATAAAGTGTTTTGCACCTAGGGCTGTGACGGTGTCATTATTTTATTATGTTTTATTATTTTTACCACCGCGTTGTCAAAGGACCATCAACCGGTCGTGGCACAGTGGTGGGGGCGTGGGGTTAATGCAATGATAACATTTATATATATATATATATATATATATATATACAATCTTTAAAATACTAAATCAGTTGAATTTACAATTGGACATAAATGCATCAGCAAATTCACACAAACAGAACATATCTCTTTTTTTTCTCTAATGAATACTCACATTTTTTGGATCTTTTTCTTTGAAAGGTGTCAAATGTTTTTGGTCTATTTGTGTTACTTGTGTTCAGTGTTTAAGTTAGCCTACATACAAAGAGGGCTGTCATATTTACCAGACTGCGCACTGACACAGTTTATTAGCTTTAATCATCTCAATAGATTCCGGTAAAGCGGCTGGTTCTGTGGAGAATGGAGGACCTGAATAATCGACAATAAACTGAAAATGGATGATGAATTTATTTAGGCTACTGCACAAAGAGACAGCAGCGTGGCCACAGTTCAACTTCGTGTCACAAACGTCTGTGCTGCTGAGAGCTCACGTGCACCTGCTGAGAAGCTCCTCTGTCTGGAGGAGTATTATCCAGTTTTAATGTGACTTTTTTGTGCCTCGTATTTGAAAGTGTCTTGAATTGATTTTCCGAGTCCGCCGCGAGTCCTAAACTCTCCAGCGGACTCTTATAACTCTTCCTTCGTAGTGCGTATATGGCGCACGGCCGGGCGAACACTTCCTCGTCCTCCAGGGCGCGCCACGTTTATGAACTAAGGTAGCCTACATTTACAGGCTGTAAAGGCTGTAGGTGTAGGTCTGATATTTATTTTATACTAGTAAAGGTATGTCCGCGTGTATGCTTCTAAAATAGGCTATGTTTGACAAGGAGGAGGAGGAGGAAAAGCCAAGCAAGCCAAACGTTCAGGACATGTTCAAGTTCGCTCCGGAAAACTCAGAGCTATAGGCATGCAATTTTTTTGCCACCTAACTATTAAATGTGTTTGGTAAAAAGCCTAAATTGCTCCACGTTGTGATAGATTTGTTTAGTGACGGAGGCCTTAGATAAATTAGGCCTATCATGGTAATATTTTGTTGGTGAGATTTGGGCCATTTAAGCCGGTGAGCTTTTATTTTACCTGCCAATTAAGCTACGACTCAAATACAATCAGTACAGCTAACAGGATCTCTGATTGTGTCTGAGATATTTAAAAAAATATTTAAAGTCTTATGATCTAAATAAAACAGAATAACAAAATAACAGGCTATTAATACTCACTGCTTGTTCAATTGTTATGATTATCACAATTATATAAAACTTTGTATTTTATTTTTGTCTTAGAGTCACTGTAAGTGCCGGTCACTGCTGGTTGTCATGGCGACCGTCGCAGCCCAAGTTGAACCATCTTGAGTGTTCTTCTTTAAAAGTGATGTATGTAAAGTAAAATGTACCAAAAGCCAAGACATCCTCCTTGTGGCTGGAGTGAGTCACTGCAGCACTCAAGGTTTATTTACTGCAAAATAAATTCTTAAAATTTATTTTGAAAAAAATTCTCAAAGTAAAACTAATAATATTTACCTTGTGTTGTGAATAATACATCATCCAACTTATACTGGCCCCACTTCTACAGTTTCAGTGTTGGATATAAAAGTAGATTGTGCAAGTGCTAATTAACTATTAGGAAAACCTTGATGAAAAGTTAATTATACAGTGTGTGTGCTTTTTTATTAAACATGTGCAAATATATCAAATAAACATCTTGATACAAATGTATGATATCTGATCATGTGACTTTCTGCTGCACAAATATGTGGTTGGAAAGTTGGTTTAATGTGCATTCTTTGGGTCTAGCTTTCTGATCTCCCACATGATTAGTGCAGAACATTTTCTAACGCTTGAATAATATTTAAACTAATGATGGATTAAATCAATGTTTATTTTCATTTGAGAGTAAAATCATTTAAAATTATTCTTTATGAAAATGCTGTGAATGAGTTTGTTTGTAAACTATAGTGACTCGAGTCCAAATGGTGTAAAACATGACTTTGTTAGTTTTGCTCTTTCACTTGGAGACAAATGACTGTATCTGAACAAAGTCACTGGAACAAAGTCAAATAATGTTGCATAAAGTATTTTATTTCACAAACTTCAGAATGGCTGTTACATTATTTAATATTATAATATAAGTTTAAAAAATAACTTGTGACTATAAAATTATAAAATGATTTAATATAAACTTTACTGCATTTGTCTAAAAGTAATCTGTGACTGAATCAGTATGATAGCACTGGCTGAGTTTATCACTATCATCTGACGTCAAGACGGTGGACATCTTAAAACTGAAATCCTCTCAGTACACGTCTGTCATTTCTCACTGCTAACTCATCTGTCATCTCACCATGCACCCCAGCTGCAAACTGCTCATACTTACACTTGCTCTCATTGGACAAGGTAAGATTTCATTAATAGTACATAATTATGCTTGTTTTTAGGAGGCTGCATTTCCCTGTGAGACCATGTGGACCATAGGTAACATGTAATATTTTTATTATGTAGTTGTATAAAATAAAGAGTGTAATTCTTATATAAGATGCAGTTCACACAGGGAGGATATTTGGAGGCAAAGAGGCTAAGCCCACAGCAGACCGTAAGATGACAGATCAAAAAATAAAGTACTGTGGTGGCTTCCTTGTGAGTGAGGACTTTGTAATGACTGCTGCCCACTGCGACGCCAGGTTAGCCCTGATCCTGTTCATCATTTGAAACTTGAAAACAATACTTTTCAATATAGTTGCATCAATCATGAATCTTTTGTCATTTCAGTTCCTACAGAGTTCTTCTCGGTGTTCATAAGTTTCATGAGTCTGTTAATAAACAGAATATTTCTGTGGAAAAGTCATTTATGAGAGAAGATTTTAATCCTCTAAATTACAGAAATGATTTACTGTTACTGAAGGTAAAGTCATGAGAGTTTTGTTCTTTGCAGATATTTCTTTAGAATGTTTTAATAAATATATAAAATAAGTAATACAGAGGCATATTCTATCATCACAACATTGTTCTTATTTTTTTGGAACTTCAGTTAAGCTCTAAGGCAATGATCACCAGCAACGTGAGTCCGATCGCTCTCGCAGGAAAAGAGGACGCTGATCCAAAGTTGTGCAGCGTCTCTGGCTGGGGACGCTCTGAAAGCACTGGAACACATATGAACAACGTGCTCCTGGAATTGAATGTTGAGCTGACTAATGAGGAACCATGCAACAATGACCACTTCTTTTGTTGCAAGGGACAGAAGGGATCTGGTCAGGTATGTGTTGTAAATAAAAATACATAGACAGGACATACACAATAAGAACATGTGCCTTGTTACATAAAGTGTGTGTGTTTGCAGGGAGACTCTGGTGGCCCACTGGTCTGTGAAAATGGAAAGGCTTACGGTGTGGTGTCCAACTCAGTCTTGCATAATAACCCAATTAAAAATATCCATAACTTTGCTAAGATTTTGCCGCATGAAGTCTGGATTGATGACATCATGAAAAATGAATGAGGAATAAAGAAGAATGAAAAACATAACTATTTGCTTATAATCCAAAATGCTTTAAAATGTATTTTTATATGTTATGCTTTGCATCTGTTCATTAACTTTAGACATTACTTTATTAAAAGTCGACACTGCCACCTAGTGGATGGACCATGTTTCTGCAACGTGGTGTCCAAAGGCACAGAGCCTAACAAAGCTAAGACTTTTGCTCTAAAACTTCAAAAACATGAGAAATGAAAAACTGTAGCTCTCTGTTCATTACATAATGCTCTAAAAGGTTTTGTAAACTGAAGTATCAGAGCTCAGTTTATTCTTTAATAATTAATAAAGTGTTTTGCACCTATGGCTGTGACGGTGGCATTATTTTATTATGTTTTATTATTTTTACCACCGCGTTGTCAAAGGACCATCAACCGGTCGTGGCACAGTGGTGGGGGCGTGGGGTCAATGCAATATTAACATTAACACACATATATATATATATATATATATATATATATATATATATATATATATATATATATATATATACACACACACAATCTTTAAAATACTAAATCAGTTGAATTTACAATTGGACATAAATGCATCAGTAAATTCACACAAACAGAACATATCTCTTTTTTTTTCTTTAAAAGGTGTCAAAGGTTTTTTTGGTCTATTTGTGTTACTTGTGTTCAGTGTTTAAGTTAGCCTACATACAAAGAGGGCTGTCATATTTACCAGACTGCGCATTGACGCAGTTTATAGCTTTAATCATCTCAGTAGATTCCGGTAAAGCGTCTGGTTCTGTGGAGAATGGAGGACCTGAATAATCGACAATAAACTGAAAATGGATGATGAATTTATTTAGGCTACTGCACAAAGAGACAAACGTCTGTGCTGCTGAGAGCTCACGTGCACCTGCTGAGAAGCTCCTCAGTCTGGAGGAGAATTATCCAGTTTTAATTTGACTTTTTTGTGCCTCGTATTTGAAAGTGTCTTGAATTGATTTTCTGAGTCCGCCGCGAGTCCTAAACTCTCCAGCGGACTCTTATAACTCTTCCTTCGTAGTGCGTATATGGCGCACGGCCGGGCGAACACTTCCTCGTCCTCCAGCGCGCGCCACGTTTCTGAACTAAGGTAGCCTACATTTACAGGCTGTAAAGGCTGTAGGTGTAGGTCTGATATTTCTTTTATACTAGTATATGTCCGCGTGTATGCTTATAAATAAGGCTATGTTTGACAAGGAGGAGGAGGAAAAGCCAAGCAAGACAAACGTTCACGACATGTTCAAGTTCGCTCCGGAAAACTCAGAGCTGTAGGCTTGCATCTTTTTTGCCACCTAACTATAAAATGTGTTTGGTAAAAAGGGTAAATTGCTCCACGTTGTGATAGATTTGTTTAGTGACGGCGGCCTTAGATAAATTAGGCCTATCATGGTAATATTTTGTTGGTGAGATTTGGGCCATTTAAGCCGGGGAGCTTTTATTTTACCTGCCAATTAAGCTACGACTCAAATACAATCAGTACAGCTAACAGGATCTCTGATTGTGTCTGAGGTAGCTATTTTAAAAATTATTTAAAGTCTTATGATCTAAATAAAACAGAATAACAAAATAGCAGACTATTAATACTCACTGCTTTTTCAATTGTTATGATTATCACAGTCCTTGATGTTTTTGTCTCCATAAAGGGCACAGCCCGAAGGAGCGACGTGGGGCCGACCTCCCGTGGGCCCACCACCTGCGGGAGGAACCGTAAGGGGCCGGTGCAAAGTGGATTGGGTGGCAGTCGAAGGCGGAGGCCTCGACGACCCAATCCCCGGACACGGAATCTGGCGCTAGGGACATGGAATGTCACCTCGCTGGCGGGGAAGAAGCCTGAGCTTGTGCGGGAGGTTGAGAGATACCAACTAGAGATAGTCGGGCTCACCTCCACGCACAGCTTGGGCTCTGGAACCCAAATCCTCGAGAGAGGCTGGACTCTCCACTACTCTGGAGTTGCCTGCGGCGAGAGGCGGCGGGCTGGTGTGGGCTTGCTCATAGCCCCCCAGCTTAGCCGCCATGTGTTGGAGTTCACCCCGGTGAATGAGAGGGTCGCTTCCCTGCGCCTTCGGGTCGGGGATAGGTCTCTCACTGTTGTTTGTGTTTACGGGCCAAATAGCAGTGCAGAGTACCCGTTCTTCTTGGAGTCTCTGGGAGGGGTGCTGGAAAGTGCTCGGACCGGGGACTCCGTGCTCTACTGGGGACTTCAACGCTCACGTGGGCAGCGACAGTGACACCTGGAGGGGCGTGATTGGGAGGAACCGAGTGGTGTTCTGTTATTGGACTTCTGTGCTAGCAACAGTTTGTCCATAACGAACACCATGTTCAAGCATAAGGGTGTCCATCAGTGCACGTGGCACCAGGACACCCTAGGTCGGAGATCGATGATCGACTTTATAGTTGTTTCATCTGACCTCGGCCGTATGTCTTGGACACTCGGGTGAAGAGAGCGGAGCTGTCAACTGATCACCACCTGGTGGTGAGTTGGATCCGATGGCGGGGGAGAAAGCTGAACAGACTCGGCAGGCCCAAACGTACTGTGAGGGTCTGTTGGGAACGTTGGCAGAGCCCCTGTCAGAAAGACCTTTAACTCCCACCTCCGACAGAGCTTCGACCA
The DNA here is from genome assembly GCA_024416835.2 of Perccottus glenii. Lineage (NCBI taxonomy): Eukaryota > Metazoa > Chordata > Actinopteri > Gobiiformes > Odontobutidae > Perccottus > Perccottus glenii. The sequence goes on from CM044559.2 coordinate 13,572,443, forward strand.
GATCCCGAGGAGGTTGGAGACATTGAGTCCGAGTGGACCATGTTCTCCACCTCCATTGTCGATGCGCCACTGAAGCTGTGGCCGTAAAGTCTCCGGTGCCTGTCGTGGCGGCAACCCCAAACCCGGTGGTGGACACCGGAAGTAAGGGATGCCGTCAAGCTGAAGAAGGAGACCTACCTAGCCTGGTTGGCCCGTGGGACTCCTGAGGCAGCTGATAGGTACCGGCAGGCCAAGCGGACTGCAGCCCGGTGGTCGTGGAGGCTAAAACTCGGGTCTGGGAGGAGTTCGGTGAGGCCATGGAGAAAGACTATCGGTCGGCCTCAAGAAATTCTGGCAAACCGTCCGCGCCTCAGGAGGGGGAAGCAGTGCCCTGCCAACACTGTTTACAGTGGAGGTGGGAACCTGCTGACTTCAACTGGGGATATTGTTGGACGGTGGAAGGAATACTCGAGGATCTCCTCAACCCCACCGACACGCCTTCCACTGAGGAAGCAGAGGCCGAGGACACGGAGGTGGACTCGCCCATCACCCGGGCCAAGTCACTGAGGTAGTTGGGAAGCTCCTCAGTGGCAGGGCACCGGGGTGGATGAGATACGCCTGAGTACCTCAAGTCTCTGGATGTTGTAGGGCTGTCTTGGTTGACACGGCTCTGCAACATCGCTGGCGGTCGGGGACAGTACCTCTGGACTGGCAGACCGGGCTGGTGGTCCCTCTTTTCAAGAAGGGGGACCGGAGGGTGTGTTCCAACTACAGAGGATCACACTCCTCAGCCTCCCGGGAAAGTCTATGCCAGGGTACGGGAGAGGAGAATGCGACCAATAGTTGAACCTCGGATTCAGGAGGAACAATGCGGTTTCGTCCTGGTCGTGGAACACTGGACCAGCTCTATACCCTCTCCAGGGTGCTGGAGGGTTTATGGGAGTTTGCCCAACCAGTCCACATGTGTTTTGTGGATCAGGAGAAGGCATTCGACTGTGTCCTCGTGGCGCCCTGTGGGGGTGCTCTGGGAGTATGGGGTCCGGGGCCCTTTGCTAAGGGGCTGTCCGGTCCCTGTACGACCGAGCAGGAGCTTGGTTCGCATTGCCGGCAGTAAGTCAGACCTGTTCCCAGTGCATGTTGGACTCCGGCAGGGCTGCCCTTTGTCACCGGTCCTGTTCATTATCTTTATGGACAGGATTTCTAGGCGCAGCCAGGGGCCGGAGGGAGTCTGGTTTGGTGACCACAGGATCTCGTCTCTGCTTTTTGCAGATGATGTTGTCCTGTTGGCTCCATCAAGCCAGGACCTTCAGTGTGCACTGGGACGGTTTGCAGCCGAGTGTGAATCGGCTGGGATGAGGATCAGCACCTCCAAGTCTGAGACCATGGTTCTCAGTCGGAAAAGGGTGGCTTGTCCCCTTCAGGTTGGTGGAGAGATCCTGCCTCAAGTGGAGGAGTTCAAGTATCTTGGGGTCTTGTTCACGAAGGAGGGAACGTGAGATTGACAGACGGATCGGTGCAGCTTCTGCAGTGATGCGGTCGATGTACCGGTCTGTCGTGGTGAAGAAGGAGCTGAGCTGTAAGGCAAAGCTCTCGATTTACCGTCAATCTACGTTCCTACTCTCACCTATGGTCATGAGCTTTGGGTCATGACCGAAAGAACAAGATCCCGGATACAAGCGGCCGAAATGGGCTTTCTCCGCAGGGTGGCGGGCGCCCTTAGAGATAAGGTGAGGAGCTCGGTCACACCGGGAGGAGCTCAAAGTAGAACCGCTGCTCCTCCACATCGAGGAGCCAGCTGAGGTGGCTCGGGCATCTGTTTCGGATGCCTCCTGGACGCCTCCTAGGGAGGTGTTTCTGGGCATGTCCCACCGGGAGACCCGGGAAGACCTAGGACACGCTGGAGGGACTATGTCTCTCGGCTGGCCTGGGAACGCCTCGGTATCCCCCCGGAAGAGCTAGAGGAAGTGTCTGGGGAGAGGGAAGTCTGGGCGTCTCTGCTTAGACTGCTGCCCCCGCGACCCGGCCCCGGATAAGCGGTAGAAGATGGATGGATGGATGGATAAAATACATTAACTACATATCATTGAATCACCTAAATTAACTGAGCAGTTCATAATTATTGCAGTTCACAAATACATAATGTGGCATATATATTTTAATTTAGGTTTTTTGTGACAGTTTGAAAGTTAAAGGGATTAAAACTAAAATGATGTATAAAACATTTTATTTCACAAACTTCAGAATGGCTGTTACATTATTTAATATTATGATATAAGTTTAAAAAATACTTGACACTGACATAAAAATATTTAATGTTATAAACTTAACTGCATTTGGGTCAACATTACATTATTTTCATTCTAATTTTCTAAAGGTAATCTGTGACTGAATCAATATGACAGGACTGGCTGAGTTTATCACTATCATCTGACCACGTCAAGACGGTGGACATCTTAAAACTGAAATCCTCTCAGTACACGTCTGTCATTTCTCACTGCTAACTCATCTGTCATCTCACCATGCACCCCAGCTGCACACTGCTCATACTTACACTTGCTGGGTTCATTACTATCATCTAATATAACATGTAATATTTTTATTATGTAGTTGTATAAAATAAAGAGTGAGATGCAGTCCACACAGGGAGAATATTTGGAGGAAAAGAGGCTAAGCCCCACAGCCGACCGTACATGGCTCTGGTGGAAAGGAAGATGAAAGAACAAAAAAAAGGTTACTGTGGTGGCTTCCTTGTGAGTGAGGACTTTGTGATGACTGCTGCCCACTGCGACGCCTGGTTAGCCCTGATCATGTTCATCCTTTGAAACTTTATCCAAACAAAATAATACTTTTCAATATGTATATTTTATTTTAATTGCATCAATCATGAATCTTTTGTCATTTCATTTCCTACAAAGTTCATAAAGTTAAATGCAGCAAAAGCCAAGACATCCTCCTTGTGGCTGGAGGGAGTTACTGCAGCACTCAAGGTTTAATTGCTGCAAAATAAATCCTTTGTAATAAGACCAGTAATATTTACCTTGTGCTGTGAATAATACATCATCCAATTTATACTGGTCCCACTTCTACAGTTTCAGTGTTGGATTTAAAGTATTTTTTTTAAACCTATGAAAATACTTCAGATAAACCTTTTGATATATTCGTATGATGTCTGATCATGTGTATTTCTGCTGCACAAATATGTGGTTGGAAAGTTGGTTAATGGGCATTCTTTGTATCTAGCTTTCTGTGTTAGTGCAGAACATTTTCTAACGCTTGAATAATACTAAAACAATAGTAAATTAAATCAATGTTTGTTTTTATTGTGATTGCCCTTCAACCGGAAGGTTGGTAGTTCGATTCCCGCTCTCCCCACAGTTCCTACTGTCGTTGTGTCCTTGGGCAAGACACCTTGCCTCCAGTGGCTGTAACACTGGCAATTAGAAGCTCAATGTAAGTCGCTTTGGAAAAAAGCGTCAGCTGAATGAGTAAATGTAAAAAAAAAAATCTCTATGAAAATGCTGTGAATGAGTTTATTTGTAAACTATAGAGACTTGAGTCCAAATGGTGTAAAACATGACTTTGTTAGTTTTGCTCTTTCACTTGGAGAAAAATGACTGTATCCGAACAAAGTCACTGGAACAAATAATGTTGCATAAAGCATTTTATTTCACAAACTTCAGAATGGTTGTTACATTATTTAATATTATGGTATAGGTTTAAAAAATAACTTGTGACTCTGACATTATATGATTTATTGCTTTAAACTTTACTGCATTTTGGTCAACATTATATTATTTTCTTTCTAGACTGTGTGCACAATTAGTAGGCAAGTTGTCTTTTTGAGGATTAATTTTGTTATTGTACAGCTACAGTGCTCTTGGTCAATCCAAAATATCTACATGTAAAGCATTATTAGGCAACTATTAGTGTGCAGAATTATTATGTAACTGAATGAAAAACTAAGATTTTCCCATCTCACTTGTTTATTTCCAACTGTTAAAGTGAGAATAATAAACAAACTTAAAATTTACAAATAAACATTTCTGAAATAAAAAAAAAAACTCAGTGACTAATATAGCCACCCTTTTTTTTTATAACAGTCACAAGCCTTCCATTCATGGAGTCAGTCAGTTTCTTGATCTGGTCAGAATCAACTTTGTGTGCAGCCGCAACCACAGCCTCCCAGACACTGTTCAGAGAGGTGTACTGTTTACCGTCACTAAAGAATTTCCTGCTTAAGAAGGGCCCAAAAGTTCTCAATAGGGTTTAAATCAGGTGAAGAAGGGGGTCATGTCATTAGTTTTTCATCTTTACTGGCCAGCCACGCAGTGAAAAACTTCAAGTCTTCTTGAAAGATGCAGACTTATTTCTGTACCACAGCTTAAAGAAAGTGTCTTCTAAAAATTGGCAGTAGGTCTAGGAGTTTTGAGTCTTTTAACCCGAAAAGGTCCAACTAGCTCATCTTTAATAATACCTGCCCAGACCAGTAACCCACCTCCACCTTGCTGGCGTCTGAGTCGAAGTGGAGCTCTGTGTTCGTTACTGATCCAACCACAGGCCCATCCATCTGGTCCGTCAAGAGTCATCTCTCATCTCATCAGTCCACCACCTGTGGGGTGTTGATCTCCTCAGACCACACCCTCCCTCGTTACACAAATACGCATCACCTGATATGCATTAAATCCAATAAGGATTCAAGTTTATACAGCTTGGAGTTGGAAATTATAGATAAAATTATGATATGGTCAAAATAGTCACTTGCCTAATAATTGTGCACACAATGTAATTGCCTAAAAGTAATCTGTGACTGAATCAACATGACAGGACTGGCTGAGTTTATCACTATCATCTGACCACGTCAAAAGGGTAGACATCTTAAAACTGAAATCCTCTCAGTACACGTCTGTCATTTCTCACTGCTAACTCATCTGTCATCTCACCATGCACCCCAGCTGCAAACTGCTCATACTTACACTTGCTCTCATTGAACAAGGTAAGATTTTATTATTAGTACATAATTATGCTAGGTTTTAGAAGGCTGCATTACATATGTAATATTTTTATTATCTAGTTGTATAAAATAAAGACTTTAATTCTTATTCTTATGAGATGCAGTCCACACAGGGAGGATATTTGGAGGCAAAGAGGCTAAGCCCCACAGCAGACCGTAAATGGCTCTGGTGGAAAGGAAGATGACAGATCAAAAAACAAAGTACTGTGGCTTCCTTGTGAGTGAGAACTTTGTGATGACTGCTGCCCACTGCCAAGCCAGGTTAGCCCTGATCCATAGAAACTTGAAAATAATACTTTCAATATAGTTACATCAATCATGAATCTTTTGTCATTTCAGTTCCTACAGAGTTCTTCTCGGTGTTCATGATTTTTGTGACTCTGTTAATAAACAGAATATTTCTATTATCGCAACATTGTTCTTATTTTTATGGAACTTCAGTTAAGCTCTAAGGCAGTGATCACCAGCAACAGGAGTCTGATCGCTCTCGCAGGAAAAGAGGACGCTGATCCAAAGTTGTGCAACGTCTCTGGCTGGGGACGCTCTGAAAACACTGGAACACTTATGAACAACGTGCTCCTGGAAGTGAATGTTACTCTGACTTAGTGTTGTTTTAATTTTAGTTTTAGTCTAGTCTTTGTGTCAAGCTGTCATTTTAGTTTTTATTAGTTTTAGTCACGTTCATACTCTTTTTAGTCTAGTCTAGTTTTAGTCGACTAAAAGTCTGAGCATTTTAGTCTTATTTTAGTCAGAATTATCCATGACTATTTTCGTCTAGTTTTAGTCGACAAAAACTGATGACATTTTTAGTCAAATTTTAGTCAATGAAAATTGTATTTTAGCCTCTTTTTGGTAATGCAATTCTATTTAACCCAGTCAATATAGTGTAAGTACAAGGGATGTCAGTCAGTCAGGAACTAAGAACCCACTTCTCTCTCACTCACACTCTCACACTCTCACACACACACACTCTCACACACTCTCACTCACACACACACTCTCACACACACACACACACACAAACGCGTTTGTCTCAGTCGTTTTCAGCTCCAGTGAGACACATTAACCACAACCTCATGAGTTGGCTTGGCATGAGCTTTCTAATATAGAAAGTAACGTTATGTTAATGTCTTTTGACTTACCTCAATTTCATTATGGAATGCCTTGAGATGTCTCTTAAGGTTTGTGGTGTTTTTTCCTGTGATTTTGTGGCCGCATTTCTCCCCATGACACTCACCGCACAGTCTAAATATCAAAATAATGCCGCGAGTGAGGCTTGAGGAAGTGACCTCGCCTGCGTCTGCGCGGTGCAACCTGATGCAGCCTCCCGAAAGGGAGACACAGCAGGAAACAGAAATTACTGCAAAAATACTACGACTAAACGAGATGAAATAAGGTTATAACATTTCTCTCGTCGTTTTGGTCAACGAAATGAAGAGACATTTTAGCATAGTTTTTATTTTGTAAACCACATTAAGTCTCGTTTTTATTCGTCAACGATAATGCATTATACATTTTATTATAGTTATCGTCACATGATCAGCATTTACGCTCCGCTACGTGATAAAGGTTCATATTTAGTCATAATTTTCGTTGACGAAAGCAACACTACTCTGACTAATGAGAAACCATGCAACAATGACTACTTATTTTGTTGCAAGGGACAGAAGGGATCTGGTCAGGTATGTGTTAAAAATACATAGACAAGACATACACATGAAGAACATGTGCCTTGTTACATATTGTGTGAGTTTGCAGGGAGACTCTGGTGGTCCACTGATCTGTGAAAATAGAAAGGCTTACGGTGTGGTGTCCAACTCCATTAATTAGAACTCAATCTCTATCCATAACTTTGCTAAGATTTCGCCGCATAAAGACTGGATTAATTCCATCATAAAAAATGAAGATGGAAGGAAGAAGAATGAATAACATATTAACTTGCATATAGCCCCAAATGCTTTAAAATATATTTTTATAAGTTTGGTACTTCTTATTTTAAATAATAAATGGCCTGTCCATTATCTTTAGACATGTTTTCAAGGTGAAGACGTTTTGTCTCTAATTCCAAGAGACTTTATCAATTCTGAGATACACTGGTAAGAGAGCTGAGCTTATACCTCTAGAGGGAGGAGTGTGAGGGGGGAGGGAGGAGGAGAGTCGACTCTCACATCAGGAATCCCACTTCCCTTTCAGAGCCAACGACCATGAGACCAGATCAGCCTGGTCCATTAGGTTTGGGTTCAGGGGAAACTCCTCCCTCTAGAGGTATAAGCTCAGCTCTCTTACCAGTCAAGATGTCCTGGATGACTGAGAACCTTCTCAGACATCTTTAGACATGCTTCTTTATGAAACGCGACACTGCCACCTTGATGTACCATGTTTCTGCAGTTCTCCTAAAAGAATCTCAGTTAAGCCCGATGTCACATGTCACAAACAAACAGCATGATTCTCTACACACCCCAAGCCTAATATGGCAAAGCAGCACATCAAATTGATCAGCTGAGACTCAGCTAGAAGGACATTTAAAACATGTACTCCAAACACAGACCAAACAGCAAGCAAACAAAAACAGGTGGTGCCAAACTGTGCCCTATTGTGCCAAATGGAGACTCCGCCTGACCATTTCATACTAAAATCTTAATAGTTTTTGTTTGTTTCACATTAGAATAATTATATTTGGTGCAGGTAATGTTGACATGTGTGGGTTTGATTTTAACCTGCCCTAATCTAAAGAGATATATGCAATATCCTCCAAATATTGTTTTCTTTTTTAGGTGGAAATTGTTTTGGTGTTATTTTGCTGTTTTCCATCTTGATTTATTTTGAAACTGTAACATGCACATTTCACTTCTGGGAAATCTCACAAGTGCCCCTGTAGTGAACATCTGCCTGCCACAGTGAGCACCCCCACAGGTCAAACCAGGGTTTACAACATAAACGTCACGCCCTGACAATTTATGCCATAAAACCCTTCTCCAGGCTCAAAGAAAGTGTTTTCTTTACCACAGAGCAGGGTCTTAACAGCTTGGTGTTAATGAACCACAGATGGTCTTTGTTTTCCAAGGAGGGAAACTCAGGAATAACTCTTAATTAACGGCTTTTACCTTCTCCATCTCAAAGCAGATCAAAGGCGTTATCTCCAGCCATCAGACTGGCTGGAGCCAGAACTGACGCATACTGCCCTTTGAAATCCGACTTTTGTGTATTGACCTCAGACTGTCTGGATGATACCATACTGCCCTCTAGCGACAGTATGGAGGAACTCTGCTAAGTCTTTTATCAAACCAAGGACTTGGACCTTTCATAAATGAACATTTTTGTTTGATAAAAAGAAAATGTTTAAATGATTGAATTAACGTGTTTAACAGGATCAACAGGATTGTTCCCCGACAGAGGACCAGAATAATCCCTCTCTTCTTTCGCATTGTTAATAAATTGAAATGAATTCCTGTTGCCAGGATATGCTCAGAATTGTATTTTCTAGGTATGGATTCTACAGTACACACAGCAATGTGGATGTAGCCTATATGTGTTTAAATATTCAATATAGCTTTGTGGAAGATAAAGGGGTTGTTTGAATTAAAAATTTAGGTGGGATAGGCTTTGCTCCAAGTCAGGCCGTCCCCCCAAAAGAAACACGCCCCAAAAACACGCCCCTTCGAGCCGCACTCCTCTTGTAAACCTCTCTTGAATCTCTCTTGCTTACGCTCTGAAGCTTCTTTCTTTTTACGCCCTCAGGCTTTTCTTAGATTTTTCTTCGTAACCGAACTTACTTTTAATTTTCTAGACCCGTTGCCGCCAAGCAATGTGATTTTTATTTTTAAACAGCCACGCATTGATTATTTTTTAAAACTCTTGTGACGTCACCGCACGAGAAGGAAGACAGTTTTGTAGTTCTTGAAAAAGACCAAGAACTCTGTTGGAACTACGGACTCTCTAAGCCAGAGGAACGACTCCAGAGAGCCCCTTTTTCAGTTGTCCAGCGATATTTTTCAAAGACTCTAATCTGTTCTTGCCCAATGCCAACGGCAAAGAAAGAGACTTTTACGGCTTTATACAGTCGACGCCTTCCACAACTCCATTTTACCGGCAGCCGCGCAACCAGCCAGCGGCATCCGGTCAGTCAGTGACGGAAACCTTGTGCGAGCGGCACCCTCTCATTCCCGGCGCCCGCTCCAGAACCCGAAGCAAAACTTTGGACCTGCAACGGAAGCCCAGCGGAACTAGTGCCAGCGAACCAAAGTAAGCCGCACTTGACACAGCAGGAGTTTGGCGTTAAACTGTATCTCATAAGCCCAAGTCAATTCACCTATCTCCTCCCTAAACCCGTTTTAACAATCCGGTAATTAAACTCCCCAGCCGAGTTTTAATCAGTCAAAGCATTATCCTCCACAAAGTTATAGTCAGTTATTTTGTTGTTTATCATTTTGTGTTAATCATTATTCCCATTATATGTCAATAATTCACCCTTTGTGTCATTTCCCATCAAATATGTTAACTTTGTATAATCTTTAAAACCCGATAAAACGTTAAAGATTTTGATTTGGTTTTTATGTTATTTCAGACGTATTTTCCGAAAACAGTTAGAATTCTATTCCTTCAGATTAATTGAGACTTAGCAAAAATAATCCGTTTCCCAGAACGCGTCTGGGTGGTGCCCTTAACGAGACAATTTTGATAATAAAAATATTAATTAATAATTTACCCAAATTAATAAATTAATATTTCTTATTACATTATATTATAGTACATACACTACACCCCCTTCATTTTGACACCAGAATTATTAAAATACACCTTGCAGTTACAGAGATACAGTCAATTTACTGTGGACATGTCTTTTTTGAGCAGACACACCAAAAAACATGGTCGGTTTTAAAGGGTTAAATATTATAATAGCTTGTCCTGACACTGCAATGGTGTCGCTCAAAACGGCCGAAGAGTCAGTACCAGGACAAATAACCATTAAACATTTTATACAGCTAAACTACAGTTTAAGTTTTCTTTGTAGCAGCCAAAAAAATCTAGCAGTGGTTATTCACTAAAACAACAAAATCTTCTAACTACACTTTATTGTCAAAAAAAGCATGACTGTTACTATCCCTATATCTACTATTATATTTCAACAAGAACAGTTTATACCTACTTCAGTTGGTCTCTGTCCTCAGCACTTGGTACAAGGCCTAAGGGAAAGACAATGCATCTTCACTGTGCAACAGAACAACCACATCCCTTTACAACACTGCCCCCTGCTGTTTCCAAACAAGCAACAACTGGAGCAATGATAGCGTTACCACAAATGTTTTCTACACATAATCAGTGTGTTAAGTGTATATTTGGTAGAAGTCACTATTAGGCTTAATAAGAAACCAAATCTGTCAAGTAGAGTGTTTTTTAATTACTCAATAAATTGCTGCAAGGTTAACAGTTAATAACAAAAGTGTTCAAAAGATCAACAAAACAAAAGACAAAGACAGATAATGTTATTGAATCTAAAGCTAGCCAAAAGTTTTAGAATTATACATTTATTCCTTTTTATTGACTAAGAACCAAAGGACCCTGGTATAAAGTCAAGGTTGCAACCTATTAATAATATCGATGTTATTTTTAGCAGCCTACATACCATTTTCATAATCTGTCAGTGCTTTTATTAACAATTACATTATATTAATCATTTCACTGTTTAGACTTATTTTAATTTGAACATTCTGCACCATATACAGTATTCAGAAAGTTTATTTTTTAAGTATAAATTGTAACACATCATGTCATTTAAATAAGTAATGTTTTTGTTTTTTTATGTGTTGGGATGATACAATCTTTTGCTGTTCTTAATTCTTCCCACAAAATGTGGGCACTTGGCTGATTATTACATGATAACCACTGACGTGACTAGAAACAACTTTATGCAACTTTTCAGTATTTGCACTCTTGAAAAAAACTGCATTTACATTTCCTCGAGTGCACACGTGACTAAGAGATGTCAGCTCTTTATATATACACAGTATACAAATATATAGGGCGTTGTGTTAATTTGACGGGATATGTGAGATGGTAGCGTGCCTTGTTATTCAGAGTTACATAATGGAAAGTGTGGTAACCTTGTTGTTTTAATTAAAGGTAAATGGATCTGTCCTTATATTTAGAGAATGTACCTGGTACAGAGTTAAATTGATGCATGAGGACTTGAGAACAAAGTCATTTGAATGCCATGCTACATCACTGTCACTGTCTAAATCTTTTGTTGAGCATGTGTTTTTGCTCATTTCAGTGTAATCAGAAGATGACACAGATAAAAGTGGCCGGTTTAAAAATAGAAGCAGTTTCAGCCGCAGCGAGCAGACTAACTTCTAAACTAGCCCTTTCTTTACCTCGGCACCACCTACACACTCCTGCACCTCTCGCTTCCTGTGCAACACCACAGTTTTCCATTGAAGTAGAATTAGGTCTGCATCAATTATACATGGACACCATCAGTTTTAAACAGGTTTGCCTGGATAAAATCCTCTGGGCTGTTTGACAGAATATCTGACAAAATCAGTAAATTTTACATTTGCTGATGTTTGTGCATGAAGGGTAACCATATCTGACATTGTTATTTCTATTGAGTAATTGTGATAAAATAGAAAGGGGCTCTCTAAGCAAATGCATACGTTGTTATGAAGGTCACAGAACATTACTGACTGAATTAGTGTCCTGTGTGTAACTCTTGAACATTTTAGGTCATTACTGGTTACATTTAATTGCAATTGTCTTCTTTATGATTCCTTTAAATTAAAATTATTATATACAGATATGAGTCCAGATACTGATGTAGTGAAAAAATATAAACAGTAAATTTAAATAACATATTGCATGCACAAGACTGGCACCTTCTTATTGCTCGTATTGATAACAAACATTGGTCTACAGTCATCACTTGAATAATAATAATAATAATAAAAATAATAATAATAATAGAAAAAATAGCTGTTCCCTTAACCCTTTAAAAACGGATGGAGCGCCTCGATAGTTGCATACTTATTTTTTAGAAGCCTGTAGATTTGCAACAAAATAATTTAGAACAATATTTTTTTTTTTTGCATATGAAAGTGGAGAAGTTATACTTTAATGTCATGCTTTCTACATGTCTAAATCACCGATTTATATATAAACAAGAGCAGGTCCAGACCATACTCTTTTATTTTTAGTTTTACTGATCGTTTTAGATTTAGATCTAGTTGCATTAGTGTATGTATATAATCATTACTGTTGTGTTCCATATTTATGTCTGACCTATTCTGTCTGCAGTGTTGTTGAGGAGAAGATAGGGTCTTCTTCTCCCCTGCCCCACCCACTTCACTGAGGACAGGCAGAAGAAGGAGTCTGCAGCAGGCACACAGAGGCAGCACTCATTCAGATGCACTTCCTGGAGCTGGAAGAGCCAAGAGGAGCCTGATAGCTTGCCACACCCCATGCCACATTCCCTCCCTAAAAGACAGCCAGGTGTGCAGCCACCTGTCACAATGTGTGGACATCCCATATCCATCAGAACTCTTCAAAATGTTCTTTGATAAAACACCTTGAAAACACAAGTAAAACTCCAGCAAAAAACATTGCTGCAGCAGAGATCAGAGAAGATGAGCTGTACCAGTACACTGGGCTCATGCTGTATCTGGGTATTTTGGGAGAGGTTGGGGGAAAGTAGACACCAGTGGAGGGGCCGGTGCCATCAGCTGTGAAGGACTACAGTTCATGGGGGAGTTGACTTCTCTGATCAGCTGAAACAATTCATCTTTTTGGTTGTTTATTGTACTTTTATGAATGAACATGGTCTTATACAAAGTTAAGTGTGCTCCTATGTTTCTGTTACACTTAGTTATATGATTGTAGTATTGTAAATAGTTTTTGTTGTACTTTTTTGTTGTGCTGTCTTTTTTTGCAAATTGGAAAATTATCAATTATATTTTTGTTTTTTCACAGTTTATAAAAATATGTCTATTTCAAAAACTGAATTGGGTAGACACTTCAAATAAAATGTATGGAGTTTGAAAGGATCTTCTGCACATTTTTTATACTTAAAATTTTGAGGGATATAACTAGGAAATTTCTTTTTTTTTTTTTGGAAAATATGTTGAAAAAAAAAACAATTAAAATTGTTTTGGGGGTTTATTGCCTTTTTTTTTTTTTTATAAATTTCTTTAGTTACTATAAACTTACTGCTCAGATATTCTTAAAATATGGGATTTAGGGATTGTATCGAGTATCGGTTCTGAAGGTGGTGTGTCGGGGAGCGGGAAGGTGTGGGAGGGAGGGGTGCGTGTGGAGGAGTCTCCTCATATGAGTCTCCAGGGGCTGCTATGGATTAGAAAGAGGGAGAGGTAGGTTTCACTGCATGTCCGAGGAGGAACACGGATTGATCCCTTGCTCCGCTCTCCTCCACAATGGCGTTGCAGGTTGAACACTCAAGGCTAAGCTGCCCATTAACGAGCCAATAATTTGTGTCATAATGTGAAGCATATTAAAGCATATCACAATTAAAGTGTATAATTATGTTGATAGTACGCTTTAATTGTACGTCAGCTCCAGAAGAACTCTTCGACGTTTTTCCGTGTTTTAACAGTTTCTCTGGAATTTTCATTTTAATATCTTCTTTGTCTTGCTGGGACTGACTTTTTATCGTTTTATTCAGTTCTTTGAATTCTTTAATTTCCTTGTTTCTAAAGGAGAGTTTTTTAACACTTATCTATCTCTAGATCGAGGATGCTATTCCCAGAGGGAGATATGCTGCTGGAGTCACTCTCAACTTCTCCGACTAATGCGGCTCTGTTTGGTTCAGTTAAAACCAGCTTGATTTCTTCAGACAGCGCTTTTATTGGAAACTGTCCAGGAATTTCTTTATATTGAAAAGGCAATAGGACTGAAGGTTCAGTACAAGTCTTAACAATTATTTCTGGACCCACAACAGCTGACTGCACTGGTTTAGTTTCAATTAGTCCCCGTTTTGACTCGTCTCTAAACCATCCTAATATTTCACTTTCGTTTATACGTTTTTTTATCTCGTTTAAAACTTTGATCCATAAAGTTTTATATTACTCTCTACTTTATTGAGGCACATTAGGTCAAAGCTGCCTGTAATAGGCCACTGTAAAGCCCCATGAGTTATTTTATGCCATTTTTGCATAATGAGAATTCCTTTTACATTCTTTTAATTATTCATACTAATAATAATTCTTATTCCCATCTTTGTTGTTTTGTGAGATTTAATACTATTTTTTTGTACTTTTTCCTCTGGCATTTAGAAGAAGAAAGAAAGTTTATTTATATAGCACCTTTCACAGACAAAGTCACAAAGTGCTTCACGTGCAGCCATTATTCAGGCGCTGTGGTCTTCAGGAAAATGAAATAGAGCATTTTACAAACATAACATACATAACAACAGTAGCTGTTTACATTTACATTTACATTTAGTCATTTAGCAGATGCTTTTATCCAAAGCGACTTACAAGTGAGGAAAACAATGGAAGCAATTTTAACAACACAAGGTACAAAAAGCATAAGTGCACAAAAAACTAGTCAGTTTAAACCCAGCGCAGTATACAATGCTAAGGATAAGAGAATTTTTTTTTATTTTTTTATTTTATTTTTTTTTTAAAGAAAGGAATCGATAGACAGGAAGTAGAACTCAGTGTTTGTCAGTCAGGTGTTGACGGAAGAGATGTGTTTTCAGGTGTTTTTTAAAGATGGCTACAGAATCTGCTGATCTTGTAGCAGCAGGTAGATCATTCCACCAATGTGGAACAGAGCCAGAGAAGGTACGCAAGAGTGACTTTTTACCTTTTTGGGACGGTACCACCAGACGTTGTTCATTTGTAGAGCGCAGGGATCTGGTAGGAACGTAGGTCTGCATTAGTGAGTGGAGATATGGGGGTGCAGAACCAGAGGTGGTCTTGTAGGCCAAGAGCATAGCTTTGAACTTGATGCGGGCGTCAACGGGAGCCAGTGTGACCTAATGAATAGAGGAGTTACGTGCGCTCTCTTTGGTTCATTAAAGACCACTCTTGCCGCTGCATTCTGGATCAGCTGCAGAGGTTTGGTTGTGCAGGCAGGAGTCCAGCCAGTAGAGCATTGCAATAATCCAGTTTGGACAAGACAAGAGCCTGGACTAGAATTTGCGTAGAGTGCTCTGATAGGAAAGGTCTAATTTTCCTAATGTTGTAGAGGATGAATCTACAGGACCGGGTGGTGCTGGCGACATGACTTGTGAAGTTTAGCTGATCATCAATTACCACTCCCAGATTTCTGGCAGTGCTGGACGGTGTAATGGTTGATGGGCCTAGTTAAATGGAGAGGTTGTGGTGGGTTACAACATAACATACGTAGTCGCAACTACAGTTGCCGTTACAACATACATAGACATACTTTACACATCACAGTAACAGGATAACAGCACACGCGGTCTTGTGATGGAATTTTTTAGTGGCTTACGAGGGGGAGGGGGGGAGTAGAGGAGAGAGTCAGACAGATGAAGTGGCAGGCAGGATGTGATAGGAGTGGTAGGAGGCCTTGAGGTGTATAACGGAACTGTGTGTGAGAGTTCCTTGGCTTTGGCCTTGTTGGAGTACAGGGAGTACCACTAAGATAAGATAAGGCCCAGCTGCTGGCCAGACTTCTAATCGAGAGAAGGGACTGAGGCAGAGGTAAAGGAGACAGAAATTGTAATTTATCCATTTTAATCTTCGGTAATTTGTCCGGATCGTAGTCAATCAGTTCTGGTTCTTCAGCGTCAGGTGCGTCCGATTCGTGAAGTAGCTTTGATGTTTTATCCAGTTTCGTAGTCAGCCCTGTAGTACTGCATAGCAGCTCACAGGTCTGGTTCTCGATCAAATCCACTCTTTTCTCCGTGTACGCAGTCCTGGCTGAGATGATACGAATCAGCTCCACGCACTGTGCAACACCCGTCTGTAATCCCTTCAGCTTGTCACTCACGTCACAGAAGCACTGTTTAATTTCAGCAGACAGCGGCTGGGTAGCTTTAAAGGTCGCTGTCTTACAAATTTTGCGATAGTTTAAGGCAGTCCCAAGACCAATAATTAGGAACCCCACTATCATAAATCCGAAAATGAATACATCCTCGACGTCCTCCACGGACAGAACCTCTAAACACAGAAGTTGCCAGTTCTTCCAGGCGTCCCGTGTGTAGCCTGCCGCTGAGGTACCGCCAGGGCAAATGGGTTCTCCTGGTGCACCCTTCTTTTGGGAAAAAAGTGTGTCAATTGCGCTCAGAGAGCAGTTAATTAGATTCATTTCCAGTTTTCTTAGTAATCCAGCAAGCAGTAGAGTCAAAGGAAAGAGTTTTTATGACAAGACAAGACTCTACAGAAGCACACTTAAGCAGATAACAGATAACAGGAGGAGCAGTAGGAAACGTCTGCCTTGTCTCAGAGCAGGAAGTGAAGAGAATATAATTTAACTGCTCACAAGTCTTCCGTCTTCCCACAGTAATTCTCGAACAGCGGCGATTTCAAACAGTGGATTTGTAATGTCGCTAGAAACTCTAAATGTCTCTCTAATAGAATAATTGAAATGCTTCCAGAATGCACCACAACTAGACCTACTTTGAGATAAATTCAAATTTTCTAGACACCACAGTTTCTTTTAATAATTCTCTGCATGGCGTTCTAAGTCGAGTTATACTTACTGCTAATTTAACTTGTTTTATTTAACAATTACTACTTTGCACAAACCATAAAACATATTGCATCAAAAATATTACACCACAAGGACCATCTTGGAGGACACCACGGCAGTAGTGACGAAGCTGACTTGCAAATTGACTTTTCTGAGTAGACTGTTTTGACCACTGTTTGTGGACTATTGGACATTCGGACAGTTGGACTCTGACCACTAAACTGTGAATTACTTGGTCATAACATTGACCAGGACTATTGCCAAAATGGATCAATTTATGGACTATTAATGATCTGTTTCAGCTAATGATTGGGAATATGTTCTTTGGCAATTGTGGAATGTGAATTATTAAGTGGGACCTGATAATTAGGGGCTGGTGTGTTGGAGACAGAAGATGGGTGCACTGTGTGTGTGTTGGTCTGGTGCTGAGGGGGCGGAGCTCACGGGAGCGCATGCACGTGCACGTAGGCTATGTCTGTAAAAATGTGCACTTTCCTGAGGCCAGGTGGTAGATTTTTGTTGACCGCTACGGCTCCGTTTGTTTGGTTTTTCTTCATTTAAGTTTATTCATAGATTTGTACTTTTCCACCAGTATTCGCTGTGATAGCTGAGTGTTCTTTAAATAAATCACTGTAAAACATTCTGGATCAAGCGTCTCTGTTTACAATAAGGACTTCAATAGCGTGTCTCAAATCTATGTACAGGACCCATCTCAACCTCTCAGCGGCTATAGGAAGTACAGTACAGTTTGTTTACAGGAGCCTGGCACTGAGGCTCAAATCAAGGAGTTTGCCCAGGGTTACCATGCTCAGTTTGATATGTTCAGTAAGTTTGATGAATGGGGCAGACGCTCACCCGCTGTGGAAGTGGCTTAAGGATCAACCCAATGGGAAAGGATTCTTGGGAAAGTAAGTTGACACATCATATTTGAGGATATAAATCAAACTTGTTTTTACCACAGAAAATGTGTGGGTGTATGTGCTATATAGGTGTATGCAAGTATGTACTGTATCTGTGTTTTTTCATTTGATTTGTTTTATATCAGTTTGTCCAAGAAATGTTTTCACAAGAGGTTGAAATATGTTATGTAAGTACAGTAATAGAATTCTTAAATGTTTGAATCTTACTTTTAGAAAGAAGACACAAGCTTTTTAAACTTTGCTAGTTCTGTCAACATGACCTGTGCCAGTCAGGTTGAACTAGCAAATCTTGGAAATGTTGTTGTGGGAACACAAAATCACATTACCTTTCACATGACTCACCAGGATGTTCAGTAGGTGTTACTTAGGGACTTCATGAGTAAAGAATCATCATTATCATCATAACATCGTTCTTTTTTTTTATGGAACTTCAGTTAAGCTCTAAGGCAGTGATTACCAGCCACGTGAGTCTGATCGCTCTCGCAGGAAAAGAGGATGCTGCTCCAAAGTTGTGCAGTGTCTCTGGCTGGGGACGCTCTGAAGTCAGTTGAAAAAATTTTTTACTCATGTACTCATGGAAATTAATGTTACTCTAAGTAATAAGGCACAATGCAACAATGACTACTTTTTTGTTGCAAAGGACAGAAGGGTATGTGTTGTAAATAAAAAATACATAGACAAGACATACACATGAAGAACAGGTTTCTTGTTACATAAAGTGTGTGTGTTTGCAGGGAGACTCTGGTGGCCCACTTCTCTGTGAAAATGGAAAAGCCATGACAATGTGGTGTCCAACTCCTACTTGTATAAAAACCCAATTATCAATTACTTTGCTAAGATTTTGCCGCATAAAGACTGGATTAATTACATCATTTAAAAAAAGAAGAAGGAAGAAGAATGAATAACATAATTATTTGCTTTTAATCCAAAATGCTTTAAAATGTATTTTTATATGTTTGGTTTGCATCTCTTTATTATCTTTAGCCATTACTTTAATAAAATATCATGTTTCTGCAGCGTGTGTCCAAAGGCACTGAGCCCAACAAAGCTAAGACTTCTGCTCTTTCATTCATTCATAAACAAAATGACAAAATGTAGCACTCTGTTCTTTACATAATGCTCTAAAATGTTTAGACAATGGCACATGGATTCATACTTGTTTTGTAAACTGAAGTATCAGAGCTCAGTTTATTCTTTAATAATCAATAAAGTGTGTTGCACTATCTTGAGTGGTCTTCTTTAAAAGTGATGTTGTAAAGTAAAATGTACAAAAAGGCAAGACATTCTCCTTGTGGCTGGAGTGAGTTACTGCAGCACTCAAGGTTTAGTAATATTTACCTTGAAATAATACATCATCCAAATTATACTGGCCCCAGTTCTACAGTTTAAGTGTTGAATTTAAAAGTAGATTGTGAATTTTTGATTATTACGTTGGTTTATGCTATCTAAAAATGGAGTAAAAGCCGAAAAGCCCGGATGTAACGGCCATTTTATTGCCCATTCGTAATGACAATATTGGTGAATAGGGGACCAATGGGCGGATAACATCCATATTTTTTTACAATTTCTGGTTACCACAAATGTTTTCTACACAAAATCAGTGTATTTAGTGTATATTTGGTAGAAGTCACCATTAAGCTTCATAAGAAACCAAGTCAGTCAAGTAGAGTTTTTAAATCACTGTGTTTTTAAATGGCGGCAAGGTTAACAGGTAATAACAAAAGTGTTCAAAAGATCAACAAAAAAAAAAGAAGACAAAGACACATAATTTATTAAATCTAAAGCTATTTAGAATTATACATATATTCCTTTTTATTGACTAAGAACCAAAGGACCCTGGTATAGGGTCAAGGTTGCTAACCTTGTGCCAAGAAGCTAACTGGAGACCAAGCGTTTCATGTTTATGATGCCAGTGTTTATATAGCATAAGGAATAGCCTCCTGTTCAATGCACTTTATTTCATTAAGTTCAAAGATGGTTTAGATGGTACGTTTATCAGTATTATTTATCTTTCTTGGGCTGTAAGGGCCTTTTGATAATTGTGTATTTTTTAAATTTAAAATAAGCTGTGCATGTGCATTTTGCATCTTATTGATACACATTACTGTCTTTGTGTTTATATTAAAATAGACAGCAAGATGTTTTTACTATTGGAATTGTTTTTTATCGATTGAAACAATTTTTAAAAAAGGCAGTTGTGTTGAAATAAAGTCAATGTTTTTACCTCATGAATTTTTATTTTATTTTAGTCAACTAAATCTATTTTAATTTTAAACAACAAAAAACAAGACTAAAACTAAAACTTATTTCACTCAAAAGACTAAAACTAAATTAAAATTTCTTGTCAAAATTAACACATGGATAAAATGTATTTTTCTAAAACCTGATGAACAGATGGATCTTGATATGTACGTATGGTATCTGATCATGTGACTTTCTGTATCACAAATATGTGGTTGGAAAGTTGGTTAATGTGCGTTCTTTGGCTCTAGATTTCTTATCTCCCTCATGATTAGTGCAGAACATTTTCTAACGCTCAATCATTTAAAATCATTCTTTATTAAAATGCTGTAAATTTGTTTTTATTTTTTTAAACTAAGGTGACTCAAGTCCAAATGGTGTAAAACATGCCTTTGTTATTTTTCCTCTTTCACTTGGAGACAAATGACTGTATCTGAACAAAGTCACTGTAATGTGCTGTTAAATTATTTAATATAATTAAAAAACTTGTGACTCTAACACGAAATGATTTAATGCTATAATCTTTACTTTATTTGCCTAAAAGTAATCTGTGACAGAATCAACATGACAGGACTGGTTGAGTTTATCACTATCATCTGACCACGTCAAGACGGTGGACATCTTAAAACTGAAATCCTCTCAGTACACGTCTGTCATTTCTCACTGCTAACTCATCTGTCATCTCACCATGCACCCCAGCTGCAAACTGCTCATACTTACACTTGCTCTCATTGGACAAGGTAAGATTTCATTAATAGTACATAATTATGCTTGTTTTTAGGAGGCTGCATTTCCCTGTGAGACCATGTGGACCATATGTACCATGTAATATTTTTATAATGTAGTTGTATAAAATAAAGAGTGTAATTCTTATATGAAATGTAGTCCACACAGGGAGAATATTTGGAGGCAACGAGGCTAAGCCCCACAGCAGACCGTACATGGCTCTGGTGGAAAGGAAGATGACAGATCAAACAACAAGGTACTGTGGTGGCTTCCTTGTGAGTGAGGACTTTGTGATGACTGCTGCCCACTGCAACGCCAGGTTAGCCCTGATCATGAAAACTTGAAAACAATACTTTTCAATATAGTTGCATCAATCATGAATCTTTTGTCATTTCAGTTCCTACAGAGTTCTTCTCGGTGTTCATAAGTTTCATGACTCTGTTGATACACAGAATATTTCTGTGGAAAAGTCATTTATGAGAGAAGATTATAATCCTGATGATCTCAGAAATGATTTACTGTTACTGAAGGTAAAGTCATGAGAGTTTTGTTTTTTTGCAAATATTCCTTTAGAATAATTTGATAAATATAAAATAATATATTATATATTATATCATCACAACATTGTTCTTATTTTTATGGAACTTCAGTTAAGCTCTAAGGCAGTGATCACCAGCAACGTGAGTCTGATCGCTCTCGCAGGAAAAGAGGACGCTGATCCAAAGTTGTGCAGTATCTCTGGCTGGGGACGCTCTGAAAGCACTGGAATACATATGAACAACGTGCTCCTGGAAGTGAATGTTGAGCTGACTAATGAGTTACCATGCAACAATGACCACTTCTTTTGTTGCAAGGGACAGAAGGGATTTGGTCAGGTATGTGTTGTAAATAAAAATACATAGACAAGACATACACATGAAGAACATGTGCCTTGTTACATAAAGTGTGTGTGTTTGCAGGGAGACTCTGGTGGGCCACTGGTCTGTGAAAATGGAAAGGCTTACGGTGTGGTGTCCAACTCATTCTTGTATGAAGACCCAATTAAAAATATCCATAACTTTGCCAAGATTCCGCAGCATAAAGACTGGATTGATTCCATCATGAAAAATAAATGAGGAACAAAAAAAGAATGAAAAACATAACTATTAGCTTATAATCCAAAATGCTTTAAAATGTATTTTTATATGTTTGGCTCGCATCTGTTCATTAACTTTAGACATTACTTTGTTAAAAGGCGACACTGCCACCTAGTGGATGGACCATGTTTCTGCAACGTGGTGTCCAAAGGCACAGAGCCTAACAAAGCTAAGACTTCTGCTCTAAAACTTCAAAAACATGAGAAAAAAAAAACTGTAGCTCTCTGTTCATTACATAATGCTCTAAAAAGTTTTGTAAACTGAAGTATCAGAGCTCAGTTCATTCTTTAATAATTAATAAAGTGTTTTGCACCTAGGGCTGTGACGGTGGCATTATTTTTTATTATTTTTTATTATTTTTTACCACCGCGGTGTCAAAGGACCACCAACCGGTCGTGGCACAGTGGTGGGGGCGTGGGGTTAATGCAATATTAACATATATATATAATCTTTAAAATAAGAAATCAGTTGAATTTACAATTGGACATAAATGCATCAGCAAATTCTCACAAACAGAACATATCTCTTTTTTTTTCTAAAAAGGTGTCAAATGTTTTTTGGTCTATTTGTGTTACTTGTGTTCAGTGTTTAAGTTAGCCTATATACAAAGAGGGCTGACATATTTACCAGACTGCGCACTGACACAGTTTATTAGCTTTAATCATCTCAATAGATTCCGGTAAAGCGGCTGGTTCTGTGGAGAATGGAGGACCTGAATAATCGACAACAAACTGAAAATGGATGATGAATTTATTTAGGCTACTGCACAAAGAGACAGCAGCGTGGCCACAGTTCAACTTCGTGTCACAAACGTCTGTGCTGCTGAGAGCTCACGTGCACCTGCTGAGAAGCTCCTCAGTCTGGAGGAGTATTATTCAGTTTTAATGTGACTTTTTTGTGCCTCGTATTTGAAAGTGTCTTGAATTGATTTTCCGAGTCCGCCGCGAGTCCTAAACTCTCCAGTGGACTCTTATAACTCTTCCTTCGTAGTGCGTATATGGCGCACGGCTGGGCGAACACTTCCTCGTCCTCCAGCGCGCGCCACGTTTCTGAACTAAGGTAGCCTACATTTACAGGCTGTAAAGGCCGTAGGTGTAGGTCTGATATTTATTTTATACTAGTAAAGGTAATGTCCGCTTGTATGCCTCTAAATAAGGCTATGTTTGACAAGGAGGAGGAGGAAAAGCCAAGCAAGCCAAACGTTCACGACATGTTCAAGTGCGCTCCGGAAAACTCAGAGCTATAGACTTGCATCTTTTTTGCCACCTAACTATTAAATGTATTTGGTAAAAATGCTAAATTGCTCCACGTTGTGATAGATTTGTTTAGTGACGGAGGCCTTAGATAAATTAGGCCTATCATGGTAATATTTTGTTGGTGAGATTTGGGCCATTTAAGCCGGTGAGCTTTTATTTTACCTGCCAATTAAGCTACGACTCAAATACAATCAGTACAGCTAACAGGATCTCTGATTGTGTCTGAGGTATTAAAAATTATTTAAAGTCTTATGATCTAAATAAAGCAGAAAAACAAAACAACAGGCTATTAATACTCACTGCTTTTGCAATTGTTATGATTATCACAATTATATAAAACTTTGTATTTTATTTTTGTCTTAGAGTCACTGTGAGTGCCGGTCACTGCTGGTTGTCATGGCGACCGTGGCAGCCCTAGTTGCACCATCTTGAGTGTTCTTCTTTAAAAGTGATGTATGTAAAGTAAAATGTACCAAAAGGCAAGACATCCTCCTAGTGGCTGGAGTGAGTCACTGCAGCACTCAAGGTTTAATTGCTGCAAAATAAATTCTTCAAAGTAAAACTAGTAATATTTACCTTGTGCTGTGAATAATACATCATCCAACTTATACTGGCCCCACTTCTACAGTTTCAGTGTTGGATTTAAAAGTAGATTGTGCAAGTGCTAAGTAACTATTAGGAAAACCTTGATGAAAAGTTGATTAAACAGTTTGTGTGCTTTTTTTTTTTCTAAAACCTGTGCAAATACATCAAATAAACATCTTGATATAAATGTATGATGTCTGATCATGTGACTTTCTGCTGCACAAATATGTGGTTGTAAAGTTGGTTTAATGTGCATTCTTTGTATCTAGCTTTCTGATCTCCCACACTGATTAGTGCAGAACATTTTCTAACGCTTGAATAATATTTAAACCAATAATGATTTAAATCAATGTTTGTTTTCATTCATTCATTAACTATCTACCACTTAGTCCCGTTAGGGGTCACGGGTGACTGGAGCCTATCCCAGCATCTTTGGGCCTGAGGCGGGATACACCCTGGACAGTGGCCAGTTAGTCGCAGGGCTAACATTTAGAGACAAACAGTGACATACAACCATTCACTCTCACATTCATTCACTAGGGACACTTTAGATTTGCCAATTAACCTGTACATGCATGTGTTTGGACGGTGGGAGGAAGCCGGAGTACCCGGAGAGAACCCACAGTAACACATGGAGGACATGCAGACTCCTCACAGAAAGACCACAGTCGGCCGAGAATGTTTTGAGTCGGCCGGGTTTTGAACTCACGACCTTCTTGCTGTGAGGCAGGAGTGCTAACCACTCTGCCATGTATTTATTTTCATTTGAGAGTAAAATAATTAAAAATCTGCAAGTTTGTTTGTGAACTAGAGTGACTCGAGTCCAAATGGTGTAGAACATGTCTTTGTCAGTTTTGCTCTTTCACTTGGAAACAAATGACTGTATCTGAACAAAGACACTGGAACAAATAATGTTGCATAAAGCATTTTATTTCACAAACTTCAAAATGGCTGTTACGTTATTTAATAATATGATATAAGTTTAAAAAATACTTGTGACTCTGACATTAAATAATGAAAAAAGTTTTTTAATGTGATTTAATGCTATTAACTTTACTTTATTTGCCTAAAAGTAATCTGTGACTGAATCAACATGATAGCACTGGCTGAGTTTATCACTATCATCTGACCACGTCAAGACGGTAGGCATCTTAAAACTGAAATCCTCTCAGTACACGTCTGTCATTTCTCACTGCTAACTCATCTGTCATCTCACCATGCACCCCAGCTGCAAACTGCTCATACTTACACTTGCTCTCATTGAACAAGGTAAGATTTTATTAATAGTACATAATATTTATGTTAGTTTTTAGGAGGCTGAATTTCCCTGTGAGATCATGTGGACCATATGTAACATGTAATATTTTTATTATGTAGTTGTATAAAATAAAGAGTGTAATTCTTACATGAGATGCAGTTCACACAGGGAGAATATTTGGAGGGAAAGAGGCTAAGCCCCACAGCAGACCGTACATGGCTCTGGTGGAAAGATGGAGGATGACAAATCAAAAACCAATTTACTGTGGTGGCTTCCTTGTGAGTGAGGACTTTGTGATGACTGCTGCCCACTGCAACGCCAGGTTAGCCCTGATCATGTTCATCATTTTAAAACTTGAAAATAATATTTTTCAATATGTGCTTAATTTCAGTTGAATCAATCATGAATCCTTTGTCATTTCAGTTCCTACAAAGTACGTCTCGGTGTTCATGATTTTCATGACTCTGTTGATACACAGATTATTTCTGTGGAAAAGTCATTTATAAAAGAAGATTATAATCCTGTAGATCACAAAAATGATTTACTGTTACTGAAGGTAAAGTCATGAGAGTTTTGTTCTTTGCAGATATTCCTTTCAAATGTTTTAATAAATATAAAATAATACAGTAATACAGATTTACACACGTGGACAAAAATGTTGGTACCCTTCGGTCAATAAAAACTCACAATGGTCACAGAAAAAACTTTATTCTGACAAAAGTAATAATAAATAAAAATTCTATGAATGTTAACCAATGAAAGTCAGACATTGCTTTTCAACCATGCTTCAACAGAATTATTTTAAAAAATAAACTCATGGAACAGGCCTAGACAAAATTGTTGGTACCCCTGACTTAATATTTTGTTGCACAATCTTTTGAGGCTATCACTGCAATCAGACGATTCCTGTAACTGTCAATGAGACGTCTGCACCTCTCAGCAGGTATTTTGGCCCACTCCTCATGAGCAAACTGCTCCAGTTGTTTCCGGTTTGAAGGGTGTCTTTTCCAGACGGCATGTTTCAGCTCCTTCTAAAGATGCTCAATAAGATTGAGGTCAGGGCTCATAGAAGGCCACTTTAGAATAGTCCAATGTTTTCCTCTTAACCATTCTTGGGTGTTTTTTGCTGTATTTTGGGTCATTGTCCTGTTGCAAGACCCATGACCTGCGACTGAGACCAAGCTGTCTGACACTGGCCAGCACATTTCTCTCTAGAATCCCTTGATAGTCTTCAGATTTCATTGTACCCTGCACAGATTCAAGACACCCTGTGCCAGATGCAGCAAAGCAGCCCCAGAACATAACAGAGCCTCCTCCATGTTTGACAGTAGGGACAGTGTTCTTTTCTTGATATGCTTCATTTTTCCGTCTGTGAACATAGAGCTGATGTGCCTTGGCAAAAAGTTCCATTTTTGTCTCATCTGTCCATAGGACATTCTCCCAGAACCTTTGTGGCTTGTCAACATGTAGTTTGGCATATTCCAGTCTAGCTTTTTTATGATTTGTTTTCAACAATGGTGTCCTCCTTGGTCGTCTCCCATGTAGTCCACTTTGGCTCAAACAACGAGGGATGGTGCAATCTGACAGTGATATTCCTTGAGCATGAAGCTTACCTTGGATCTCTTTAGAAGTCTTTCTGGGCTCTTTTGTTACCATTCGGATTATCCATCTCTTTGATTTGTCATCAATTTTCCTCCTGCGGCCACGTCCAGGGAGGTTGGCTACAGTCCCATGGATCTTAAATTTTTGAATAATATGTGCAACTGTAGTCACAGGAACATCTAGCTGCTTGGAGATGGTCTTATAGCCTTTACCTTTATCATGCTTGTCTATAATTTTCTTTCTATTCTCCTGCGACAACTCTTTCCTTCGCTTCCTCTGGTCCATGTTGAGTGTGGTACACACTCAACATGGGGCGGCATGTGGGGCGGCAGTAGCTCAATGGGTAGAGCGGTCGTCTTTCAACCGGAAGGTAGGTGGTTCGATTCCCGCTCTCCCCACAGTTCATACTGTCGTTGTGTCCTTGGGCAAGACACTTAACCCACCTTGCCTCCAGTGATTGTAACACTGGTAATGTAATGTAATGAAAGTTGCTTTGGATAAAAGCGTCTGCTAAATGAATAAATGTAAATGTAAAATGTAAATGTACACACCATGTCACCAGACAACACAGTGACTACCTGAAGCCCTATAAATAGGCCCACTGACTGATTACAAGATTGTACACACCTGTGATGCTAATTAGTGCACACACCTTGAATTAACATGTCCATTTGGTCACATTATTTACAGTCTTTTCTAGGGGTACCATCAATTTTGTCTAGGCCTGTTCCATGAGTTTATTTTTTAAAATAATTCCGTTGAAGCATGTTTGAAAAGCAATGTCTGACTTTCATTGGTTAATATTCATAGAATTTTTATTTAATATTACTTTTGTCAGAATAAAGTTTTTTCTGTCATCATTGGGAGTTTTTCTTTCATTGACCGAAGGGTACCAACAATTTTGTCCATGTGTGTATATTCATCATCACAACATTGTTCTTATTTTTATGGAACTTCAGTTAAGCTCTAAGGCAGTGATCACCAGCAACGTGAGTCCGATTGATCTGCAGGAAAAGAGGACCCTGCTCCAAAGTTGTGCAGCGTCTCTGGCTGGGGAAGCTCTGAAAGCACTGGAACACATATGAACGACGTGCTCCTGGAAGTGAATGTTACTCTGACTAATGAGGAACCATGCAACAATGACTACTTCTTTTGTTGCAAGGGACAGAAGGGATCTGGTCTGGTATGCGTTGTAAATAAAAATACATAGACAAGACATATGCCTCTTTAAATAATGTGTATAATGTGTGTGTTTGCAGGGAGACTCTGGTGGTCCACTGGTCTGTGAAAATGGAAAGGCTTACGGTGTGGTGTCCAACTCCTACTTGAATAAAAACCCAATTGATAATATCCATAACTTTGCCAAGATTTTGCCGCATAAAGACTGGATGGATTATATCATGAAAAAAGAATAAGGAAGAAAGAAGAATAAATAACCTAATAACTTGCTTATAATCCAAAATGCTTTAAAATGTATTTTTATATGTTTGGCTTTGCATTTGTTATTATTTTCATTATTATCATTATTATTATTATCTTTAGACATTACTTTATGAAAGTGCCATGTTTCTGGAGCGTGGTGTCCAAAGGCAGAGCCCAACAAAGAATATATAGTTACGCTAAAATTTCTGCTCTAAAACTTCAAAAACATGAGAAATGACAAAATGTAGCATTCTGTTCATTAATAATGCTCTCAAATGTGTAGACAATGGCACCAGAATTCATAATTCTTTTGTAAAATGAAGTATCAGAGCTCAGTTTATTCTTTAATAATCAATAAAGTGTGTTGCACCATCTTGAACGGTCTTCTTTAAAAGTGATGTATGTAAAGTAAAATGTACCAAAAGGCAAGACTCGGGCTCACATGCGAGCGTCTGGTGGCCGGGTCTTTCCCCACGGGGCCCGGCCGGGCTCAGCCCGAAGGAGCGACGTGGGGCCGACCTCCCGTGGGCCCACCACCTGCGGGAGGAACTGTAAGGGGCCGGTGCAAAGTGGATTGGGTGGCAGTCAAAGGCGGAGGCCTCGACGACCCAATCCCCAGACACGGAATCTGGCGCTAGGGACATGGAATGTCACCTCGCTGGCGGGGAAGGAGCCTGAGCTTGTGCGGGAGGTTGAGAGATACCGACTAGAGATAGTCGGGCTCACCTCCACGCACAGCTTGGGCTCTGGAACTCAAATCCTCGAGAGAGGCTGGACTCTCCACTACTCTGGAGTTGCCTGCGGCGAGAGGCGGCGGGCTGGTGTGGGCTTGCTCATAGCCCCCCAGCTTAGCCGCCATGTGTTGGAGTTCACCCCGGTGAACGAGAGGGTCGCTTCCCTGTGCCTTCTGGTCGGGGATAGGTCTCTCACTGTTGTTTGTGTTTACGGGCAAAATGGCAGTGCAGAGTACCCGGCCTTCTTGGGGTCTCTGGGTGGGGTGCTGGAAAGTGCTCCGACCGGGGACTCCGTCGTTCTACTGGGGGACTTCAACGCTCACGTGGGCAGCGACAGTGACACCTGGAGGGGCGTGATTGGGAGGAACGCCCCCCCGGATCTGAACCCGAGTGGTGTTCTGTTATTGGACTTCTGTGCTAGCAACAGTTTGTCCATAACGAACACCATGTTCAAGCATAAGGGTGTCCATCAGTGCACGTGGCACCAGGACACCCTAGGTCGGAGATCGATGATCGACTTTGTAGTTGTTTCATCTGACCTCCGGCCGTATGTCTTGGACACTCGGGTGAAGAGAGGGGCGGAGCTGTCAACTGATCACCACCTGGTGGTGAGTTGGATCCAATGGCGGGGGAGAAAGCTGGACAGACTCGGCAGGCCCAAACGTACTGTGAGGGTCTGTTGGGAACGTTTGGCAGAGCCCCTGTCAGAAAGACCTTTAACTCCCACCTCCGGCAGAGCTTCACCAGATCCGAGGGAGGTTGGAGACATTGAGTCCGAGTGGACCATGTTCTCCACCTCCATTGTCGATGCGGCCACTCGAAGCTGTGGCCGTAAAGTCTCTGGTGCCTGTCGTGGCGGCAATCCCCGAACCCGGTGGTGGACACAGGAAGTAAGGGATGCCGTCAAGCTGAAGAAGGAGACCTACCGAGCCTGGTTGGCCCGTGGGACTCCTGAGGCAGCTGATAGGTACCGGCAGGCCAAGCGAACTTCAGCCCGGGTGGTCGTGGAGGCTAAAACTCGGGTCTGGGAGGAGTTCGGTGAGGCCATGGAGAAAGACTATCGGTTGGCCTCAAAGAAATTCTGGCAAACCATCCGGCGCCTCAGGAGGGGGAAGCAGTGCCCTGCCAACACTGTTTACAGTGGAGGTGGGAACCTGCTGACTTCAACTGGGGATATTGTTGGACGGTGGAAGGAATACTTCGAGGATCTCCTCAACCCCACCGACACGTCTTCCACTGAGGAAGCAGAGGCCGAGGGCTCGGAGGTGGACTCGTCCATCACCCAGGCCGAAGTCACTGAGGTAGTTGGGAAGCTCCTCAGTGGCAGGGCACCGGGGGTGGATGAGATACGCCCTGAGTACCTCAAGTCTCTGGATGTTGTAGGGCTGTCTTGGTTGACACGCCTCTACAACATCGCGTGGCGGTCGGAGACAGTACCTCTGGACTGGCAGACCGGGGTGGTGGTCCCTCTTTTTAAGAAGGGGGACAGGAGGGTGTGTTCCAACTACAGAGGGATCACACTCCTCAGCCTCCCCGGGAAAGTCTATGCCAGGGTACTGGAGAGGAGAATGCGACCGATAGTTGAACCTCGGATTCAGGAGGAACAATGCGGTTTTCGTCCCGGTCGTGGAACACTGGACCAGATCTATACCCTCTCCAGGGTGCTGGAGGGTTTATGGGAGTTTGCCCAACCAGTCCACATGTGTTTTGTGGATCTGGAGAAGGCATTTGACTGTGTTCCTCGTGGCGCCCTGTGGGGGGTGCTCTGGGAGTATGGGGTCCGGGGCCCTTTGCTAAGGGCTGTCCGGTCCCTGTACGACCGGAGCAGGAGGTTGGTTCGCATTGCCGGCAGTAAGTCAGACCTGTTCCCAGTGCATGTTGAACTCCGGCAGGGCTGCCCTTTGTCACCGGTCCTGTTCATTATCTTTATGGACAGGATTTCTAGGCACAGCCAGGGGCCGGAGGGAGTCTGGTTTGGGGACCACAGGATCTCATCTCTGCTTTTTGCAGATGATGTTGTCCTGTTGGCGCCATCAAGCCAGGCCCTTCAGTGTGCACTGGGACGGTTTGCAGCCGAGTGTGAAGCGGCTGGGATGAGGATCAGCACCTCCAAGTCTGAGACCGTGGTTCTCAGTCGGAAAAGGGTGGCTTGTCCCCTTCAGGTTGGTGGAGAGGTCCTGCCTCAAGTGGAGGAGTTCAAGTATCTTGGGGTCTTGTTCACGAGTGAGGGAAGGAGGGAACGTGAGATTGACAGACGGATTGGTGCAGCTTCTGCAGTGATGCGGTCGATGTACCGGTCTGTCGTGGTGAAGAAGGAGCTGAGCTGTAAGGCAAAGCTCTCGATTTACCAGTCAATCTACGTTCCTACTCTCACCTATGGTCATGAGCTTTGGGTCATGACCGAAAGAACAAGATCCCGGATACAAGCGGCCGAAATGGGCTTTCTCAGGGTGGCGGGGCGCTCCCTTAGAGATAAGGTGAGAAGCTCGGTCACTCGGGAGGAGCTCAAAGTAGAGCCGCTGCTCCTCCACATCGAGAGGAGCCAGCTGAGGTGGCTCGGGCATCTGTTTCGGATGCCTCCTGGACGCCTCCCTAGGGAGGTGTTTTGGGCATGTCCCACCGGGAGGAGACCCCGAAGACCTAGGACACGCTGGAGGGACTATGTCTCTCGGCTGGCCTGGGAACGCCTCGGTATCCCCCCGGAAGAGCTGGAGGAAGTGTCTGGGGAGAAACATGCCTTTGTTAGTTTTGCTCTTTCACTTGGAGACAAATGACTGTATCTGAACAAAGTCACTGGAACAAAGTCAAATAATGTTGCATAAAGCATTTTATTTCACAAACTTTAGAATGGCTGTTACATTATTATTTTTATTTTATTATATAATATTATTATATAAGTCTAAAAAAAACCTGTGACTATAAAATCAGAAAATGATTTAATATAAACTTTACTTTATTTGTCTAAAAGTAATCTGTGACTGAATCAACATGACAGGACTGGCTGAGTTTATCACTATCATCTGACCACGTCAAGACGGTGGACATCTTAAAACTGAAATCCTCTCAGTACACGTCTGTCATTTCTCACTGCTAACTCATCTGTCATCTCACCATGCACCCCAGCTGCAATCTGCTCATACTTACACTTGCTCTCATTGGACAAGGTAAGATTTTATTAATAGTACATAATTATGCTTGTTTTTAGGAGGCTGCATTTCCCTGTGAGACCATGTGGACCACATGTAATATTTTTATTATGTAGTTGTATAAAATAAAGAGTGTAATTCTTATATAAGATGCAGTTCACACAGGGAGGATATTTGGAGGCAAAGAGGCTAAGCCCCACAGCAGACCGTACATGGCTATGGTGGAAAGGAAGATGACAGATCAAACAACAAGTTACTGTGGTGGCTTCCTTGTGAGTGAGAACTTTGTGATGACTGCTGCCCACTGCGACGCCAGGTTAGCCCTGATCATGTTCATCATTTGAAACTTGAAAACAATACTTTTCAATATAGTTGTAGTTTATTTCAGTTGCATCAATCATGAATATTTTGTCATTTCAGTTCCTACAGAGTTCTTCTCGGTGTTCATGATTTTCATGACTCTGTTGATAAACAGAATATTTCTGTGGAAAAGTCATTTATGAGAGAAGATTACAATCCTGAAAATTACAGCACTGATTTACTGTTACTGAAGGTAAAGTCATGAGAGTTTTGTTCTTTGCAGATATTCCTTTAGAATGTTTTAATAAATATATAAAATAATACAGTAATACAGAGGCATATTCTATCATCACAACATTGTTCTTATTTTTATGGAACTTCAGTTAAGCTCTAAGGCAGTGATCACCAGCAACGTGAGTCCGATCGCTCTCGCAGGAAAAGAGGACCCTGATCCAAAGTTGTGCAGTATCTCTGGCTGGGGACGCTCTGAAAACAGTGGAACACATATGAACAACGTGCTCCTGGAAGTGAATGTTACTCTGACTAATGAGGAACCATGCAACAATGACTACTTCTTTTGTTGCAAGGGACAGAAGGGATTTGGTCAGGTATGTGTTAAAAATAAAAATACATAGATAAGACATACACATGAAGAACATGTGCCTTGTTACATAAAGTGTGTGTGTTTGCAGGGAGACTCTGGTGGCCCACTGGTCTGTGAAAATGGAAAGGCTTACGGTGTGGTGTCCCACTCAGACTTGTATGAAGACCCAATTAAAAATATCCATAAATTTGCTAACATTTTGCCGCATAAAGTCTGGTGTTGGAGCCATTTTATTGTAATTTGTATTTGTGACACTAGAGGGCATATGAGTCTTGGGAGTATATTTAAGTCACAGGCTAATGAGTCACAGGTGGGCAAATGGAAGGTCAAACAAACTTTTTGACCGTGCTATGCGAGCTATGTTGGCTGTATTAGAGGCGCCGAAAATTGGTGGTCATACCTCGTAATATTGTTCGAATAGAATATTTGTTATTTTCATAATTAAGAAACGAAGTTACGTTTAAAGTTATATTTTGTCTTTATTCAATTTTTGTTAACTGCAATGCCAAATGGACAATAAATGGATTGGCATATCCGACATTATTATGGACAATGACTTGATTTATTCAAGGTAAAGCACGCGTCAGAAACAGACTACAAGATTCCATATGCGTCCCTACAATTTAAGTCAAAAAGTTTGACCGGAGGAGCCTGAGTGAGCTTTCGCAACGAAGAATAAAGTGGATCAAATTGGAGGACTACAGGAAAAGTCAGCTGATCTCAATTCGAAGGATGCTCATTCAGGACTGTTTCGTTTGATGGTACTGTGGATTATTGCTTTGATTGACTGCGGATTTCGAAAGGACTACAAATTCGCACATGTGAACAAAGAGGATACAGCGCACACGAACGCTTCAGCCTTCAGCGTTTATGGAACTGAGGTATGAAAAGCGCAGACACGTGAACTTAAATTAAATGTGCGCACCAAACAAATAAACAAATCCAAGACAAAAAAAAAAAAAAACTGAACTGTTTAACTTTTTAAATGGTTATTTACCCATGTTTATGGTGGCCAAGGTGATGTTTATGTAAAGTTGTGAGTATTTCAATGTTTTAAAAAATGGCGGATGAAAAGGAGTTGTATGGTTCTGAGCTCAAAATCAGAATGAAGTCGGTCAAAATATGGAATCATCCGCATTTAAAACGAGAGGTTAAGCTCACTGAAAAGGGGTTAATGGCAAAACTCGATCATTTACAAAACCAAAGAAAGTCAAAATTGGACAAAGCATCCAAACTTAAAAGGACTATACAAGAGTTTATGGGTAACAGAGAAAATGAAAGTGAGATTAAAAATATGTTTGAAAGGTATACATTGCAATGTAAAGAAGCAAAGGAAGCACATGAGTCTCTAATTGTTTTATTGCCTGATGAAGAGAGAGAGCATGAAATCTGGTTCAAAGCAAAAATGTTAGGGGTTGTGGAATTTAATACTGTGGTAAATAAATGGATGGATGAGCTACAAGAGGAAAGTGATCGTGCTACCAGTGAAATTGAACCCAACGATAGCATTTCAAATGTAAACACAAGGGTCAGCAGTCGCACTTCAAGCCACAAAAGTAGCCACCACAGTTCACGCTCCAGCAAATCCCATGCATCTGTGCAACTCACACGCATTCAAATTGAAGCAGAAAAGGCCGCTCTTGTCACTCAAGCAAAGTCTTTAAAAGCAAAGCATGATATTGAGCAACAGTTGGAAATATTACAAAAATGTAAGGAACAAATGGATATTGAGGCAAAATTGCAGCCTCCAATGCAAAGCTATCTGTGCTTAGGACTTTTGAGCAGACAGCAGGCAGCATTGCAGTGGATGGTATGGAATCCTATGTCAGCAGGCAAGCAAGAACAGCAAATGCATCTCTTCATCCAGAAGTTGAGACAAAGCCAAGGACTACTATGCAAAGCAGTACAGATGTAACCTCACAACCTGCTTCATCTCATCATGTACAGCAGCACACATTTTCCAGACCTAGATCAACTGCCTCAGATGTGGAAAGGTTTGGTTTCACACAGAATTTGCTTCAAAAGCATCAAGAAATAACAGAACTGCTAATACAGCAACAAAGGTCTCAAAACTTACCACCCCGTGAGATTCCAGTATTTGAAGGGGATCCATTACAATTTAGTTTGTTTACCAAGGCTTTTAAACATTGTGTGGAGGAAAAAACAAATAACAAAGGGGATTGCTTGTATTTTCTTGAAAGGTATACAAGAGGGCGCCCAAGAGAAGTTGTTCGAAGCTGTATGAATATGGCACCTGAAAGAGGGTATGATACAGCTAAAGCTATGCTTAAACAGCAGTTTGGAGAAGATTATTTTGTTTCTGCTGCATATATGGAAAAGGCGCTTGGATGGCCTATGATCAAGCACGAAGATGTCGCAGCTCACCAAGAATATGCACTCTTTTTACGTGGTTGTTGCAATGCAATGGCAGATCTACAGTACATGCAAGAACTGGATATGCCAACAAACATGAGAGCAGTAATTTTAAAACTTCCATTTAAACTTAGAGAAAAATGGAGAACAACTGCTTGCGACATCATGGAAAGACAGAAACAAAGAGCAAAATTTAGTGATGTTGTCAACTTCATTGAATACCAAGTTAAAATAATTTCAGATCCAATATTTGGATCCATTCAAAATGTAGATATGAGAACAATGGGTAAACCCAAAGATGTCTACAAATGGAAAGCACAATCCCAGTCAAAACCTACGTATAAGGGTGACAGTTTTGCTACTAATGTCACCAACGTTGACAAACCCTTTGTTGGTGAAACCCAAAAGGCAAATACTGAACAGTCAATCAGCCAGTCCAAGACTATTTTTACCACCTGTTTGTTCTGTTCACAAAATCATTCTTTGGATCAATGTAAAGAGTTTGAAAAGAAGAAACACAGGGAAAAGGTCAACTTTATAAAGGAAAAAGCTGTGTGTTTTGGTTGCTTACATGTTGGACACCGGAGCAAAGAGTGTAAAAGGCGTTTGACTTGCAAAGTGTGCAACCAAAAACACCCCAGTCTTCTTCACATTTATCGCAAAGAGTTCAAAATTGATAAAGCCGCCAACACAACCAACGAGCAGTGTGTAAGATCAACTAGCAACAACACGCTTGTATCTACTCAAACATGTGGTCATATAGGGGCCGGGGGTAGCAGTGGTATATTACCTATCCTTCCAGTCCAAGTAAAGGCTGCAATGGGCAACAAAATTATTCAGACCTATGCATTTTTGGACCCAGGCAGTACCTCTACTTTCTGTTCTGAAAATTTAATGGAGAAGCTTCACCTGAATGGACGAAAGACAAAAATTTGTTTGCTTACAATGAGTCCCAAAACAACGGTCTCAAGCTATGTGGTAAACAACATGGAGATTTCAAGTCTTTATGGTAAAGATTTTTATGGCTTACCAGAAGTTTACACACAGAAGCAAATGCCTGTAAGCCAAGCTAACATGGTCAATCAGGAAGACCTAGCTAAATGGCCATATCTTGATGGTATTCACATTCCACAGATTAAAGCTGAAGTGGAGTTGTTAATAGGTACCAATGCATCAAAATTACTCGAGCCGTGGGAAATAGTAAATAGTCAGGAGAAGGTCCCTATGCCATAAGAACCCTATTGGGGTGGGTTGTTAATGGCTCTCTAGGCAGTTATCAAAGAGAACAAAATACTGCTAGAGTCAATAGGATCTCTGTTGAAACCTTGGAGTTGCTATTGGAAAAGCAATACCAGCATGATTTCAATGAGAAGGCGTCAGAAGACAAAGAGGAAATGTCCAGAGAGGATACAAAGTTCATGGAAATCATGGAGAAATCTGTGAGCTTTAAGGATGGACATTACAGTGTAAAGCTACCTTTCAAAAAGAAAGTTAATGTTATGCCCAACAATCTTAACATTGCCAAACAGCGTCTTGTTGGGATAAAGAAAAGGTTTGAAAGGAATGTAAAGTTTCAACAAGAATATGCAGATTTTCTCAACGACATGATTAACCAAGGCTATGCTAAGAAAGTGCCAAAACATCAATTGGATAGATGTGACAGAAGTGAGTCAGCCGCCGAGGAGGAACAGGGGGCGCTGCAATGGAAGGAAGGCCTGCAGCAGAAAGCATCAGAAGCATTTCTACGGCAACAAGAAGCTGCTCCCAATTTGCGCAAATTGGTTTATGGATCAGTTGTCGAAGCGAATGAGCCTGAAAATGATAATGAAGATGAAGAGTTGGGTGGTCTGTTTCGAGTCAGTCGCCCTCAGAAGAGTAAAAGGTTCCAGGCAAACGCTCTCGACTGTTCCCGTTTTCACCCAGACATCAGCCTTCAGTGGGATTCAGATGAGGTGCTGGACTCCATCAGGGACTGCTTTGTGACAGGACAGTGGGAGGACGGCCAAGATGCTGCTACTCTGTTGAAGGAAGACGAGGAGTTCTATGGAGACTTTGCGGATTTGGAAACGGGGGAGATCCATAAGAACCAGAGTGGACAGGACCAGGACAAGGTTTATAGTGAGGATGGTGCAATAGAAAGAGATGAGGAGGAGACTCAAGTGAAGAGGGGTGATGATGAAGGATTACACACAATTTTGTGCAAAACTGAGGCAATTCTCAATGACCGACCCATCACCAAAATGTCTGAGGATCCCAAGGATCTTCAAGCACTTACCCCCAATCATCTTCTTACAATGAAGAGAAACCCAATCTATCCGCCTGGTCTTTTTGAGAAATCAGATCAGTATGTAAAAAGAAGGTGGAAACAAGCTCAATACCTGGCAGATCTTTTTTGGAAAAGATGGATAAAGGAGTATGTATCTTTGTTACAGGAAAGGCAAAAATGGACAAAAGAGAAACGTAATCTTATGCCTGGTGATATTGTACTCGTTGCAGATTCTACAGCCCCACGCCATTCTTGGACTCTTGGAAGAGTACTAGAGACTTTCCCACACAAAAAGGGTTTAGTTAGATCAGTACGAATTAAAACCAAAACCAACACAATAGTAAGACCAGTAACAAAGCTTTGCCTTTTATTGGAAATGTGAAACAAGGTTTACATGAAAAGTGTGCACTTCTTCAAATGATTAAGTTAATTAAGATACTGATTTGTAATGAACTGTTGATGGATGGCTCCTTGGGTAAATGTATGGATTGAATTGTTTATGCTCTACGTCATTAACAATTAGGGGCCGGTGTGTTGGAGCCATTTTATTGTAATTTGTATTTGTGACACTAGAGGGCATATGAGTCTTGGGAGTATATTTAAGTCACAGGCTAATGAGTCACAGGTGGGCAAATGGAAGGTCAAACAAACTTTTTGACCGTGCTATGCGAGCTATGTTGGCTGTATTAGAGGCGCCGAAAATTGGTGGTCATACCTCGTAATATTGTTCGAATGGAATATTTGTTATTTTCATAATTAAGAAACGAAGTTACGTTTAAAGTTATATTTTGTCTTTATTCAATTTTTGTTAACTGCAATGCCAAATGGACAATAAATGGATTGGCATATCCGACATTATTATGGACAATGACTTGATTTATTCAAGGTAAAGCACGCGTCAGAAACAGACTACAAGATTCCATATGCGTCCCTACATCTGGATTGATGACATCATGAAAAAAATGAATGAGGGATAAAGAAGAATGAAAAACATAACTATTAGCTTATAATCCAAAATGCTTTAAAATGTATTTTTATATGTTTGGCTCGCTTCTTTTCTTTATCTTTAGACATTACTTTATTAAAAGTCGACACTGCCACCTAGTGGATGGACCATGTTTCTGCAACGTGGTGTCCAAAGGCACAGAGCCTAACAAAGCTAAGACTTCTGCTCTAAAACTTCAAAAACATGAGAAATAAAAAACTGTAGAACTCTGTTCATTACATCATGCTCTAAAAGGTTTTGTAAACTGAAGTATCAGAGCTCAGTTTATTCTTTAATAATTAATAAAGTGTTTTGCACCTAGGGCTGTGACGGTGGCATTATTTTATTATTTTTTATTATTTTTACCACCGCGGTGTCAAAGGACCATCAACCGGTCGTGGCACAGTGGTGGGTGCGTGGGGTCAATGCAATATTAACATTAACACACATATATATATATATACACAATCTTTAAAATACAAAATCAGTTGAATTTACAATTGGACATAAATGCATCAGCAAATTCTTACAAACAGAACATTTCTCTTTTTTTTTCTAAAAAGGTGTCAAATGTTTTTTGGTGTATTTGTGTTACTTGTGTTCAGTGTTTAAGTAGCCTACATACAAAGAGGGCTGTCATATTTACCAGACTGCGCACTGACACAGTTTATTAGCTTTAATCATCTCAATAGATTCCGGTAAAGCGGCTGGTTCTGTGGAGAATGGAGGACCTGAATAATCGACAACAAACTGAAAATGGATGATGAATTTATTTAGGCTACTGCACAAAGAGACAGCAGCGTGGCCACAGTTCAACTTCGTGTCACAAACGTCTGTGCTGCTGAGAGCTCACGTGCACCTGCTGAGAAGCTCCTCTGTCTGGAGGAGTATTATCCAGTTTTAATGTGACTTTTTTGTGCCTCGTATTTGAAAGTGTCTTGAATTGATTTTCCGAGTCCGCCGCGAGTCCTAAACTCTCCAGCGGACTCTTATAACCATAGACATATATAAAGGCTAGATGGCTCAAGGCGGAGTCAGCTGTGTCGTCACTTGGCGGCCATCTTAGGTCAGTGCTGCCATAGTGCTGCTCCCTGCTGCTGTGGACGGAAGGTGAGTGACATACGCCAACTAAAATGCTCGTAACTTGCTGAATTCTTGACGGATTTACAAACGGTTTGGTGTATTACAAACCTTATTAACGTGGGTATGTATATAATATACTATTTTCTTAATAAACTCCGTGGCTATAATTTTTCACAAGTATGCAGTTAAATAGCCGCATCCCTGACGTTTATGACACACCAAGCCGTTTGAAAATCGGTTGAAAATTGAGCAAAATATAGTTATTTCAGCACTACATGCACAATAGACTTTAATGTTATAACTGGACGAGCGGTCCTGTCCTAAGATGGCCGCCGTGTGACGTCGTCGGGTCCCATTGGCTCTCAGCGCCGGTAAGCCATCTAGCCTTTATATATGTCTATGCTTATAACTCTTCCTTCGTAGTGCGTATATGGCGCACGGCCGGGCGAACACTTTCTCGTCCTCCAGCGCGCGCCACGTTTCTGAACTAAGGTAGCCTACATTTACAGGCTGTAAAGGCTGTAGGTGTAGGTCTGATATTTATTTTATACTAGTAAAGGTAATGTCCGCTTGTATGCCTCTAAATAAGGCTATGTTTGACAATGTTCAAGTGCGCTCCGGAAAACTCAGAGCTATAGGCTTGCATCTTTTTTGCCACCTAACTATTAAATGTATTTGGTAAAAAGGTTAAATTGCTCCACGTTGTGATAGATTTGTTTAGTGACAGAGGCCTTAGATAAATTAGGCCTATCACGGTAATATTTTGTTGGTGAGATTTGGGCCATTTAAGCCGGTGAGCTTTTATTTTACCTGCCAATTAAGCTACGACTCAAATACAATCAGTACAGCTAACAGGATCTCTGATTGTGTCTGAGGTATTTTAAACATTATTTAAAGTCTTATGATCTAAATAAAACAGAATAACAAAATAACAGGCTATTAATACTCACTGCTTGTTCAATTGTTATGATTATCACAATTATATACTACCAAACTTTGTATTTTATTTTTGTCTTAGAGTCACTGTAAGTGCCGGTCACCACTGGTTGTCATGGCGACCGTCAGCCCTAGTTGAACCATCTAGAGTGTTCTTCTTTAAAACTGATGTATGTAAAGTAAAATGTACCAAAAGAAAAGACATCCTCCTAGTGGCTGGAGTGAGTCACTGCAGCATAAGGTTTATTTACTGCAAAATAAATTCTTCAAAGTAAAACTAGTAATATTTACCTTGTGCTGTGAATAATACATCATCCAACTTATACTGGCCCCACTTCTACAGTTTCAGTGTTGGATTTAAAAGTAGATTGTGCAAGTGCTAAGTAACTATTTGGAAAACCTTGATGAAACCTGTGCAAAAACATCAGATAAACATCTTGATATAAATGTACGATATCTGATCATGTGACCTCCTGCTGCACAAATGTGGTTGGAAAGTTGGTTAATGTGCATTCTTTTGCTCTAACTTTCTGATCTCCCACATTGATTAGTGCAGAACATTTTCTAACGCTTGAATAATATTTAAACCAATGATGAATTAAATCAATGTTATTTTCATTTGAGAGTACAATCATTAAAAAATTTTCTTTATGAAAATCCTGTGAATGAGTTTGTTTGTAAACTATAGTGACTCGAGTCCAAATGGTGTAAAACATGCCTTTGTTAGTTTTGCTCTTTCACTTGGAGACAAATGACTGTATCTGAACAAAGTCACTGGAACAAATAATATTTGTATAAAGTATTTTATTTAACAAACTTTAGAATGGCTGTTACATTATTTATATTATGTAACTTATTTTATAAGTTTAAAAAATAACATAATTTTGACATAAAATGATTTAATGATTTAAACCTTACTGCATTTGGGTCAACGTTACATTATTTTCTTTTTATTTGTCTAAAAATAATCTGTGACTGAATCAACATGACAGGACTGGCTGAGTTTATCACTATCATCTGACCACGTCAAGACGGTGGACATCTTAAAACTGAAATCCTCTCAGTACACGTCTGTCATTTCTCACTGCT
This sequence comes from Perccottus glenii, assembly GCA_024416835.2. Lineage (NCBI taxonomy): Eukaryota > Metazoa > Chordata > Actinopteri > Gobiiformes > Odontobutidae > Perccottus > Perccottus glenii. The sequence continues at coordinate 13,613,765 of CM044559.2, forward strand.
AACTCATCTGTCATCTCACCATGCACCCCAGCTGCACACTGCTCATACTTACACTTGCTCTCATTGGACAAGGTAAGATTTCATTAATAGTACATAATAATGCTAGTTTTTAGGAGGCTGCATTTCCCTGTGAGACCATGTGGACCATATGTAACATGTAATATTTTTATAATGTAGTTGTATAAAATAAAGAGTGTAATTCTTATATGAAATGCAGTCCACACAGGGAGGATATTTGGAGGCAAAGAGGCTAAGTAAGCCCCACAGCAGACCGTACATGGCTCTGGTGGTAAGGAAGATGACAGATCAAAAAACAAGTTACTGTGGTGGCTTCCTTGTGAGTGAGGACTTTGTAATGTCTCCTGCCCACTGCCAAGCCAGGTTAGCCCTGATCTTGTTCATCATTTAAAATTTTATCAAAACAAAATCATATTTGTCAATATGTGTTTTATTTCAGTTACATCAATCATGGATCTTTTGTCATTTCAGTTCCTACAAAGTTCTTCTCGGTGTTCATAATTTTCATGACTCTGTTGATACACAGAATATTTCTGTGGAAAAGTCATTATGAGAGAAGATTATAATCCTGATGATCACTGAAATGATTTACTGTTACTGAAGGTAAAGTCATGAGAGTTTTGTTCCTTGCAGATATTCCTTTAGAATGTTTTAATAAATATATAAAATAATACAGTAATACAGAGGCATATTCTATCATCACAACATTGTTCTTATTTTTATGGAACTTCAGTTAAGCTCTAAGGCAGTGATCACCAGCAACGTGAGTCTGATCGCTCTCGCAGGAAAAGAGGACGCTGATCCAAAGTTGTGCAGTATCTCTGGCTGGGGACGCTCTGAAAACAGTGGATTATATATGAACGATGTGCTCCTGGAAGTGAATGTTACTCTGACTAATGAGGAACCATGCAACAATGACTACTTCTTTTGTTGCAAGGGACAGAAGGGATCTGGTCAGGTATGTGTTGTAAATAAAAATACATAGACAAGACATACACAATAAGAACATGTGCCTTGTTACATAAAGTGTGTGTGTTTGCAGGGAGACTCTGGTGGCCCACTGGTCTGTGAAAATGGAAAGGATGGTGTGGTGTCCAACTCATTCTTGTATAATAACTCAATTGATAACAGTGGCAGTTATACATTGAAATACACCCTGGGCGAGACCCCCTTTCGAGCGCCCCCCCACCCACACACACACACACACACACACACACACACACACACACACACACACACACACACACACACACACACACACACACACACACACACACACACACACACACACACACACACACACACACACACACACACACACACACACACACACACACACACGATATGCACACCTGAAAGCTCATACTGGGGAGAAGTAGAGGCAATGAGGTCTTCATCCTCAATATCAGATATTTGTGGAGACATGTGTAGCGGGGGAGGTGGTTGGCTCATCCTGACCAGTGGCAGAGGATGCTCCAAAATATTTTAGAAGTGCTCCTGAAATTGCAATTGAATTGCATTTGAAATCAAAAGACCATAGGATAATGTTTTATAAAGCTAAAACAGCCTGGGGTCAAATTGACTCAAAACATAATAGAAGGGTTACATAAACATGCTCTTACACACTAAATGTCTGTCATTACACGCTATATCCTCCTAGACCCGGAAAAAAACATTTATGTATTTTATTCGTTTTTTTCCCCCATGTCATCACATTGTTTAGGGCAAAATTATTGAAAAAATATATTTTATTCATGTTATGCTATGGTTACTAGGACTCAGTTGTTTAAAAAATAAAATTACTTTAAATTACGGTATATGTATAGGCAAAAACAATGGGATTTTATTTTTTTAATCACCAAAATCTTTTTGGGTTTCAGGATATTCATTTGTATATTAATCTAACTTTCATGAAAGAACTATTAGCTCTTTGGTTACTGCCTCAAATTCTATGCATGACACACTTTTAGTTATGACTTGTAAAACTATACTTAGGAAACTATACTTAGCACACTGTGTAGCAAATAGCTACATAGCAAATGTTTGTCTTTAACCTAAAGATTTGAAAATGCCGTTGGTTATTTACAGAGCCTAACGTTAAACCAACAGATGGAAATGATAACTGAACTTTTAACAGTTTTATTGCAAAGCACAATATTATAAATTAGATCTCGTGATTGAGTTGAAACCAAATTATTGTTGTATAAGCATAGCAAGCATCATTAGCAAAAAAGCTAACAAAGAGTTATACCCACCACCAATTAACATTAGCTCTTCATTCATGAAATGGATCATACAGAGAGAGAGAACATAGTTGCATACCTTAATCTTTTGCTTGTTTCTCCTCTTCTTCTTTTCTTTTTTTTCCAAATTGGGCACCTGATGGCTTTGACCTTTTCTTCTCCATCTCTGTTTATTTGGCACTCGACAATCAACAGATTTCCCATCCCCCCAACTGTCACTCACGACCAGAAGTCAAGACTAAACCAATTCACCTTGATGACCGCATAATTGTTTTGTATTACCTTGTTTCATTTGCAGGAACTATAGACTGTCCGTTCCATTTGAGAGAGACCCAGAGGTGAAATGTCACCCGCGCCTCTCGCCCCACCCCCTTTTACACTTCTCTCACAACACACAGCTTCTGTGCATTGGACATTCTCAGCAAGCAGGGCGCGGCAGCTGCAGGAGCGCCAATTAGCCAATTCCACACACAGTGAAATGATATAAATGATGAAAACCGCTTCGCAACGCAGAGGAATTTTAATTTTTTTATATATATATATATTTTTTTTTATTAATCTGCTCGTGCTGCCGCCCCCAATGTGTCACGAAAAAATGCTGCCCCGGGCGGCTGCCCGGTTCGCCCGTGCCTAAAACCGCTACTGATTGATAATATCCATAACTTTGCTAAGATTTTGCCGCATAAAGACTGGATTGATTCGATTATGAAAAAAGAATAAGTAAGAAAGAAAGAATAATGAATAACATAACAACTTGCTTATAATCCAAAATGCTTTAAAATTAGTTTTTATTTGTTTGGCTCGCATCTGTTCTCTTCTGTTATCTTTAGACATTTCTTTATAAAAGTACCATGTTTCTGCGGCGTGTGTCCAAAGACACTGAGCCCAACAAAGAATATATAGTTACGCTAAGATTTCTGCTGTAAAACTTCAAAAACATGAGAAATGACAAAATGTAGCACTCTGTTTATTACATAATGCTCTAAAATGTGTAGACAATGGCACCAGGATTCATAATTCTTTTGTAAAATGAAGTATCAGAGCTCAATTTATTCTTTAATAATCAATAAAGTGTGTTGCACCATCTGGAGTGGTCTTCTTTAAAAGTGATGTATTAAAGTAAAATGTACCAAAAGGCAAGACATCCTCCTTGTGGCTGGAGTGAGTTACTGCAGCACTCAAGGTTTAATTGCTGCAAAATAAATCCTTCGTAATAAGACCAGTAATATTTACCCTGGAATAATACATTACACCACAATGTAAGTAATTGGATTTAAAAGTAGATTGTGCAAGTGCAACCTTGATGAACTTTATATACTGTATATGTATGATGTCTGATCATGTGACTTTCTGCACAAACATGTGGTTTGAAAATTGGTTCATGTGCATTCTTTGTCTTTAGCTTTCTGATCTCCCACATGATTAGTGCAGAACATTTTGTAACGCTTGAATAATACTCAAACCAATAATAAATTAAATTAATGTTCAGGCCTGTTGCCAGAGTTTAGATCCAGAAGTTCAGATTTTATTTACATATATTTATGTTTCATTTCATGAGTTTAAATCAAATAGAAGATTGACAGTCATGCTCTCTCGTACCTTACACACACCACGCCCACTTAGATCTTACATCAACATGTCAGCCGGAGGGGTACCGAGGGTCATCGCTTTTGGCTTCAACAATTATTCCCAAGATGACAAAAGGCAAACAGCGCGTTGCAAGAAATGCAACTTTAAAATCACAGACAGCCAGACAACAACCTCCAATTTCGTCCTTCCATTCTGCCCAGTAAGTGCTTGTCAATTTTTTAATGTTATCTGGTTAGTTGGTAGTTAGCTAATGTAATAATAGCTAAAGTAGCCACTAGCCATTAACCCTCATACCGTGTTGGGGACAAATGTTTATTTTTGATTTATTAAAAAAAAATACTTTCCTTGATCTGAGTGGTACAAGACTTAGCTACTTTTCCTAAGTTTGCCACCTGAACACACACAAAGAAAAATGACTTGATTCTACAATGTTAAAGGGTTAGTTCACCCAAAAATGAAAATTCTGTCATTCATTACTTACTCTTCCATCTTCAGACACAGATGAAGATAGGTTTGTTGAAATCCAAAGGCTCAGACAGGCCTTCATTGAAATCAATGTCATTGCCTCTCTCAAAACCCATAAAAGGCACTAAAGACGTTGTTACAAAGCCCATCTTACTACAGTGGTTCTACAATCATTTTATGAAGCGTCAACAATAGTTTTTGTGTGCAATACATACAATACAACAATAAGGTAACTTGACTTGACTTGAACAATTTAGTTAATACAATATATTTGTTTAAATATGCTTTGAATTTAACAATTATAAAATACATTAACTACATTTCATTGAATCACCTAATTATTGCAGTTCTCAAATACATAATGTGGCATATATATTTCAATTTAGGTTTTTTGTGACAGTTTAGTTAAAGTTAAAGGGACTAAAAATTATAGTTACCTGATGTAACTACAGTTCTACGAGTGTTTGCGTAGCCCACCTACGGGCTTCGCTAGTGGTTACCTCTCCCTGGCGCGAGCCAGACTTCTGAAAAAGATCAAAGCATTCACCGGGCCAATCATGCCAGTGTACTGGCACAGCCTCAGGGGCTATTTAAACCCCCTCGCCCAACGCTCTCCCTTCTTTGAACCAGCTCAAAAGAGGGAAGAAGTCCAGCTGGGCCTGAGAGTAGGTGGGCTACGCACACACTCGTAGAACTGTAGTTACATCAGGTAACTATAATTTCTACTTCGTGTGTGCTCCGCCCACCTACGGGCTTCGCTAGTGGTTACCTACCAAGTCGAAGGCCGTAGGGGATAAATGTACTCCCAGCTGGACCGGTTCACAACGATTGGCGCGGGAACAAACAACGTCAGGAGCAATGCGGGCCCGCCTCTCCCAAGAGCAGCCAAGCACGCCCCACTACAGGTCACGGCGTCCAAACTGCCTCTCCAAGAGCATCTGTCGCCCCTATGTGAGCCTAATCAATCTGTGCCCAGGACCGCCTCTCCCAAGAGCATCCTGGCACCCTGTTCAAACTCCCAACTTCAGTGTCCGTGGCCGGGGGATGGACCGCCTCTCCCAAGAGCATCCATCCTGCCCGCCGAGCCCGTGACCGCCTCTCCCAAGAGCACACGGGCCCTCACACGGCTGCACAGACAAACACATCCAAAAAGGAACCGCCAAGCTGCGGTATAAGTGTTCTCAGCCGCAATAACAGTAACACCTGCAGTGTGCACCAGCCTAGGTGACGAGGTTCTGGCCTCTATTCAACACTGAATGAGTGACAGAGCTCGCAGACACGTCCATGAGATAGGACCGCACAAACGTGGACACAGAGGACCAAGATGCCGCCAAGCATATATCTTCCGCAGAGACACCTCTACACAGGGCCACCGACGTGGCAACCCCTCGGGTAGAGTGTGCCCTCATCAAGGCTGGGGGAGGGTGGCCTTGAGACACGTAGGCCGCTCCAATACCCCCACAGATCCAGTGTGCTAGGCGTTGGGCCGACAATGGTGACCCACGCCCCTTGGCCGCGAAGCACACAAATAACTGGTCTGATGTCCGAAAGCCCGCTGTGCGCTCCACATAGCAGCGTAAAGCCCTGACCGGACACAGCATGAGTAACTGCGCATCTGCCGTCGTCCCGGCTGGGGTGGGGCAGAGAGCTCTAATCCTGATCACCCTGGACCGGAAGGACGAGGTGATAACCTTCGGCTGAAAGGCTGGGTTGGGCCAAAGGTGAATTAGGCTTCCATCCTCACTAAACGACATGCACAAAGGATGAACCGACAAGGCGCACAGGTCCCCCGCCCTCTTGGCGGAGGATAGTGCCAACAGAAGGGCGGTCTTGAAGGAGAGCAGCCGGACTTCCGCCTGCTCCAAGGGCTCAAAAGGGGGTCCAGACAGACCATCCAAAACAGACTGAAGGTCCCAGGGAGGCACCACCTGTCTAGAGGGGGGCCTCACCCTGCATGCACCCCGAAGAAAACGCTTAACCAAAGGGTGACTACGAGCCGAGAAGCGCCCAAAGCCCTCATGGCCCGTCGTGATGGCTGCCACAAACACCGCTAGAGTAGATGCGGCACGACCACTATCCAGAAGTCCCTGTAGAAATTCCAGGACTACATTAACTGGACAGCTACAGGGGTCCAACGTCCTGTCACCACACCAAGCGGCAAAGAGACGCCAACGGGTGCCGTATGCCCTGGCCGTGGAAGGTGCCCTAGCACTCTGGATGGTGGACACCACTGCTGGGGGAAGTCCTATATTCATTTCCATGACTCTTGAGCCAGCGCGTCCACCCCTAGCGGTGGGTCGTCTGACGATCTGAGCGAGAACCAGAGTGGGCACTGTGCGTTCTATGCACTGGCGAACAGGTCGGCCACAGGCTGACCGAACCGGCGTCAAGTCTGTCGTGCGACCTTGGGCGCCAAGCTCCATTCGTCGTGTAGAGGGCCACCCCGGGACATCCTGTCTGTCTGTCGTGCGACCTTGGGCGCCAAGCTCCATTCGTCGTGTAGAGGGCCGCCCGTTGAGTGTCCCGGGCACATGCCGTGCCCTTAGGGAGGCCAGGTGTGTGTCTGCCCACATTAGGATCTCTGCTGCCCTCCGATGAAGGAGGGGTGACCTGGTTCCTCCCTGTCTGTTCAGGTAGGCCACAACTGTTGTGTTGTCCGACCTGATCATTACATGATCTCCCTTCAAGCTGGGGGCAAAGTGCAGAAGCACCCTCTGCACCGCTACCATCTCCAGTACATTTATGTGGGATAACGTTGGCTCCCAGGCCCCGCCAACTGCGAGCCGGCATACGGTCCCGCCCCATCCGGTGAGTGATGCGTCCGTGAACACCTCCACATAGTGTGGGACGCATCCCATGCGCACTCCCAGTTGGAGACGGTCCGGGGTGAGCCAGAATTCCAGATCCTGTCGAGCCCCCAAGGACAGTGAGACCCGGGTCTGTCTGTCCTGCGTGGGATGTAATCGGAGCCGAGCAAACCAGCGTTGGAGCCGTCTCATATGAAGGAGCCCCAAGCGTACCACCGGGTGAGCTGCCGCCATCATGCCCAGTAGGCACCGTACCAGACAAGACGGTGCAGATGGAGCTACCACCAGCCTCTGAGCCAGACTCCTGAGCGCCACCTGTCTCTCCACGGAGAGCCGTGCGAGAGGGAGCAAGGATGAGCCAATCGTCGATATAAGTCAGGATCCTGAGACCCTGACGACGAAGCGGCTCCAGTGCTGCCTCCACGCATTTGGAAAAGGTGCGTGGGGCGAGGGAGTAGCCGAACGGGAGACGGTTGAACTGAAAACACCGCTCCCCGAAGGCGAACCTGAGAAATTTTCTGTGCCCCGGCAGGATGGAGACATGAAAATAAGCATCCATCAGGTCAATTGAGGTCATCCAATCCCCCGGGCGGACACTCTCCAGGAGGTGCCTGGTAGTTAACATGCGGAACCTCCTGGTGGTCACATACTTGTTCAGGATGCGCAGGTCCAGGATTGGTCTTACTCCCCCGTTTTTCTTTGGGACCGAGAAATAGGGGGAGTAAAACCCTCTCTCCGCCTCCCCTCGGTCCAGTTCCGAAATTGCACCGCAATGCAGGAGTGAAGAGACCTCCTCTTGGAGGGCCCTTGTCGCTGCCCGGGTTGTGAGCTGTGTGCGAAGGACACCGCGGAAGGGAGGGGGTTGACGGGCAAACTGCAGGGCATAGCCCCTCCTCAGCGTCCTGTCCAGCCAGGGCGATAGAGGGCCGAGAAGGCGTGTCCACGCCTCCAAGAAGTGCGATAGAGGGCGCACCATGTCCTGAACAGGAGGATGTATCGGCCCACCCGCCATCACAAACCCAACTGGAGGTTCGGGATGCGGGGGGCCACCCCAGAAAGGGCTGCCCTACCCTCTTGGGAGGGGGCACTGCTGGTGTTCTGTGGGTGACTGGGGGTGGGTTGCTGTCTGAGCTAGAATGGGCAGGGCCCCCCCAGACTGAGTCGCCGCACTTTTACAGGTGGTGCACCCCTAGTTGCTGACTGTGTGGCCGGGGGCAGCAAGCCCTGGTCAGCATCCCCGCCCTTGCAGCTCAACACTGGGCGCTGCCTGAATAACTGCGGGGGCACGCCCACGGCCCCCAATATCTGCACACCGCCCCTGGCAGTTGCAGAGTGGAATCTGGGCCGTTTACCAGCTGCCTTAGAGTTACAGGAGAGCGCGGGGGAGCACCTCTTAAGCCCCTCCCTTGGCAGCATGGAAGGCGCCTGTACTGCTGTAGGTGCACCGGACCCACTTAAGCCAAGCACAATCCGTCTGCGTGGCGTAGTGGAAGAAGCGGACCATAAAGAGCCGGAGGGGAAGTCCCAGAAGCGTGCTCTTTTAATGAGAAGTAACGGGCCCTACGGCCTTTATTGACATGACTCTCATTAAAGGACGACTTGTAGGAGCGGGAGGAGCCAGCGCCCCTATTACGTTGGAAACCTCCTCTTCTCCCGGCGTTTTCCCGCCCTGCGCTATAAGACGCGGGGACAGGATCAGCAGCGGCAACGGTGGGGCGTGCTAGCTCGCTCACGGGAGTCGCGGACACCTGGTGCCGGTCTGCACGACGGCGCCAAATGTCGTGCCGCTGGCGTCTCGGCTGGAGGTGAGGAGCAAGCTGCTGGGACGTTTTGGAGGCTGATTCTAGTCGGTCTACAAAAGACTGAATATCAGGACCAAACAGGGATGAGGTGGAGAGCGGCAGACCAAGGATGCGTCTCTGCTCCTGTTCCTTCAGGGAAGACAGGCCGAGCCACAGGTGTCTGGCGCCGAGCTGAGTCGCGCTCATGGTGCGGCCCCCATCCACGGCGAATGCTTGGGACATCCTCAGGAGAACAGCCGCTGTGGTCTAAACCTCATCTATCTCCTCGGGCGTGAGGACCAATCGCTCATGTGTGAGCTAGCTTGTCCAAGGAGCCCGCCAGGAAAGCCATATTGCTAGCCAACGCCACCACCTGAGCGGCGTTAGCGTAGCAGCGATCCATCAGCGATGCCATCAATCTGTCCCTCTCTGATGGTAGAGCGACACACCGCCGGCCAGGGGTAGATGACGGTAGCAGGCACATCCTCACCCCGCCCTCAACAGGTGGGACGCCGTGATCTCGCCCAGCCCACCACGCTTGCAATATCCCAGATAGCCTCGGCGGACCTCTCGCCGAGAGCGGGCGCTGCCATTCTCGCTGGGCATAATGGGCGATGGGTGTCATCAGAGGGCAGAGTCGCCACGCCGCGTGGCGAGAACGAGTCTGTGACGCTAGCCCCAGTGTGAAGTCCGCCGGAGCAGTCTCAAGCTGCTGGGCGGAGCGGGTCTCCATACGAACCGCAGCGGAGGCAAACAGCTGCGGCAGGTCATCTAGCGGGTACCGATGAGCTGGCTGGAGATCAGGGACGGAAACTCCAGTACCGGTGGATCCAGCGTCATCGCCACGAGCCTCCCCGTCCTCACTACTCGCTGCCCAATCCAGCTGAGGTGGGGTAGCGGCAGGGGACACCGCGATGGATTGTGGTTGCAGGCCGGGTCGAGACGGAGAAATAGGACCCATGGAAGCTGCGCGGCGCTCGGACTCCTCTCTGGGAAGGCCGAGGCAGGCGGAGCAGGCAGACCGCTCCAGCTGATGACGCCATCCGAGGCAGGTGAAACAGCAGTCGTGGCCATCCTCGTGCAGCAGCCAGGCGCAGCAGGAGCGGCAGGAGCGGCGGTGCCCGACACCAGTAGGTGACAAATCTCGGGCACAATCCATTCTTCTAACTACGTGAAATCTTCGCTCTTTTAAATATCTCAGAAGTGCTGAGAGAGAAGAAGGGAGAGCGTTGGGCGAGGGGGTTTATATAGCCCCTGAGGCTGTGCCAGTACACTGGCATGATTGGCGCGGTGAATGCTTTGATCTTTCTCAGAAGTCTGGCTCGCGCCAGGGAGAGGTAACCACTAGCGAAGCCCGTAGGTGGGCGGAGCACACACGAAGTAGAACTAAAATGATGTATAAAACATTTAATTTCACAAACTTCAGAATGGCTGTTACATTATTTAATATTATGATATAAGTTTAAAAAAATACGTGACACTGACATAAAAATATTTAATGTTATAAACTTAACTGCATTTGGGTCAACATTAAATTATTTTCATTCTAATTTTCTAAAGGTAATCTGTGACTGAATCAATATTACAGGACTGGCTGAGTTCATCACTATCATCTAATATAACATAGGTAATATTTTTATTATGTAGTTGTATAAAATAAAGAGTGTAATTCTTACATGAGATGCAGTCCACACAGGGAGAATATTTGGAGGCAAAGAGGCTAAGCACCGTACATGGCTCTGGTGGAAAGGAAGATGAAAGAACAAACAAAAAAAGTTACTGTGGTGGCTTCCTTGTGAGTGAGGACTTTGTGATGACTGCTGCCCACTGCAACGCCAGGTTAGCCCTGATCATGGTCATCCTTTGAAACTTTATCCAAACAAAATAATACTTTTCAATATGTGTTTTATTTTAATTGCATCAATCATGAATCTTTTGTCATTTAATTTCCTACAAAGTTTATAAAGTTAAATGCACCAAAAGCCAAGACATCCTCCTTGTGGCTGGAGGGAGTTACTGCAGCACTCAAGGTTTAATTGCTGCAAAAAAAAAATCCTTCATAATAAGACCAGTAATATTTACCTTGGAATAATACATCATCCAACTTATACTGGCCCCACTTCTACTTTTAAATCCAACACTGAAACTGTAGAAGTATTTTTTTAAACCTATGAAAATACATCAGATAAACATTTTGATATATTCGTATGATGTCTGATCATGTGACTTTCTGCTGCACAAATATGTGGTTGGAAAGTTGGTTAATGTGCATTCTTTGTATCTAGCTTTCTGATCTCCCAAATGATTAGTGCAGAACATTTTCTAACGCGTGAATAATACTAAAATCAATAGTAAATTAAATCAGTTTATTTTTATTTGAGGGTAAAACATTTTTTAATCCTTATGAAAATCCTGTGAATGAGTTTATTTGTAAACTATAGAGACTCGAGTCCAAATGGTGTAAAACATGACTTTGTTAGTTTTGCTCTTTCACTTGGAGACAAATGACTGTATCTGAACAAAGTCACTGGAACAAATAATGTTGCATAAAGCATTTTATTTCACAAACTTCCGAATGGCTGTTACATTATTTAATATTATGGTATAGGTTTTAAAAATAACTTGTGACTCTGACATTATATGATTTAATGCTTTAAACTTTACTGCATTTTGGTCAACGATATATTATTTTCTTTCTAGACTGTGTGCACAATTAGTAGGCAAGTTGTCTTTTTGAGGATTAATTTTGTTATTGTACAGCTACAGTGCTCTTGGTCAATCCAAAATATCTACATGTAAAGCATTATTAGGCAACTATTAGTGTGCAGAATTATTATGCAACTGAATGAAAAACTAAGATTTTCCCATCACACTTGTTTATTTCCAACTGTTAAAGTGAGAATAATAAACAAACTTAAAATTTACAAATAAACATTTCTGAAAAAAAAAACGAAAAAAAAAAAACTCAGTGACTAATATAGCCACCCTTTTTTTATAAGTCACAAGCCTTCCATTCATGGAGTCAGTCAGTTTCTTGATCTGGTCAGAATCAACTTTGTGTGCAGCCGCAACCACAGCCTCCCAGACACTGTTCAGAGAGGTGTACTGTTTACCTTCACTGAAAACATCCTGCTTAAGAAGGGCCCAAAAGTTCTCAATAGGGTTTAAATCAGGTGAAGAAGGGGGTCATGTCATTAGTTTTTCATCTTTACTGGCCAGCCACGCAGTGGAGAACTTTGATGCATGGGATGGAGCGTTGTCTTGCATAAAAATATTCCTGTACCACACTGTGGTACAGGAATATGTTATTTTATATATATTTTATATATTTTATATGTTATGTGTTTTAAACTATGTAGACCCAGTTAGTTATTCATTTAAACATATTAATATAAAAGAGAAAACCTAATGTCAGACACACACAGGAAGGACTAGATAAAGACGCAGGTGTCTGTTATCGAAGGATACACAGGAAGGGAGAGCCCAAGGGAGAGTCCTCAAAGCCTTACAGAAATGACACCAGAGAGTTAATGAGGAGATCTACCAGGCCTTACAGGATGATATCAGAAAGAGTTATTATTGTACTGTCATATCAAAACTGTATAAAAGCTTATGTCTACTGTTCAAAGATCAGTAGTGCTGGGGAAGGCTACTCGGGTCGTTTATTGTGTTGGTTATGAAACAATAAAGACTCTATGGCATTGGATCTGATGTTGCGTTCAGAACTTATTCCATACAATAGTGCCAAAGACTGAGGGGTCAGTTTTGACACTACAACACCTTGAAGAAAGTGTCTTCTAAAAATTGGCAGTAGGTCTAAGAGTTAGACCAGTAACCCACCTCCACCTTGCTGGCGTCTGAGTCGAAGTAGAGCTCTGTGTCCGTTACTGATCCATCCATGGGCCCATCCATCTGGTCCGTCAAGAGTCATCTCTCATCTCATCAGTCCACCACCTGTGGGGTGTTGATCTCCTCAGACCACACCCTCCCTCGTTACACAAATACACATCACCTGATATGCATTAAATCCAATAAGAATTCAAGTTTATACAGCTTGGAGTTGGAAATTATAGATAAAATTATGATATGGTCAAAATAGTCACTTGCCTATTAATTGTGCACACAATGTAATTGCCTAAAAGTAATCTGTGACTGAATCAACATGACAGGACTGGCTGAGTTTATCACTATCATCTGACCACGTCAAGACGGTGGACATCTTAAAACTGAAATCCTCTCAGTACACGTCTGTCATTTCTCACTGCTAACTCATCTGTCATTTCACCATGCACCCCAGCTGCAAACTGCTCATACTTACACTTGCTCTCATTGGACAAGGTAAGATTTCATTAATAGTACATAATAATGCTAGTTCAAAGGAGGCTGCATTTCCCTGTGAGACCATGTGGACCATATGTAACTTGTAATATTTTTTATTATGTAGTTGTATAAAATAAAGAGTGTAATTCTTACATAAGATGCAGTCCACACAGGAGGATAATTGGAGGCAAAGAAGCTAAGCCCCACAGCAGACCGTACATGGCTATGGTGGAAGGATGGAGGAAGACAGATCAAAAACCAAAGTATTTTTTGTCATTTCAGTTCCTACAAAGTTCATCTCGGTGTTTATAATTTTTGTGACTCTGTCGATACAGATTATTTCTGTGGAAGAGTCATTTATAAGAGAAGATTATAATCCTGATGATCACAGAAATGATTTACTGTTACTGAAGGTAAAGTCATGAGAGTTTTGTTCTTTGCAGATATTCCTTTAGAATGTTTTAATAAATATAAAATAATACAGTAATACAGAGGCATATTCTATCATCACAACATTGTTCATATTTTTATGGAACTTCAGTTAAGCTCTAAGGCAGTGATCACCAGCAACGTAAGTCCGATCGCTCTCGCAGGAAAAGAGGACGCTGATCCAAAGTTGTGCAGTGTCTCTGGCTGGGGACGCTCTGAAAACAGTGGATTATATATGACCAATGTACTCATGGAAGTGAATGTTACTCTGACTAATGAGGAACAATGCAACAATGACTACTTTTGTTGCAAGGGAAAGAACGGATCTGGTCTGGTATGTGTTTTAAATAAAAATACATAACCAAGACATATGCCTGGTTAAATAATGTGTATAATGTGTGTGTTTGCAGGGAGACTCTGGTGGTCCACTGTTCTGTGAAAATAGAAAAGCTTACGGTGTAGTGTCCAACTCAGTCTTGTATAATAACCCAATTGATAATATCCATAACTTTGCTAAGATTTTGCCGCATAAATACTGGATGGATTATATCATGAAAAAAGAATATGGAAGAAAGAAGAATGAATAACAGTGATGTATGTAAAGTAAAATGTCCCAAAAGACAAGATATCCTTCTTGTGGCTGGAGTGAGTTACTGCAGCACTCAAGGTTTATTTACTGCAAAATAAATTCTTCAAAGTAAAACTAGTAATATTTACCTTGTGCTGTGAATAATACATCATCCAACTTATACTGGCCCCACTTCTACAGTTTCAGTGTTGGATTTAAAACTAGATTGTGCAAGTGCTAAGTAACTATTAGGAAAACCTTGATGAAAAGTTGATTAAACAGTTTGTGTGCTTTTTTCTAAAATCTGTGCAAATATATCAAATAAACATCTTGATATAAATGTATGATGTCTGATCATGTGACTTTCTGTTGCACAAATATGTGGTTGGAAAGTTGGTTAATGTGCATTCTTTTGCTCTAACTTTCTGATCTCCCACATGATTAGTGCAGAACATTTTCTAACGCTTGAATAATATTTAAATCAATGTTTATTTTCATTTGAGAGTGCAATTATTTAAAATTATTCTTTATGAAAATGCTGTGAATGAGTTTGTTTGTAAACTATAGTGACTCGAGTCCAAATGGTTTAAAACATGCCTTTGTTAGTTTTGCTCTTTCACTTGGAAACAAATGACTGTATCTGAACAAAGTCACTGGAACAAAGTCACTGTAAACATGTCAAATAATGTTGCATAAAGCATTTTATTTCACAAACTTTAGAATGGCTGTTACATTATTTAATATTATGTAACTTATTTTATAAGTTTAAAAATAACTTATATTTCTGACATAAAATGATTTAATGATTTAAACCTTACTTCATTTGGGTCAACGTCACATTATTTTCTTTTTATTTGTCTAAAAGTAATCTGTGACTGAATCAACATGACAGGACTGGCTGAGTTTATCACTATCATCTGACCACGTCAAGACGGTGGGCATCTTAAAACTGAAATCCTCTCAGTACACGTCTGTCATTTCTCACTGCTAACTCATCTGTCATCTCACCATGCACCCCAGCTGCAAACTGCTCATACTTACACTTGCTCTCATTGGACAAGGTAAGATTTCATTAATAGTACATAATTATGCTTGTTTTTAGGAGGCTGTTGTTTCCCTGTGAGACCATGTGGACCATATGAAACATGAAAAATATTTCTATTATGTAAAGAGTAAAGAGTGTAATTCTTAAGATGCAGTCCACACAGGGAGGATATTTGGAGGCAAAGAGGCTAAGCCCCACAGCAGACCGTACATGGCTCTGGTGGAAGGATGGAAGATGACTGATCAAGAAACAAGTTACTGTGGTGGCTTCCTTGTGAGTGAGGACTTTGTGATGACTGCGGCCCACTGCAACGCCAGGTTAGCCCTGATCCTGTTCATCATTTGAAATTTTAGCAAAACAAAATCATATTGTGTTTTATTTCAGTTGCATCAATCATGGATCTTTTGTCATTTCAGTTCCTACAAAGTTCATCTTGGTGTTCATAATTTTCATGACTCTGTTGATACACAGATTATTTCTGTGGAAAAGTCATTTATGAGAGAAGATTACAAACCAGATGATTACAGAAATGATTTACTGTTACTGAAGGTAAAGTCATGAGAGTTTTGTTCTTTGCAGATATTCCTTTAGAATGTTTTAATAAATATCTAAAATAATACAGTAATACAGAGGCATATTCTATCATCACAACATTGTTCATATTTTTATGGAACTTCAGTTAAGCTCTAAGGCAGTGATCACCAGCAACGTGAGTCTGATCGCTCTCGCAGTAAAGAGGACGCTGATCCAAAGTTGTGCAGTGTCTCTGGCTGGGGACGCTCTGAAAACAGTGGATTATATATGACCAATGTACTCATGGAAGTGAATGTTACTCTGACTAATGAGGAACAATGCAACAATGACTACTTCTTTTGTTGCAAGGGACAGAAGGGAGCTGGTGTGGTAGGCTATGTTTTAAAAATAAAAATACATAGACAAGCCATACACATAAAGAATATGTGCCTTGTTACATAAAGTGTGTGTGTTTGCAGGGAGACTCTGGTGGCCCACTGGTCTGTGAAAATGGAAAGGCTTATGGTGTGGTGTCCAACGGCTACTTGGATAAAGACCCAATTCATAATATCTATAAATTTGCTAAGATTTTGCCGCATAAAGACTGGATTGATTCCATCTTGAAAAATTAAGTAGGAAGGAAGGAAGGAAGAAGAATGAATAACATATTAACTTGCATATAACCCAAAATGCTGTAAAATGCATTTTCTTACGTTTGGTGCATCTTATTTTAAACAATAAACGTCTTCCATCTGTTTATTATCTTTTGTCATGCTACTTTATGAAAGGTGACACTGCCACCTAGTGGATGTACCTTGTTTCTGCAGTTCTCCTAAAATAATCTCAGCTTTAATAATATAATACATAGTCCTCCTGACACTGCAATGGTGTCTCTCAAAACGGCTGAGGAGTCAGTATTAGAACAAATAATCATTAAACATTTAATACAGCTGAACAACAGTTTTATTTTAATTTAATTTCTCAAACCAAATTAGCAATAATCAGGGTCCATTTGAATTTGTGAATATGCAGCCAAAAAATCCAGCAGTGGACAGTGGTTATGCACTAAAATAAGAAAATGAGAAACAAAACTTGTGAAACTTTTATCAACACTTTCTTGTCAAAATAAGTATGACTGTTACTATCCCTATATCCACTAGTATATTTCAACAACAACAACAGTTTATACCAACTTCAGTTGGTCTCTGTCCTCAGCACTTGGTACAAGGCATAAGAGAAAGACAATGCATCTTCACTGTGCAACAGAACAACAACATCTCTTACAACACTGCCCCCTGCTGTTCCAAACAAGCAACAACTGGAGTACAAAGGGTGCGTAGATATTAATAGCGTTACCACCAGTGTTGGTCATCTTACTTCAAAAAAGTAATTAGTTGCAGTTACAAATTACTTCTCCCAAAAAGTAATTGAGTTAGTAACTCAGTTACCACATTGTGAAAGTAACTCAGTTACTCAGCAAAGTAACTGAAGTTATTTTTTATGTTCTTTAAAGGTATTACGTTCTATAACAGCTTAAATATCAAAGATGTTTAAATTAACTGATTGAAAAATAAAAACACTATATATAGTATTTAAGAACATTTGGTATTTATTTTAACTCAATAGATTGCATTCTGCCGTATGATATAAATAAAAACATATAAAAAATAAATATTGAAAATAAAATTCAATGGCAAAATTAAGTCACACAAATGTAAACTTGTGTAAAAAGAAACAAAGGGAGACCTGGCCATTAAGTAGTGCAAATCTCTGTACCTGTAAATTATTGCACAATAAACAGAACACAATCCAACTCTCTGTAGATTAACATGTTGTTCATTCTCAAAGAAAAAGAATAATACATTAATCTATTCTAAAAAACTCCTCATCTAACAACTAAACCATTGGTTGTTGCTGACACGTAAAATTGAGCGTTGCTTGTTTTAACAGTGGCTCTGTCGGGAACAGCACAATGGACTTCACAATGAAACCATATGCTCAGCGTCTTGACCTCAGATGGGTCATTATAGGAAAGGATTTGTCTTGACAAAAAGCACAAAAATTGAAAATGTCAATGTTTACAGAACAAACATTCTTCAAAGTGGATGTGTCACTCTTTTCAGCCCCTGTAAAAATGTCATTCAGGTAAAAGAAGGTCCAACCAACACAACCTCTACTGCAAACCTTAATGCCTCTGTGATCCGTCTTGAGCCGAAGAAGACAATATTGGCAGGGAGGTATTTCAGAGAACTCAGCATGACGACAAACCTGTACTCTCAAAAGAAGACAAAAGTTTCTTGGAGACATTAGACATTGGGTCGCCCCCTTGCCTTTTAGATCACCACGGAGCTGACTCCCAAATAATAAACCTCAGGCTTTGAAAAGACTTCAGTCCCTACAATACACACAAAAAATCCACAATAAAAAAACAGTTCATTGAATTTATGCAAAAGATGTTTGATGCAGGACTAGCAGAGTTAGCCCCACCCCTTAAAGAAAACCAGGAGTGTTGGTACTTACCAATGTTTGGTGTGTATCACCCACAAATGTTGGATCAGATAAGAGAAGTGTTTGATTCCAGCTGCAAATATGAAGGTGTCTCGCTAATTAACACACTTCTCAGCGGACCTGACCTAAACAATACTCTGCTGGGGGTCCTGACAAGCTTTTGCAAAGAACCAAGCGCTGTCTCAGCCAATGTTCAACAGATAGACAAGACAAGACAAGACATTTATTTTTGTAAAGCCCAATATCACAACAACAGTCTCCTCAAAGGGCTTCACAGACTGCACTAGACAACATCCCCTGTCCTTAGACCCTCCATCAGGGTAAGAAAAAACTCCACAAAAACCCAGCCGGGAAAAAAAAGAGAAACCTCAGGGAGAACCATAGAAGGAGGGATCCACTCCCAGGACGGACAGGCCGTGCAGGAATGTGTCCAGGACAGTTGAAAAATACATAGAAATACACAAACATATTCACAAATAAAAACATTTATATTGGCAGTGTCCAGTGTCCACTCTGAGTGTGCAATAGTGGATGGGGCCGCAGCCAACATCAAGGTAGATGACAGATGGGGTGTGGGCCCAGATAGGTAAGAGGGCGCGCGTCCACAAAGGATTTTATATGTTAACAGGAGAACTTTGAAATCAGCTCTAACATGAATAGGAAGCCAATGTAATGAAGCCAGGACCTGAGTAATGTGATCAAACTTCCTGGTCTTTGTTAAAAGTCTGGCGGCTGTATTTTGGACCATTTGTAGTCTGTGAGTACTTTTTCTCGGCAGTCCAGAGAATAACGCATTGTAATAGTCTAGCCTGGATGTGACAAATGCATGAATGAGAATTTCAGCATCAGCTAAAGAGAAGCAGCAGCAAATTTTTGAGATATTCCTCAAGTGAAAAAAGCCCAGTTTAGTGACCTCACTAATGTGCTGCTGCAGAGATAGTGTGGGGTCAAAAATGACACCAAGGTTCCTCAAAGTGTTGCCGTGCTCCAACACACAGTTGTTGATCGAGACAGTAAGATTGTTGAACTTGTGCCGATGTCTGGCAGGACCAATTAACAAGAGCTCTGTTTTATCCGAGTTCAAATGGAGGAAGTTTTGAGACATCCATGTTTTAATTGAAACGAGGCAGGCCTCTAGACGCTTAATGTCAGTAGTATTATTTGCTTTTATTGGTAGATACAGCTGTGTATTACGGTGGAAGTTTACGCCATAACTTCTGATGATTTGTTCCAATGGTGCAACATATAGTGAAAAAAGTATGGGACCAAGCACAGACCCTTGTGGCACACCAAATTTCACTGGTGCCATGGAGGAGAAGGACTTATTAAAAGAGACAAAATGAGACCTATCACACAGATAGGATTCTAGCCAAGCAAGAGCAGAGCCAGAGATGCCAAAAACATCTTTTAGTCTGTTGATTAGCACTGCATGATCGATCGTATCAAATGCAGCGCTGAGATCTAGCAATAACAGTAGAGCCGAGGAGTCCTCGTCAATCTGAAGGAGGAGATCGTTAGTCACTTTAACTAAAGCTGTTTCAGTGGAATAAGAGGCCCTAAATGCAGACTGAAACGGCTCGAGGAGGTCATTTTCCGATAGATATAGAGTAAGTTGTTTTAACACAACGTTTTCGAGGAACTTAAGATAGAAAAGGTAAATTGGAGACAGGACGGAAATTATTTAGGCATCCAGGATCCAGAGTAGGTTTTTAAGCAGGGGTTTGACCACAGCCTGTTTGAAGAGGGAAGGAACGGTGCCAGTAGACAGGGACAAGTTTATAATGTTTAACATAATTGCCCTACATAGGGCCACAGTTCTTTAAGCTGTTTTGCTGGCAGGATATCCAGAAGGCACGTAGTTGCTTTACATGAAGAAACCACCTTTGTCAGCTCATCGAGGGATACAGGATCTAAGACTGAGAGACGAGAGGTCAGTGGATCCAAGTGAATGGGACCCGGAGCTGAGGAAGACAAAACCAAAATATTATCCCTGATATCTTGAATTTTATGATAAAAAAAAATTCTAAACAGATGTTTTACTGTTTTACGGTCAGTGAGAAACACTGTGACTTCTTGCGTTTTTTGTGGTTTGAAGATATTGACCTGCAAAAAACCATCAGAGAGTATAGGATGAGTAGTGCATGTGTTTGGGAACATTTCATCGCCAGCCATAGCCATATACTGTCTCCGTCGTGCTGCACTCAAAGCTGCAGACTCCACTCCAGCAGTAAAAGAGTTTATATTTCGTAACTTTTATGTTGATGATGGGCTTGCATCTTCCCCCCCGCAGGAACAGCTATAGAAATCTTGCAAACATCACAAGAAATGCTGGCCAAGTCCAATATCAGGCTACACAAGGTGGCATCTAACTGTAATGATGTCATGCAAGCATTCCCACCATCAGTCAGAGCCAAAGACTTGAAAGATTTGGTTTTCAATGCTGATCCGTTGCCACTCCAAAGAAGTCTAGGTCTCTTGTGGAACCTAGAGTCAGACTGTTTCACATTCTGTGTCTCTCAAGAAGAAAAACCTGTGACAAAAAGAGGTATACTCTCTACAGTTAACAGCCAGTTTGACCCCTTGGATTTGCTGCATCAGTTACACTAGGAGGAAAGCACAGTATGTGAAAACTATCAACTGAGCACTGTGAGTGGGATGCAGAGCTTCCAGCTGAAAAACAAGAGCAATGGAAAACATGGAGAAACTCTATCAAAGACTTGGAAACATAACAAATCCCCAGACAATATGCCCCTGTTTCACTGTCCACACAAACTCAATATAGTGAACTATGCGTCTTTTCAGGCACATCAAACACTGCAATCGCTGCAGTAGCATACTTGAGAACTGTGTCTAATTCTGGAAACTGTCATGTAGGCTTCATTATGGGTAAATCCAAGCTTGCACCTCGCCCAGCGCACACTATCCCATGTCTTGAACTGTGTGCAGTTTTGACTGTTGAAATGGCAGACTTTATTAAAGATGAAATAGACATGGACATTGACAGGGTGACATTCCATACAGATAGCAGAATTGTGTTGGGCTATATTCATAACACTACTTGTTGTTTCTATGTTAATGTGTCTAACAGGATTACAAGAATCAGAAGGTCTTCTCATCCAAACCAGTGGCACTTTATTGATACTGAAGAAAACCCTGCAGACCATGGGACCCGCCCAATCACTGCCGCGGCTCTCAAAGACACAAACTGGTTTTCCATTCCTGCATTTCTTGTAAAGCCTCACCATACCCACTTCATGCTGGCAAGTTATGAGTTGGTGCAACCTGACGCAGACCAGATCTATCCTTTAGTCACCACATTAAGTACAAACGTCACAAAAGACCATCTCGGAGTTAACAGATTTGAGACATTTTCTACTTGGAAGTCTGCAGTCCGAGCTGTTTCCAGTCTAATCAAATGTCATGTCAAAAAACAAAGTGACACAGACAACCATGATGTCATTGTACAAGCGAAAACAGTAATCTTAAAATCCGTACAACAAGACTGTTTTGCAAAAGAGCAAAAGTGTCTCTCAAAAAAGGAACAACTCTCAAAACAAAGTCCACTCAAAAGGTTGCCATTTCTAGACAAAGATGGACTCATTAGAGTAGGGGTACATGATTACCGGAAATTTGTTTTGAAGAAAAGCACCCTCTGATAATTCCAAAGAGCCATGTCGCTATTCTGTTAATAAGACATTTCCATGAACAAGTTGCTTACTAGGGGCGCTATTTTTCAGAAGGTGCTGTTAGATCAGCAGGATTATGGCTAATTGGAGGTTGACTTGTGGCTGGCGTCATACACAAATGTGTTACCTGTAAAAAATTAGAGGTAAGTAAGAGGTAAACAAGAAACTTAACAAATGTCCCAGTTGCCCTCAGACAGATTAACTCCAGAATCGCTTTTTACACGAGTAGGGTTAGATGTTTTGGCCCATGGAATGTGACCTCACGCAAAACTAGAGGAGGTCTGGTTGAAAGTAAAAGATGGGCTCTCATCTTTTCTTGTCTCAGCACTAGAGCGATGCATATTGAAATAATCGAATCCATGACTTTGGCAAGCTTTATTAATGCACTCAGACGTTTCACTGCACTAAGAGGGCCAGTTAAAATGCTCAGATTAGACATGGGAACAAACTTCATAGGTGCATGTAAAGAGCTTAACCTCAACTCAAATGATCCTAATCTAAAAACATACTTGCAGGACAACGAGTGCATGTGGACCCCCCTCCTCACTCTTCTCATATGGGTGGAGTGTAGGAGAGGATGATTGGCATCGCAAGGCGTATTCTAGAAGCTCTTCTGCTTAAAACAGGCATCACTTCTTTAACGCATGAAATGCTTCACTCTAATGGCAGAAGTGCTATTATAAACTCAAGACCACTAGTGCCAATATCTTCAGACCCAGAATCCCCTGCAGTCCTCACCCCCTCTATGCTTTTGACTCAAAAAACGGACTCTCTTGATCCACCTGCTGGAGACTTTGACATGCACGACTTGTCCAACAAACACTGACGGAAAAAATGGAAGATGGACTATCTATCAACACTACAACCGAGAAGGAAATGGAACACTGAAAGGAAAATGTTGAGTTACTTAAGGATCCACAAGCCAAAAGAATGGTTTGGCCTATCACCCTTGTAGTTAAAACTTTGCTCAGTCAGGATAATAAAGTTTGTAAAGTTGAAGTTAAGGTTATTAGAAAGGGTATGGCTAAAGTTTATTGCGCATGTACACAGCATCTTGTTTTTTGTTAAAGAAATTAAGGCAGCAGCCATGTTTTTCTCTGTGCCAGTGTAGCGTAGAACTATGTTCATAAACATAGTTCCTTTCTTCTGGTTTTCGAACATTTCTTAATATAAAAAGAGAAACATTAATGTCTTTTATGGGATTTTATTAAAAATTACACAAATCAATAATGGTGAATAACATGATGGTAACAGGGAAAGGATTGACAAGACACAGGGATAAACAGGTATAAACATAGGGATAAACATTTGCTTTCAGAGGGTTTGTGAACCAAAGGAATGTTTAGACAGGTTAACCTGTACTCTGTAAACTTAACAAAGGGACTTTTAGCAGGTAAAAGAAGTTATGGCGACTTCGGGGCTAGAGTTTGGACAGAGGACATTTAAAGACACCAAGGCTGTTGTGTACGTGCGGAACTCACTCTGCAGTCAGCGAGTGCGGGCCCGGTTCGGTGGGCCTCAGGGGTCCGAGGCGAGAGTCCTGGATGTTCTCCAGAAGTTTCTTCGCGTACTGATGAAGCGCTCCACACACCAGGGTTGCCGTCACATGCACATCTCCTCCAGAGGGGTTTCAGTCCGGGAGGGAACAAAGTGTCCTGTTACTGTCCAAATAGCGAGGCCTTCATCTTCTCCATTGTACCGTGTAAAGTTTGAGTTTGTGTAAGTTATTGCAATGTCCATGAAAGAGTTCTCGACTGTTGCTTTGCTGGTTAAAAACTTGCTTCTGCGTGCGCTCTTTTGGGGAGAGCAAACGCATTAGCAGGCACGGTCCTTAAAACAAAGAAAATTTACTCGTGCTTACACGAGGCTCGAAGCTTTGGCGATGGAGATGAAGCCAAAAGCAGGAAGAGAGAGATTTTTGGCTAGCAGCCAGCTTTATCACCTTTGGGCGGGGGCGTGTCGTCTGGACAAAAGGGGAGTCGCTTTGAGAATGAAGTTTAAACTAAAGCTTAAAAGGTGTTAAAAAAGTTTTACAAACATTCCTTGCCTCGCGATGCATTTGTTGGGATTTTATAAAACATACAAAACATTCGCACTTGTAGAATTATACAGTGAAAATGCAGAGTATT
Organism: Perccottus glenii; assembly: GCA_024416835.2. Taxonomy (NCBI): domain Eukaryota; kingdom Metazoa; phylum Chordata; class Actinopteri; order Gobiiformes; family Odontobutidae; genus Perccottus; species Perccottus glenii. The sequence goes on from CM044559.2 coordinate 13,637,867, forward strand.
ATGAATATGCTGAATATTGTAGAAACATTCATTACATTTCATTAAAACCAAAACAGAAACTGCAAACAAGGGTAAGGAGTTATTTGGTCACAACTGGAAAAGAACAGTATAATTGTTAGCACATTACACAGTGTCTTTTATTCAAATTAATACAGAAATGTCTCTTTGATCAAGTCGAGGTCATTCGTCCATTTGGCCACTAGATGGCGGTATTTGATCATTCTCGAAGGTTAAGATCAAAGCATTCAAAATGTCAATCAGGATGGGAATAAAGTTTTCTCGGGAAAGAGAGAGGTCCCTGAATCAGGCTGAATCAACAACTTTATCTCCAAAAATGTATGGTTAAAAGACATGACGCCAGGGGTGGTACTGGTCCTGAGTCACCTTTGACTCTGGTGCCTAGTGGACCCAAGTTCCACTGCTTATGAAAGCAAAAGCAAAAGTAAAGTCATTAATAACATTTCTTGTCCTTAACAAAACACTTTGGCCGTCCTTTTACCTGAAAGAAAACAGTGTTAACTTTCAGGCTTCAGATACAAGCTTGTCTCTGAAGGCCGATGGTGAAAACAAAGTTGTTAATCCTGAAGACTTCTTTAGTCTTACAACAGAGGTTACTGTGGGGGTGGAATTCTGGAGACTGATCTGCTACACCAGCAATGAGCAGAAGTTACAGCTCTTATTTTAAGTGCTAACATTTCTTCTCCCACGCTTAAGGGAGCATATGCCTGTAAGTATGGTGTTGTTTGACTTGTTCTCTTCAAGTATACTCTTCAGTATTAGTTTTTTTGTTCTTATTCAAATACTAATTAGATTGAGTTTGCATTGTTTCTTATGCTAATTGCTGTTAGCTTTGTTAGCAGACCTTTTCATGGAGGTAGTATGGTTGATTACGGTAACATGGTCGCTGCTACCTGTTTGTATGTGACACAGTCTTTTATTTTGTGTATGTAGTGCAGAGAGTAATTGATTTTTGTATTTTTTATTTCAGTTTTACAAGAATCTTAAACATATAAAACAATAAACATGGCCCGAAGAAGTCATACAACATTGTCATTTTAAGTCTGTTAGCTATCTGCCAAACTATACAGATGTTTAGGAAGGGCAAAATAATCAGGCTGTTCTGGTCTCATAGTCATTATCTATGAAAGGGCAGTGTGACACTGTTCCATTCTGGTGTTGTGGTTGATGTTCTAGGGTGAAACTCTTTTGATTGACAATTGTAAGTTGTAGGCAATTTGTAGGTTTCAAAACACTATTATAAATACTAGGCAACATGAATCTGAGGCTACCTCCTCTGTTCAAAGAAGGCTTTTCCATTTTAACAAAAATGGCTTCCTTCACATCTCTCACAAACCATCTGGCCTCTCTGGCCAAAATTTGGACATTGCTGTCCTCAAAGGGATGTCCTTTCTCTTTGGAGGTGGACTGGAGACTCACGGCCACCAGGATTGGCTGTTTCCTTTCTCTGACATCTACAACTTACATCAAAAAAGTTTCACTCTAGAACAACAACCACAACATTATGACCACAGCCACAAATGTATCAAATAACAAAACATGAAACGCGCGGCCACAAAAATCGCACCCCTTGCGCAGAAAGATGCAAATCATTGTGTTTTAATCTAAATGGCCCCAAATTTGGTAAGTATCATCTAGACACGTGTGCCAACCAAAGATGTGACTTTTTTTTTGATATCTTATCCGGTATGGGTGTGGCAAGCCTGTAACGAGGTGGCCATTTTTGTGAAAATAAAAAATCTCTTAACTCTCAAACTCTTTCTTGGATCGAGTTGGACCCAAAAAGGCGTTTGTGCACATTCATGACCTGGACACAAAGATATGTAAATAAAAGGGTTATCTTTAGAAATGGCTCTCCAGCGCCCCCTACAAACTTATAATGGGACACAAGAATTTAGTTTGTCATAGAGACATGAAATTTGGTACACACATCTCTTATTTCATGACGAGCATAAAAGCCAATGACAACCACCCCTCTCTATAAATGTGTTGCCATAGCAACGCCCCAAATATGTGGAAAAAGTCAATGGGAAGTGAAGTTTGTCGTAGGCAAATGAAACTTGGTACACACATCCAGCATGGGCTTATGAACAAAAAAGCCAATTAGAACCACACCCTATCACACACGGGAAGGCGGCCATTTTGAAGATGTGAACCGCCTTAGAATACAACTCTCTTTTAAAAAACAACAGAAAATAGCTGCTTCATTCCACAGACACCAAACTTAGGCAAAATGAGCTAAACAAATGTGTGTTAAATAGAGAGTGCTTTTTCTTGTCGTTTTTGCTTGAGTTATATTTTTATAAATAATTTTTCTGCAAAATGATCCTCAATTTGACCCAGTAAACGTGCGCAAAAAGTACATTTTACTGGCCACAAAATTTTATGTATGTGATGAAAACCGGTCAGGAGAAGGGAAAGATGAAGTGGAATGGGCATGATGAGTCAAGTAAGCCAATCGCGCCTTGTTGTTACGGGGCTGTGCCAAGAAGCTAACTGGAGACCAAGCGTCTCCCATGGAACCTCCTAAAAGATCCTCACGCAAGGGCGCCGCCATACGGCAAAAAACAGCGAAATTCTTCCGTCCACCAGAGGGCAGGCTCCAAAAGCGGAAATATAAAGAGAAACCCAATGGTGACTTTTCAAGTATAAAAATCATGTTTACAGCCTATTGTTTTACTATAGCGTAAAAGTCGAAAAGCCCGGATGTTACCGCCATTTTATTGCCCTTTCCTAATGACAATATCGGTGAATAGGGGACCAATGGGTGGATAACATCCATATTTTTACAATCTATGCTGGAGACACATAGAGACAACAGAGCAACAAACCGTTAGCATTAGATCTTTTGGCAACGTCAGCTTCTCAAGCTTTTGCAGAAAGAGTATTCAGTGTCACAGGTGACCTCACTAGAGGAAAGCGTTCATTAGCACAAAGCGCTTTATCTGAAAATTAATCAAAGTAAATAAATATTTGCATTTCATGTTTATGATGCCAGTGTTTATATAGCATAAGGAATAGCCTCATGTTCAATGAACTTTATTTCATTAAGTTCAAAGATGGTTTAGATGGTAAGTTTATTAGTATTATTTATCTTTCTTGGGCTGTAAGGGCCTTTTGATAATTGTGTATTTATTTAATTTAAAATAAGCTGTGAATGTGCATTTTGCATCTTATTGATACGCATTAATGTCTTTTTGTTTATATTAAAATAGACAGCAAGATGTTTTTTTACTGTTGGAATTGTTTTTTATTGATTGAAACAATTTTCAAAAAAGGCAGTTGTGTTGAAATAAAGTTGAAATTATTACCTCATGAATTTTTATTTTATTTTAGTCAACTAAATCTATTTTAATTTTAGTCAACTAAAATTGCATGACATTTTAGTTGACTAAAACAAGACTAAAACTAAAAATTATTTCACTCAAAAGAAAATTGTTTCACTAAAACTAAATTAAAATTTCTTGTCAAAATTAACACAAGGATAAAATGTATTTTTTTCTAAAACCTGTGCAAATACAACAGATAAATCTTGATATGTACGTAAGATGTCTGATCATGTGACTTTCTGTATCACAAATATGTGGTTGGAAAGTTGGTTAATGTGCATTCTTTGGCTCGAGATTTCTTATCTCCCTCATGATTAGTGCAGAACATTTTCTAACGCTCAATCATTTAAAATCATTCTTTATTAAAATGCTGTGAATTTGTTTTTGTTTTTTTAAACTAAGGTGACTCAAGTCCAAATGGTGTAAAACATGCCTTTGTTAGTTTTGCTCTTTCACTTGGAGACAAATGACTGTATCTGAACAAAATCACTGGAATGTGCTGTCATTTCTCACTGCTAACTCATTTGTCATCTCACCATGCACCCCAGCTGCAAACTGCTCATACTTACACTTGCTCTCATTGGACAAGGTAAGATTTCATTAATAGTACATAATTATGCTTGTTTTTAGGAGGCTGCATTTCCTTGTGAGACCATGTGGACCACATGTTACATGTAATATTGTAACATGTATTATGTAGTTGTATAAAATAAAGAGTGTTCTAAATAATAAAAGGTAATTCTTATTATGAGATGCAGTCCACACATTGTTTGGAGGCAAAGAGGCTAAGCCCCACAGCAGACCGTACATGGCTCTGGTGGAAGGGAAGATAACAGATCAAAAACCCCTGTATTGTGGTGGCTTCCTTGTGAGTGAGGACTTTGTGATGACTGCTGCCCAATGTGAAGCCAGGTTACCCCTGATCCTGTTCATCCTTTGAAACCTATACTAATACTTTTCAATATGTGTTTAATTTCAGTTGCATCAATTATGGATCTTTTGTCATTTCAGTTTCTTTCAGAGTACTTCTCGGTGTTCATGATTTTTGTGACTCTGTTGATACACAGATTATTTCTGTGGAAAAGTCATTTATGAGAGAAGATTACAAACCTGATGATCACAAAAATGATTTACTGTTACTGAAGGTAAAGTCATGAGAGTTTTGTTCTTTGCAGATATTCCTTTAGAATGTTTTAATAAATATAAAATAATACAGTAATACAGAGGCATATTCTATCATCACAACATTGTTTTTATTTTTATGGAACTTCAGTTAAGCTCTAAGGCAGTGATCACCAGCAACGTGAGTCCGATCGCTCTCGCAGGAAAAGAGGACGCTGATCCAAAGTTGTGCAGTGTCTCTGGCTGGGGACGCTCTGAAAACAGTGGATTATATATGACACTCTGTTCATTACATCATGCTCTAAAAGGTTTTGTAAACTGAAGTATCAGAGCTCAGTTCATTTTTTAATAATTAATAAAGTGTTTTGCACCTAGGGCTGTGACGGTGGCATTATTTTTTACCACCGCGGTGTCAAAGGACCATCAATATATATATATATATATATATATATATATATATACACAATCTTTAAAATACAAAATCAGTTGAATTTACAATTTGACATAAATGCATCAGCAAATTCCCACAAACAGGACATATCTATTTTTTTTTTTTGTGGATTTTTTTCTTTGAAAGGTGTCAAATGTTTTTTGGTCTATTTGTGTTACTTGTGTTCAGTGTTTAAGTTAGCCTATATACAAAGAGGGATGTCTATTTACCGCAGTAACGCAGTTTATTAGCTTTAATCATCTCAATAGATTCCGGTAAAGCGGCTGGTTCTGTGGAGAATGGAGGACCTGAATAATCAACAATAAACTGCAAAGACAGCAGCGTGGCCACAGTTCAACTTCGTGTCACAAACGTCTGTGCTGCTGAGAGCTCACGTGCACCTGCTGAGAAGCTCCTCTGTCTGGAGGAGTATTATTCAGTTTTAATGTGACTTTTTTGTGCCTCGTATTTAAAAGTGTCTTGAATTGATTTTCCCGAGTCTGCCGCGAGTCCTAAACTCTCCAGCGGACTCTTATAACCAGTGTTGGGCAAGTTACTTTTAAACAGTAATTAGTTACAGTTACTAGTTACTTCATCCAAAAAGTAACTAAATTAGTTACTCAGTTACAATTTTTAAAAGTAACTAGTTACTTAAGAAAGTAATTATTGCGTTACTTTCAAGTAAAATAAAATTTTAAATGCTCAAATGTGACCCCACCTCTACCCCTCTTTAACAGAACTTAAAATACATGTGCATGTTCAATTATTTATGATAAATCTGAATATTATAATGAAATGGACACTTAATACAATACATTGTTACCAGAAACATGAAACATTGTACACACATCTAAAAAAAAACTCTTGCTGTGGGACAAAGTGAGACTAGCCTCCAATCAAATGCCATGTATGTAGATATTATGTTTATATTGTGGATCAATGCAAATAAATATTTTGGAACTTTTGATATTCATTGCCCCTCAACAGGCCACAACTGCGCAAAATTAAATTAAGCTTGTTAAGCAATATACCAAAAAGAAATAACAAATATATACACTCTTTGTAGTGCAAATAAAACAAAACAAAAAAAAAATTACTGAAAAATACTGTACTTCAAGTAGAACAGTGTAACAATATTAGGTGCTTTCAATGTAACTGGAAAGTGTAATGTATAGCAAAACGAAGGATATAAACAGGTAGGTAATACATAAAAAATAAAAAATACATCTCCATAAAATAAATCTCGTACTCTGGCCAATGACAATCTTACTTCAAGAGGCTGCAGCCAGCCAACAAATAAATCTAAATTAAATTATGCTCTTTAAGCAATGTACCAAAAATGTATAAAACTAAAAAATACACTCTTTTTAGTGCAAAACTGCAAATGTAAAAAGATGCAACACAACTTTAGACATACTGTATCCAACTTTAGCTCCTGAACATTCATTCATTCATCTATACATCTATGCATTCATTATTCTATCCATTCATCTATCCATCCATCATTCTATTCTCCCCATTCATCCAAGCTACCCTATCTAGCTATCCATCCACCCATTCTTGTCATTGAACCAGTGGTTGTATCTCAAAACCAAAAGCTTCTCAAACTTCTGGTCAGAGAGCCTGTTCCTCAGTGGAGTCAAGACTAGCTTCCCCAGGCTAAAAAGTCTCTCTACTGGGGCACTGGATGGAGTGGCTGCATTATAACGGAGTGCAATTTTCTTTATAAGTGCAAAACCATTAAGAGAGTCTATCCCTTGTTCTCCTGATTTTAAATAGTCTGCAACTTGACTTTCAGCAGCATTTCCCTATATGCCTATACATTCATTACTTTACAACAAGGCTTTAAAGGTCCATCATCTGTATTCATAATGTATCATAACTGTAAAGGCTAGGCTAGAATAGAATAGAGTTTCTTTTCCCATTCATATAATAAAATGAATTTATTGGGTAATGTGTTGAAGATCTAAAATAAATTAAAGTTCTTACTGTGACAATTGCCTCTGGAATGTCAATTAGGATGTGCAGGCCACTCTTCAGTTGCAGAGTCTTGAATATCAATGTCTCCAGCGTGGGTAGGAGTGTGCCATGGAAACAATGATCTTCTCCCTGAAGAATGTCTAAAGCAACTGTAAGTGGCTTCATGACCATACAGTATTCCCTAATGAACTGGTGTTCTCGTTCTGTGATGGCTGTCAATCCAAACTTGGATGAGATGGTGTTCAGCTCAACTATAGGAATCTCAGATATACGAGCCAAGGCATCATAAAATGAGTTCCATCTTGTGGTGCATGGGACTAACAGCTTCTTAGAAATGACATCATGCACAGTCTCTGCAGCCACTGTTGACCTACTAGCCTTATTCCACAACACTGTGCATTTTGTGGTGGCACTTCTGTAAACAGGTTTTGTTCCGGGTGTTGACAGTAACCACTTGTCAATATCAGTGCATGATACCAGGTTTAGGGTGTGTGACGCACATCTCTGATGTGGCGGCAACGTGATCACGGTATCATCTTCATCACCACCATCATCATCAAAAACAACACGGGTCTGCAAGGCCTCACTGATGTCAGTAAACGTCACCTCATCATCCTCGTCATCATCATCCCGCTCCATCTGATACATTTTGAAGGCCTTTACAAAATGTGAGCCATTATCTGTGACTGTTGTGGTGATTTTGAATGATATCCCATATGAGGAGTAGATATGATCAAGCTCCGTTGCAATTTTGTCGTATGTATGGCGTCCCTTGAACCTCCTGCATACCAGGGCTGCCTTACCTCGCTCAATGCTTTGCGGATTTATCCAATGCACCGTTACGCCTAGATAGCTCTTGTTACATGCAGTCCATATGTCTGCTGTGGTAGACACATATTCTAACTTCTCAAACGTTTGTTTGAGCTCCGCATTCATTTGAGAATATTGGGCGTCTATATAGTTTGAAAACGTCTTTCTACACGGTAGGGATACCCCTCCTCTGACCGGTATTTTGGCAACTAGTGCCCTGAATGAGTCTGTCTCAACCGTAGATAATGGCAGCATATCCTCCACTACATACCTGGCTACCAGTTTGTTCAGTTCGGTCTGAGGGCCTTAAAATCAAGCTTCAGTTGCTTAGGTTTTGTGGCACTGTCTCCTTCTCCTTCGGTGGTCATGGCCACTAATTTAGTGGAAGCATGCAACGTTGAAAGATGTTTAAGTAAGTTTGAATTACTTGACACTGCCGTGGATAGGCACTTTTGCCCAGGGCATAATGTGCATTTCACGATTACATTTGTTCCTTTAATTTCTTGAAGGACAAAGTAATGTCTATACTTCCATTTAGAGAAGGCTACTTTTGGATTATTTGGGCTCGTCGCCATACCTGTCTCTCGTTGACTGACTGGCTTGTGTTGTTCCTTGTGTGTCCTGTCCGACTATGCGTTGAGCTTTTGATGAGTCGTTCGCCTTATACTGGCCCCACTTCTACAGTTTCAGTGTTGGATTTAAAAGTAGATTGTGCAAGTGCTAAGTAACTATTTGGAAAACCTTGATGAAATCTGTGCAAATGCATCAGATAACATCTTGATATATATGTACGATATCTGATCATGTGACTTTCTGTTGCACAAATGTGGTTGAAAAGTAGGTTAATGTGCGTTCTTTTGCTCTAGCTTTCTGATCTCCCACATGATTAGTGCAGAACATTTTCTAACGCTTGAATAATATTTAAACCAATAATGAATTAAATCAATGTTTATTTTCATTTGAGAGTGCAATCATTTAAAATTATTTTTTATGAAAATGCTGTGAATGAGTTTATTTGTAAACTATAGTGACTCAAGTCCAAATGGTTTAAAACATGCCTTTGTTAGTTTTGCTCTTTCACTTGGAGACAAATGACTGTATCTGAACAAAGTCACTGGAACAAATGTTGCATAAAGCATTTCATTTCACAAACTTCAGAATGGCTGTTACATTATTATTTATTATAATATAAGTTTAAAAAATAACTTGTGACTGTAAAATCATAAAAATGATTTAATATAAACTTTACTTTATTTGTCTAAAAGTAATCTGTGACTGAATCAACATGACAGGACTGGCTGAGTTTATCACTATCATCTGACGTCAAGACGGTGGACATCTTAAAACTGAAATCCTCTCACGTCTGTCATTTCTCACTGCTATCTCATCTGTCATCTCACCATGCACCCCAGCTGCAAACTGTTCATACTTACACTTGCTCTCATTGGACAAGGTAAGATTTCATTAATAGTACATAATTATGCTAGTTTTTAGGAGGCTGCATTTCCCTGTGAGACCATGTGGACCATATGTAATATTTTTATTATGTAGTTGTATAAAATAAAGAGTGTAATTCTTACATGAGATGCAGTCCACACAGGAGGATATTTGGAGGCAAAGAGGCTAAGCCCCACAGCAGACCGTACATGGCTCTGGTGGAAGGATGGAGGAAGACAGATCAAAAACCAAGTTACTGTGGTGGCTTCCTTGTGAGTGAGGACTTTGTGATGACTGCTGCCCACTGTGAAGCCAGGTTAGCCCTGATCATGTTCATCATTTTAAACTTGAAAAAAATACTTTTCAATATAGTTGCATCAATCATGAATCTTTTGTCATTTCAGCTCCTACAGAGTTCTTCTCGGTGTTCATAAGTTTCATGACTCTGTTAATAAACAGAATATTTCTGTGGAAAAGTCATTTATGAGAGAAGATTATAATCCTGTAAATAACAGAAATGATTTACTGTTACTGAAGGTAAAGTCAGGAGAGTTTTGTTCTTTGCAGATATTCCTTTAGAATGTTTTAATAAATATAAAATAATACAGTAATACAGAGGCATATTCTATCATCACAACATTGTTCTTATTTTTATGGAACTTCAGTTAAGCTCTAAGGCAATGATCACCAGCAACGTGAGTCCGATCGCTCTCGCAGGAAAAGAGGACGCTGATCCAAAGTTGTGCAGTATCTCTGGCTGGGGACGCTCTGAAAACACTGGAAAATATATGAACGACGTGCTCCTGGAAGTGAATGTTACTCTGACTAATGAGAAACCATGCAACACTACCAATGACTACTTCTTTTGTTGCAAGGGACAGAAGGGATCTGGTCAGGTATGTGTTAAAAATACATAGACAAGACATACACAATAAGAACATGTGCCTTGTTACATAATGTGTGTGTTTGCAGGGAGACTCTGGTGGCCCACTGGTCTGTGAAAATGGAAAGGCTTATGGTGTGGTGTCCTACTCAATCTTGTATGAAGACCCAATCAAAAATATCCATAACTTTGCTAAGATTTTGCCGCATAAAGACTGGATTGATTCCATTATGAAAAAAGAATAAGGAAGAAAGAAAGAAGAATGAATAACATAACAACTTGCTTATTTGTTTGGCTCTGTTCATTATCTTTAGACATTTTTTTATGAAAGTACCATGTTTCTGCAGCGTGTGTCCAAAGACACTGAGCCCAACAAAGAATATATAGTTACGCTAAGATTTCTGCTGTAAAACTTCAAAATCATGAGAAATGACACTCTGTTCATTACATAATTCTCTAAAATGTTTAGACAATGGGACCAGGATTCATAATTGTTTTGTAAACTGAAGTATCAGAGTTTAGTTTATTCTTTAATAATCAATAAAGTGTGTTGCACCATCTTGAATGGTCTTCTTTAAAAGTGATGTATGTTAAGTAAAATGTACCAAAAGGCAAGACATTCTCCTTGTGGCTGGAGTGAGTTACTGCAGCACTCAAGGTTTAGTATTTACCCTGGAATAATACATCATCCAACTTATACTGGCCCCAGTTCTACAGTTTAAGTGTTTGATTTAAAAGTAGACTGTGCAAGTGCCACCTTGATGAAAAGTTGATTAAATAGTTTGTGTGCTTTTTTCTAAAACCTGTGCAAATAGAACAGATAAACATCTTGATATATACACACGTGGACAAAAATGTTGGTACCCTTTGGTCAATGAAAGAAAAACTCACAATGGTCACAGAAAAAACTTTATTCTGACAAAAGTAATAATAAATAAAAATTCTATGAATGTTAACCAATGAAAGTCAGACATTGCTTTTCAACCATGCTTCAACGGAATTATTTAAAAAAATAAACTCAGGCCTAGACAAAATTGACGGTGCATATTGCCACCTACTGTACCGGAGTGTGTAATTCCTGGTTCTAGTACTTCAGGTTACTCAAAAAAAATTATGGGGGGGGCCTATATTTTCTGATCTAATCCTGTTGCTTTAAGAAATTTAAGGAGAGCTTCGTAACACTCCCTTCTTTCCTCACTTATCCCCATTATCCCTTCTAAACTCCATCCCCGTCCTAATTCATATATCTTATCCCGCAAGATGCTCCTCTCAAAATCAAATTTACTACACTTCATTATGACATGCTCTACATTTTCAGTAACATTGCATTCCTCACATTTATCAGACACACACTTTTTCATTAAATACATCGTTGATTTTAACCCAGTATGTCCCAACCTTGGTCTTGAAATTATCACTTCATCTCATCTATATTTCCCTTTGAAATCCTTCACTTTAATAGATTTCTGAATACTGTAATAGTGTCTCCCTTTATTGTCTTTGTCCCACTTGTTCTGCCATTCTTCACTCACTGCTTTTCTAATTAAAGTTTTGGCCTCTCCTTTTCCAAAGGGAACTTTCATTATTTCATCCTCTTTTAATTTTAATGCTGTCTTTGCAATCTCATCTGCTTTTTCATTTCCCACAACACCAACATGAGCCGGGACCCAAACAAATTGTATATCACCAATATATATATATATGTATATATATGTATATATTTCAATCAATAAATCGTCTCTTATGGTCTTTTTGGAATTCAAACTAAACAGCGCTGCAGTGGAGTCTGAACAAATGACTGCTCTCTCTGGTCTCACCTCTTCTATCCACTGTAGCCCTAAAATAATAGCAACCATTTCTGCTGTATATACAGATAATTTATCATTAAGTATTTTACATATACTTACATCAAACTCTGATATATATATATACTCCTGATTCTACATGCTCTGTCCCTGAATCTTTAGATCCGTCAGTAAATATTAGCATTTAATTAAAATAGTTCCTCTTCACATACTCTTCAACCAAATATCCTATATTATTTATATTACTTTCATTCCATTCTTTCTTCTTCTCTATTAATTTCAGGTCCACATTGCGTACAGGAAATATCCATGGAGGAACATTACCCCATACATTATTTGGTCCATATTCAATTTTATTTAATCCATATTGTTCTGCTACTGTATTAATATTCCATCCAAATCCTTTTCCTTTAATTTTTTGTGTATATTCCCAACAATCACATAGAACATTTGTTGCAGGTTGTTCCTCCCCAGATCCTTGTAACTTGATTCAGTAAGCTACTGACAGCTTAGATCGTCTTAAATATAAAGGTAATTCATCAGCTTCTATCAGTAGTGCATTAGTAGGGGTTGTTTTCACTGCACCTATACTGAGTCTTAAAGCTCTAAATTGTATTCTGTCTAATTTTCTTAAACTACTCTTGTCTGCTGCTCCATATACCATACACCCATAATCAATACACAATCGTATTAAGGCCCTATAAATATCTAGTAGTGATTGTTTATCAGCTCCCCATTGATATCCAGATACTGACCTCATGAGATTTAATACCTTTTTACATTTTGTTTCTACCTGTTTAATATGATTTTTCCATATACATTTCTCATCAAACTACAATCCTAAATACTTAAACTATTTCACTCTTTCCATATTTTGTCCATACAATTTAAACTGTATATTATTAACCCTTCTCTTTCTGGTAATTAACATATAGCAAGATTTTGTAACTGACATCTTAAATCCCCAATCATATGACCATCTTTCAACTTTTAATATCGCATTCTGAATACTATTAATCACATGTCCAATGTTTTTCCCTCTTTTCCATATAGCCCCGTCATCTGCATAAAGTAATGATCCAATATCTCTATCAACATTTATGAATATATCATTTATCATGATATTGAATAAAATAGGGCTTATAGCACTCCCTTGAGGGATACCATTTTCAATATCGAAATACTCCGACAAATCATTCCCAACCTTAACACGGAAAGTTCGGTTAGACAGAAAATCTAACACCCAATTATATAGCCTTCCGCCAATACCCATTTTATGCATTTTAATCAATAATCCTTCTCTCCACATTGAGTCAAAAGCTTTTTCAGTATCAAAATATACTAGCCATGATCTCTTTCATACTAATCGCCTTTTCTGCCTTTTATTTTCCATCCATTTACATAGATGTGATGTTAAAGCTATAGGTCTGTAGTTTCCTGCATTATTTGAGTCTTTACCGGGCTTACTAAAAGGTAGTATCAATGCACTTTTCCAACTATCTGGTATTACACCTTCTTTCCATATCTTATTAAACAGTTTTTGAATACTTTCCATTGCTTCTTTTGATAATTGTCTAAACATAGCATAGCATAGTTGATCTTGCCCTGGAGCTGTATATCCACTTCCCTCTAAGGCCATTTTTAACTCTTGTAATGAAAAATCCATGTCAAGTGTCGAATCATCACTATCTATTTTCTTAGTTACATTTACATTTACATTTAGTCATTTAGCAGACGCTTTTATCCAAAGCGACTTACAAGTGAGGATAACAATGGAAGCAATTTTAACAACACAAGGTACAAAAAGCATAAGTGCACAAAAAAACTAGTCAGTTTAAACCCAGCGCAGTATACAATGCTAAGGATAAGAGAATTTTTTTTTTTTTTAAAGTTACCTTGCTATTTGTTCTTAAAATATCCTTTTTCCGTTGTTTATATATTTCATCTAAATGACTCCCACTATGTACACTTGCAAACTTCTTACCTAGCAACTTAGCTTTCTCCTTATTTGTAATTGCCTGATGTTCTCCCTCTATCAGAACTGGGATTTTAACTGATTTTCTTTTTCCACTCATCTTTTTGATCATTGTCCAAATATCTCCCAATTTAACTTCTCTGCCTATGGAGGAGCAAAATTGTCTCCATGCATTCTTCTTGGATGACTTAATTACTTTACGTGCTATAGCTCTCTTTCTTTGATAATCAATCAAATTATCTTGGTTCATATTCTTTCTTAGCCATCTGAATGCATGATTTCTATCTTTTATAGCATTTTTACACTCATTGTTCCACCATGGTACTATTTTCTTTTTCTCATTCACTGTACTCACAGATTGTTGCAGCATTAATAATCATGGAAGTCACTTCTGCTGCGCAACTATTTATGTCACCCTCCATCGATATTCTTTCAGAGTACTCACTACAAAGTTCTTTATGATCACTTCTCCATAGAGTATTATGAGCATTAAAGTCGTCGCACCATATTTCTCTTCTGTCAACACTTTCTGATATTTCATGAAATGTTTGTTTTGATAATTTCTTACACGGGTTATAAAAATTAACTACTTTGATATTTCCTCTGGGACTACACATTTCTATTACTATACATTCATATTCATTTGGGACAGTTACCCTCCTGTATGCTAAATTGTCCTTAATAAATGTTATACATCCTCCACCTTGTTTTCCAATTCTGTCACATCTAACCGAACTGTAACCTGGTATTACAAAGTCCAAATGAGGTTTTAACCAAGTTTCTTGTATACACATAACATCAGGTCTAACTTCCAGATCATCTATAACCTTGTTGAACTCTTGACCATTTGCTACTAAGCTTCTGGCGTTCCATTGTAGGATATGAAATACCATAATTAGGTTAATCACCTTGAGACATTCCATTATTTGGATTCAACATCTAAAGGAATCATTTCAGCTGTGACTTCAGTGATCCCCAATATTTCTATGGCTGCCTCTACTATTGTCTTGATTCTATCACTTTTTTTCTTTTGCTGTACTGCCACATTAACAGTCTTACAAATGAACGCAATCAATTTGGTTTTACCCACAATCAGCGTGTCTTCATTAATCTCTCTTATCCATGGATTTATTTCTGTTTGCCTCTGCCTTGATGTTGGAGATGAAGTCTCAATTATTCTTCTGTTCTCTGATTCTTTTACTTTATTTATTACTTGTACCACACTGGGTTTATATTTCACTTTCCTTAACTTTTTTTTTTCTGCCTCAGCATAAGACACCTGATTAGTTACTTTATATTTCTGGACCTCTCTGGCTTGTCTTTGTACCGGGCATCCTCCAAAAGCAGCACTGTGTTCACCACCACAATTACAACATTTTACTTTTGTATCCTGACCACAATTTCCATGCTCATGTTCACCTCCACATCTAGCACATCTTTGTTTTCCTTTACATTACTGAACTTTTTGCCAAGGCACATCAGCTCTATGTTCACAGACGGAAAAATGAAGCATATCGAGAAATGAACACTGTCCCTACTGTCAAACATGGAGGAGGCTCTGTTATGTTCTGGGGCTGCTTTGCTGAATCTGGCACAGGGTGTCTTGAATCTGTGCAGGGTACAATGAAATCTGAAGACTATCAAGGGATTCTAGAGAGAAATGTGCTGGCCAGTGTCAGACAGCTTGGTCTCAGTCGCAGGTCATGAGTCTTGCAACAGGACAATGACCCAAAACACAGCAAAAAACACCCAAGAATGGTTAAGAGGAAAACATTGGACTATTCTAAAGTGGCCTTCTATGAGCCCTGACCTCAATCCTATTGAGCATCTTTGGAAGGAGCTGAAACATGCCGTCTGGAAAAGACACCCTTCAAACCGGAACCAACTGGAGCAGTTCGCTCATGAGGAGAGGGCCAAAATACCTGCTGAGAGGTGCAGAAGTCTCATTGACAGTTACAGGAGTCGTCTGATTGCAGTGATAGCCTCAAAAGGTTGTGCAACAAAATATTAAGTTAGGGGTACCAACAATTTTGTCCAGGCCTGTTCCATGAGTTTATTTTTTAAAATAATTCCGTTGAAGCATGGTTGAAAAGCAATGTCTGACTTTCATTGGTTAACATTCATAGAATTTTTATTTATTATTACTTTTGTCAGAATAAAGTTTTTTCTGTGACCATTGTGAGTTTTTCTTTCATTGACCGAAGGGTATCAACATTTTTGTCCACGTGTGTATGTATGATGTCTGATCATGTGACTTTCTGCACAAACATGTGGTTTGAAAATTGGTTCATGTGCATTCCTTGTCTCTAGCTTTTTATCTCCCACATTATTAGTGCAGAACATTTTGTAACGCTTGAATAATACTCAAACCAATAATAAATTAAATTAATGTTCAGGCCCGTGGCCGGAGTTTAGATCCAGAAGTTCAGATTTTATTTACATATATTTATGTTTCATTTCATGAGTTTAAATCAAATAGAAGATTGACAGTCCTGCTCTCTCGTACCTTACGCACACCACGCCCACTTAGATCTTACATCAACATGTCAGCCGGAGGGGTACCGAGGGTCATCGCTTTCGGCTTCAACAATTATTCCCAAGATGGCAAAAGGCAAACAGCGCGTTGCAAGAAATGCAACAATAAAATCACAGACAGCCAGACAACAACCTCCAATTTTGTCCTTCATTTGAAAAGCCATTCTGCCCAGTAAGTGCTTGTCAATTTGTTAATGTTATCTGGTTAGTTCGTAGTTAGCTAATGTAATAATAGCTAAAGTAGCCACTAGCCATTAACCCTCATACCGTGTTGGGGACAAATGTTTAATTTTGATTTATTAAAAAAATAAATAAATAAATACTTTCCTTGATCTGAGTGGTACAAGACTTAGCTACTTTTCCTAAGTTTGCCACCTGAACACACACAAAGAAAAATGACTTGATTCTACAATGTTAAAGGGTTAGTTCACCCAAAAATGAAAATTCTGTCATTCATTACTTACTCTTCCATCTTCAGACACAGATGAAGATAGTTTTGTTGAAATCCAAAGGCTCAGACAGGCCTTCATTGACATCAATGTCATTGCCTTCTCAAAACCCATAAAAGGCACTAAAGACGTTGTTACAAAGCTTATCTCACTACAGTGGTTCTATAATCATTTTATGAAGCGTCAACAATAGTTTTTTGTGCAATACATACAATACAACAATAAGGTAACTTGACTTGACTTGAACAATTTAGTTAAATACAATATATTTGTTTAAATACGCTTTGAATTTAACATTTATAAAATACATTAACTACATTTCATTGAATCACCTAAATTAACTGAGCAGTTCATAATTATTTCAGTTCACAAATACGTAATGTGGCAAATATATATCAATTTAGGTTTTTTGTGACAGTTTGAAAGTTAAAGGGACTAAAACTAAAATGATGTATAAAACATTTTATTTCACAAACTTCAGAATGGCTGTTACATTTTTAATATTATGATATAAGTTTAAAAAATACTTGACACTGACATAAAAATATTTAATGTTATAAACTTAACTGCATTTGGGTCAACATTACATTATTTTCATTCTAATTTTCTAAAGGTAATCTGTGACTGAATCAACATGACAGGACTGGCTGGGTTCATTACTATCATCTAATATAACATGTATTATTTTTTATTATGTAGTTGTATAAAATAAAGAGTGTAATTCTTACATGAGATGCAGTCCACACAGGGAGAATATTTGGAGGAAAAGAGGCTAAGCCCCACAGCAGACCGTACATGGCTCTGGTGGAAAGGAAGATGAAAGAACAAAAAAAAAGTTACTGTGGTGGCTTTCTTGTGAGTGAGGACTTTGTGATGACTGCTGCCCACTGCAACGCCAGGTTATCATGTTCATCCTTTGAAACTTTATCCAAACAAAATAATACTTTTCAATATGTGTTTTATTTTATTTGCATCAATCATAAATCTTTTGTCATTTAATTTCCTACAAAGTTCATAAAGTTAAATGCACCAAAAGCCAAGACATCCTCCTTGTGGCTGGAGGGAGTTACTGCAGCACTCAAGGTTTAATTGCTGCAAAATAAATCCTTCGTAATAAGACCAGTAATATTTACCTTGTGCTGTGAATAATACATCATCCAACTTATACTGGCCCCACTTCTACAGTTTCAGTGTTGGATTTAAAAGTAGAAGTATTTTTATTTAAAGTATTTTTTTAAACCTATGAAAATACTTCAGATAAACATTTTGATATATTCGTATGATGTCTGATCATGTGACTTTCTGTATCACAAATATGTGTTTGGAAAGTTGGTTAATGTGCATTCTTTGTATCTAGCTTTCTGATCTCCCAAATGATTAGTGCAGAACATTTTCTAACGCTTGAATAATACTAAAACAAATAGTAAATTAAATTAATGTTTGTTTTTATTGTGATCGCCCTTCAACTGGAAGGTTGGTAGTTCGATTGCCTCCAGTGGCTGTAACACTGGCAATTAGAAGCTCAATGTAAGTCGCTTTGGAAAAATGAGTAGTTGTAAAAAAATAATCTCTATGAAAATGCTGTGAATGAGTTTGTTTGTAAACTATAGTGACTCGAGTCCAAATGGTGTAAAACATGCCTTTGTTAGTTTTGCTCTTTCACTTGGAAACAAATGACTGTATCTGAACAAAGTCACTGGAACAAATGATGTTGCATAAAGCATTTTATTTCACAAACTACAGAATGGCTGTTACATTATTTAATATTATGGTATAGGTTTTAAAAATAACTTGTGACTCTGACATTATATGATTTAATGCTTTAAACTTTACTGCATTTTGGACAACGATATATTATTTTCTTTCTAGACTGTGTGCACAATTAGTAGGCAAGTTGTCTTTTTGAGGATTAATTTTGTTATTGTACAGCTACAGTGCTCTTGGTCAATCCAAAATATCTACATGTAAAGCATTATTAGGCAACTATTAGTGTGCAGAATTATTATGTAACTAAATGAAAAACTAAGATTTTTCCATCTCACTTGTTTATTTCCACCAGTTAAAGTGAGAATAATAAACAAACTCAAAATTTACAAATAAACATTTCTGAAAGAAAAAAAAAAAACTCAGTGACTAATATAGCCAACCTTCTTTTTCGATAACAGTCACAAGCCTTCCATTCACGGAGTCAGTCAGTTTCTTGATCTGGTCAGAATCAACTTTGTGTGCAGCCGCAACCACAGCCTCCCAGACACTGTTCAGAGAGGTGTACTGTTTACCTTCACTGAAAACATCCTGCTTAAGAAGGGCCCAAAAGTTCTCAATAGGGTTTAAATCAGGTGAAGAATGGGGTCATGTCATTAGTTTTTCATCTTTACTGGCCAGCCACGCACTAGAGAACTTTGATGCATGGGATGGAGCGTTGTATTGCATAAAAATCAAAGTCTTCTTGAAAGATGCAGACATTTTCCTGAACCACAGCTTGAAGAAAGTGTCTTCTAAAAATTGGCAGTAGGTCTGATAGCTGATTTTGAGTCTTTTTAACCCAAAAAGGTCCAACTAGCTCATCTTTAATAATACCTGCCCAGACCAGTACCCCACCTCCACCTTGCTGGCGTCTGAGTCGAAGTGGAGCTCTGTGTTCGTTACTGATTCAACCATGGGCCCATCCATCTGGTCCTTCAAGAGTCATCTCTCATCTCATCAGTCCACCACCTGTGGGGTGTTGATCTCCTTTGGCCACACCATCCCTCGTTACACAAATACGCATCACCTGATATGCATTAAATCCAATAAGGATTCAAGTTTATACAGCTTGGAGTTGGAAATTATAGATAAAATTATGATATGGTCAAAATAGTCACTTGCCTAATAAGTATGCACACAGTGTAATTGCCTAAAAGTAATCTGTGACAGAATCAACATGACAGGACTGGCTGAGTTTATCACTATCATCTGACCACGTCAAAAGGGTAGGCATCTTAAAACTGAAATCCTCTCAGTACACGTCTGTCATTTCTCACTGCTAACTCATCTCACCATGCACCCCAGCTGCAAACTGCTCATACTTACACTTGCTCTCATTGAACAAGGTAAGATTTTATTATTAGTACATAATTATGCTAGTTTTTAGGAGGCTGCATTACATATGTAATATTTTTATTATCTAGTTGTTTAAAATAAAGAGTGTAATTCTTATTATGAGATGCAGTCCACACATTGTTTGGAGGCAAAGAGGCTAAGCCCCACAGCAGACCGTACATGGCTCTGGTGGAGAGGAAGATGACAGATCAAACAACAAAGTACTGTGGTGGCTTCCTTGTGAGTGAGAACTTTGTGATGACTGCTGCCCACTGCCAAGCCAGGTTAGCCCTGATCCATAGAAACTTGAAAATAATACTTTAAATATAGTTACATCAATTATGAATCTTTTTTAATTTCAGTTCCTACAGAGTTCTTCTTGGTGTTCATGATTTTCATGACTCTGTTAATAAACAGAATATTTCTGTGGAAAAGTCATTTATGAGAGACGATTATAATCCTGTAGATCACAAAAATGATTTACTGTTACTGAAGGTAAAGTCATGAGAGTTTTGTTCTTTGCAGATATTTCTTTAGAATGTTTTAATATATATAAAATAATACAGTAATACAGAGGCATATTCTATCATCACAACATTGTTCATGTTTTTATGGAACTTCAGTTAAGCTCTAAGGCAGTGATCACCAACAACGTGAGTCTGATCGCTCTCGCAGGAAAAGAGGACCCTGATCCAAAGTTGTGCAGCGTCTCTGGCTGGGGAAGCTCTGAAAGCACTGGAACACGTATGAACAACGTGCTCCTGGAATTGAATGTTACTCTGACTAATGAGAAACCATGCAACAATGACTACTTCTTTTGTTGCAAGGGACAGAAGGGATCTGGTCAGGTATGTGTTAAAAATACATAGACAAGACATACACATGAAGAACATGTGCCTTGTTACATAAAGTGTGTGTGTTTGCAGGGAGACTCTGGTGGTCCACTGGTCTGTGAAAATGGAAAGGCTTACGGTGTGGTCTCACACTCCATTTATACAAACTCAATTATCCATTACTTTGCTAAGATTTTCGCATAAAGACTGGATTAATTCCATCATAAAAAATGAAGATGGAAGGAATGAAGGAAGAAGAATGAATAACATATTAACTTGCATATAGCCCCAAATGCTTTAAAATATATTTTTATAAGTTTGGTACTTCTTATTTTAAATAATAAATGGTCTGTTCATTATTTTTAGACATGTTTTCAAGGTGAAGACGTTTTGTCTCTAATTCCAAGAGACTTTATCAATTCTGAGATACACTGGTAAGAGAGCTGAGCTTATACCTCTAGAGGGAGGAGTGTGAGGGGGGAGGGAGGAGGAGAGTCGACTCTCACATCAGGAATCCCACTTCCCTTTCAGAGCCAATGACCATGAGAACAGAACAGCCTGGTCCATCAGGTTTGGGTTCAGGGGAAACTCCTCCCTCTAGAGGTATTAGCTCAGCTCTCTTACCAGTCAAGATGTCCTGGATGACTGAGAACCTTCTCAGACATCTTTAGACATGCTTCTTTATGAAACGCGACACTGCCACCTTGATGTACCATGTTTCTGCAGTTCTCCTAAAAGAATCTCAGTTAAACCCACAAACAAACAGCATGATTCTCTACACACCCCAAGCCTAATATGGCAAAGCAGCACATCAAATTGATCAGCTGAGACTCAGCTAGAAGGACATTTAAAACATTTACCGTATTTTTCGCACCATAAGACGCACTTTTTCTTCACCAAATAGTGGGAGGAAAAGTGCCTGCGTCTTATGGTCCGCAGGCACTTTTTTATGGTCCGCAGGCTGCCGCGCTGCAACTAAGGGCGTACTCACACTAGGCACGGTTGCCATGAACCGGGCCCGAGGACGATTGTCCCCCCTCCCCACTCCCCCTCTGGCCTGCACTCACATAGGGTTTCAGCATTCGTGCCGGAGCACGCTTACGTGATTATGGTGCGACGGTTTCGGGATAAACAGGAAGAGCGGCGCTCTCTGAACACAACGGAGTCCATCGCTCTGTTTTATTTGTGGATAATTTTGTGTCGTTTGGTACACGGTGGTCCACGGTGGTCTCACAGCCTGTTGTTAAACAGATTTGTCGCCTTAGTGGCGCGAAAATTTTCACGTAATCGTGCTGCTCGTATGAGGAGGTTTGCAAGGTACCAGCTGAAGTGCAGCAAGGACTTTGCAGCTTTGATTACGGACTACAGTTCATCGACATGGTAAGAATTAATATAATGAAATGTCATTGAATACAATTGAAAAGTGTATTGTGAAATTTGAAATACAATATGTGTATAATGTTTTTTTTGTAATTACGACAGAAGCGTTCTAAAGGTAATAATCATGTAACTTAATATAATTTGCTGGTTAATATTAGCTACATTCTTGTATTAAGACACCCGTATTCAACGGGACACATAACTGTTATGTATGCACTGGAGTAGTAGTTTGTTGTTTATTTAATTTCACTTCAAAGTGCTGTAAGGTAATTGTGTATGCATAAACTATATACAGTTAACAATATTTTTCCATTCTGCTGCAGGACCATATGGATTCGGCAGAGATCTGCTGTGTGGTGGCAGCATGTTCAGCTTATGATTCTCCATAAGAGCCCATTGGTGAGCGGTAAGATAGTTAGGGAGTTCATGCTCGGACACATACACCCCCAGCACTCGCTTTTGCTCAATGAGGGACTGGAGCATGTAATACGTGCTGTTCCAGCGTGTCTGTACGTCCTGCTGCAGTCTCTTTATTGGCTGGTTGAGCTGTCCCTGAATGTCCTCGAGGAGGGAGTAGGCTAAGGCGGAATGTTTAAAATGCCCAACAATTTTCCGTCCCACTGCTATAGCATCAGCTATGCTCCTCTGTGCTAATAAGCCTTCGTGAACAGCCAGTTGGAGCGTGTGCGCGACACACGGCAGACTTGGGAGCCCTGCGTCTTTCATGGCTTTAATCATGTTTTTGGCATTGTCACGAAGCACAACATGTACTGATGTTTTAGGTATACCCCATGTCTGGAGCATTTCCTCAAACACATGCACTATAGCCTGGCTGGTGTGCGAGCCGCGGAATTGTTTCGCATGTAATATGGCTCGTTGCGGCGTGAAACTCTCGTCTATCCACTGGGAGGTTAGGCTAATTAGCAACACGGGGCAAACACTGCTTGTACAAATATCCGTGGTGAAACTAAACGAAGAGGAGGCTTGCAGTAGGCTGTGGATGTGTTTTTTCACGGAGTCGTGTAGTTTAGGTAGCTCCGTGTCAGTAAAGTAGCGGCGGCTTGGGACATCATACCTGGGCTCCAGGACATGGAGGAGACGCACGAATCCCACATTTTCTACCTCCGAAAGTGGCTGGTCACTCAATGCAATGTACTCTGTGATTGCCTGTGTTATTTTCACAGCACGTGGATTGTCTCTGGACATTTTCTCTCGTCTTGCAAGAGTTTGCTGCAGTGTGGGTTGTGTTGGTTTAGACGCCTGGGTAAAATCTTTATACTCGTTGTCATGTTTGGATTTTAGGTGCTTTATTAAATTGCTTGTGTTAAATGCGCTACCTTTTGAGCCTCCTCTGGACAATTTGGCTTAGCACAATTTGCAGTCCGCCTTTGTTTTGTCGTCTTCATTTACTTTGAAATAGTTCCACACGGCTGACATGTCTCGTCTTGCCTTCGTTCTCCCCGCTCTGAGCTGCAGCCGGGGCCTGGCGGCGGGCACTTGGCACCTGTGATTAACCCCTTACACGCCGCTCAAACATAGACATTTCTCAGGCCGTGGTATCGGCCCCTGGTATCGGAGACTTTAACGAGTCAGTACTTTCGAAAATGTGGTATCGAGGCCGATACCAGATACCGGTATCGGTGCATCCCTAGTTACAACATAACATACGTAGTCGCAACTACAGTTGCCGTTACAAGATGCATAGACATACTTTACACATCACAGTAACAGGATAACAGCACACGCGGTCACATGATGGAATCTTTCAGTGGCTTACGAGGGGGAGGCCTTGAGGTGTATAACGGAACTGTGTGTGAGAGTTCCTTGGCTTTGGCCTTGTTGGAGTACAGGGAGTACCACTAAGATAAGATAAAGCCCAGCTGCTGGCCAGACTTCTAATCTATAGAGCCTTCCAGGCGAAAACCCGGCTAAAACACACCGCAAACGGGTCTTAATATGTAGAGGAAAAACACCAAACCTGGCAACACCAGCCACCAGTGTCGCACCGCCGTCCGCGCATGCGTGGCCGCGTCATCAAAAAAAAAAAAATAAAGCATGGAGGCGACAGCAGCATGTAGTAAGGCATATGATCATTTAAATTCATTCATGTAGCTTGTTTGTTGAACCTGCCTGGTCTATTTTTCCAGGATTCCAATATTCTGTTTTAGCACGTGGACAATGGAAAAATATTAAAATTTAAAAACGTTTTCACCTTAATGATTACTGTCCTGTTTTTCTTTGAATAATTCCTCATTAAAAAAAAACATTCAAGCAGCACGTTTTTCCTCATGTTCTTGAGAATGTACTGTAGAGTTGAAAGCTGCAGCTGCTACTAGTGTGGAAGGAATGGACAGCAACAAAGCATTAAAGCAACAATGTCCCCTCAATGCTAATGTAAACCCTGGTTGGATAAGGGTTGAAAATTGGATATGAAAATGAAATCTGACGCATAGCTTCATTGTTAAAACTGATAAAATAATTGCTGTCTGTGATTCTACTGTATATGGGCTGTGGCAATAATTTTGAAAAATAATAGCTAGCAGCAACATATGGAAAAAAAGAACTATGAACTAGTTCATTTTTGGAACTGTGAACTTAGTTCAAAATTTTGAAGTTTGAACTATGAACTGAACTAGTTCATTTTAAAATTTGTGAACTGAAATTTGAACTAGTTCTTGTAGAAAGTGAACTTTCCCAACACTGGATACGAATCAGCTCCACGCACTGTGCAACACCCGTCTGTAATCCCTTACAGTAAAGCTTGACACTCACGTCACAGAAGCACTGTTTAATTTCAGCAGACAGCGGCTGGGTAGCTTTAAAGGCCGCTGTCTTACAAATTTTGCGATAGTTTAAGGCAGTCCCAAGACCAATAATTAGGAACCCCACTATCATAAATCCAAAAATTAATACATCCTCGACCACGGACAGAACCTCTAAACACAGAAGTTGCCAGTTCTTCCAGGCGTCCCGTGTGTAGCCTGCCGCTGAGGTACCGCCAGGGCAAATGGGTTCTCCTGGTGCACCCTTCTTTTATTTCTCATCTCTAATCAGAGAAAACCGGCATAACCCCAGGTTTCTATTTGGGACAGTTGCTAAACTAATCCAACCGAGAACAACTGAAGACTCTTCTCCCTTTAGTGCACAAGACTTTTTAGATTTCTTTAAACATA
The DNA here is from genome assembly GCA_024416835.2 of Perccottus glenii. Lineage (NCBI taxonomy): Eukaryota > Metazoa > Chordata > Actinopteri > Gobiiformes > Odontobutidae > Perccottus > Perccottus glenii. The sequence goes on from CM044559.2 coordinate 13,663,107, forward strand.
AAATTGAAGATATCAGGGATAATATTTTGGTTTTGTCTTCCTCAGCTCCGGGTCCCATTCACTTGGATCCACTGACCTCTCGTCTCTCAGTCCTAGATCCTGTATCCCTTGATGAGCTGACAAAGGTGGTTTCTTCATGTAAAGCAACTACGTGCCTTCTGGATATCCTGCCAGCAAAACAGCTTAAAGAACTCTGGCCCTATGTAGGGCAAATTATGTTAAACATTATAAACTTGTCCCTGTCTACTGGCACCGTTCCTTCCCTCTTCAAACAGGCTGTGGTCAAACCCCTACTCAAAAAACCTACTCTGGATCCTGGATGCCTAAATAATTACCGTCCTGTCTCCAATTTGCCTTTTCTATCTAAAGTCCTCGAAAAAGTTGTGTTAAAACAACTTACTCTATATCTATCAGAAAATGACCTCCTCGAGCCGTTTCAGTCCCCATTTAGGGCCTCTTATTCCACTGAAACAGCTTTAGTTAAAGTGACTAACGATCTCCTCCTTCAGATTGACGAGGACTCATCGGCTCTACTGTTATTGCTAGATCTCAGCGCTGCATTTGATACGATCGATCATGCAGTGCTAATCAACAGACTAAAGAATGTGTTTGGCATCTCTGGCTCTGCTCTTGCTTGGTTAGAATCCTATCTGTGTGATAGGTCTCATTTTGTCTCTTTTAATAAATCCTTCTCCTCCACGACACCAGTGGTGTGCCACAAGGGTCTGTGCTTGGTCCCATACTTTTTTCACTATATGTTACACCATTGGGACAAATCATCAGAAGTTATGGAGTAAACTTCCACTGTTATGCCGATGATACACAGCTGTATCTACCAATAAAAGCGAACAATACTACTGACATCAAGCGTCTAGAGGCCTGCCTCGTTTCAATTAAAACATGGATGTCTCAAAACTTCCTCCATTTGAACTCGGATAAAACAGAGCTCTTGTTAATTGGTCCTGCCAGTCACAAGTTCAACAATCTTACTGTCTCGATCAACAACTGTGTGTTGGAGCACGGCAACACTGTGAGGAACCTTGGTGTCATTTTTGACTCCACACTATCTCTGCAGCAGCACATTAGTGAGGTCACTAAACTGGGCTTTTTTCACTTGAGGAATATCTCAAAAATTCGCTCCTGCCTCTCTTTAGCTGATGCTGAAATTCTCATTCATGCATTTGTCACATCCAGGCTGGACTACTGCAATGCGTCATTCTCTGGACTGCCGAGGAAAAGTACTCACAGACTACAAATGGTCCAAAATACAGCCGCCAGACTTTTAACAAAGACCAGGAAGTTTGATCACATTACTCGGTCCTGGCTTCATTACACTGGCTTCCTATTCATGTTAGAGCTGATTTCAAAGTTCTCCTGTTAACATATAAAATCCTTTGTGGACGCGCGCCCTCTTACCTATCTGACCTCATCAACTTCAACTTCCTCGAGTAAAGAAGAAGTCTGCTGGCTACAGAGCCTTTTCTTATAGAGCCCCATTTTTATGGAATGGGCTCCCGTGGAAGTGCGGCGAGCTGACTCTGTTGAAGTTTTCAAAGCAAACTCAAAACATACTTATTTCACCAAACGTATGGAGACTGATTGATCATAGGTATACGTTTACACTGGTTATAGCTGTAGGTACACGTTTACACTGGTTGTAGCTGTAGGTACACGTTTACACTGGTTGTAGCTGTAGGTACATGTTTACACTGGTTGTAGCTGTGGGTACACGTTTACACTGGTTGTAGCTGTAGGTACACGTTTACACTGGTTGTAGCTGTAGGTACATGTTTACACTGGTTGTAGCTGTAGGTACACACTAAATCCGCTCATATTATCACATCTACCTATTACAGTTTTTTTTTTTCTCTTTTCTCCCTTCTCCTAGGGTGGACACAAACCTCTTACCTGCTGGGTGATGTGTGCCCCCGCGCCTGTGCTCCAGTGTGAGGGCTCCCACCCATCTGTCATCTACCTTGATGTTGGCTGCGGCCCATCCACTATTGCACACTCAGAGTGGATACTGGACACTGCCAATATAAATGTTTTTATTTGTGAAAATGTTTGTGTATTTCTATGTATTTTTCAACTGTCCTGGACACATTCCTGCACGGCCTGTCCGTCCTGGGAGTGGATCCCTCCTTCTGTGGTTCTCCCTGAGGTTTCTCTTTTTTTCCCGGCTGGGTTTTTTGGAGTTTTTTCTTACCCTGATGGAGGGTCTAAGGACAGGGGATGTTGTGTAGTGCAGTCTGTTAAGCCCTTTGAGGCGACTGTTGTTGTGATATTGGGCTATACAAAAATAAATGTCTTGTCTTGTCTTGTCTTTTGGGAAAAAAGTGTGTCAATTGCGCTCAGAGACCAGTTAATTAGATCCATTTCCAGTTTTCTTAGTAATCCAGCAAGCAGTAGAGTCAAAGGAAAGAGTTTTTATGACAAGACAAGACTGTACAGTAGCACACTTAAGCAGATAACAGATAACAGGAGGAGCAGTAGGAAACGGAGCAGGAAGTGAAAAGCATATAATTTAACTGCTCACAAGTCTTCCGTCTTCCCACAGTAATTCTCGAACAGCGGCGATTTCAAACAGTGGATTTGTAATGTCGCTAGAAACTCTAAATGTCTCTCTAATAGAATAATTGAAATGCTTCCAGAATGCACCACAACTAGACCTACTTTGAGATAAATTCAAATTTTACTAGACACCACAGTTTCTTTTAATAATTCACCGCATGCCGTTTCAAGTCGAGTTATACTTACTGCTAATTTAACTTGTTTTATTTAACAATTACTACTTTGCACAAACCATAAAACATATTGCATCAAAAATATTACACCACAAGGACCATCTTGGAGGACACCACGGCAGTAGTGACAAAGCTGACTCGCAAATTGACTTTTCTGAGTATTTTGACCACTGTTTGTGGGCTATTGGACATTTGGACAGTTGGACTCTGACCACTAAACTGTGGATTACTTGGTCACAAAGTACCAGGACTATTGCCAAAATGGATCTATTTATGGACTATTAATGATCTATTTCAGCTAATGATTGGGAATATGTTTTTTGGCAATTATGGAATGTGAATTATTAAGTGGGATTTGATAATTAGGGGCTGGTGTGTAGGAGACAGAAGATGGGTGCACTGTGTGTGTGTTGGTCTGGTGCTGAAGGGGGGGAGCTCACGGGAGCGCATGCACGTGCACGTAGGCTATGTCTGTAAAAATGTGCACTTTCCTGAGGCCAGGTGGTAGATTTTTGTTGACCGCTACGTCTCTGTTTGTTTGTTTTTTCTTCATTTAAGTTTATTCATAGATTTGTACTTTTCCACCAGTATTCGCTGTGATGCCGTCTCTGTTTACAATAAGGACTTCAATAGCGTGTCTCAAATCTATGTACAGGACCCATCTCAACCTCTCAGCGGCTATAGGAAGTACAGTACAGTTTGTTTACAGGAGCCTGGCACTGAGGCTCAAATCAAGGAGTTTGCCCAGGGTTACCATGCTCAGTTTGACATGTTCAGTAAGTTTGATGTGAATGGGGCAGACGCTCACCCGCTGTGGAAGTGGCTTAAGGACCAACCCAATGGGAAAGGATTCGGGAAAGTAAGTTGACATATAATATTTGAGGATATAAATCAAACTTGTTTTTACCACAAAAAATCTGTGGGTGTATGTGCTATATAGGTGTATGCAAGTATGTACTGTATCTGTGTTGTTTCATTTGATTTGTTTTATATCAGTTTGTCCAAGAAATGCATTCACAAGAGGTTGAATGCAATAAAGAATATGTTATGTAAGTATTAGAATTCTTAAATGTTTGAATCTTACTTTTAGAAAGAAGACACAAGCTTTTTAAACTTTGCTAGTTCTGTCAACATGACCTGTGCCAGTCAGGTTGACAGAACTAGCAAATCTTGGAAATGTTGTTGTGAGAACACAAAATCGCATTATCTTTCACATGACTCACCAGGATGTTCAGTAGGTGTTACTTAGGGACTTTATGAGTAAAGAATTAAGAATAAAGCTATATAAGGAACTTTCTAGAACATTCAAAAGGACGTGTGTCACCTCCTTATACCAAAATACAAAGAAATAATATTAATAAAATATGAAAATAATGAACTGTGTTGATTGAGATGTGAAAAGATTTTCTTTTAGTTAATCATACTTATACAATTTTTGTTTAAGGCAATGGGAAATTATGTCATTTGAATAAAGGGATGAAGGCTGGGATTAGATAAATTGTAATTCTTCCAACTCCTTTTTTGGACAACCTTTTGTATGTAGTGTTACAATACAATACATTTTGTTTTATTGTTTTGTTGTATTTTGTGTTTCCTATAATTATGTGACACTGTTTCATTCCGATGTTGTGGTTGTTGTTCTAGGGTGAAACTCATTCGATGTAGGTTTCAGAACACTGTTATAAACACTAAGCAACATGAATCTGAGGCCACCTCCTCTGTTCAAAGAGGGCTTTTCCATTTGAACAAAAATGGCTTTCTCCACCCCTCTTTCAAACCATCTGGCCTCTCTGGCCAAAATTTGGACATTGTTGTCCTCAAAGAAATGTTCTTTGTCTTCGAGGTGGAGGTGGACTGCAGACTCAGGTTCAGGATTGGCTCTTCTGTGCTGATACATCCTCTTGTGAAGCTGTTGTTTCCTTTCGCCAACATTTACAACCTACATCTAAAGAGTTTCACTCTAGAACAACAACCACAACACCTGAATGGAACAGTGTCACTAACAACTCTCCTGAGCCTTAAATCACTCTCACATCAGGAGTCACACTTCCCTTATAGCTAACGACTATGAGACCAGAACAGCCCGGTCCAATCAGAGTTAGTTTCAGGTCAAACCCCTCCCTCTAGAGCAGGGTGGGCAATTATTTTTTCCCCAAGGGCCACATTAGAACATGGAACTCTTGTGGAGCGCCGGGCCAACACAAAGAACTCACTTATGCTCAATAAAAACATGTTTCTTTTGCCCCTACAGTAAGGGTATTTCCCGTTTGGAGCATGTGGTATAGTGTAATCAACTAATTGCTGCAAAATATTGAAGGAAAATGAAATATATATGCAGTGTTTAATCATCAATAAAAAATCAGTAAATGGCGGGTCACATTGAACAGCCCAACGGGCCTTAGCTTTAGCTCTAGAGATATAAGCTCAGCTCTCTTACCAGTTGATCTCAGAATTGATAAAGTCTCTTGGAATTAGAGACAAAACTGAATCCAGATGCTTTTGCTTTAACCTTTTCTTCAAGATGACCTGGATGACTGAGAACCTTCACAGACATAATGCTATAAACTTTACTGCATTTGGGTCAACATTACATAATTTTCTTTCTAATTTCCTAAAAGATGAGTTTATTACTATCATCTGATATTACATATGTATATATTATTTTTTATTTGTATAAAATAAAGAGTGTAATTCTTATATGCGATGCAGTCCACACGGAGGATATTTGGAGGCAAAGAGGCTAAGCCCCACAGCAGACCGTACATGGCTCTGGTGGAAGGATGGAGGAAGACAGATCAAAAACCAAGTTACTGTGGTGGCTTCCTTGTGAGTGAGGACTTTGCGATGACTGCTGCCCACTGTGAAGCCAGGTTAGCCCTGATCATGTTCCTCTGAAACTTGAAAACAATACTTTTCAATATGTGCTTTTTTTCAGTTGCCTCAATCATAGATCTTTGGTCATTTCAGTTCCTACAGAGTACTTCGGTGTTCAACTTTTTTTTTCTTACCTTATATTTTTCTATTCTAGGAAATTGTATTTTGATATTTATTATATCTTCAGTTAGTCTTTGCATAGTTTAATGCTATTCTATCTTTCATCTTTGGACAGGAATGCTTCTTTGTAACAAAAATCATTTTCCCTTGACGATTAACTAAGAAATTCGGATTCTAAAAAGAGTAATACAGAGGCATATTCTATCATCATAACATCGTTCTATTTTTTTATTGGACTACAGTTAAGCTCTAAGGCAGTGATCACCAGCAACGTGAGTCTGATCGCTCTCGTAGGAAAAGAGGATGCTGCTCCAAAGTTGTGCAGTGTCTCTGGCTGGGGACGCTCTGAAAACAGTTGAAAAAAATTGTACTCATGTACTCATGGAAATTAATGTTACTCTAAGTAATAAGGCACAATGCAACAATGACTACTTTTTTTGTTGCAAAGGACAGAAGGGTATGTGTTGTAAATAAAAAATACATAGAAAGGACATACACATGTAGAACACGTGCCTTGTTACATAATGTGTGTGTTTGCAGGGAAACTCTGGTGGCCCACTGGTCTGTGAAAATGGAAAGGCCATGACAATGTGGTGTCCAACTCCTACTTGTATAAACCCCCAATTATCAATTACTTTGCTAAGATTTTGCTGCATAAAGACTGGATTAATTACATCATTTAAAAAAGAAGAAGGAAGAAGAATGAATAACATTATTATTTGCTTTTAATCCAAAATGCTTTAAAATGTATTTTTATATGTTTGGTTTGCATCTCTTCATTATCTTTAGCCATTACTTTAATAAAATATCATGTTTCTGCAGCGTGTGTCCAAAGGCACTGAGCCCAACAAAGCTAAGACTTCTGCTCTTTCATTCATTCATAAACAAAATGACAAAATGTAGCACTCTGTTCATTACATAATGCGCTAAAATGTTTAGACAATGGCACCAGGATTCATACTTGTTTTGTAAACTGAAGTATCAGAGCTCAGTTTATTCTTTAATAATCAATAAAGTGTGTTGCACCATCTTGAGTGGTCTTCTTTAAAAGTGGTTTGTAAAGTAAAATGTACCAAAAGGCAAGACAACCTCCTTGTGGCTGGAGTGAGTTACTGCAGCACTCAAGGTTTAGTAATATTTACCTTGAAATAATACATCATCCAACTTATACTGGCCCCAGTTCTACAGTTTAAGTGTTGAATTTAAAAGTGGATTGTGCAAGTGCAACCTTGATTAAAGTTTTATAAACAGTTTGTGTGCTTTTTTCTAAAACCTGTGCAAATACATCAGATAACTTGATATAAATGTATGATATCTGATCATGTGACTTTCTGTATCACAAAAATGTGGTTGGAAAGTTGGTTAATGTGCATTCTTTGGCTCTTGCTTTCTGAGTTAGTGCAGAACATTTTCTAACGCTTAAATAATATTTTAACCAATAATGAATCAAATCAATGTTTATTTTCATTTGAGAATACAATCATTTAATCATTTAAGTATTCTTAATGAAAATGCTGTGAATGAGTTTGTTTGTAAACTATAGTGACTCGAGTCCAAATGGTGTAAAACATGCCTTTGTTAGTTTTGCTCTTTCACTTGGAGACAAATGACTGTATCTGAACAAAGTCACTGGAACAAAGTCACTGTAAACATGTCAAATAATGTTGCATAAAGCATTTTATTTCACAAACTTCAGAATGGCTGTTACATTATTTAATATTATAATATAAGTTTAAAATAAATTGTGACTCCAAAATAAAAAGATTTAATGCTATAAACTTTACTGCATTTGTCTAAAAGTAATCTGTGACAGAATCAACATGACAGGACTGGCTGAGTTTATCACTATCATCTGACGTCAAGACGGTGGACATCTTAAAACTGAAATCCTCTCAGTACACGTCTGTCATTTCTCACTGCTAACTCATCTGTCATCTCACCATGCACCCCAGCTGCAAACTGCTCATACTTACACTTGCTCTCATTGGACAAGGTAAGATTTTAATAATAGTACATAATTATGCTTGTTTTTAGGAGGCTGCATTTCCCTGTGAGACCATGTGGACCATATGTAATATTTTTATTATGTAGTTGTATAAAATAAAGAGTGTTCTAAATAATAAAGAGTAATTCTTATATGAGATGCAGTCCACACATTGTTTGGAGGCAAAGAGGCTAAGCCCCACAGCAGACCGTACATGGCTCTGGTGGAAAGGAAGATGACAAATCAAACAACACAGTACTGTGGTGGCTTCCTTGTGAGTGAGGACTTTGTAATGACTGCTGCCCAATGTGAAGCCAGGTTAGCCCTGATCATGTTCATCCTTTGAAACCTTAAAACAATACTTTCAATATAGTTGCATCAATCATGAATCTTTTGTCATTTCAGTTCCTACAAAGTTCTTCTCGGTCTTCATGATTTTCATGACTCTGTTAATAAACAGATTATTTCTGTGGAAAAGTCATTTATAAGAGAAGATTACAAACCTGATGATTACAGAAATGATTTACTGTTACTGAAGGTAAAGTCATGAGAGTTTTGTTCTTTGCAGATATTCCTTTAGAATCTTTTAATAAATATAAAATAATACATTAATACAGAGGCATATTCTATAATCACAACATTGTTTTCATTTTTATGGAACTTCAGTTGAGCTCTAAGGCAGTGATCACCAGCAACAGGAGTCTGATCGATCTCGCAGGAAAAGAGGACCCTGATCCAAAGTTGTGCAGTGTCTCTGGCTGGGGACGCTCTGAAGACACTGGAAGAAAAATGAGCTCTGTACTCATGGAAGTGAATGTTACTCTGACTAATGAGACATCATGCAACAATGACTACTTCTTTTGTTGCAAGGGAAAGAAGGGATCTGGTAAGGTATGTGTTGTAAATAAAAATACATAGACAAGACATACACAATAAGAACATGTGCCTTGTTACATAAAGTGTGTGTGTTTGCAGGGAGACTCTGGTGACCCACTGGTCTGTGAAAATGGAAAGGCTTACGGTGTGGTGTCCAACTCATTCTTGGATAAAGACCCAATTATCCATAACTTTGCTAAGATTCCGCCGCATAAAGACTGGATTGATGCCATCATGAAAAATGAAGGAAGAAGAATGAATAACATATTAACTTGCATATAGCCCAAAATGCTTTAAAATGTATTTTCTTACGTTTGGTGCATCTTATTTTAAATAATAAACGTCTTCCATCTGTTCATTCTGTTTTGTCATGCTACATTTTAAAAGGTGACACTGCCTCCTAGTGGATGTATCTTGTTTCTGCAGTTCTCCTAAAAGAATCTCAGCAATAATAATATAATATCTAGTCCTCCTGACACTGCAATGGTGTCTCTCAAAACGGCCGAGGAGTCAGTACTAGAACAAATAACCATTAAACATTTAATACAGCTGAACTACAGTTTGTTTTTTAATTACATTTCTCAAACCAAATTAACAATAATCAGGGTCCATTTGAATTTGTGAATATGTAGCAGCCATAAAATCCAGCAGTGGACAGTGGTTATGCACTACACTACTACACTTTTTTGTCAAAATAAGTATGACTGTTACTATCTCTATATCTACTATTATATTTCAACAAGAACAGTTTATACCTACTTCAGTTGGTCTCTGTCCTCAGCACTTGGTACAAGGCCTAAGGGAAAGACAATGCATCTTCACTGTGCAACAGAACAACCACATCCCTTTACAACACTGCCCCCTGCTGTTTCAAACAAGCAACAACTGAAGCAATGATAGCGTTACCACAAATGTTTTCTACACATAATCAGTGTGTTAAGTGTATATTTGGTAGAAGTCACCATTAGGCTTAATAAGAAACCAAGTCTGTCAAGTAGAGTTTTTTTTAAACACTCAATAAATTGCTGCAAGTTTAACAGGTAATAACAAAAGTGTTCAAAAGATCAACAAAACAAAAGACAAAAACAGATAATGTTATTGAATCTTAAGCTAGCCATAAGTTTTAGAATTATACATTTATTCCTTTTTATTGACTAAGTGTTATGGGAATTGTATGCGTTTTACTTTAGTGTCTCTGTTTAGTTTTAGATATGATTCTTCTGTACAAACAGGACCTAGGCAGAGGCCATCTCGACCTGGGTCATAGACTGCGGAGGAGTATCATCATCCTCCGCCTTAAACATTATGTAATGCTGGGTATAAAACCCCATGTATTGTTGTAGCTCTTTAAGCAAAACGCACTATGTACCTTTGATATATATCTGTGTACTTTGCTTCCCTTGCAAGGAATAAAACCTGGCCGTTCGCTTTTATAATATAATCTGTCTCCGTGTCTCTCTGGATAATATAAGGATATAGAATTCTTTTGGACATATAGAATTCTTATAACATTTGGTGCCGTGACCCGGATCTCAATATTCGTTGTTTCTCATACAAAGAGGTGAGCTGACGTGCACGGAAGAAATGCACAAAGAAAGCATTTCTTGTAAGTCCCAAGCTGTGCTATTAAGCAGTAGGGCCAGATATCCCCTCTGTGTGTGTGAACGCGATGACGAGATCTGGACTGAGAGAAGAAAAAAAAAGAGAAGAGCAGAGAGACGAGAGGACAGAGAGACAGTCTGGCTGCGGAACAACTGGACTATTGGACTGAAAATTCAGGTAAACAGCTGTTTAATCTATTTTTGGTGTGTGTGTGTGTGTGATTTTGAATACCAAAGCTTCCGGAAGTAGCAGTTTGGGAAATCTGGCGTATGTTGAGCGGGCTGCATGTAAGTTACATCACCAATAGTTGATGTTTTTCCATGAAGTTGGCCAGCATAGGAGATTCTTAAACGCTGAAAGATCGAGATTCCTTAAATGGTGAGATCCGCTTTGTCGAGACCCTGCCTATATGGTTTATGGTGAGATTTAAAGCCGAAAAAGTATGTGTTTTTGATCGAGAACCTAATTGTCAATCTTATGGTGAGGTTTTAAACGGGATATTCTGATGTTAATCTGTGTTAAAGCTTGTTGTCTTGCTAGATTTTAGTTTGATAGATACCTTATGCTTTGTAAGTCTTTATGGTGTTTCTTGAAACTGACTCGTGCGTTTAGTTCATTTGGCCGTGACAAGTGCGAACCTCTATATAGATAGAGCATCTAATTACAAGAAGGAGTATGAGGTCTAAATAGCTTGTCTAGAGAGCACAAGAATTTATCTTAGATTAATAATCACGTATCGTAATACGCCACAATCGAACTGCCTTGCATAGCTAGTATTGTTGGTTTTATTGGTGCGTGGGACGCACAGGAAAACTCGAGTATGGACTATTATCAAGAAACTTACTAACAACAAAAGTGAGATGAATAGGTCCGACCATTATCAAGATACTTATAACAAAAGGTGAGATGAATGAGTCCGAAGTCAATGTGACTATAAAAAGGCCTGCCTACGTAGAAGTGATTCCTGCAGATGAGAAATGAGATTTTTAAAAGCCCACGAGAGCTTTAGCTGAAGAAATGTTCACTGCTGGTGACGCGGTGAGTGAAAAAAAAAAGCCCACTGAAAGTGACGGGGCTTATACTGAGAATTGTTGTCCTAAAGAGTTAAAGATAAAAGTTGTGTGTTTGAGAGAATAAATGTGTTATGAATGGGCCATTGTTGGATGAAGAATGAGTCTACTACATGTACTCCAAAACACTAATCAGTTGTATTTTGTTTAAATGTTTCTGGGAGCTCTAGGTCTCGGCCTCCCTCCCTCCGGAAAACAGTGCTCTCTCCAACCTTTCTCTGCCCCTCCCACCTGCTCCTCTTCGGCTGAAAAAAGCTGCAGACAGTTACCAGCAGCAGCAAACACGGAAGCGGTAAGATAAAGAAATTCACACTAACGTTTATTTGTTTTAAATTTTGATCTATTGAGATTGACCAAAAAGGTATTTGTAAAGTGTGTTTGCAAATTGGATGAAACTTGAAATTAATATGAATGTAATGTATTTCTCTGAGGAAAAATGCACAATTGGGAGCGAGGTGGAGGTGGGCGTGACAGACGAGAGGGCACTGAGAGGAGGAGGAGGAGGTCGAACCTGGGTCCAGACGAGAGACGAGGATAACTGACCGATTCAACTAACAGGTCAGGTACATAAACACATAAACACACATAAACACATGTAAATACAGACACATAAAGACACAAACACAAACATGAGACACACATCTACAGAGAAGGATGTGATTTTGGTTTATGAGAGAAAATAATGAGTATTCTGTTAAAGAACAGAGTTGGTTTTGTATTTTATGTGACACGTTCATGTGAACATTAAAGGTTTAAAGAAGTTAAAGATCCAACACTTGGATCTAAAATAGAATTAGTGATTGATGTTTTGCTAAACAATTTTGTGTATCTATTAGTCCGAGAACTAATGGAGGTCCTTAATATCAGTGTGGTTCAAACACACGGTATAACGCTAATAAAAGAATGAAATGATTACTTTGTAATTGGAAGAATTTAAATATGCGTCTTAAAGTTGAATTGCGCAGAGTAAGTTTATAAAGATAATATAACTTTATAGTTATGGGCCATAAGCTCATATTTAAAAGAAAACAAGGGTAACAGAACCTAAGTAAAGGAAATAAACATTTATGTATTTCTCTGGTTTGGTTCTAACAAAGTGTGAAAATGGAGAAAGTGAATTCAAAACAACCACTGTTTGGATTTTATAAGGAATGTTTAAACAAGATAACATTCTATGCAAGTCAATGTAACAGGGGCTTCACAGCACCCTCCTTTATGCTCCCAAGAGCTGGAAATGTTTTGGTTTGGGTTTTTTTTGTGTTGAGAAGAATGCTGAGTTATAAATGTCAGTGACAGAAACAGTCTGCACTGAACTAAGGTGTTAAATAAAGTTTATGAAACTTAATTATGAAACTGTTGGACCTTCTGACAGGTCTGTTGATATGAATAAAGTCCACATTTGAGTTTTATTGAATCTATGAAACATGATTTGGTAAACTAAACGATTGAATGAATGAGATTGAATATGGTTTTTGAGAAGAAAAACTTAAAGTTTAAATAATTAAATTAATGAGAGTGAATATGGTTTTATGAAGAAAAACGTTTGAGTAATTGTAAAATTGAAATGAAGATAGTTCAAAATAAATAATAATCATTATTTATTTTGGTACTTTATAATTAAGGTATAGTGTGATCTATGCAATAAAGATTTAAACTGTAATGTAAATTGGTAATCTGGGTTTTGGTGATTAAAAACATATCTATGTTAAAACAGTTCAAACTGTTAAAACGATCTTAAAGGTTTTATTTGAAAAATTAAAGTTAATGAAAAATAAGTGAATAAAAGATAATTGTTGTGGGTGCACGTGGCAGAGTGGTTAGCACTCCTGCCTCACAGCAAGAAGGTCGCGAGTTCAAAACCCGGCCGACTCAAACATTCTCGGCCGACTCTGGTCTTTCTGTGAGGAGTCTGCATGTCCTCCACGTGTTACTGTGGGTTCTCTCCGGGTACTCCGGCTTCCTCCCACCGTCCAAACACATGTATGTATAGGTCAATTGGCAACTCTAAAGTGTCCCTAGTGAATGAATGTGAGAGTGAATGGTTGTATGTCACTGTCTATGTCTAAATGTCAGCCCTGCGACTAACTGGCCACTGTCCAGGGTGTACCCCGCCTCAGGCCCAAAGCTGCTGGGATAGGCTCCAGTCACCCGCGACCCCTAACGGGACAAAGCGGTAGAAAATGAATGAATGAATGAAGATAATTGTTAAACTAACAAGGTGAATTGTTAAAGTTTAAGAGCATATGCCAATGGCTTGCTGGGTTTTAATCACTGTTTGAAGTGATGTAAGAATTTTTTAAGTACTGGGACTAACACAAGGTCCTTTTGAATAGATTTGAATTTTGTTTTGGTTTTGATCAAACTTTAGGTCGTTGTAACCTAAAGAAAAAGAAAAAAAAAGAGGTTGAGATGTTACATTTTATTAAATGAACAGTAATGATGATTACAACTTTGGTGAATTTGAATAAATAAAGAGAGACACGTTAATTTTGATTTTACACTTGATGTTAAAAGGTTCTGTTTAACATTGACTGAGGTGAATTCTTTATGTGGCATCTGAACGCCAAATTAGTGGAAACATGAAAATAGTAATTGATAAAACGTTTTTATGTTACGTTTAAACTAATATGGGAAAAATACAAAAACAAACTGGTTTATTGTATTTAGCACCTGGTGATAAAACTGAGTTTTACAGAGACAGTATAGAACAAATCTATACTGAATAAAATCCTAAAGAAATTTAATTTAAAAATAAAGCAGAATTTGAGAGGAAATTTGTTGTTTTTATGTTTAGTCTTTCCTTTTAAACGACAATCACAAAGGTGATGGTGTTTTAGAGGAAAGCAGAGTGAACAGAGCAGAGGCTTTGTGGTGTGTTCAAGCAGATGAGACATGCTGCTGTTACTGGGTTAACCCCAGAGGAAGGGGTCTGACCCAAGGGTGATTAAGAAATTTTGTTTTGAAGTAAGAGAAAAATGTGTTTTCTTTCTGAATAAAGTAATTTAAGGTAAATTAAACAATATGTTGAGAATATTTTAATTTAAAAGAACACGTGAAATAAATTGTGAATTAAAGGTGAATGTTTAAAAGTTTGTAAAATGGATCATGAGAAACCAGTTCTGATCTATATAAATAATTTATGTTTGCATCAACTGAGTTAAAATTTATCAAATTGTGGAAGATACCAATTACAGTTACAGGTAAAGACTAATGGTAACTAAAATTAAAACTGAACTAAACAAAGTTAAGTTTTAAAGATAACAGAAACAAAAGTGATGCTATTTGGGAAACATAAAGAAGATGAATAATTAGAAATGCTAATTAAATGAAATAACAATTTAAAGTGGTAATGGGAAAAAAAAAAACATTCTGTTTTGATTTTATTTTTGACATTTTATTTAATTTTGTTTCATTTTTGTGGTATTTTGAGCCATGGTAGTACCACGTCTCAAAAAGGGGGGAGATGAAGGTTTAAACTAAAACTGTATTAAAGTGATGAAGGTTTAAACTAAAACTGTGTTAAAGTGCTGAAGGAATGCTTGGTTAACCTAATGGTTAGCATGAGGCTAAACAACAGGGTTTAATGCAGTTAAAAGAGGAGTTTAAATCAAATAATGAAATAAAGAAAGTTGACAGGACTTTTCTGGAGAAGCACTGTTTAGTCTGATTAAACCTTTTCAGATTAAAATAGATTTCCAGCAGACCATATCTGTGGAAACAGGGTTTATCTGCTGTTTCAATTTTATGGTTTGATCATTTTAAGGGCTTTTATGGTTTCGTTTGTCGAAAACCTAGGAGGCACTTTCTATGGGTCTATAATGTCGGATAACGTTCTGATTTGTTTGTTTGTTTTTTATTTGGATGGAAGCCAACTACAACAAGTATACCAGTTCAGAAAAGGAGTTTTGACAATTAATATAGCCACCACCAGTAAGAGCTAATATTAACATAGTTCTTTGAACTTATATCATCTTGGTTTACACCTGTGAAGGAAGTACACCTGTGAGCAGGGCTAGTGACGGGGTCACATGACTTCCTGTGACATCACTCTGAACTTGACAAACGTAGAGATCAGGGACAGGTGCAGTGCAAAGCAGAAGTCTGGAGGTTTTGTGAAAGTAAGACCATTGGACCAGCGTTGACTGCTGAACGGAAACATGCGTCCTTAAAGGATCCTCGTTTTATTTGTGTTCACATACAATGTGACGGAGAACATCGTGAGTGGAAACTCACACTTTAGGAGCCAAACAGCAGCTCCCTCAGGTTCATTTGAGAGCCCCATTTACATCGACGACAGAGGTGTCCTTCGAAGGTGTCCTTAATGAATATAAGGCTAAAATTAAATTAGCATTAGGATTTGAATTTTTACATTTGAGACAATTTATGAAAATGTGGATTAAATTAAGTATATTTATAAACAACAAAGGTTTATGAATTACACAGGAGATGCTGTAACTGTTAATTAAAACTGGAAATGAGAGAAAACTGATCCAAGGACTGGACAGAACAAATTAGCACGGAGCATGCTTTTAGCTGAAGAGGGGGGATCTACAAAAGGATTTCCTCCAAAGTAACACAGGACAAGTTACAGCAGAACTAAAGTCTTTAAGAAAGGACTTCAAACTCGAACAGAGAAATTAGAGTATTCTGGAATAGAGAAATTAATTTTAACCTGGTTTTACAAAATATTTGGAAGATTTACTGGGATTTTAGAATCTGTATTGAGATACAGTACATGTACTTGTTGTTGCACTTCTATGTCTAATAATGTTTGTTTGTGTTGCTTTACATGTACCGGAGCTTGTTGGTGAGATTGATGAATGTGGCCATTTCTGGGTCAACATTCCTGGACATGCACCTGCCAAACGACTAAGGTCAAGGCTTTGACCTCAGATGAACACTTTGATATCTGAGGGACGTTATTGTTTGCATGTACACCAACGGGACAACAGCTCCAGGACGGATCATACTACAGACCTAAGGGCCGTATGGTTCATTGAATTGATTATGCTGAAGAGAATTGATTTTAATCATTATGAATAAGTGCATATGTCTCACTCCATGTGTTTTTCTTTTCGTTACAGGGACAGAAATGGACAGGCAGGGACAGGCTGGAGATGTTAAGTTCGATGGGTTGACCAGCTTAACCTCCGGCATCTTTTTCTGCTTTATTTTGGAGTGATTCTATGTTTTGATGTAATCAATTATTATTGGATGTTAAGAATCAGTATGGTAATCTCCTTTTGATTTATATGTTTGCAATATTATACTCATTTCTGTCATTGATTGGACATGTGTGTCAGAAGAAATCAGTTTATTTTTAATCTTTACATGTGTCTGCCTTGAATGTGCGCCGCCTTGGCAGAGGGGCGGTCAGGAGGTCTTTTCCCCAGCGATAGGTCATTTAGCCGAATGGTCAAATGTACTTAGGCTAGGTCAGCTGCCTCTGGGTTTTTCGCTCCTGACTTAATACAATTCACATCAAGGTGGAGACTTTGATTTATGCCTATTCAGCATAAACAGGGGGGAATGTTATAGGAATTGTATGCGTTTTACTTTAGTGTCTCTGTTTAGTTTTAGATATGATTCTTCTGTACAAACAGGACCTAGGCAGAGGCCATCTCGACCTGGGTCATAGACTGCGGAGGAGTATCATCATCCTCCGCCTTAAACATTATGTAATGCTGGGTATAAAACCCCATGTATTGTTGTAGCTCTTTAAGCAAAACGCACTATGTACCTTTGATATATCTGTGTACTTTGCTTCCCTTGCAAGGAATAAAACCTGGCCGTTAAATGCTCATTATAATATAATCTGTCTCCGTGTCTCTCTGGATAATATAAGGATATAGAATTCTTTTGGACATATAGAATTCTTATAACACTAAGAACCAAAGGACCCTGGTATAAAGTCAAGGTTGCAACCTATTCATAATAATGTTATTATTAATGTTATTTTTAGCAGCCTACATAACATTTTCATAATCTGTCAGTGCTTTTATTAACAATTACATTATATTAATCGTTTCAATGTTTAGACTTATTTTAACTTGAACATTCTGCACCATATACAGAAAATGTATTTTTAAGTATAGATTGTAACACATCATGTCATTTCAATAAGCAACTTTTCAGTATTTACACTCTTGAAAATAACTGCATTTACATTTCCTCGAGTGCACACGTGACTAAGAGATGTCATCTCTCTATATATACAGTATACAAATATATAGGGCGTTGTGTTAATCTGACGGGATATGTGAGATGGTAGCGTGCCTTGTTATTCAGAGTTACATAATGGAAAGTGTGGTAACCTTTTTGCTTTAATTAAAGGTAAATGGATCTGTCCTTATATTTAGAGAATGTACCTGGTACAGAGTTAAATTGATGCATGAGGACTTGAGAACAAAGTCATTTGAATGCCATGCCACATGTGTTTGTATGAGCATGTACATGTGTGAGCATGTGTTTTTGCTCATTCCAGTGTAATCAGAAGATGACACAGATAAAAGTAGCCAGTTTAAAAATAGAAGCAGTTTCAGCCGCAGCGAGCAGACTAACTTCTAAACTAGCCTTTTCTTTTCCTCGGCTCCACCTACACACTCCTGCACCTCACGCTTCCTGTGCAACACCACAGTTTTCCAGTAGAATTAGGTCTGCATCAATTATACATGGACACCATCAGTTTTAAACAGGTTTGCCTGGATAAAATCCTCTGGGCTGTTTGGCAGAATATCTGACAAAATCAGTAAATATTACATTTGCTGATGTTTGTGCATGAAGGGTAACCATATCTGACATTGTTATTTCTATTGAGTAATTGTGATAAAACAGCAGGGGGCTCTCGAAGCAAATGCATACGTTGTTATGCAGGTCACAGAACATTACTGACTGAATTAGTGTCCTGTGTGTAACTCTTGAACATTTTAGGTCATTACTGGTTACATTTAATTGCAATTGTCTTCTTTATGATTCCTTTAAATTCAAATTATTATATACAGATATGAGTCCAGATACTGATGTAGTGAAAATATAAACAGTAAATTTAAATAACAACTTCTTATTGCCCTTATTGATAACAAACACTGATCTACAGTCATCACCTAAATAATAATAATAATAATAATAATAATAATAATAATAATAATAATAATAATAATAATAATAATAAAATATTAATAATAGAAAAAATAGCTGTTTCCTTAACCCTTTAAAAACGGATGGAGCGCCGCGATAGTTCCATACCTATTTTTTAGATGCCTGTAGATTTGCAACAAAATAAGTTAGAACAATAATTTATTTTCCATATGAAAGTGGAAAAGTTATACTTTAATGTCATGCTTTCTACATGTCTCAGACCGCTGTTTCGTTCCTCTGAGGGTTTTGCAAATGTCTAGCAAAAACCGCTCACAGTAAAATCATTATAACATACGGACCATGGCATCTCCAGGTGTTCTACAGAAGGGTGTCCCAAACTTTTTTGAGCCGCGGCACACATTTTACATTAGAAAAGTCACAAGGCACACCACCAAAAAAAAAATGGCACAAAAACTATATTTATTTAAATATAATGAAAATCTAGTCACAATTTACTTAGTTTACGGAAACCTGGGCCTGTTTAGTTAAACACAAAGTTAATATTCTTACAGGAACTGAAGAAAGACACTCACAAAGATCTAAGTCTAAGTCTCTTTTCTTTTTTTCTTCTTTATAGCCGTCATGCTTGAAAAGCCCACCTCGCATAGTTAGGTTGTGGAGAAAGGGAGCAGAACTGAAATAGTTTGGCTCGGTTGGTTCCCCAGTTTAAGTAAATCCAAAGGCAAGATAACTTTCACTGTATTGTATTGAGCTTACCTTTTTTGGCTTTCTTCTGCCCACTAATCAGGCTAGAGCCTTTAGCTCTGATATGCACTCACAGCACTTAAAAGCATAAACTATTATATGATTGTTTGTGGAATTTAACGAATTTCCCGTGGGATACTTTCTTTTGGCTCACAGTACTTACTACGCATCAGACTTCTGCAGCTTTTCAATTTATATCTCACTCTTTTACAAAAACAAACATCACACATACTCCAGACACTCACCAACACACGTTGCACTAACTCCCCACGCCATCATGGATAATTATGGATCCGCGAAAACCCTTGGCGCAAATGGCACTACCCCTTGGCCCAATTTGCGTCGGATGATGAAGACGGGTTTATTATTTCCTCGTCTGACCCGGATAGTGCCGACAGTTATGAATAGGTCCACTTTACTGAAGGAATAGATGCCTACTATGACATGTAAGTATATATTTCATGACATGTTTTGATTTTGAGTTAGAGAAAAGGTTGTGCCAAATGCGCATCATTGTTTTATTATTTATCATCTAATAATACGTGTAACTTCATGTGTGTTGTGTTGAAAGTATACATAATATAATGCCACTGACAAACTTGCCAGTCATTTTTTTATTCAATTCAACTGCACTTGTTTATATATAAATCACCGATTTATATATAAACAAGAGCAGGTCCAGACCATACTCTTTTATTTTTAGTTTTACTGATCGTTTTAGATTTAGATCTAGTTGCATTAGTGTATGTATATAATCATTACTGTTGTGTTCCATATTTATGTCTGACCTATTCTGTCTGCAGTGTTGTTGAGGAGGAGATAGGGTCTTCTTCTCCCCTGCCCCATCCACTTCACTGAGGACAGGCAGAAGAAGGAGTCTGCTGCAGGTACACAGAGGCAGCACTCATTCAGATGCACTTCCCGGAGCTGGAAGAGCCAAGAGGAGCCTGATAGCTTGCCACACCCCATGCCACATTCCCTCCCTAAAAGACAGCCAGGTGTGCAGCGATCTGTCACAATGTGTGGACATCCCATATCCATCAGAACTCTTCAAAATGTTCTTTGATAAAACACTGTGAAAACACAAGTAAAACTCTAGAAGATGATGAGCTGTACCAGTACACTGGGCTCATGCTGTATCTGGGTATTTTGGGAGAGGTTGGGGGAAAGTAGACACCAGTGGAGGGGAGGAGTTTTGGGGTTGTTGACTTCTCTGATCAGCTGAAACAATTTATCTTTTTGGTTGTTTATTGTATGAATGAACATGGTCTTATACAAAGTTAAGTGTGCTCCTATGTTTCTGTTACACTTTGAAATATGATTGTAGTATTGTAAATAGTTTTTGTTGTACATGCTGTTTTTTTTTTTGCAAATTGTGGAAAATTATTAATTATATTTTTGTTTTTTCACAGTTTATAAAAATATGCCTATAAAAACTGAATTGAGTAGACACTTTAAATAAAATGTATGGAGTTTGAAATGATCTTTTGCACATTTTTTATACTCAGAATTTTGAGGTATATAACTAGGAAATTTCTTTTTTTTTTGGAAAATATGTGCAAAAAAAAATGATTAAAACATTTTGGGGGGTTTATTGCCTTTTTTTATCATCAATTTCTTTAGTTACTAACTTACTGCTCAGATATTCTTAAAATATGGGATTTAGGGATTGAATTGTTGTATAGATTGTTAGAATACTCCAAAAAATGTCCCAACAGCATGTAACAATGTAAGAAATGCTCTGGCGGACTTGTTTATTTGGCAGTTAATAATTAAGAGGCAAGATTACATTGTTATTCTGTCCACAAGCTGACTGTGGAGGTGGACACATAGTGGTTCTGAAGGTGGTGTGTCGGGGAGCGGGAAGGTGTGGGAGGGAGGGGTGCGTGTGGAGGAGTCTCCTCATATGAGTCTCCAGGGGCTGCTATGGATAAGAAAGAGGGAGAGGTAGGTTTCACTGCATGTCCGAGGAGGAACACGGATTGATCCCTTGCTCCGCTCTCCTCCACAATGGCGTTGCAGGTTGAACACTCAAGGCTAAGCTGCCCATTAACGAGCCAATAATTTGTGTCATTATGTGAAGCATATTAAAGCATATTACAATTAAAGTGTATCATTATGTTGATAATACGCTTTAATTGTACGTCAGCTCCAGAAGAACTCTTCGACATTTTCCGTGTTTTAACAGTTTCTCTGGCATTTTCATTTTAATATCTTCTTTGTCTTGCTGGGACTGACTTTTTATCGTTTTATTCAGTTCTTTGAATTCTTTCATTTCCTTGTTTCTAAAGGAGAGTTTTTTAACACCTATCTATCTCTAGATCGGGGATGCTGTTCCCAGAGGGAGATATGCTGCTGGAGTCACTCTCAACTTCTCCGACTAATGCGGCTCTGTTTGGTTCAGTTAAAACCAGCTTGATTTCTTCAGACAGCGCTTTTATTGGAAACTGTCCAGGAATTTCTTTATATTGAAAAGGCAATAGGGCTGAAGGTTCAGTACAAGTCTTAACAATTATTTCTGGACCCACAACAATTGACTGCACTGGTTTAGTTTCAATTAGTCCCCATTTTGACTCGTCTCTAAACCATCCTAATATTTCACTTTCTTTTATACGTTTTTTTCTCTCGTTAAAAACTTTGATCCATAAAGTTTTATATTACTCTCTACTTTATTGAGGCACATTAGGTCAAAGCTGCCTGAAGTAGGCCACTGTAAAGCCCCATGAGTTATTTTATGCCAATTTTGCATATAATTTCTGATCCGTTTCTTTTGAGTGGGTTTCTGTCCAATAATCACCTCTAATGGAGTCAAAACATCTCCAGTTTTAGTATTTTTAGTGAATTTTACTCCCATTTTGACTCCGCTAAAGGAATGAGAATTCCTTTTACCTTCTTTTAATTATTCATACTAATAATAATTCTTATTCCCATCTTTGTTGTTTTGTGAGATTTAATACTAGTTTTTTGTACTTTTTCCTCTGGCATTTAGAAGAAGAAAGAAAGTTTATTTATATAGCACCTTTCACAGACATAGTCACAAAGTGCTTCACGTGCAGCCATTATTCAGGCGCTGTGGTCTTCAGGAAAATGACATAGAGCATTTTACAAACATAACATACATAACAACAGTAGCTGTTACAACATAACATACGTAGTCGCAACTACAGT
Organism: Perccottus glenii; assembly: GCA_024416835.2. NCBI lineage: Eukaryota > Metazoa > Chordata > Actinopteri > Gobiiformes > Odontobutidae > Perccottus > Perccottus glenii. The sequence continues at coordinate 13,685,387 of CM044559.2, forward strand.
TGCGTTACAACATACATAGACATACTTTACACATCACAGTAACAGGATAACAGCACACGCGGTCACATGATGGAATCTTTCAGTGGCTTAAGGGGAGAAGAGGAGAGAGTCAGACAGATGAAGTGGCAGGCGGGATGTGATAGGAGTGGTAGGAGGCCTTGAGGTGTATAACGGAAGTGTGTGTGAGAGTGCCTTGGCTTTGGCCTTGTTGGAGTACAGGGAGTACCACTAAGATAAGATAAGGCCCAGCTGCTGGCCAGACTTCTAATCGAGAGAAGGGACTGAGGCAGCGGTAAAGGAGACAGAAATTGTAATTTATCCATTTTAATCTTCGGTAATTTGTCCGGATCGTAGTCAATCAGTTCTGGTTCTTCAGCGTCAGGTGCGTCCGATTCGTGAAGTAGCTTTGATGTTTTATCCAGTTTCGTAGTCAGCCCTGTAGTACTGCATAGCAGCTCACAGGTCTGGTTCTCGATCAAATCCACTCTTTTCTCCGTGTACGCAGTCCGGGCTGAGATGATACGAATCAGCTCCACGCACTGTGCAACACCCGTCTGTAATCCCTTCAGCTTGTCACTCACGTCACAGAAGCACTGTTTAATTTCAGCAGACAGCGGCTGGGTAGCTTTAAAGGCCGCTGTCTTACAAATTTTGTGATAGTTTAAGACAGTCCCAAGACCAATAATTAGGAACCCCACTATCATAAATCCGAAAATGAATACATCCTCGACGTCCTCCACGGACAGAACCTCTAAACACAGAAGTTGCCAGTTCTTCCAGGCGTCCCGTGTGTAGCCTGCCGCTGAGGTACCGCCAGGGCAAATGGGTTCTCCTGGTGCACCCTTCTTTTTGGAAAAAAGTGTGTCAATTGCGCTCAGAGACCAGTTAATTAGATCCATTTCCAGTTTTCTTAGTAATCCAGCAAGCAGTAGAGTCAAAGGAAAGAGTTTTTATGACAAGACAAGACTGTACAGAAGCACACTTAAGCAGATAACAGATAACGGGAGGAGCAGTAGGAAACTGTCTGCCTTGTCTGAGAGCAGGAAGTGAAGAGCATATAATTTAACTGCTCACAAGTCTTCCGTCTTCCCACAGTAATTCTCGAACAGCGGCGATTTCAAACAGTGGATTTGTAATGTCGCTAGAAACTCTAAATGTCTCTCTAATAGAATAATTGAAATGCTTCCAGAACCACACCACAACTAGACCTACTTTGAGATAAATTCAAATTTTCTAGACACCACAGTTTCTTTTAATAATTCATCTCATGGCGTTCTAAGTCGAGTTATACTTACTGCTAATTTAACTTGTTTTATTTAACAATTACTACTTTGCACAAACCATAAAACATATTGCATCAAAAATATTACACCACAAGGACCATCTTGGAGGACACCACGGCAGTAGTGACGAAGCTGACTCGCAAATTGACTTTTCTGAGTAGACTGTTTTGACCACTGTTTGTGGACTATTGGACATTCGGACAGTTGGACTCTGACCACTAAACTGTGGATTACTTGGTCATAAAGTTGACCAGGACTATTGCCAAAATGGATCTATTTATGGACTATTAATGATCTATTTCAGCTAATGATTGGGAATATGTTCTTTGGCAATTGTGGAATGTGAATAATTAAGTGGGACCTGATAATTAGGGGCTGGTGTGTAGGAGACAGAAGATGGGTGCACTGTGTGTGTGTTGGTCTGGTGCTGAGGGGGCGGAGCTCACGGGAGAGCATGCACGTGCACGTAGGCTATGTCTGTAAAAATGTGCACTTTCCTGAGGCCAGGTGGTAGATTTTTGTTGACTGCTACGGCTCCGTTTGTTTGGTTTTTCTTCATTTAAGTTTATCCATAGATTTGTACTTTTCCACCAGTATTCTCTGTGATAGCTGAGTGTTCTTTAAATAAATCACTGTAAAACATTCTGGATCAAGCGTCTCTGTTTACAATAAGGACTTCAATAGCGTGTCTCAAATCTATGTACAGGACCCATCTCAACCTCTCAGCGGCTATAGGAAGTACAGTACAGTTTGTTTACAGGAGCCTGGCACTGAGGCTCAAATCAAGGAGTTTGCCCAGGGTTACCATGCTCAGTTTGATATGTTCAGTAAGTTTGATGTGAATGGGGCAGACGCTCACCCGCTGTGGAAGTGGCTTAAGGATCAACCCAATGGGAAAGGATTCTTGGGAAAGTAAGTTGACACATAATATTTGAGGATATAAATGTTATAAGAATTCTATATGTTAAAAGAATTCTATATCCTTATATTACCCAGAGAGACACGTAGACAGATTATATTATAAAAGCGAAAGGCCAGGTTTTATTCCTTGCAAGGGAAGCAAATTACACAGATATATATCAAAGGTACATAGTGCGTTTTGCTTAAATAAGTAAACAAAACATGAGAATTTATATCACTGCAGTGGGGGCTGTCAGTGCCTGCGTATCTTCCATACACTCCCCTCAAGGCCCCAGCTCCAGGTGCAGAAGTACCATGGCAACCCATGTCTATCTAGTTATGTCTACTCCATGCTTGGACTAACATAGAGGACATGACATGATTTGACATGACCTGTAGAAAACTATGAGCACCTACTAACTATAAACAATATACACAATTATAATAATAAAATTCTTATAACATTCCCCCCTCTTTATGCTGATAACAATTAGCATAAACAACCTACTAGCTTGAGTGTGAGTTGTAAACTATGACAGAAGCGAAAACCCAGCAGGGCTGTTGACCTAGCCAGAAGAACATTTTGACCCATTGGTAAAATGACCTAAAGCTGGGAAAAACTCTTCTATCCACCCCTTGCCCCAAAGGCGGTGACAAAACACAAACATCAAGCATCAAACGTATGTAATCACTTCAAATGATTAACTTACAACACATGTCAAAACAAACACAACAAATGATTATAATGGAATATGTTTCAAATCAAATGGGAACCCACAGAGTAATGCACTGATTCTTCAAAGTCAAATTCTTTAAAGTTCATAAATCATAAATGTCCATAAATCATAAATCAAAACACAGTGTCACTCCAAAATAAAGTAGAAAAATTTGCCAGAGGTTGAGCTGGTCGACCCATTGGACTCAAGATCTCTGGCCTGTCCCTGCCTGTCCATTTCTGTCCCTGTAACGAAAAGAAAAACACATGGAGTGAGAAATATGCACATTCATAATGATTAAAATCAATTCTCTTCAGCATAATCAATTCAATGAACCATACGGCCCTTAGGTCTGTAGTATGATCCGTCCTGGAGCTGTTGTCCCGTTGGTGTACATGCAAACAATAACGTCCCTCAGATATCAAAGTGTTCATCTGAGGTCAAAGCCTTGACCTTAGTCGTTTGGCAGGTGCATGTCCAGGAATGTTGACCCAGCAATGGCCACATTCATCAATCTCACCAACAAGCTCCGGATACATGTAAAGCAACACAAACAAACGTTATTAGACATGGAAGTGCAACAACAAGTACATGTACTGTATCTCAATACAGATTCTAAAATCCCAGTAAATCTTCCAAATATGTTTTAAAACCAGGTCAAAATTAATTTCTCTATACCAGAATACTCTAATTCCTCTGTTAGAGTTTGAAGTCCTTTCTCAAAGACCTTAGTTCTGCTGTAACTTGTCCTGTGTTACTTTGGAGGAAATCCTTTTGTAGATCCCCCCTCTTCAGCTAAAAGCATGCTCCGTGCTAATTTGTTCTGTCCAGTCCTTGGACCAGTTTTCTCTCATTTCCAGTTTTAATTAACAGTTACAGCATCTCTCATACAATTCATAAACCTTTGTTGTTTATAAATATACTTAATTTACTCCACATTTTCATAAATTGTCCCAAATGGTAAAAATTCCAATCCTAATGCTAATTTAATTTTAGCCTTATATTCATTAAGGACACCTTCGAAGGACACCTCTGTCGTCGATGTAAATGGGGCTCTCAAATGAACCTGAGGGAGCTGCTGTTTGGCTCCTAAAGTGTGAGTTTCCACTCACGATGTTCTCAGTCACATTGTATGTGAACACAAATAAAACGAGGATCCTTTAAGGACGCATGTTTCCGTTCAGCAGTCAACGCTGGTCCAATGGTCTTACTTTCACAAAACCTCCAGACTTCTGCTTTGCACTGCACCTGTCCCTGATCTCTACGTTTGTCAAGTTCAGAGTGATGTCACAGGAAGTCATGTGACCCACGTCACTAGCCCTGCTCACAGGTGTACTTCCCTTCACAGGTGTAAACCAAGATGATATATAAGTTCAAAGAACTCTGTTAATATTAGCTCTTACTGGTGGTGGCTATATTAATTGTCAAAACTCCTTTTCTGAACTGGTATACTTGTTGTAGTTGGCTTCCATCCAAATAAAGAACAAACAAACAAATCAAAACGTTATTTGACATTATAGACCCATAGAAAGTGCCTCCTAGGTTTTCGTCAAACGAAACCATAAAAGCCCTTAAAATGATCAAACCATAAAATTGAAACAGCAGATAAACCCTGTTTCCACAGATATGGTCTGCTGGAAATCTACTTTAATCTGAAAAGGTTTAATCAGACTAAACAGTGCTTCTCCAGAAAAGTCCTGTCAACTTTCTTTATTTCATTATTTGATTTAAACTCCCCTTTTAACTGCATTAAACCCTGTTGTTTCAGCCTCATGCTAACCATTAGGTTAACCAAGCATCCCTTCATCACTTTAACACAGTTTTGTTTAAACCTTCATCTCCCCCCTTTTTGAGACGTGGGACAACCATGGCTCAAAATACCACAAAAAATGAACAAAATCAAATAAAAGTAAAAAAAAAATAAAAAATCTAAATAAAATCAAAACAGAATGTTTTTTTCCAATTACCACCTTAAATTGTTATTTCATTAATTAGCATTTCTAATTATTCATCTTCTTTTTGTTTTACAAATAGCATCACTTTTGTTTATGTTATATTTAAAACTTCACTTTGTTTAGTTCAGTTTTAATTTTAGTTACCATTAGTTGTAGGTCTTTACCTGTAACTGTAATTGGTATCTTCCACAATTAGATAAATTTTAACTCAGTTGATGCAAACATAAATTATTTATATAGATCAGAACTGGTTTCTCATGATCTATTTTCACAAACTTTTAAACATTCACCTTCAATTCACAATTTATTTCACATGTTCTTTTAAATTAAAATATTCTCAAAATATTGTTTAATTTGACTTAAATTACTTTCTTTAGAAAGAAAACACATTTTTCTCTTACTTCAAAACAAAATTTCTTAATCACCCTTGGGTCAGACCCCTTCCTCTGGGGTTAACCCAGTAACAGCAGCATGTCTCATCTGCTTGAACACACCACAAAGCCTCTGCTCTGTTCACTCTGCTTTCCTCCAAAACACCATCACCTTTGTGACTGTCGTTTAAAAGGAAAGACTAAACATAAAATCAACAAATTTCCTCTCAAATTCTGCTATATTTTTAAATTAAATTTCTTCAGGATTGTGTTCAGTATAGATTTGTTCTATACTGTCTCTGTAAAACTCAGTTTTACCACCAGGTGCTAAATACAATAAACCAGTTTGTTTTTGTATTTTTCCCATATTAATTTAAACGTAACATAAAAACATTTTATCAATTACTATTTTCATGTTTCCACTAATTTGGCATTCAGATGCCACATAAAGAATTCACCTCACTCAATGTTAAACAGAACCTTTAAACATCAAGTGTAAAATCAAAATTAACGTGTCTCTCTTTATTTATTCAAATTCACCAAAATTGTAATCAGTACTATCATTACTGTTCATTTAATAAAATGTAACATCTCAACCCTTTTTTATTTTTCTTTAGGTCAAAACCAAAACAAAATTCAAATCTATTCAAAAGGACCTTGTGTTAGTCCCAGTACTCCAAAAAAACATAAAAATTTTAATCACTCAAACAGAGATTGCCATTGGCATATGCTCTTAAACTTTAACAATTCACCTTGTTAGTTTAACAAATATTCTTTTATTTACTTATTTCTCATTAACTTTCAATTTTTCAAATAAAACTTTTAAGATCGTTTTAACAGTTTGAACTGTTTTAACATAGATATGTTTTTAATCATCAAACCCAGATTACCAATTTACATTACAGTTTAAATTTTTATTGTATAGATGACACTATACCTTAATTATAAAGTACCAAAATAAATAATGATTATTATTTATTTTGAACTATCTTCATTTCAATTTTCCAATTACTTAAACTTTAAGTTTTTCTTCTCAAAACCCATATTCAATCTCATTAATTCAATCGTTTAGTTTACCAAATCATGTTTCCTAGATTCAATAAAACTCAAATGTGGACTTTTATTCATATCAACAGACCTGTCAGAAGGTCAAACAGTTTTCATAATTAAGTATCATAAACTTTATTTTACACCTTAGTTCAGTGCAATCTGTTTCTGTCACTGACATTTCTAACTCAGCATTTTTTTCTCAACATTAAAAGTTTGTTTAATGTAAAGGCTCCCACAATGTCTGTGGAGCTAAAAAAAACAAAAACCCAAACAAAAATATTTCTCGCTCTTGGGAGCATAAAAGGAGGGTGCTGTGAAGCCCCTGTTACCTTGACTTGCATAGAATGTTATCTTGTGTTTAAACATTCCTCGTGAATCCAAACAGTGGTTACTTTGAATCCACTTTCTCCAAAACTTTGTCAAAACCAAACCAGAGAAATACATAAATGTTTCATTTCTTTACTTAGATTCTTGTAACCTTGTTTTCTTATCTTCTGGCCCAACTATAAAGTTATATTATCTTTATAAACTTACTCTGCGCAATTCAATTTTAAGACGCATGATTTAAATTCTTCCAATTACAAAGTAATTATTTTCATTCTTTTATTGGCGTTATACCGTGTGTTTGAACCACACTGATATTAATGTCCTCTATTAGTTCTCGTACTAATAGATACACAAAATAGTTTAGCAAAACATCAATCACTACTTTTATTTTGGATCCAAGTGTTGGATCTTTAACTTCTTTAAACCTTTAATGTTCACATTTCTGTCACATAAAATACAAAACCAACTCTGTTCTTTAACAGAATACTCATTATTTTCTCTCATAAACCAAAATCACATTCTCCTCTGTAGATGTGTGTCTCATGTGTCCGTGTTTGTGTCTATGTGTGTGTATTTACATGTGTTTATGTGTGTGCATTTACATGTGTGTTTATGTGTGTGCAGTTACATGTGTCTTTATGTATCTTTATGTGTTTATGTACCTGACCTGTTAGTTGAAGCGGTCAGTTCATGAGGTCATTCCCTCGTCTCTCGTCTGGACCCAGTCTCGACCTCCTCCTCCTCCTCTCAGTGCCCTCTCGTCTGTCACGCCCACCTCCACCTCGTTCTCGTCTCCATGGCAATTGTGCATTTTTCCTCAGAGAAATACATTACATTCATATTAATTTCAAGTTTCATCCAATTTGCAAACACACTTTACAAATACCTTTTTGGTCAATCTCAATAGATCAAAATTTAAAACAAATAAACGTTAGTGTGAATTGGTTTATCTTACCGCTTCCGTGTTTGCTGCTGCTTGGTCTGTCTGCAGCTTTTTTCAGCCGAAAAGGAGCAGGTGGGAGGGGCAGAGAAAGGTTAGAGAGAGCACTGTTTGTCCGAGCGGAGGGAGGAAGCCGATACCTAGAGGCTCCCAGAAACATTTAAACAAAAACAAATGATTAGTGTTTTGAAGTACATGTGTGTACTTCTTTCAAAATCTCTTCTCTACTTCTCTGTTTTTTCTCAAACTAGAAAAATAGCTTATGGAAGCTACCTTTCTCTCACATGTTGTTCAAACTTTCTTTAAACAAAAACATTACCGTTATTCTGATTCACATCATTAGACTCATTCTTCATCCAACAATGGCCCATTCATAACACATTTATTCTCTCAAACACACCTGTTATCTTTAACTTTTTAGGTCAACAATTGTCAGTATTGCCAACAATTCTCAGTATAAGCCCCGTCACTTTCAGTGGGCTTTTTTCTCTCACTCACCGCGTCACCAGCAGTGAACATTTTTCAGCAAAAGCTCGTGGGCTTTTAAAATCTCATTTCTCATCTGCAGGAATCAATACTACGTAGGCAGGCCTTTTTATAGTCACATTGACTTGGACTCATTCATCTCACCTTTGTTGTTTTTAGTAAGGATCTCGATAATGGTCTATATACTCGAGTTTTCCTGTGCGTACAACGCACCATTAAAACCAACAATACTAACTATGCAAGGCAGTTCGATTGTGGCGTATTACGATACGTGATTATTAATCTAAGACAAATTCTTGTGCTCTCTAGACAAGCTCTTTAGACCTCATACTCCTTCTTGTAATTAGGTGCTCTATCTCGCATAGAGGTTCGCACTTGTCACGGCCAATGAACTAAACGCACGAGTCAGTTTCAAGAAACACCATAAAAACTTACAAAGCATAAGGTATCTATCAAACTTAAATCTAGCAAGACAACAAGCTTTAACACAGATTAACATCAGAATATCCCGTTTAAAACCTCACCCGTTAAGATTTTACATGTAGGATCTCGATCAAAAACACATACTTTTTCGGCTTTAAATCTCACCCGTTAAGATTTTACATGTAGGTTCTCGATAAAGCGGATCTCACCATTAGATGACATTTAGGGTCTCGATCTTTCAGCGTTTAAGAATCTCATATGCTGGCCAACTTCATGGAAACACATCAACCATGGTGATAAGATTACATGCAGCTCACTCAACATACGTCAGATTTCCAAAACTACTACTTCCGGAAGCTTTGGTATTAAAACAAAAATCACACACACACACACCAAAAATAAATTAAACAGCTGTTTACCTGAATTTTCAGTCCAATAGTCCAGTTGTTCCGCAGCCAGACTGTCTGTTCTGTCCTCTCGTCTCTCTGCTATTATCCTTTTTTCCAGTCCAGATCTCGTCATCGCGTTCACACACACAGAGGGGATATCTGGCCCTTACTGCTTAACAGCACAGCTTGGGACTTACAAGAAATGCTTTCTTTGTGCATTTCTCCGCCAGCTCACCTCTTTGCATGAGAAACAACGAATATTGAGATCCGGGTCACGGCACCAAATGTTATAAATGTTGTTAATGTTAAAAGAATTCTATATCCTTATATTACCCAGAGAGACACGTAGACAGATTATATTATAAAAGCGAAAGGCCAGGTTTTATTCCTTGCAAGGGAAGCAAATTACACAGATATATATCAAAGGTACATAGTGCGTTTTGCTTAAATAAGTAAACAAAACATGAGAATTTATATCACTGCAGTGGGGGCTGTCAGTGGGAGGCGTATCTTCCATACACTCCCCTCAAGGCCCCAGCTCCAGGTGCAGAAGTACCATGGCAACCCATGTCTATCTAGTTATGTCTACTCCATGCTTGGACTAGCATGGAGGACATGACATGATTTGACATGACCTGTAGAAAACTATGAGCACCTACTAACTATAAACAATATACACAATTATAATAATAAAATTCTTATAACAATAAATCAAACTTGTTTTTACCACATAAAATGTGTGGGTGTATGTGCTATATAGGTGTATGCAAGTATGTACTGTATCTGTGTTTTTTCATTTGATTTGTTTTATATCAGTTTTTCCAAGAAATGTTTTCACAAGAGGTTGAAATATGTTATGTAAGTACAGTAATAGAATTCTTAAATGTTTGAATCTTACTTTTAGAAAGAAGACACAAGCTTTTTAAATTTTGCTAGTTCTGTCCTGTTCTGACCTGTGCCAGTCAGGTTGACAGAACTAGCAAATCTTGGAAATGTTGTTGTGGGAACACAAAATCACATTATCTTTCACATGACTCACCAGGATTTTCAGTAGGTGTTATTTAGGGACTTCATGAGTAAAGAATTAAGGATAAAGCTATATAAGGAACTTTCTAGAACATTCAAAAAAGAACGTGTGTCACCTCCTTATACCAAAATACAAAGAAATAATATTAATAAAATATGAAAATAATGAACTGTGTTGATTGCGATGTGAAAAATTTTCTTTTAGTTCATCATACTTATACAATTTTTGTTTAAGGCAATGGGAAATTATGTCATTTGAATAAAGGGATGAAGGCTGGGATTAGATACATTGTACTCCTTCTGACTCCTTTTTTGGACAACCTTTTGTATGTAGTGTTACAATACAATACATTTTGTTTTATTGTTTTGTTTGTACATACCGTTGTAGAGTTGTATTTTTGTTGTATTTTGTGTTTCAGATAATTATGTGACACTGTTCCTTTTGGTGTTGTGGTTGTTGTTCTAGGGTGAAACTCATTCGATGTAGGTTTCAGAACACTGTTATAAATACTAGGCAACATGAATCTGAGGACACCTCCTCTGTTCAAAGAGGGCTTTTCCATTTTAACAATAATGGCTTCCTTCACCCCTCTTTCAAACCATCTGGCCTCTCTGGCCAAAATTTGGACATTGCTGTCCTCAAAGAAATGTTCTTTGTCTTCGAGGTGAAGGTGGACTGCAGACTCAGGTTCAGGATTGGCTCTTCTGTGCTGATACATCCTCTTGTGAAGCTGTTGTTTCCTTTCGCCAACATTTACAACCTACATCTAAAGAGTTTCACTCTAGAACAACAACTACAACACCTGAATGGAACAGTGTCACTAACAACTCTCCTGAGCCTTAAATCACTCTCACATCAGGAGTCACACTTCCCTTATATAGCTAACGACTATGAGACCAGAACAGCCCGGTCCAATCAGAGTTAGTTTCAGGTCAAACCCCTCCCTCTAGAGCAGGGTGGGCAATTAATTTTTTCCCAAGGGCCACATTAGAACATGGAACTCTTGTGGAGCGCCGGGCCAACAAAGAGAACTCACTTATGCTCAATAAAAACATGTTTCTTTTGCCCCTACAGTAAGGGTATTTACCGTTTGGAGCATGTGGTATAGTGTGATCAACTAATTGCTGCAAAATATTGAAGGAAAAGGAAAGATATATGCAATGTTTAATCATCAATAAAACATTTGTAAATGCTTGGCGGGTCACATTGAACAGCCCAATGGGCCGCATGTTGGTCCTGGGCCTTAGTTTTTGCCCACCCCTGCTCCAGAGATATAAGCTCAGCTCTCTTACCAGTTGATCTCAGAATTGATAAAGTCTCTTGGAATTAGAGACAAAACTGAATCCAGATGCTTTTGCTTTAACCTTTTCTTCAAGATGACCTGGATGACTGAGAACCTTCACAGACATAATGCTATAAACTTTACTGCATTTGGGTCAACATTACATCATTAGGCCCGAGCCGGTGATGACCCCTAGAAAAGTCAAAATACATTGGTTCTATGGAAAAGGAAAGTACATTTTTCCAATGTAGAAATACAAAACTGGGTACATCCATAGGACACCTCAGGGCAAACAGAAAAGTTTATTACAGCCATACCGTAAACTCAACAGAAAACTATGTTGGGTGGAATGCGTGACCACCTAAATCTCACCCCTTGTGTCTAAAGGCTTTTCATCTAAACAGCTCCAAATTTGGTGAGTATCATCTAGACACGTGTGCCAAAAAAGTTATCAATTTGTTTTTTGATACATTTGTGGCTGTGGTCGTAATGAGTCTGTGAAGAGGCAACCTTTGGGAAATAAATGCCATTTCCCAATTGCCAGGATCCTTCCTTTAGAGGAGGCCCCTCCAGAGCCAAGGCTAGAGTCTTAGAAAACTCCTCAGAATCCTTTGGAACTTGTAACCTTGTACTTTTAGACAAGTTATATTTACATTTTGCCTTTTTAAACAGGGGGGTGCAGCGATTCCTGAGTCATCTCAAATCTCCAGCCAGTACTTTGTTTTTCTCGCCTTAGCCCAAGCATAATCTATTATTTTCAAAGGTTCAGACAGCTCCCAGGAAAACCAGGGATTGTGGAGACCTTTAACTCTAAATTACAAGGTGGTGTAACAGGCCCCAGCAGTAACACAGGCCCGGTTATTTGACATTACCGTGAAGTTTACGCTTTAAAGCACGACATGCGATCCTCCGAGTGCATGTGTCCCCGCGGTCTCAAGGGAGGCGAGGGCCTTTATCGCCGCTTGCGGCTTTAATTTTCTTTCTAATTGTTTATCACTAGAGTTTATCACTATCATCTGATATTACATATGTAATATTTTTATTTTTTATTTGTATAAAATAAAGAGTGTAAACTTAAACTTTACTTTATTTGTCTAAAAGTAATCTGTGACTGAATCAACATGACAGGACTGGCTGAGTTTATCACTATCATCTGACGTCAAGACGGTGGACATCTTAAAACTGAAATCCTCTCACGTCTGTCATTTCTCACTGCTATCTCATCTGTCATCTCACCATGCACCCCAGCTGCAAACTGTTCATACTTACACTTGCTCTCATTGGACAAGGTAAGATTTCATTAATAGTACATAATTATGCTAGTTTTTAGGAGGCTGCATTTCCCTGTGAGACCATGTGGACCATATGTAATATTTTTATTATGTAGTTGTATAAAATAAAGAGTGTAATTCTTACATGAGATGTAGTTCACACAGGGAGGATATTTGGAGGCAAAGAGGCTAAGCCCCACAGCAGACCGTACATGGCTCTGGTGGAAGGATGGAGGAAGAAAGATAAAAAAGTTACTGTGGTGGCTTCCTTGTGAGTGAGGACTTTGCGATGACTGCTGCCCACTGCAACGCCAGGTTAGCCCTGATCATGTTCCTCTGAAACTTGAAAACAATACTTTTTAATATGTGCTTTTTTTCAGTTGCCTCAATCATAGATCTTTGGTCATTTCAGTTCTTACAGAGTACTTTGGTGTTCATTATTTTCACAACTTTTTTTTTTCTTACCTTATATTTTTTAATTCTAGGATATTGTATATTGTATTTTGATATTTATTATATCTTCAGTTAGTCTTTGCATATTTTAATGCTATTGTATCTTTCATCTTTGGACAGGAATGTTTCTTTGTAACAAAAATAATTTTCCCGATTAATTAAGGAATTATGGTTCTGATTCTGAAAAGAGTAATACAGAGGCATATTCTATCATCATAACATCGTTCTTTTTTTTTTATTGGACTACAGTTAAGCTCTAAGGCAGTGATTACCAGCAACGTGAGTCTGATCGCTCTCGTAGGAAAAGAGGATGCTGCTCCAAAGTTGTGCAGTGTCTTTGGCTGGGGACGCTCTGAAAACAGTTGAAAAAAATTACCTATGAACTCATGGAAATTAATGTTACTCTAAGTAATGAGGCACAATGCAACAATGACTACTTTTTTTGTTGCAAAGGACAGAAGGGTATGTGTTGTAAATTAAAATACATAGACGAGACATACACATGAAGAACATGTGCCTTGTTACATAAAGTGTGTGTGTTTGCAGGGAGACTCTGGTGGTCCACTGGTCTGTGAAAATGGAAAGGCCATGACAATGTGGTGTCCAACTCCTACTTGTATAAAAACCCAATTATCAATTACTTTGCTAAGATTTTGTCGTATAAAGACTGGATTAAATACATCATAAAAAAAGAAGAAGGAAGAAGAATGAAAAACATAACTATTTGCTTTTAATCCAAAATGCTTTAAAATGTATTTTTATATGTTTGGTTTGCATCTGTTCATTATATTTAGCCATTACTTTAATAAAGTACCATGCAGCGTGTGTCCAAAGGCACTGAGCCCAACAAAGCTAAGACTTCTGCTCTTTCATTCATTCATAAACAAAATGACAAAATGTAGCACTCTGTTCTTTACATAATGCTGTAAAATGTTTAGACAATGGCACCAGGATTCATACTCAGTTTATTCTTTAATAATCAATAAAGTGTGTTGCACCATCTTGATTGGTCTTCTTTAAAAGTGATGTTGTAAAGTAAAATGTACCAAAAGGAAAGACATCCTCCTTGTGGCTGGAGTGAGTTACTGCAGCACTCAAGGTTTAGTAATATTTACCTTGGAATAATACATCATCCAACTTATACTGGCCCCAGTTCTACAGTTTAAGTGTTGGATTTACAAGTAGATTATGCAAGTGCAACCTTGATGAAAAGTTTTAGAAAAAAAATTGTGTGCTTTTTTCTAAAACCTGTGCAAATAGAACAGATAAACATCTTGATATATATGTATGATGTCTGATCATGTGACTTCCTGCACAAATATGTGGTTTGATAATTGGTTAATGTGCATTCTTTGTCTCTAGCTTTCTGAGTTAGTGCATGATTAGTGCAGAACATTTTGTAATGCTTGAATAATACTCAAACCAATAATAAATTAAATCAATGTTCAGGCCTGTGGCCAGAGTTTAATTCCAGAAGTTCAGATTTTATTTACATATATTTATGTTTCATTTCATGAGTTTAAATCAAATAGAAGATTGACAGTCCTGCTCTCTCGTACCTTACACACACCACGCCCACTTAGATCTTACATCAACATGTCGGCCGGAGGGGTACCGAGGGTCATCGCTTTCGGCTTCAACAATTATTACCAAGATGGCAAAAGGCAAACAGCGCGTTGCAAGAAATGCAACAATAAAATCACAGACAGCCAGACAACAACCTCAAAAACAGCACTGGTGGTTTACAAGTCTCTAAATGGTTTAGCACCAGAATATATCTCTGACATGCTAGTTACTTATGAACCTCCTCGGACTCTGAGAACATCTGGGACAGGCTTCTGCTCGTGCCCAGAGTTAGAACTAAACAGGGTGAAGCAGCGTTTAAGTTTCATGCAGCAAAAACCTGGAACAGCCTCCCAGATGAAGTAAAACAAACAAGCCTCAGCAACAATGTTCAAGGGAGGTTAAAAACCTTCCTCTTTAGCTCCATACATTACAACCTAAAGTGTTTGTTTTTTCTTTTATCTGCACTCTTCTTTTTAAAATGTTTTTAATTTTTTCTTATGTTTCTTAATATAAATCTTGTAAATTGTCTTCATCTTCTTCCTTTATTCCTGTAAAGCACTTTGAGTTACCCAGTGTATGAATTGTGCTATATAAATAAAATTGCCTTGCCTTGCCTTGCCTCTGCAGGCTGCTCAGTGATTGGGACACCTCGAACGGCTCGCCGAGGCGGTGGCCTTGCTGTTGTGTATCGTGACAGATTTTTATGCAGAGAAATCCACTATGAAACCTTCTCCTCTTTTGAGTCACAGATGATTAAGGTTGGTTCTGTTAACATATTTCATTGTGTGTTAATTTACCGCCCACCTGGTCCTGCAGGTATCTTCCTCACTGATTTTACTGACTTTTTAACCTCTATGATCAAGCTGGAGAAAGTTTTAATTATTGGAGATTTTAATCTCCATATTGATGATATGTCATGTATTGCAGCTACAGATCTCCTATCCATTACTGACTCTTAATTTTACGCAACATGTCTCAGGACCTACACACTTAAAGGGGCACACCCTAGACCTTGTTTTCTCATTAGGTCTTGAGATAGTAAATGTGTGTGTGGAGTACGTACACGTGAGTGATCATAGTTGTGTTTTCTTTAACCTGAACTTCCCTCGGGACCCCCCGCCTCTAAGAATTAAGGCCCAAAGGAGCGTTATTAACCAGGATGTTGCTGTTTTGTTTGCTGTTTTGTTTGATCCATGCCAGCTAAGGGGTTGCAGTGATGTAAATGTGTATGCTGAGACTTTTAACAGCCAATGTTTAGCAATTTTAGATGAAGTGGCTCCTATGAAATCAAACACTGTCTCTATTAAAAAGCCCTGTCCGTGGATAAATGCATCTATTCAAAGCTGTAGAAGTAAACGTCGGAAAATAGAGCGCTTATGGAAAACAACTAAACTTGAAGTTCACAGGCTTTATCTTAGGGAATTAACTGCTTCTCTAAATGAACTCCTGAAAAGTGCTAGAACTAACTACTTCTCTCAGCTAATATCCTCTAATAAGAAAAACTCCAAATTCTTGTTTCATTAATTCTATCGTTTCGCCATCTGTTTCTCCAATTGCGGAGCTCTCTCTGCCAAAAAGTAATGTATTCCTTGACTTCTTTGTTGAGAAAATTAAGGATATCAGAGCTAGTAGTGATGGGATTTATGGCTCTTTGAGGGGATCCGGATCTTCGCGATCCGTTCCTTTCAAAGAGCCGTTCAAAAGAACGGCTCTTTGGCTCTTTTTAAATATTTAGTCAGTTTTAAGAAGCCAGCTTGGGGGCATCTCAGTTTATCCTGGAAATAATCACTGGGAGGAATGATGGGGTGAGATTTGTAGTCAAATAATTCAAACTCAGATATCACACACCAATATCTGAGTTTGAATTATTCTGAAATATTATTACCTCATTTGTCATGTGTGGACTATATTCCATAGGGCTGCACAAATCCCTCTGCTTAGACAGTGACATCACTATTTTGGATTTACATGTAGTACAAAGTGTGTGTGTGCGTGTGTGCGTGTGTGTGCGTGCGTGTGTGTGTGTGTGTGTGTGTGTGTGTGTGTGTGTATGTGTGTAAAGCTACGTTGACTTGTTATTCATACAATACCTACTCACAAATAAACATCAAAAACAAAGCCGGCTGCAATGAATTTCTGTGCAAAACAGCTTTTACTACAAAGACTTCCACACAAGAACATTATCACACAAGAACATTTTGATAGAAAACAAAAAATATTTAAAGTAGCTAAAACTAGAATAAATAAAATGGAAATGTCTACATACTACATACTATTACTACTGTAAACTTTGCAAATAGGACATCAGCCCCTTCAAGTCAATGAACAATAACAAAGTGGGCTGCAATGAAGTACTCACGTGAAGGATGCGTGCACAACTAATAACTAATATCATCACGCTATAAAGGGTCGGCCTGCGCTGGGTGCGCCCCTCCCCCTATAACCGTTCTGTCTCGCAGAGGAGCTCATTTGTGTGCATCTGTGTGAGACACGCATAGGAAAAAAGAACGACAGAAAGAACGGCTCCCCTCCAGCCGCGACTCGGCTCCCATCGTTCATGTTTGTGAGCCGTTCAAAAGAATCGGT
Source organism: Perccottus glenii (assembly GCA_024416835.2). Lineage (NCBI taxonomy): Eukaryota > Metazoa > Chordata > Actinopteri > Gobiiformes > Odontobutidae > Perccottus > Perccottus glenii. Next base: position 13,702,412 of record CM044559.2, read on the forward strand.
TCGTTCGCGAACGTCACAACTCTAAGAGCTAGCATTTTACCTCATCCTGCACACAAGGCTTGCACTTTTGCTCTTTCCCATCCATGTTTCTCCTTTAAATTAGTGACATTACATGATGTTACCACTCTGCTAGATAAGTTGAAGCCCTCTTATGGCCATAGTGATGTTCTCCCGACTTCGCTGTTTAAGCAGGTTTTTGATAGTATTCCCCCTGTGTTGTAGAAATTATCAATACTTCTCTTTTAACTGGTGTGGTTCCTGACTTTTTTAAACATGCTATTGTTGAACCTGTTCTTAAAAAGCCTAGTCTAGACCCATTGCACTAGACCCATTGCAACCCATAAATTATAGGCCTATATCTAAACTCCCTTTCATGGCTAAGATTCTGGAGAAAGTGGTAACGGAGCAGCTTACTACTTTCTTAGAGATAAATGATATTTTTGACAAATATCAGTCAGGGTTTCGTAAAAAACATTCTACGGAAACTGCACTGGTGAAAGTTTCAAGTGATATTTTGATGTCCTGATTTCTGATTCTGGGAAACATACAGTGTTAGTTTTACTGGACCTTACATCTGCCTTTGACACTATTGATCACAATATTATGCTTAATAAACTTCAGGATCTATTAGGGATATCTGGATCAGTTTTAAAATGGTTTTCATCTTACCTTACCGGTAGAAGTTTTAGTGTTTTTATAAATCAGATCATGTCAGATACTGTAAGTTTGTCGAGTGGTGTTCCTCAGGGTTCTGTCCTGGGAACGATTCTTTTCCTTCTGTATATACTTCCTCTAGGACTGATAATAAGCCAGTTTGAGGATGTCTCTTATCACTTGTATGCAGATAACATTCAGTTATACTGTTCTTTTAAGCCTACTGAGTTATATAAATTGTCATCTTTAATCAACTGTTTGAGTAAGATCAAGAATTGGCTAAATGATAACTTTTTAATACTGAATTCAGCCAAGACTGAAACTTTAATCATTGCCCCTGAGCAGAGCATCCCCCAGATAAAACAACCTATCGGTGCCTTAGGTTCGTCTGTTCAGCCGAGTCTCAGGAGCTTAGGTGTTGTTTTTGATGCGGCGATGTCTCTGGAGAAACACTCGAATCAACTTATTAAAAACTGTTTCTTTCAATTAAGGAACATTTCTAAGATAAGAGTCTTGGTGTCAAAGGCCGAGTTGGAGATGATTATTCATGCTTTTATTTCGTCTCGTTTAGACTATTGTAACAGTCTCTTTATTTGCCTTAATAAGAAGGATCTTTGTCGTCTCCAGACTGTCCAAAATTCTGCTGCTAGGCTTTTAACCCACACGGGTAAAAGGGCACATATTACTCCAATAGCTTCTCTTCATTGGCTACCAGTGAAATTTAGAATGCACTTTGGTTCTTTTTTGGTTCTAACTTTTAGAGCCTTACAAGGACAGGCGCCCCCATACATCTCTGACCTGATACAGCTGTGTACGTCCTCACGTAGTCTGAGATCAACAGGCCAGAGATTTTTAGTTGCCCCCCTTACACATTTTAAAACTAGAGGGGACCGTTCGTTTCAAGCTGTGGCACCTCGGTTGTGGAACGCTTTGCCTCCTTCCATACGCTGCTTGGATTGTATGGAAAATTTTAAAAACCAGTTGAAAACTCTTCTTTTTAAAGAGGCTTATGTGTACTTCTGTTTATCTTGATTATGTGCTGTAATGTATTTATAAGTGTTGTGTATTCTAACTATTGTTGTGAAGCACTTTGTGATTTTTATCTGTGAAATGTGCTATACAAATAAATTTTACTTACTATTTTACTAAAGCAGCCACTAGCCGTTAACCCTCATACTGTGTTGGGGACAAATGTTTAATTTTGATTTATTAAAAAAATAATAATAATACTTCCCTTGATCTGAGTGGTACAAGACTTAGCTACTTTTCCTACGTTTGCCACCTGAACACACACAAAGAAATATGACTTGATTCTACAATGTTAAAGGGTTAGTTCACCCAAAAAATTCTGTCATTAATTACTTACTCTTCCATCTTTAGACACAGATGAAGACAGTTTTGTTGAAATCCAAAGGCTCAGACAGGCCTTCATTGAAATCAATGTCATTGCCTCTCTCAAAACCCATAAAAGGCACTAAAGACGTTGTTACAAAGCCCATCTCACTACAGTGGTTCTACAATCATTTTATGAAGCGTCAAGAATAATTTTTGTGTGCAATACATACAATACAACAATAAGATAACTTGACTTGACTTGAACAATTTAGTTAATACAATATATTTGTTTAAATATGCTTTGAATTTAACAATTATAAAATACATTAAAGCCGCAAGCGGCGATAAAGGCCCTCGCCTCCCTTGAGACCGCGGGGACACATGCACTCGTGCTTTAAAGCGTAAACTTCACGGTAAAAGGATTCTGAGGAGTTTTCTAAGACTCTAGCCGTGGCTCTGGAGGGGCCTCCTCTAAAGGAAGGATCCTGGCAATTGGGAAATGGCATTTATTTCCCAAAGGTTGCCTCTTCACAGACCCATTACGACCACAGCCACAAATGTATCAAAAAACAAATTGATAACTTTTTTTGCACACGTGTCTAGATGATACTCACCAAATTTGGAGCTGTTTAGACTTTAGACAGAAGGGGTGCGATTTAGGTGGTCACGCATTACACCCAACATAGTAGATTTTCTGTTGAGTTTACGATATGGCTGTAATAAACTTTTCAGTTTGCCCTGAGGTGTCCTATGGATGTACCAAGTTTCATTTTTCTACATTGGAATAAAGTTACTTTCACTTTCCATAGGCCCGATGTATTTTTACTTTTCTAGGGTCGCCACTGAGTCATTTTTCGTATTTTTTCGGGACTTCAAATACATACATTTTTCGCTGGGCTTGAAATCTGGGACCAATAAAAATGACTTTTAGTTGTACGTTTACTGGGTTAAATTGAGGATCATTTTGCAGAAAAATATGATAAAAAATATATACCGAATTATAATAAAAAAATATAACTCGAGCAAAAAGTCTAGAAAAACACTTGTCTCATTTACATACATGTGTTTAGCTCATTTTGCCCAAGTTTGGTGTCTGTGGAATGAAGCAGCTATTTTCTGAGTTCTTTTAAAAAGAGGTGTATTTTAAGTCGGTTCACATTTTCAATTCAAAATGGCCGCCTTCCCGTGTGTGATAGGGTGTGGTCCCCATTGGCTTTTTGTTCATAAGCCCATGCTGGATGTGTGTACCAAGTTTCATTTGCCTACGACAAACTAAAATTTTCACTTCCCATTGACTTTTTCCAAATATTTGGGACGTTGCTATGGCAACACATTTATAGATAGGGGTGGTTGTCATTGGCTTTTATGCTCGTCATGACATAAGAGTTGTGTGTACCAAATTTTATGTCTCTATGACAAACTAAATTCTTGGGTCCCATTATAAGTTTGTAGGGGCGCTGGAGAGCCATTTCTAAAGATAACCCTTTTATTTACATATTTTTGTGTTCAGGTCATGAATGTGCACAAACGCCTTTTGGGTCCAACTCGATCCGAGAAGCCGTTTGAGAGTTAAGAGACGTTTTATTTTCACAAAAATGGCCACCTCGTTACAGGCTTGCCACACCCATACCCGATAAGATATCAACAACAAAGTCACAACTTTGGTTGGCACATGTGTCTAGATGATACTCACCAAATTTGGGGCCATTTAGATTAAAACACAATGATTTGCATCTTTCTGCGCAAAGTGCGAATTTAGTGGCGCGCCTTTCACCCCACATGGCGGACTTCCTGTTAAGTTTAGGTGTGACTGTCATTGACTTTTCTGTTTGCCCTGAGGTGTCCTATGGATATACCAAGTTTCATTTTTCTACGTTGGAAAAAGTTACTTTCACTTTCCATAGGCCCAATGTATTTTGACTTTTCTAGGGGCCGCCACTGAGTCATTTTTCGTATTTTTTTTTCGGGACTTCAAATACATACATTTTGCCGGGCTTGAAGTCTGGGACCAATAAAATGACTTTTAGTTGTTCGTTTACTGGGTTAAATTGAGGATCATTTTGCAGAAAAATTATAATAAAAAATATATACCAAATTATAATAAAAAAATATATAACTCGAGCAAAAAAGTCTAGAAAAACACTTGTCTCATTTACATACATGTGTTTAGCTTATTTTGCCCAAGTTTGGTGTCTGTGGAATGAAGCAGCTTTTTCTGTGTACTTTTAAAAAGAGGTGTATTTTAAGTCGGTTCACATTTTCAATTCAAAATAACCGCCTTCCTGTGTGTGATAGGGTGTGGTCCCCATTGGCTTTTTTGTTCATAAGCCCATGGTGGATGTGTGTACCAAGTTTTATTTGCCTACAACAAACTAAAAATTTCCACTTCCCATTGACTTTTTCACATTTTTGGGACGTTGCTATGGCAACACATTTATAGATAGGGGGTGGTTGTCATTGGCTTTTATGCTCGTCATGACATAAGAGATGTGTGTACAAAATTTTATGTCTCTATGACAAACTAAATTCTTGGGTCCATTATAAGTTTGTAGGGGCGCTGGAGAGCCATTTCTAAAGATAACCCTTTTATTTACATATTTTTTGTTCAGGTCATGAATGTGCACAAACGCCTTTTGGGTCCAACTCGATCCGAGAAGGCGTTTGAGAGTTAAGAGACGTTTTATTTTCACAAAAATGGCCACCTCGTTACAGGCTTGCCACACCCATACCCGATAAGATATCAACAACAAAGTCACAACTTTGGTTGGCACATGTGTCTAGATGATACTCACCAAATTTGGGGCCATTTAGATTAAAACACAATGATTTGCATCTTTCTGCGCAAGGGTTGCGATTTTAGTGGCCGCGCGTTTCACCCCACATGGCGGACTTCCTGTTAAGTTTAGGGTGTGACTGTCATTGACTTTTCTGTTTGCCCTGAGGTGTCCTATGGATATACCAAGTTTCATTTTTCTACGTTGGAAAAAAGTTACTTTCACTTTCCATAGGCCCAATGTATTTTGATTTTGTAGGGGTCGCCACTGAGTCATTTTTCGTATTTTTTTTTCTGCGACTTCAAATACATAAATTTTTCGCCGAGCTTGAAGTCTGGGACCAATAAAATGACTTTTCGTGCATGTTCACTGGGTCAAATTTAGGATCATAGGTCGACAAGAAAGATAAAAAAAAAAAAAAAAAAATCCGAGCAAAAACAATAGGCCCTCCCGGCCATCACCGGCTCGGGCCTAATTAACTACATTTCATTGATTCACCTAAATTAACTGAGCAGTTCATAATTATTGCAGTTCTCAAATACGTAATGTGGCATATATATTTTAATTTAGGTTTTTCGTGACAGTTTGAAAGTTAAAGGGACTAAAACTAAAATGATGTTGTATAAAACATTTTATTTCACAAACTTCAGAATGTCTGTTACATTATTTTATATAATATATATCAATATGACAGGACTGGCTGAGTTCATCACTATCATCTAACATATTAACATATAACATAACATATAACATATTTTTATTATGTAGTTGTATAAAATAAAGAGTGTAATTCTTACATGAGATGCAGTCCACACAGGGAGAATATTTGGAGGAAAAGAGGCTAAGCACCGTACATGGCTCTGGTGGAAAGGAAGATGAAAGAACAAAAAAAAGGTTACTGTGGTGGCTTCCTTGTGAGTGAGAACTTTGTGATGACTGCTGCCCACTGTGACGCCAAGGTTAGCAGTGGTCATGTTCATCCTTTGAAACTTTATCCAAACAAAATAATACTTTTCAATATGTATATTTTATTTTAATTGCATTAATCATGAATCTTTTGTCATTTCATTTCCTACAAAGTTCATAAAGTTAAATGCACCAAAAGCCAAGACATCCTCCTTGTGGCTGGAGGGAGTTACTGCAGCACTCAAGGTTTAATTGATGCAAAATAAATCCTTCATAATAAGACCAGTAATATTTACCTTGGAATAATACATCATCCAACTTATACTGGCCCCATTTCTACAGTTTCAGTGTTGGATTTAAAAGTAGAAGTATTTTTTTAAACCTATGAAAATACATCAGATAAACATTTTGATATATCTGTATGATGTCTGATCATGTGACTTCCTGCTGCACAAATATGTGGTTGGAAAGTTGGTTAATGTGCATTCTTTGGCTCTAGCTTTCTGATCTCCCAAATGATTAGTGCAGAACGTTTTCTAACGCGTGAATAATACTAAAATCAATAGTAAATTAAATCAGTTTATTTTTATTTGAGGGTAAAACATTTTTTAATCCTTATGAAAATCCTGTGAATGAGTTTGTTTGTAAACTATAGTGACTCGAGTCCAAATGGTGTAAAACATGACTTTGTTAGTTTTGCTCTTTCACTTGGAGACAAATGACTGTATCTGAACAAAGTCACTGGAACAAATAATGTTGCATAAAGCATTTTATTTCACACACTTCAGAATGGTTGTTACATTATTTAATATTATGGTATAGGTTTTAAAAATAACTTGTGACTCTGACATTATATATATATATAATATATTTAAGGCTTTAAACTTTACTGCATTTTGGTCAACATTATATTATTTTCTTTCTAGACTGTGTGCACAATTAGTAGGCAAGTTGTCCTTTTGAGGATTAATTTTGTTATTGTACAACTACAGTGCTCTTGGTCAATCCAAAATATCTACATGTAAAGCATTATTAGGCAACTATTAGTGTGCAGAATTATTATGCAACTGAATGAAAAACTAAGATTTTCCCATCTCTCTTGTTTATTTCCAACTGTTAAATCAGTGGCGGTTCTACATTGAAATACACCCTGGGCGAGACTCTTTTCGAGCGCCCCCCCCCTCCCACACACACACACACAAAAATAACAAAGTTCTGCACAAACAGTTATATTTTATTATACACACACCTGAAAGCTCATACTGGGGAGAAGTAGTGGCAAAGAGGTCTTCATCCTCAATATCAGATATTTGTGGAGACATATGTGTGGAGGAGGTGGTTGGCTCATCCTGAAGGGTCGAGACCATTCCAGAAGAGGCCTGTGTAGCGGGGGAGGTGGTTGGCTCATCCTGACCAGTGGCAGAGGATGCTCCAAAATATTTTAGAAGTGCTCCTGAAATTGCAATTGAATTGCATTTGAAATCAAAAGACCATAGGATAATGTTTTATAAAGCTAAAACAGCCTGGGGTCAAATTGGCTCAAAACATAATAGAAGGGTTACATAAACATGCTCTTACACACTAAATGTCTGTCATTACACGCTAATGTTGTCACGATACTGGAATTTCTAACTTCGATACGATACCTTCAAAAATATCGATATTCGATACCATTTTCGATACCAAAAGGAAAACAACTATCACAAAATTATTATTTTTAAATTTTTTATTTAAAGATAAATATAAAATTAGCCAAGGTCCGCTTGGACCTTAGTTAACTTTCCTCATCGTGAGGGGTCCGGAATTTTTTAATAAAAGGATATGTGTTTGAATATAATTCTTTAAATTAAAGTCTCATTTATTCCACACCTACAGCCTCTTAAACAGTATGGAGATGAATGTTGATAATCCACTGTTTTCTGTATTTTATCCTTTGTTTACATGAGGAGGATGTGTTTATCTTTCACCAACACAGCTCACAGACAAAAGGAAAATACTACAAAATCAAAAGAGGCTAAAGCTAAAGCTCAGGACCTGCTGGTTTATTGACAACAGCCTGGAATCCTACATATAATGCCTAGTACTCCTTTATACATGTGTGAGACCATTTTAAATACAAAATCATCAATTGAAGCCAAAACATATTTGTTAAACAAATATGACAAAGATGCCTGTCATAATTATTCTCTTTCTATTGTCATTCCTCTGAAAACAACGAACAAGGAAAAAAGCACTGAGCATTTCTTTAGCATTATCTGTTGCCAATAATTAACTGTTATTGTTTAATTTGCAGGTTCATCTTTAAACATTTTCAAAATTTAGAATAGAAATATTTATTTCCTGTATTTTCCCCGTGTGGGGTAACATTTTAATTAAAATGCTTATGATTACTTCTGTAACAGTATTTAGGATTCACACAGAAACTGACACAACCTAAGGAAGACTTAACGTGTCACTCATCTCCAAACCCTCCTTTCACACCTTTTCTGTTTTTAATCACTCAAATAAACATGTGTTGGGTTCAAATGAACGCAGATTACGTGAGCTAATTACTCACGCTGTTTGTAAATGAGGTCAAATATGCGACAAATGAGTCAATACTTAACCTACAACAGAATAAAGAAGTTGACAGACAAATGTACAACTCACCACATTAGACGTCCTCACTTTCCTCCGAGCTAGTCTTTTTAATCCTGACATGAAAACTTTACAGTCCTGGTTCAGTTCTGAATTCATTCTCTGATTATCAAAGCAGCCGGGACTAGAGGATAAAGGGCTGTTGTTCAGCTTTGACACTGACACGGAGCTGAGGAGCTGTATTTTCTGATTAAAATAAACGTTCCCTCTCCGTCCAGGCCTCTCAGATTGTCATGCATTCAGAAACCAATAGTGCAAGTAATAAAAAATAACTCGATATCGATACTCGGTATCGAAACGTCGGGAAATGAGTATCGTATCGTTTGAGATATTTCAGTATCGATATATATCGAAATATCGATATTTTTGACAACACTATTACACGCTATACCCTCCTAGACCCGGAAAAAAACATTTATTTATTTTATTAGTTTTTTCCCCCATGTCATCACATTGTTTAGAGCATAGAAACAAATGATAAAAAAAAAAAATTATTGAAAAATTATATTTTATTCATGTTATGCTATGGTCACTAGGACTCAGTTGTTTAAAAAATAAAATTACTTTAAATTATATGTATAGGCAAAAACAATGGGATTTAATTTTTTTAATCACCAAAATCTTTTTGGGTTTCAGGATATTTTAATTTGTATATTAATCTAACTTTCATGAAAGAACTATTATCTCTTTGGTTACTGCCTCAAATTCTATGCATGACACACTTTTAGTTATGACTTGTAAAACTATACTTAGGAAACTATACTTAGCTTACTGTGTAGCAAATAGCTACATAGCAAATGTTCGTCTTTAACCTAAAGATTTGAAAATGCCGTTGGTTATTTACAGGGCCTAACGTTAAACCAACAGATGGAAATGATAACTGAACTCGTAACAGTTTTATTGCAAAGCACAATATTAAATTAGATCTCATTAGTGAGTTGAAACCAAATTATTGTTGTATAAGCATAGCAAGCATCATTAGCAAAAAGGCTAACAAAGAGTTATACCCACCACCAATTACATTTACATTTACATTTATTCATTTAGCAGACGCTTTTATCCAAAGCGACTTACATTACATTACCAGTGTTACAGTCACTGGAGGCAAGGTGGGTTAAGTGTCTTGCCCAAGGACACAACGACAGTATGAACTGTGGAGCGAGCGGGAATCGATCCTACTACCTTCCGGTTGAAGGACGGCCGCTCTACCACTGAGCTAATGCCGCCCCGACATTAGCCCTTCATTAATGAATTGGATACTGTAATCATACAGAGAGAGAGAACATAGTTGCATACCTTTATCTTTTGCTTGTTTCTCCTCCTCTTCTTTTCTTCTTTTCCGAAATTGGGCACCTAATGGCTTTGACCTTTTCTTCTCCATCTCTGTTTATTTGGCACTCGACAATCAACAGATTTCCCATCCCCCCAACTGTCACTCACGACCAGAAGTCAAGACTAAACCAATTCACCTTGATGACCGCATAATTGTTTTGTATTACCTAGTTTCATTTGCAGGAACTATAGGCTGTCCGTTCCATTTGAGAGAGACCCAGAGGTGAAATGTCACCCGCGCCTCTCGCCCCACCCCCTTTTACACTTCTCTCACAACACACGGCTTCTGTGCATGGTACATTTTCAGCAAGCAGGGGCGCCGGCAGCTGCAGGGAGCGCCAATTCGCCAATTCCACACACAGTGAAATGATATAAATGATGAAAAACCGCTTCGCGACGCAGAGGAATTATTATTATTATTTTTTTTTTTTTAATTAATCTGCTCGTGCTGCCGCCCCCAATGTGTCACGAAAAATGCGCCCGGCGCTGCCCAGTTCGCCCGTGCCTAAAACCGCTACTGGGTTAAATATTATAATAGCTTGTCCTGACACCGCAATGGTGTCGCTCAAAATGGCCGAAGAGTCAGTACTAGGACAAATAACCATTAAACATTTTATACAGCTAAACTACAGTTTAAGTTTTCTTTGTAGCAGCCAAAAAAAATCTAGCAGTGGTTATTCACTAAAACAACAAAATGAGAAACAAAACTCGTGAATCTTCTAACTACACTTTATTGTCAAAAGTATGACTGTTACTATCTCTATATCTACTATTATATTTCAACAAGAACAGTTTATACCTACTTCAGTTGGTCTCTGTACTCAGCACTTGGTACAAGGCCTAAGGGAAAGTCAATGCATCTTCACTGTGCAACAGAACAACCACATCTCTTTACAACACTGCCCCCTGCTGTTCCAAACAAGCAACAACTGAAGCAATGATAGCGTTACCACTAGGGATGCTCATATTGACTGTTTAACCGTTAACCTAAAGTAAAAATTTTGACCGATTAATACTATCAGTTAAACGGTTTAAAACGTTTTTTTTTTTAAGGTTTTTTTGTTTGTTTGTTTGCTGCATGGTTTATGCAATGGCGGCCATTGGTGCATATCTAGGTCCCGCCCGGTCACAACCCGTCAGAGTTGGCTGAAAAAGGTGTCGATCGAAAGCTAACACTTCCTGTTAGCATTTTAGTAGCTTTTTTCGCGGTCTCGAAAGGACTTATGGTTTTTATTATCAATAGAAATGACAAAAAATGTCACAGCAGATTTCAAGTTGGAAATACTTCTCTGCAGTTTGAGCCTTGGAGGATATAACATGTCTTGTGGACCTAATTATTTTACTGGATATTATTCCCTGGACCTTTACGGACAGAAAGACACCAAGCTTACTTGGATTTGTTGCTGTTTCAGTCCAAGAGACCCGTCAAATGTAAGACAAGTCCAAACTAAATCTTTGTGCTTGTCTGTAAAAAAGGTTTTGGTGTCGGCGCTGTGGTTGTAACGTGTTAAAATGGTTTATATCGTCTGAAAGATGAGACTTTAAGCTTTAATTTAGTATATATATTGTTGGGGTTTGCATTACGAGGTGCAAGCACAACGCAGGCTTTCTTTTGTAGCGTGTTTACGTCACGGGACCGGGACGTTGTACACTAAGCCGTTAATGCCAAAAAAAAAAAAAGCCGTTAATGCCAATTCAATATTATAATCTTATCAGTTAACGGTTAATAATCGATTAAGGAGCGGCGGTTGTCGGTCTGGAAAATTAATCAAAATGAGCATCCCTAGTTACCACAAATGTTTTCTACACATAATCAGTGTATTAAGTGTATATTTGGTAGAAGTCACCATTAGGCTTAATAAGAAACCAAATCTGTCAAGTAGAGTTTTTTTTTAATTACTCAATAAATTGCTGCAAGTTTAACAGGTAATAACAAAAGTGTTCAAAAGATCAACAAAACAAAAGACAAATACAGATAATGTTATTGAATCTTAAGCTAGCCATAAGTTTTAGAATTATACATTTATTCCTTTTTTTTTGACTAAGAACCAAAGGACCCTGGTATAAAGTCAAGGTTGCAACCTATTAATAATAATGTTATTATTAATGTTATTTTTAGCAGCCAGCCTACATAACATTTTCATAATCTGTCAGTGCTTATATTAACAATTACATTATATTAATCATTTTAGTGTTTAGACTCATTTTAACTTGAACATTATGCACCATATACAGTATTCAGAAAATGTTTTTTTAAGTATAGATTGTAACACATCATAACATTTAAATAAGTAATGTTTTTGTTTTTTTATGTGTTGGGATGATACAATCTTTTGCTGTTCTTAATTCTTTCTACAAGATGTGGGCACTTGGCTGATTATTACATGATAACCACTGACGTGACTAGAAACAACTTTATGCAACTTTTCAGTATTTACACTCTTGAAAAAAACTTAATTTACATTTCCTTGAGTGCACATGTGACTAAGAGATGTCAATGTGTATCTCTCTCTATATATATAGACAGTATACAAATATATAGGGCGTTATGTTAATTTGACGGGATATGTGAGATGGTAGCGTGCCTTGTTATTTAGATAATAATTTTCCATAATGGAAAGTGTGGTAACCTTGTTGCTTTAATTAAAGGTAAATGGATCTGTCCTTATATTTAGAGAATGTACCTGGTACAGAGTTAAATTGATGCATGAGGACTTGAGAACAAAGTCATTTGAATGCCATGCCACATGTGTTTGTATGAGCATGTACATGTGTGAGCATGTGTTTTTGCTCATTCCAGTGTAATCAGAAGATGACACAGATAAAAGTAGCCGGTTTAAAAATAGAAGCAGTTTCAGCCTCAGCGAGCAGACTAACTTCTAAACTAGCCTTTTCTTTTCCTCGGCACCACCTACACACTCCTGCACCTCATGCTTCCTGTGCAACACCACAGTTTTCCATTGAAGTAGAATTAGGTCTGCATCAATTATACATGGACACCATCAGTTTTAAACAGGTTTGCCTGGATAAAATCCTCTGGGCTATTTTGCAGAATATCTGACAAAATCAGTAAATATTACATTTGCTGATGTTTGTGCATGAAGGGTAACCATATCTGACATTGTTATTTCTATTGAGTAATTGTGATAAAACAGAAGAGGGCTCTCTAAGCAAATGCATACGTTGTTATGCGGGTCACAGAACATTACTGACTGAATTAGTGTCCTGTGTGTAACTCTTGAACATTTTAGGTCATTACTGGTTACATTTAATTGCAATTGTCTTCTTTATGATTCCTTTAAATTAAAATTATTATGATATGAGTCCAGATACTGATGTAGTGAAAAAATATAAACAGTAAATTTAAATAACATATTGCATGCACAAGACTGGCACCTTCTTATTGCTCTTATTGATAACAAACATTGGTCTACAGTCATCACTTGAATAATAATAATAATAATAATAATAATAATAATAAAAAATAAAAATAATAATAATAATAATAATAGAAAAAATAGCTGTTCCCTTAACCCTTTAAAAACGGATGGAGCGCCTCGATAGTTGCATACTTATTTTTTAGAAGCCTGTAGATTTGCAACAAAATAATTTAGAACAATATTTTTTTTTTTGCATATGAAAGTGGAGAAGTTATACTTTAATGTAATGCTTTCTACATGTCTAAATCACCGATTTATATATAAACAAGAGCAGGTCCAGACCATACTCTTTTATTTTTAGTTTTACTGATCGTTTTAGATTTAGATCTAGTTGCATTAGTGTATGTATATAATCATTACTGTTGTGTTCCATATTTATGTCTGACCTATTCTGTCTGCAGTGTTGTTGAGGAGGAGATAGGGTCTTCTTCTCCCCTGCCCCATCCACTTCACTGAGGACAGGCAGAAGAAGGAGTCTGCTGCAGGTACACTGAGGCAGCACTCATTCAGATGCACTTCCTGGAGCTGGAAGAGCCAAGAGGAGCCTGATAGCTTGCCACACCCCATGCCACATTCCCTCCCTAAAAGACAGCCAGGTGTGCAGCGATCTGTCACAATGTGTGGACATCCCATATCGATCAGAACTCTTCAAAATGTTCTTTGATAAAACACTGTGAAAACACAAATAAAACTCCAGCAAAAAACATTGCTGCATCAGAGCTCAGAGAAGATGAGCTGTACCAGTACACTGGCCTCATGCTGTATCTGGGTATTTTGGGAGAGGTTGGAGGAAAGTAGACACCAGTGGAGGGGCCGGTGCCATCAGCTGTGAAGGACTACAGTTCATGCATTGACTTCTCTGATCAGCTAAAACAATTTATCTTTTGGTTGTTTATTGTACGTAGGCTATGTCTGACCAGGACTATTGCCAAAATGGATAAATTTATGGACTATTAATAATCTGTTTCAGCTAATGATTGGGGATATGTTCTTTGGCAATTGTGGAATTTGAATTATTAAGTGGGACTTGATAATTAGGGGCTGGTGTGTTGGAGACAGAAGATGGATGCACTGTGTGTGTGTTGGTCTGGTGCTGAAGGGGGGGAGCTCACGGGAGCGCATGCACGTGCACGTAGGCTATGTCTGGAAAAATGTGCACTTTCCTGTGGCCAGGTGGTAGATTTTTGTTGTGAATTGTCTTAATTTAAGTTTATCCATAGATTTGTACTTTTCCACCAGTATTCGCTTTGATAGCTGAGTGTTCTTTAAATAAATCACCATAAAAAATTCTGGATCAAGCGTCTCTGTTTACAATAAGGACTTCAATAGCATGACTCAAATCTATGTACAGGACCCATCTCAACCTCTCAGCGGCTATAGGAAGTACAGTACAGTTTGTTTACAGGAGCCTGGCACTGAGGCTCAAATCAAGGAGTTTGCCCAGGGTTACCATGCTCAGTTTGATATGTTCAGTAAGTTTGATGTGAATGGGGCAGACGGTCACCCGCTGTGGAAGTGGCTTAAGGACCAACCCAATGGGAAAGGATTCCCGGGAAAGTAAGTTGACACATAATATTTGAGGATATAAATCAAACTTGTTTTTACCCAAAAAAATCTGTGGGTGTATGTGCTATATAGGTGTATGCAAGTATGTACTGTATCTGTGTTTTTTCATTTGATTTGTTTTATATCAGTTTGTCCAAGAAATGCATTCACAAGAGGTTGTAATAAAGAATATGTTATGTAAGTATTAGAATTCTTAAATGTTTGAATCTTAATTTTAGAAAGAAGACAGAAGCTTTTTAAACTTTGCTAGTTCTGTCCTGTTCTGACCTGTGCCAGTCAGGTTGACAGAACTAGCAAATCTTGGAAATGTTGTTGTGGGAACACAAAATCACATTATCTTTCACATGACTCACCAGGATGTTCAGTAGGTGTTACTTAGGGACTTTATGAGTAAAGAATTAAGGATAAAGCTATATAAGGAACTTTCTAGAACATTCAAAAAAGAACGTGTGTCACCTTCTTATACCAAAATACAAAGAAATAATATGAATAAAATATGAAAATAATGAACTGTGTTGATTGCAATGTGAAAGGTTTTCTTTTAGTTCATCATACTTATACAATTTTTGTTTAAGGCAATGGGAAATTATGTCATTTGAATAAAGGGATGAAGGCTGGGATTAGATACATTGTACTTCTTCCGACTCCTTTTTTGGACAACCTTTTGTATGTAGTGTTGCAATACAATACATTTTGTTTTATTGTTTTGTTGTATTTTGTGTTTCGTATAATTAACAGTGACACTGTTTCATTCCGGTGTTGTGGTTGTTGTTCTAGGGTGAAACTCATTCGATGTAGGTTTCAGAACACTGTTATAAACACTAAGCAACATGAATCTGAGGCCACCTCCTCTGTTCAAAGAGGGCTTTTCCATTTGAACAAAAATGGCTTTCTCCACCCCTCTTTCAAACCATCTGGCCTCTCTGGCCAAAATTCGGACATTGCTGTCCTCAAAGAAATGTTCTTTGTCTTCGAGGTGAAGGTGGACTGCAGACTCAGGTTCAGGATTGGCTCTTCTGTGCTGATACATCCTCTTGTTAAGCTGTTTTTTCCTTTCGCCAACATTTACAACCTACATCTAAAGAGTTTCACTCTAGAACAACAACCACAACACCTGAATGGAACAGTGTCACTAACAACTCTCCTGAGCCTTTAATCAGTCTCACATCAGGAGTCACACTTCCCTTATATAGCTAACGACTATGAGACCAGAACAGCCCGGTCCAATCAGAGTAAGTTTCAGGTCAAACCCCTCCCTCTAGAGCAGGGTGGGCAATTATTTTTCCCCAAGGGCCACATTAGAACATGGAACTCTTGTGGAGCGCCAGGCCAACACAAAGAACTCACTTATGCTCAATAAAAACATGTTTCTTTTGCCCCTACAGTAAGGGTATTTACCGTTTGGAGCATGTGGTATAGTGTGATCAACTAATTGCTGCAAAATATTGAAGGAAAAGGAAAGATATATGCAGTGTTTAATCATCAATAAAACATTTGTAAATGCTTGGCGGGTCACATTGAACAGCCCAATGGGCCGCATGTAGCCCCGGGCCTTAGTTTTTGCCCACCCCTGCTCTAGAGATATAAGCTCAGCTCTCTTACCAGTTGATCTCAGAATTGATAAAGTCTCTTCGAATTAGAGACAAAACTGAATCCAGATGCTTTTGCTTTAACCTTTTCTTCAAGATGACCTGGATGACTGAGAACCTTCACAGACATAATGTTATAAACTTTACTACATTTGGGTCAACATTACATAATTTTCTTTCTAATTTCCTAAAAGATGAGTTTATTACTATCATCTGATATTACATATGTATATATTATTTTTTATTTGTATAAAATAAAGAGTGTAATTCTTACATGAGATGCAGTCCACACAGGGAGGATATTTGGAGGCAAAGAGGCTAAGCCCCACAGCAGACCGTACATGGCTCTGGTGGAAGGATGGAAGATGACAGATCAAAAAACAAGTTACTGTGGTGGCTTCCTTGTGAGTGAGGACTTTGCGATGACTGCTGCCCACTGTGAAGCCAGGTTAGCCCTGTTCATGTTCCTCTGAAACTTGAAAACAATACTTTTAAATATGTGCTTTTTTTCAGTTGCCTCAATCATAGATCTTTGGTCATTTCAGTTCCTACAGAGTACTTCGGTGTTTGTTATAAGAATTCTATATCCTTATATTATCCAGAGAGACACGGAGACAGATTATATTATAAAAAGCGAAAGGCCAGGTTTTATTCTTGCAAGAATGAAGCAAACACAGGTATATCAAAGGTACAGAATGCGTTTGCTTAAAGAAGTAAACAAAACATGAGAATTTATATCACTGCAGTGGGGGCTGCCAGTGGGAGGTGTATCTTCCATACACTCCCCTCCAAGGCTCCAGGCGCCGCAGTACCATGGCAACCCATGTCTATCTAGTTATGTCTACTCCATGCTTGGTCTAGCATGGAGGACATGACATGATTTGACACGACCTGTAGAGAACTATGAGCACCCAGTAACTATAAACAAGATACACAATATAATAATAAAAATTATTATAACAGTGTTCAACTTTTTTTTTCTTACCTTGTATTTTTCTATTCTAGGATATTGTATTTTGATATTTATTATATCTTCAGTTAGTCTTTGCATAGTTTAATGCTATTCTATCTTTCATCTTTGGACAGGAATGCTTCTTTGTAACAAAAATCATTTTCCCGATTAATTAAGAAATTCTGATTCTAAAAAGAGTAATACAGAGGCATATTCTATCATCATAACATCGTTCTTTTTTTTATGGAACTTCAGTTAAGCTCTAAGGCAGTGATTACCAGCAACGTGAGTCTGATCGCTCTCGTAGGAAAAGAGGACGCTGCTACAAAGTTGTGCAGTGTCTCTGGCTGGGGACGCTCTGAAAACAGTTGAAAAAAATTGTACTCATGTACTCATGGAAATTAATGTTACTCTAAGTAATAAGGCACAATGCAACAATGACTACTTTTTTGTTGCAAAGGACAGAAGGGTATGTGTTGTAAATAAAAAATACATAGACAAGACATACACATGAAGAACAGGTTTCTTGTTACATAAAGTGTGTGTGTTTGCAGGGAGACTCTGGTGGCCCACTGGTCTGTGAAAATGGAAAGGCCATGACAATGTGGTGTCCATCTCCTACTTGTATAAAAACCCAATTATCAATTACTTTGCTAAGATTTGGTCGCATAAAGACTGGATTAATTACATCATTAAAAAAAGAAGAAGGAAGAAGAATGAATAACATAGTTATTTGCTTTTAATCCAAAATGCTTTAAAATGTATTTGTATATGTTTGGTTTGCATCTCTTTATTATCTTTAGCCATTACTTTAATAAAATATCATGTTTCTGCAGCGTGTGTCCAAAGGCACTGAGCCCAACAAAGCTAAGACTTCTGCTCTTTCAATTCATTCATAAACAAAATGACAAAATGTAGCACTCTGTTCTTTACATAATGCTGTAAAATGTTTAGACAATGGCACCAGGATTCATAATTCTTTTGTAAACTGAAGTATCAGAGCTCAGTTTATTCTTTAATAATCAATAAAGTGTGTTGCACCATCTTGAGTGTTCTTCTTTAAAAGTGATGTATGTAAAGTAAAATGTACCAAAAGGCAAGACATCCTGCTTGTGGCTGGAGTGAGTTACTGCAGCACTCAAGGTTTATTTACTGCAAAATAAATTCTTCAAAGTAAAACTAGTAATATTTACCTTGAAATAATACATCATCCAACTTATACTGGCCCCAGTTCTACAGTTTAAGTGTTGAATTTAAAAGTAGATTGTGCAAGTGCAACCTCGATGAAAGTTTTATAAACAGTTTGTGTGCTTTTTTCTAAAACCTGTGCAAATACATCAGATAAACAACATGATATAAATGTATCATGTGACTTTCTGTTGCACAAATATGTGGTTGGAAAGTTGGTTAATGTGCATTCTTTAGCTCTAACTTTCTGAGTTAGTGCAGAACATTTTCTAACGCTTGAATGATATTTAAACCAAAAATGAACAAAATCAATGTTTATTTTCATTTGAGAGTGCAATTATTTAAAATGATTGTTTATGAAAATGCTGTGAATGAGTTTGTTTGTAAACTATAGTGACTCGAGTCCAAATGGTGTAAAACATGCCTTTGTCAGTTTTGCTCTTTTACTTGGAAACAAATGACTGTATCTGAACAAAGTCACTGGAAAAAAGTCAAATAATGTTGCATAAAGCATTTTATTTCACAAACTTCAGAATGGCTGTTACATTATGTAATATTAGAATATAAGTTTAAAAGAAATTGTGACTCCAAAATAAAATGATTTAATGCTATAAACTTTACTTTATTTGCCTAAAAGTAATCTGTGACAGAATCAACATGACAGGACTGGCTGAGTTTATCACTATCATCTGACGTCAAGACGGTGGACATCTTAAAACTGAAATCCTCTCAGTACACGTCTGTCATTTCTCACTGCTGACTCATCTGTCATCTCACCATGCATCCCAGCTGCAAACTGCTCATACTTACACTTGCTCTCATTGGACAAGGTAAGATTTCATTAATAGTACATAATTATGCTAGTTTTTAGGAGGCTGCATTTCCCTGTGAGACCATGTGGACCACATGCAATATTTTTATTATGTAGTAAATAAAGAGTGTTCTAAATAATAAAGAGTAATTTATTTATTTATATTTATGGCACACACTCACCTTTTATAGTAATAACCATCTGTATATTTATATTCATTGTACATATTACCTGTAAATCCTGTACATCTCCATATCCTGCACGTATGCAACCATTGTATATATCCTGCACTTTGCTGCTATTGCACTTCTGGTTAGACCTAAACTGCATTTCGTTGCCTTGTACCTGTACTTGTGTAATGACAATAAAGTTGAATCTAATCTAATCTGAATCTAATCTAATTCTTCTATGAAATGAAACTTTCTCCATGAAAGTCCACACATTGTTTGGAGGCAAAGAGGCTAAGCCCCACAGCAGACCGTACATGGCTCTGGTGGAAAGGAAGATGACAGATCAAACAACAAGGTACTGTAGTGGCTTCCTTGTGAGTGAGAACTTTGTGATGACTGCTGCCCACTGCCAAGCCAGGTTAGCCCTGATCCATAGAAACTTGAAAATAATACTTTCAATAAAGTTACATCAATCATGAATCTTTTGTCATTTCAGTTCCTACAGAGTACTTCTCGGTCTTCATGATTTTCGTGACTCTGTTGATACACGGAATATTTCTGTGGGAAATTCATTTGTAAGAGAAGATTATGATCCTGATGATCACAGAAATGATTTACGGTTACTGGAGGTAAAATTAATGAGAGTTTTGTTCTTTGCAGATATTCCTTTAGAATAATTTAATAAATATAAAATAATATAATATATATTCTAGCATCAATACATTGTTCTTATTTTCATGGAACTTCAGTTAAGCTCTAAGGCAGTGATCACCAGCCACGTGAGTCCGATCGCTCTCGCAGGAAAAGAGGACCCTGATCCAAAGTTGTGCAGTGTCTCTGGCTGGGGAAGCTCTGAAGACGCTGAAATAGCAATGACCAATGTGCTCAGGGAAGTGAATGTTGAGCTGACTAATGAGAAACCATGCAACAATGACTACTTCTTTTGTTGCAAGGGAAAGAAGGGATCTGGTCGGGTATGTGTTGTAAATAAAAATACATAGACAAGACATATGCCTCGTTACATAATGCGTGTGTTTTTGCAGGGAGACGGTGGTGGTCCACTGGTCTGTGAAAATGGAAAGGCTTACGGTGTGGTGTCCAACTCAATCTTGCATGTAGACCCAATTGATAATATCCATAACTTTGCTAAGATTCCGCCGCATAAAGACTGGATTGATGCCATCATGAAAAATGAAGGAAGAAGAATGAACATATTAACTTGCATATAACCCAAAATGCTTTAAAATGTATTTTCTTACGTTTGGTGCATCTTATTTTAAATAATAAACGTCTTCCATCTGTTCATTATCTTTTGTCATGCTACTTTATGAAAGGTGACACTGCCACCTAGTGGATGTATCTTGTTTCTGCAGTTCTCCTAAAAAAATCTCAGCTTTAATAATATAATATCTAGTCCTCCTGACCCTGCAATGGTGTCTCTCAAAACGGCTGAGGAGTCAGTACTAGAACGAATAACCATTAAACATTTAATACAGCTTAACTACAGTTTTAGTTTTTTAATTACATTTCTCAAACCAAAATAACAATAATCAGGGTCCATTTGAATTTGTGAATATGCAGCCAAACAATTCAGCAGTGGACAGTGGTTATGCACTAAAATACAAAATCAGAAACACAACTTGTGAATCTTCTAAATACACTTTTTTGTCAAAAAAGGTATGACTGTTACTATCCCTATATTCACTAGTATATTTCAACAACAACAGTTTATACCTACTTCAGTTGGTCTCTGTCCTCAGCACTTGGTACAAGGCATAAGAGAAAGACAATGCATCTTCACTGTGCAACAGAACAACCACATCCCTTTACAACACTGCCCCCTGCTGTTCCAAACAAGCAACAACTGACGCAATGATAGCGTTACCACAAATGTTTTCTACACATAATCAGTGTGTTAAGTGTATATTTGGTAGAAGTCACTATTAGGCCTAATAAGAAACCAAATCTGTCAAGTAGAGTTTTTTTTAATCACTCAATAAATTGCTGCAAGGTTAACAGTTAATAACAAAAGTGTTCAAAAGATCAACAAAACAAAAGACAAAGACAGATAATGTTATTGAATCTAAAGCTAGTCATACATTTAAGAAATATACAATTATTCCTTTTAATTGACTAAGAACCAAAGGACCCTGGTATAAAGTCAAGGTTGCAACCTATAAATAATATTGATGTTATTTTTAGCAGCCTACATAACATTTTCATAATCTGTCAGTGCTTATATTAACAATTACATTATATTAATAATTTTAGTTTTTATACTTATTTTAACTCTCAAACTCCTTCTTGGATTGAGTTGGACCCAAAAAAGCGCAAAAAGGCGTTTGTGCACAATTCATGACCTGAAGATATGTAAATAAAAGGGTTATCTTTAGAAATGGCTCTCCAGCGCCCCCTACAATCTTATAATGGGACCCAAGAATTTAGTTTGTCATAGAGACATGAAATTTGGTACACACATCTCTTATGTCATGACGAGCATAAAAGCCAGTGCCTGCCGAAAATTTTATGTATGTGATGAAAACCAGTCAGGAGAAGGGAAAGATGAAGTGTAATGGGCATGATGAGTCAAGTAAGCCAATCGCGCCTTGTTGTTACGCGCCTGTGCCAAGAAGCTAACTGGAGACCAAGCGTCTCCCATGGAACCTCCTAAATGGTCCTCAAGTAAGGGCGCCGCCATACGGCAAAAAACAGCAAAATTCAGCGATAAACCTCCGTCCACCAGAGGGCAGGCTCCAAAAGCGGAAATATAAAGAGAAACCCAATGGCGACTTTACAGGTGTAAAAATCATGTTTACAGCCTATTGTTTTATTATAGAGTAAAAGTCGAAAAGCCCTTTCATAATGACAATATCGGTGAATAGGGGACCAATGGGTGGATAACATCGGTATTTTTACAATCTATGCTGGAGACGCATAGAAACAACAGAGCAACAAACCGTTAGCATTAGATCTTTTGGCAACGTCAGCTTCTCAAGCTTTTGCAGAAAGAGTATTCAGTGTCACAGGTGACCTCACTAGAGGAAGGTGTTCCTGAAAATTAATCAAAGTAAATAAATATTTGCATTTCATGTTTATGATGCCAGTGTTTATATAGCATAAGGAATAGCCTCCTCTTCAATGCACTTTATTTCATTAAGTTCAAAGATGGTTTAGATGGTACGTTTATAAGTATTATTTATCTTTCTTGGGCTGTAAGGGCCTTTTGATAATTGTGTATTTTTTAATTTAAAATAAGCTGTGCATGTGCATTTTGCATCTTATTGATACACATTAATGTATTTTTGTTTATATTAAAATAGACAGCAAGATGTTTTTACTATTGGAATTGTTTTTCATTGATTGAAACAATTTTCAAAAAAGGCAGTTGTGTTGAAATAAAGTCAATGTTTTTACCTCATGAATTTTTATTTTATTTTAGTCGACTAAATCTATTTTAATTTTAAACAACAAAAAACAAGACTAAAACTAAAAATTATTTCAATCAAAAGACTAAAACTAAATTAAAATTTCTTGTCAAAATTAACACATGGATAAAATGTATTTTTCTAAAACCTGTGCAAATACAACAGATAAATCTTGATATGTACGTAAGATGTCTGATCATGTGACTTTCTGTATCACAAATATGTGGTTGGAAAGTTGGTTAATGTGCATTCTTTGGCTCTAGATTTCTTATCTCCCTCATGATTAGTGCAGAACATTTTGTAACGCTCAATCATTTAAAATCATTCTTTATTAAAATGCTGTAAATTTGTTTTTGTTTTTTTAAACTAAGGTGACTCGAGTCCAAATGGTGTAAAACATGCCTTTGTTAGTTTTGCTCTTTCACTTGGAGACAAATGACTGTATCTGAACAAAGTCACTGTAATGTGCTGTTAAATCATTTAATATTATTAAAAAAAACTTGTGACTCTAACACGAAAGGATTTAATGCTATAATCTTTACTTTATTTGCTTAAAAGTAATCTGTGACTGAATCAACATGACAGGACTGGCTGAGTTTATCACTATCATCTGACCACGTCAAGACGGTGGACATCTTAAAACTGAAATCCTCTCAGTACACGTCTGTCATTTCTCACTGCTAACTCATCTGTCATCTCACCATGCACCCCAGCTGCACACTGCTCATACTTACACTTGCTCTCATTGGACAAGGTAAGATTTCAAAAATAGTACATAATTATGCTTGTTTTTAGGAGGCTGCATTTCGCTGTGAGACCATGTGGACAATATGTAATATTTTTATTATGTAGTTGTATAAAATAAAGAGTGTTCTAAATAATAAAAAGTTATTCTTATATGAGATGCAGTCCACACATTGTTTGGAGGCAAAGAGGATAAGCCCCACAGCAGACCGTACATGGCTCTGGTGGAAAGGAAGATAACAGACCAAAAACCCCTGTACTGTGGTGGCTTCCTTGTGAGTGAGGACTTTGTGATGACTGCTGCCCACTGCAACGCCAGGTTAGCCCTGATCCTGTTCATCATTTGAAACCTGAAAACAATACTTTTCAATATAGTTGCATTAATTATGGATCTTTTGTCATTTCAGTTCCTACAGAGTTCTTCTCGGTGTTCATGATTTTCGTGACTCTGTAACAGATTATTTCTGTGGAAAAGTCATTTATGAGAGAAGATTACAAACGTGATGATCACAAAAATGATTTACTGTTACTGAAGGTAAAGTCATGAGAGTTTTGTTCTTTGCAGATATTCCTTTAGAATGTTTTAATAAATATATAAAATAATACAGTAATACAGAGGCATATTCTATCATCACAACATTGTTCATATTTTTATAAAACTTCAGTTAAGCTCTAAGGCAGTGATCACCAGCAACGTGAGTCTGATCGATCTCGCAGGAAAAGAGGACCCTGATCCAAAGTTGTGCAGTGTCTCTGGCTGGGGAAGCTCTGAAGGAACTGGAAAATATATGAACAACGTGCTCCTGGAAGTGAATGTTACTCTGACTAATGAGGAACCATGCAACAATGACTACTTCTTTTGTTGCAAGGGAAAGAACAGAGCTGGTCTGGTAGGCTATGTGTTAAAAATAAAAATACATAGACAAGCCATACACATAAAGAATATGTGCCTTGTTACATAAAGTGTGTGTGTTTGCAGGGAGACTCTGGTGACCCACTGGTCTGTGAAAATGGAAAGGCTTACGGTGTGGTGTCCAACGGCTACTTGGATAAAGACCCAATTCATAATATCCATAGATTTGCTAAGATTTTGCCGCATAAAGACTGGATTGATTCCATCATGAAAAATGAAGGAAGGAAGGAAGGAAGAAGAATGAATAACATATTAACTTGCATATAACCCAAAATGCTGTAAAATGCATTTTCTTACGTTTGGTGCATCTTATTTTAAATAATAAACGTCTTCCATCTGTTCATTATCTTTTGTCATGCTACTTTATGAAAGGTGACACTGCCACCTAGTGGATGTACCCTGTTTCTCCTAAAACAATTTTAGCTTTAATAATATAATATCTAGTCCTCCTGACACTGCAATGGTGTCTCTCAAAACGGCTGAGAAGTCAGTACTAGAACAAATAATCATTAATCATTTAATACAGCTGAACTACAGTTTGTTTTTTAATTACATTTCTCAAACCAAATTAACAATAATCAGGGTCCTTTTGAATTTGTGAATATGCAGCCAAACAATTCAGCAGTGGACAGTGGTTATGCACTAAAACAACAAAATGAGAAACAAAACTCGTGAATCTTCTAACTACACTTTCTTGTCAAAATAAGTATGACTGTTACTATCCCTATATCCACTAGTATATTTCAAAAGAACAGTTTATACCAACTTCAGTTGGTCTCTGTCCTCAGCACTTGGTACAAGGCATAAGAGAAAGACAATGCATCTTCATTGTGCAACAGAACAACCACATCTCTTTACAACACTGCCCCCTGCTGTTCCAAACAAGCAACAACTGGAACAAAAAGGGTGCGTAGTTATCGATATTGTTACCACAAATGTTTTCTACACATAATCAGTGTATTAAAGAAGGTTGTGTAAGGTGTGTGTTCTAACTCTCCAGCACTTGGCACAGAACTCTTAGCAGCTCTCTGGATGGTGTTCTCAATTAATGCGGTCAAACCCCAATATGTATTTGTGTTTGATTTCTGTATGGTAAGGTTTTTCAATTTTCGTGAAATATTTTTATTGATTTGATGCAATATGCAGGATGTGTTGGTAAAAAAACAAAATAGAGATATACCGCTTAAAAAAAATCACATAGAAATCTACAATTGAAGGTGCTAAATTGTGAGTGTGGTTTTGAAAAAAAGTGCGTGTTGTCTGTGATTGACATTACGTTTGGCTGCAGTGAAGAGTAACTCCTGTACTGCTTATAGTGTCCACCAGGAGAAGAAAGAGTGAATGTTTGAGCCAGGCAGGTCTTTTAAGCAGGGACCCTCTGCCTAGGGCCCAAGAAGTCTCTAGAAATAGTCTTTTTAGTGCTTTAATGTAGAGCTTTATCTATTGTTGTTTAGATTACACTGAGCTTAGATTTATTTTGTGCCAGGCTCCTGCCAAAGTTAAGTAATGTCTCGCAGGGTTTGACAAAACGAGATGTAAACGGTGATATACAGGTGAAAGGGAAAATATTCTGCAAATGTGTTCTTCTTAAATGTGGTATTGTGTTCCAGGTTCCAGGTGGAACAGGAGGGGTGCATATTAGCCTAAAACTTTAACTTATCATAAACCATTAGCTTTATCAATTCACTGTATTACCTTTATGCTAATTTGAACCACTTGGCTCTACAATGTGTGCCACTGGTTCAATGTGTAGCATATTCATAAAGTGAAAATACCTAATATAGACTAGCACTTCCTCCTTTGTGTAAACACTCAGGAAAACCACTCAAGCAGGTGGCAGCAGTCAGAGATAGTTCAGCTCCACCATGTGTATCTTCTACAACCTGCTCATCCTTGCACTAGGATTCAGTCAAGGTAAGACTAAACCCATCAGTATTGGTAAGAATGTTTTGTCATAGTGTTAGTGATAGCTTTGTGTTATTTATATTACTTGGTACTTGCTGACAATGCTTGAGTGTTACTGTACTGGCAAAGGTAAAGTTGCATACATACAGTTTTCTGTACCATGAAGCTAATACTGGTCACTGCACTGTGTCCTGGCAGTGTTGACAGAGAAGATATATGGAGGCAAAGAAGCTGAGCCCCACAGCAGACCGTACATGGCTCTGGTGGAGATGATGTCGGACGACAAAGGGATAGAACACTGTAGTGGTTTTCTTGTGAGCAAAGACTTTGTGATGACTGCCGCCCACTGCAATGCCAGGTGAGTTAAAAATCTATGCCTCCAAACAACATAAGCATTAGATAAAACCCCAGTGTGGACACATGTGGTTTTGTCATTCCAGTTCCTACAAAATCTATCTTGGACTTCATGATTACTCCAAACAAGATCATGTGCAGATTATATCGGTGAAAAACACATTTATAGATAAAGATTACGACACGACTAGTTACAGAAATGACATGATGTTGCTTCAGGTATTGTTTTCAGATGTACTTTGGAGAGTGTGTATCAAATGCTGACCTGCACTTTTGGTTTATGTGGTTCATGTTTTTCTTATCTCTCTGTCAAGTTAAGCTCCAAGGCAAAGTTCAGCTGCAAAGTGAGACCGATCGCTCTCGCAGGGCAAAAGACCCAAACTCCAAAATTCTGTAGTGTCTCCGGCTGGGGACGCTTCTCAAAAGATTTGAATGAGATGTCTAATGTTCTCAGGGAAGCCAATGTAGCACTAAACTTCAAGCAATGTGAAAACGACTACTTCTACTGTTCTGAGGGAAAGAGCGGACCTGGAGAAGTATGCACGCTTATGTAGCACAGACTAAAGACATGTTGTTATTAATGATGAATTAAACAATGCATGTTGTGTGTGTTTATAGGGAGACTCTGGGGCTCCATTGGTCTGTGAAAACGGAAAGGTTTATGGCGTGATGTCCAAAGGAACTAACCCCAACAACGATGGTGTGAGATTATATAGTTACGCTAAAATTTCTGCTCTAAAACTTCAAAACATGAGAAATGGAAAAATATAACATTCTGTTCATTACATAAAATGTGTAGACAATGGCACATGGATTCATACTTGTTTTGTAAACTGAAGTATCAGAGCTCAGTTTATTCTTTAATAATCAATAAAGTGTGTTGCACCCATAGATAGTATAATTATGGATGATATGCGCCCATTGGTCCCCTATTCACCAATATTGTCATTACGAATGGGCAATAAAATGGCCGTTACATCCGGGCTTTTCGGGTTTTACTCCATAGTAAAACAATAGTTTTTAGATAGCATTAAACCAACGTAATTTTCAAAAATTCACCCCCCCCAGAGTTGTCACGTAGTAAAAACTTAGCTCTAGAGACCGGAGCCATCTTTTGTACCAGGCTGTAAACATGATTTTTACACTTGTAAAGTCGCCATTGGGTTTCTCTTTATATTTCCGCTTTTGGAGCCTGCCCTCTGGTGGACGGAGGTATATCGCTGTATTTCGCTGTAAAATCACCGTATGGCGGCGCCCTTACACGACGACCATTTAAGAGGTACCATGGGAGAGGCTTGGTTGCACCATCTTGAGTGTTCTTCTTTAAAAGTGATGTATGTAAAGTAAAATGTACCAAAAGGCAAGACATCCACCTTGTGGCTGGAGTGAGTCACTGCAGCACTCAAGGTTTAATTGCTTCAAAATAAACCCTTCGTAATAAAGCCAGTAATATTTACTTTTGAATAATACATCATCCAACTTATACTGGCCCCAGTTCTACAGTTTCAGTGTTGGATTTAAAAGTAGATTGTGCAAGTGCAACCTTAATAAACAGTTTATAAAACAGATTGTGTGCTTTTTTCTACAACCTGTGCAAATTCTACAAATATACAACTTGATGTATACATATAATGTCTGACCATGTGACTTTCTGTTGCACAAATATGTGGTTGTAAAATTGGTTAATGTGCATTCTTTGTTTCTAGTGTTCTGGGTTAGTGCAGAACATTTTCTAACGCTTGAATAATAAATGAATGAATTAAATCCATGTATATTTTCATTTCATAGTACAATCATTTAAAATCATTCTTTATGAAAATGTTGTGAATGAGTTTGTTTGTAAACTATAGTGACTCGAGTCCAAATGATGTAAAACATGCCTTTGTTAGTTTTGCTCTGTCACTTGGAGACAAATGACTGTATCTGAACAAAGTCACTGGAAAAAGTCAAATAATGTTGCATAAAGCATTTTATTTCACAAACTTTAGAATGGCTGTTACATTATTTAATATTATGTATTTTATTATATAAGTTTAAAAATAACTCATAATTTGACATAAAATGATTTAATGATTTAAACCTTACTGCATTTGGGTTAACGTTACATTATTTTCTTTTTATTTGTCTAAAAATAATCTGTGACTGAATCAACATGACAGGACTGGCTGAGTTTATCACTATCATCTGACCACATCAAAAGGGTAGGCATCTTAAAACTGAAATCCTCTCAGTACACGTCTGTCATTTCTCACTGCTAACTCATCTGTCATCTCACCATGCACCCCAGCTGCAATCTGCTCATACTTACACTTGCTCTCATTGGACAAGGTAAGATTTTATTAATAGTACATAATTATGCTAGTTTTTAGGAGGCTGCATTTCCCTGTGAGACCATGTGGACCATATGTACCATGTAATATTTTTATAATGTAGTATAAAATAAAGAGTGTAATTCTTACATGAGATTCAGTCCACACAGGGAGGATATTTGGAGGCAAAGAGGCTAAGCCCCACAGCAGACCGTACATGGCTCTGGTGGAAGGATGGAAGATGACAGATCAAAAAACAAGTTACTGTGGTGGCTTCCTTGTGAGTGAGGACTTTGTGATGACTGCTGCCCACTGCAACGCCAGGTTAGCCCTGATCATGTTCATCATTTAAAATTTTATCAAAACAAAATCATATTTGTCAATATGTTTTATTTCAGTTGCAACAATCATGGATCTTTTGTCATTTCAGTTTCTACAAAGTTCATCTCGGTGTTCATAAGTTTCGTGACTCTGTTGATAAACAGATTATTTCTGTGGAAAAGTCATTTATGAGAAAAGATTATAATCCTGATGATCTCAGAAATGATTTACTGTTACTGAAGGTAAAGTCATGAGAGTTTTGTTCTTTGCAGATATTCCTTTAGAATGTTTTAATAAATATAAAATAATACAGTAATACAGAGGCATATTCTATCATCACAACATTGTTCTTATTTTTTTGGAACTTCAGTTAAGCTCTAAGGCAGTGATCACCAGCAACGTGAGTCTGATCGCTCTCGCAGGAAAAGAAGACGCTGATCCAAAGTTGTGCAGTGTCTCTGGCTGGGGACGCTCTGAAAACACTGGAATAGCAATGACCAATGTGCTCAGGGAAGTGAATGTTACTCTGACTAATGAGACATCATGCAACAATGACTACTTCTTTTGTTGCAAGGGACAGAAGGGATCTGGTCAGGTATGTGTTGTAAATAAAAATACATAGACAAGACATACACAATAAGAACATGTGCCTTGTTACATAAAGTGTGTGTGTTTGCAGGGAGACTCTGGTGGCCCACTGGTCTGTGAAAATGGAAAGGCTTATGGTGTGGTGTCCAACTCATTCCTGTATAATAACTCAATTGATAATATCCATAACTTTGCTAAGATTTTGCCGCATAAAGACTGGATTGATTCCATTATGAAAAAAGAATAAGGAAGAAAGAAAGAAGAATGAATAACATAACAACTTGCTTATAATCCAAAATGCTTTAAAAATTGTTTTTATTTGTTTGGCTCGCTTCTGTTCATTATCTTTAGACGTTTCTTTATAAAAGTACCATATTTCTGCAGCGTGTGTCCAAAGACACTGAGCCCAACAAAGAATATATAGTTACGCTAAGATTTCTGCTCTAAAACTTCAAAAACATGAGAAATGACAAAATGTAGCACTCTGTTCATTACATAATGCTCTAAAATGTTTAGACAATGGCACCAGGATTCATAATTCTTTTGTAAAATGAAGTATCAGAGCTCAGTTTATTCTTTAATAATCAATAAAGTGTGTTGCACCATCTTGAGTGGTCTTCTTTAAAAGTGATGTTGTAAAGTAAAAAGTCCCAAAAGACAAGACATCCTCCTTGTGGCTGGAGTGAGTCACTGCAGCATTCAAGGTTTAATTGCTGCAAAATAAATTCTTCAAAGTAAAACTAGTAATATTTACCTTGGAATAATACATCATCCAATTTAAACTGGCCTTACTTCTACAGTTTCAGTTTCAAGTAGATTGTGCAAGTGCTAATTAACTATTAGGAAAACCTTGATGAAAAGTTGATTAAACAGTTTGTGTGCTTTTTTCTAAAACCTGTGCAAATACATCAAATAAACATCTTGATATAAATGTATGATGTCTGATCATGTGACTTTCTGTTGCACAAATATGTGGTTATAAAGTTGGTTAATGTGCATTCTTTGGATCTAGCTTTCTGATCTCCCACATTGATTAGTGCAGAACATTTTCTAACGCTTGATTAATATTTAAACCAATGATGAATTAAATCAATGTTTATTTTCATTTGAGAGTGCAATTATTTAAAATGATTGTTTATGAAAATCCTGTGAATGAGTTTGTTTGTAAACTATAGTGACTCGAGTCCAAATGGTTTAAAACATGCCTTTGTTAGTTTTGCTCTTTCACTTGGAAACAAATGACTGTATCTGAACAAAGTCACTGGAACAAATAATGTTGCATAAAGCATTTTATTTCACAAACTTTAGAATGGCTGTTACATTATTTATATTATGTAACTTATTTTATAAGTTTAAAAAATAACTTATAATTCTGACATAAAATGATTTCATGCTTTAAACCTTACTTCATTTGGGTCAACGTTACATTATTTTTTTATTTGTCTAAAAGTAATCTGTGACTGAATCAACATGACAGGACTGGCTGAGTTTATCACTATCATCTGACGTCAAGACGGTGGACATCTTAAAACTGAAATCCTCTCAGTACACGTCTGTCATTTCTCACTGCTGACTCATCTGTCATCTCACCATGCACCCCAGCTGCAAACTGCTCATACTTACACTTGCTCTCATTGGACAAGGTAAGATTTCATTAATAACACTTAATATTTATGTTTTTTGGGAGGCTGCATTTTCCTGTGAGACCATGTGGACCACATGTAATATTTTTATTATGTAGTTGTAAAAAATAATGTGTTCTAAATAATAAAGAGTAATTCTTATATGAAATGCAGTCCACACATTGTTTGGAGGCAAAGAGGCTAAGCCCCACAGCAGACCGTACATGGCTCTGGTGGTAAGGAAGATGACAGATCAAATAACAAAGTACTGTGGTGGCTTCCTTGTGAGTGAGGACTTTGTGATGACTGCTGCCCAATGTGAAGCCAGGTTAGCCCTGATCATGTTCATAATTTGAAACCTGAAAACAATACTTTTCAATATAGTTGCATCAATCAGGAATCTTTGGTCATTTCAGTTCCTACAGAGTTCTTCTTGGTGTTCATGATTTTCATGACTCTGTTGATAAACAGATTTTTTCTGTGGAAAAGTCATTTATGAGAGAAGATTATAATCCTGTAAATAACAGAAATGATTTACTGTTACTGAAGGTAAAGTCTTGAGAGTTTTGTTCTTTGCAGATATTCCTTTAGAATGTTTTAATAAATATAAAATAATACAGTAATACAGAGGCATATTCTATCATAACAACATTGTTCATATTTTTATGGAACTTCAGTTAAGCTCTAAGGCAGTGATCACCAGCAACGTGAGTCCGATCGCTCTCGCAGGAAAAGAGGACCCTGATCCAAAGTTGTGCAGTGTCTCTGGCTGGGGACTCTCTGAAAACAGTGGAATATATATGAACAACGTGCTCCTGGAAGTGAATGTTACTCTGACTAATGAGGAACCATGCCACAATGACTACTTCTTTTGTTGCAAGGGACAGAAGGGATCTGGTCAGGTATGTGTTGTAAATAAAAATACATAGACAAGACATATGCCTTGTTACATAAAGTGTGTGTGTTTGCAGGGAGACTCTGGTGGCCCACTGGTCTGTGAAAATGGAAAGGCTTATGGTGTGGTGTCCTAACTCATTCTTGGATAAAGACCCAATTCATAATATCTATAAATTGCTAAGATTCTGGCGCATAAAGACTGGATTGATTCCATCATGAAAAATGAAGGAAGGAAAGAAGGAAGAAGAATGAATAACATATTAACTAGCCCAAAATGCTTTAAAATGTATTTTCTTACGTTTGGTGCATCTTATTTTAAATAATTAATGTCTTCCATTTGTTCATTATCTTTTGTCATGCTACTTTATGAAAGGTGACACTGCCACCTAGTGGATGTACCTTGTTTCTGCAGTTCTCCTAAAAGAATTTTAGCTTTAATAATATAATACATAGTCCTCCTGACACTGCAATGGTGTCTCTCAAAATGGCTGAGGAGTCAGTATTAGAACAAATAACCATTAAACATTTAATACAGCTGAACTACAGTTTTAGTTTTTAATTACATTTCTCAAACCAAATTAACAATAATCAGGGTCCATTTGAATTTGTGAATATGTAGCAGCCATAAAATCCAGCAGTGGACAGTGGTTATGCACTAAAATAAGCAAAATGAGAAACACAACTTGTGAATCTTCTAACTACACTTTCTTGTCAAAATAAGCTATGACTGTTACTATCCCTATATCTACTATTAGTATATTTCAACAACAACAGTTTATACCTACTTCAGTTGGTCTCTGTCCTCAGCACTTGGTGCAAGGCATAAGGGAAAAATCTTCACTGTGCAACAGAACAACCACATCCCTTTACAACACTGCCCCCTGCTGTTCCAGACAAGCAACAACTGGAGCAATGATAGCGTTACCACAAATGTTTTCTACACATAATCAGTGTATTAAGTGTATATTTGGTAGAAGTCACCATTAAGCTTAATAAGAAACCAAGTCTGTCAAGTAGAGTTTTTTTTAATCACTTAATAAATTGCTGCAAGTTTAACAGATAATAACAAACACAAAGGACAAAGACAGATAATGTTATTGAATCTAAAGCTAGCCATAAGTTTTAGAATTATACAAAGATTCATTTTGATTGACTAAGAACCAAAGGACCCTGGTATAAATTCAAGGTTGCAACCTATTAATAATATTGATGTTATTTTTAGCAGCCTACATAACATTTTCATAATCTGTCAGTGCTTTTATTGACAATTACATTATATTAATCATTTCACTGTTTAGACTTATTTTAACTTGAACATTCTGCACCATATACAGAAAATGTATTTTTAAGTATAGATTGTAACACATCATGTCATTTAAATAAACAACTTTTCAGTATTTGCACTCTTGAAAATAACTGCATTTACATTTCCTCGAGTGCACACGTGACTAAGAGATGTCATCTCTCTATATACACAGTATACAAATATATAGGGCGTTGTGTTAATTTGACGGGATATGTGAGATGGTAGCGTGCCTTGTTATTCAGAGTTACATAATGGAAAGTGTGGTAACCTTGTTGCTTTAATTAAAGGTAAATGGATCTGTCCTTATATTTAGAGAATGTACCTGGTACAGAGTTAAATTGATGCATGAGGACTTGAGAACAAAGTCATTTGAATGCCATGCTACATCACTGTCACTGTCTAAAGCTTTTGTTGAGCATGTGTTTTTGCTCATTCCAGTGTAATCAGAAGATGACACAGATAAAAGTAGCCGGTTTAAAAATAGAAGCAGTTTCAGCCGCAGCGAGCAGACTAACTTCTAAACTAGCCCTTTCTTTACCTCGGCACCACCTACACACTCCTGCACCTCACGCTTCCTGTGCAACACCACAGTTTTCCATTGAAGTAGAATTAGGTCTGCATCAATTATACATGGACACCATCAGTTTTAAACAGGTTTGCCTGGATAAAATCCTCTGGCCTGTTTGACAGAATATCTGACAAAATCAGTAAATATTACATTTGCTGATGTTTGTGCATGAAGGGTAACCATATCTGACATTGTTATTTCTATTGAGTAATTGTGATAAAACAGAAGGGGGCACTCTAAGCAAATGCATACGTTGTTATGCAGGTCACAGAACATTACTGAGTGTGTAACTCTTAAACATTTTAGGTCATTACTGGTTACATTTAATTGCATTTGTTTTCTTTATGATTCCTTTAAACTAAAATTATTATGATATGAGTCCAGATACTGATGTAGTGAAAAAATAAACAGTAAATTTAAATAACATATTGCACATGACTGGCACCTTCTTATTGCCCTTATTGATAACAAACATTGATCTACAGTCATCACTTGAATAATAATAATAATAATAATAATAATAATAATAATAATAATATAATAATAATAATAATAATAATAATAGAAAAAAATAGCTGTTTCCTTAAGAGGCAAGATTACATTGTTATTCTGTCCACAAGCTTACTGTGGAGGTGGACAGATAGTGGTTCTGAAGGTGGTGTGTCGGGGAGCGGGAAGGTGTGGGAGGGAGGGGTGCGTGTGGAGGAGTCTCCTCATATGAGTCTCCAGGGGCTGCTATGGATTAGAAAGAGGGAGAGGTAGGTTTCACTGCATGTCCGAGGAGGAACACGGATTGATCCCTTGCTCCGCTCTCCTCCACAATGGCGTTGCAGGTTGAACACTCAAGGCTAAGCTGCCCATTAACGAGCCAATAATTTGTGTCATTATGTGAAGACTGCAGCTGGTGCCACTGATGTGCTGCTCCTCACATGTCAGGGATGAAGACTGAAAGGAGTCTTAGTGCGGCTCATTATAAAGCCAACCTCTCATCCTTGCTTCGAGTCTTTGTCTTGGAAGCATGTGTGACAAAAAAATAGAAAAGAAAAGAGGCTTATATTGCTTATTTATTCCTTTCGCTGCTCCCTTCTCTTTTTGAAAACACAGCATGCTCAGTATAAAATCAATGTATTAAGTGTTCTTGAGTATGCAGAGTGACGTGCTGCCATTCCCACTCGGTGCCTTTGGCTGTGATTACGGCTAATTTGAATGATTGAAATGCTTCCATAGTGGAGCTGGAGTGAAGTGAAGGGCTTACACAGATGAACGGGGAGGAGGCGAGAAAGGCTTGGCTCTACTCCAGGTGGAGGACGTGAGTCATTCCCCACACAGATAGACAGTCTACCGCGGTGTGCATGTGTGCTGTTTGTGTGCGTGCCTGCAAGCCTGAATTGTTGCTGAGAGAACAAAGTGATAGAGCTTCAGTACCGTCCAGATCACAGTGTACGTGCATTTATATGGTGTTTTGACAATGTGCGCTGCTGATCCCACTCGATAGAGAGTGTTAATCTGTGTGTTCTGGAGACAAATTGTAGTTGTAACAATGATTTTAGGCCTTCAGACTGTGCGTCCTGAGGTGGGTGTTGGAATTATGAAGATCAGCATAAAAACTAAATGAGGACAAGCATCGGTTTCAGTGGAATATTACAATTACTTAATGTGACACACACACAGAGACACACACACACACACACACTCACTTGATCACAGGAATGTGCAAAGTTCAAAGAAGTTCTAGTGAGGTAAGATCTCTCATCGACTCCTATTAAAAGGTTTTTTATTTTTTTATTTTAATGTCCTTTGGTGGGTATACATCCTAAAAAAATGTTGCATAGGGTAAAATTTAGTTTATTATCACCTCTTTCATTTCAGGATAAAGTTTAACATCCCATTTCAAATACAACTTGTTGTTAAATTTGCAATAACTACAACATTTACAATACAACAGCAGAGTGCAGTTATCGGATCTCAGTTATTTACTTTTAGATTGTGTAGTTGCAGTAAATTTTCTGCATTATGTTGCCACATTCTAAAATAAAGTGCATTTTTAGGGGTCAACCCAGCTCACTATGTTGTTTTAAAAAAAGTCTGTTTGAGAGGTGATTATATAAAAAATGTCTCCTCTACTGTCACTGAGGTTAGAGTACTGAGCCACCTCCAGCCTCTACATTGTGTTCTACAAGCACTTTTTCTTTAAGAGCTGTTTGTATCAGTACTGTACTGTATTATAAGTATTAGTACTTATCAAGGCCTGGCCATTTATGAGTTTGCACGGTTGAAGTAATACTCCCCATCCAACTATTCTTGACTTATGTGGTTGCACAGCTGACCATGAACAAAATGTACAGCAATGCTCAGCTCCTAACAAACCATTGACAAGAGTATCTACATTCAAAGTTAATATACACTAAAAACATGGCTGTTACGATCTACTGTATATGAACAGTGAGTTCTGTCTAAGGTGCAGGTGAGTAGCGTGACAGTCGATATGTAGGTATGCAACAAGGTGTGAGAGGAACGCCTTCATAATTAATGTTTTAAGATTTATATTCTAAAAAGAGGACGGCTGTTAACACCTGGAACATTTACCCATCATAATAACACCTTCAGCTATTACACATGTAGTTATAGGGGAGTTTTTATGACAACTCCCGGGACTCAAACTGGAACACTTGTAAAACTTCCTTATGTCACTGTCAGCTTGGTTTACATTTCACCTAATATTCTTGTGTAAGTAAGATTAAATGTTTTTAATTTTATTTCAGAGAATGACACATTAAACAGCCAGTATTTACTTCCTTGTTTTGGGACACTTAAGTTGAGTCGCACACTTGTGATGAGCTCACTTTGGCCTAAAAACTAAAATAGGGTAGGGTTACATTGCATCATAGGAGTTAGTTTAACAAGGCCAAACATCAGTGTATTTATTCCTTCAGCGCTGTTCAGGAAGCACAAATAAAAAGTCGTTGTCATGGAAACCTGAATGGGCTTTTCCTCCTTTCCCCTTTACACCCCTTCAAGCACTCAAATACAAATGTAAACATGGAAACATTCTGAAAAAAAAAAATTACTCACCTGGATCTTAATGTATTTAACTCTACAACATAAGAAGTTAGCCTCACTACAGTACCCTCCCAAAAGTATTCTTTGTATCTAAATAAAGCACAGCAGTATACCTCAGAGTGACCATCTTGAGGGGTAAACATTTTCTAGACCAGAGCTTTACAACATACTCACCTCCTTTCAAAAACACAGAGTGTCTAGTCATGCAAAGAGCTGCATATTTGTCCGTTGAATGCAATTGCTGTCATGTGAAAAAAAAAAAAAAAAGATCTGTGGTAAAAATAGATGCTTTGATTGTGTTCTTGTTGCTGTCATGCCAGAAGTTACGTCATTGCACTGTAACACAATCACATAACAAGCACGACCAGTCTGATCCATTTATTTATTTGTCTAATTTCATTGTAAGTAAAAATAGACTCAGACAAAGCTCTTGCTTCATGCTGAAAATATTTAACAGCTATGATACAGCAATTTGCAGACATATAAGAGTGAATGGCTCTTTAATCAGATC
Source organism: Perccottus glenii (assembly GCA_024416835.2). NCBI lineage: Eukaryota > Metazoa > Chordata > Actinopteri > Gobiiformes > Odontobutidae > Perccottus > Perccottus glenii. Next base: position 13,740,289 of record CM044559.2, read on the forward strand.
TCCAGCTGGTGAAGTGCAGCGTTTTAATGGAAGAGCAGCTGGCCAACTGCTGCTTGTTGTTGTCCCTGTGGTGACAACTTGGTCCTGGGGAAGTTGGCTTGTTATTTCACAGAACGACACGCACACACATATACGCAGTGACACAGGTTGCCGTGGGTGTGTCCCCAGCTGTTCTTGAGGCTGACGCACTTCAACAACGCCCCCCATCTACGCTCTCAGGAGAGGGTACGTGTCCTGCAGGTTTCCATTCATCCAAGGTGAAATGTAGATAACATGACAAGTTGCTACCATGACAACGGTTGGTTGGTTAAAGCCGTGCGGCATGAGCCTACATGTTGGCTGATAATGGAATAGCCCCTCCTTTCTTCTCTTCTCCCCATTGCAGGGAATAAACACTGGCCTTCTAGTGTTATTCATCTGCCTTTATTACACTGTGATTTTAGCATCTTGTCAGCGACCTGCATGTGGCGTCTGGCTGCTCTCAATCAATATCTAATCACTTCACAAGATGTAATTGTTCAGGTGTTGATTGCTTCTCAAAACTGGTTCACCTAAAATCTGTTTTTTGTTTTTTACAATTTGTGACAGAGGAAGTCTCTTGGTTTTTTTGTTTTTGTTTCCAGGATTAGACACTACACACATATAGGCTTGCCAAAGATTGATGAGGCTGCACTTCCCTTTTTGGCCCTGATAATGCACTGAAAATGATTGGCATGTGGAGAAAGAAAACAAGCCAGTAGATAAACACAAGAACAAAGTGTTTGTCAATTTAGCCGATCATCCCCCAACAGCTAATGTATTCAATATCATAATTATGCAGATTTATTTACAGCAACATGCTACTCTAATTAGACTTATTAGGCAGTAAACCGAGGAAGAGACCATTGTTTTGCTATTTTTCTTACAATGTGTATGCCATCTTCAATTATTGTATTATTTTGTGAATTTTGTTTTGATCAAATCAGCCAAATTAACAGTAAGTAGAACTAAATGCCAAATATCTCTTTAGCTCTGATGCAAAAAAAATCAAAGCACATTTTTTTTCTGGGAGTGAAATATACTATTGTGTGATGAATCTCAAAATTTTGCAAGGCTGTATCACATTGGTCTTGCTTTGTGAGTAGAAAACAGTGCCTTCTCTGTGCAGTTCTCTTGAAAATGTGATTTTGAAGTATCTCCCATGTTTTTATACCCCACATTATGATAACACAATCAGTTTTATTACTCATATTTTAAGTTTATTCACCCAGCTCTAAATGTTGTTTTCAGACGGACTGCACAGACAACACAAGATAAGAAGATACGTTGCTGGTGACATTTAAAAAGGCGTCACTATTCCCTCATCTGTCCGTCTATTGTCAGCATCCTCCGTGTCCTATAATGAGAATGAGCATGCCCCGGCCATTATAAATAGCCTGTGTCCTGGTTAAATGCAACACCTCTCTTTGGGTGCTATTTAGGCTGTGTGATTCACAGTGATTCATGCCAGTGTGTGTTCTCTCTGTTCTCACAGATGAGCTGGACGACCGGGGGGAGGAGATAAGGGCTGCGATGGGTCTATGGATCATGTATGTGTGTGTGTGTGTGTGTGTGTAGGCTGTTCCATGTGTGGAAGCGGTAAACTGAACAAAAACGAGACCAAGATGGAGAGATTGAGAGAGCAGCTGAAGTGCCAAATTTGTCAGCCCACTTTTCACCACACTTTGAGGAAAACATAAATAAAATCAGGCCTTCTTAAAAGAGAAGGACAAGAATTTCTTTTGCAATGCATGGAAGTGGTACATGATAGCGTGCAAGGAGATGTGTGTACCTTTTCATTGGGCACGTGCCTCAGAGTCTGCATGCAGCGAGAGAATGTAGAGTGTGCACGCCTACTGTACAACTATCTGTCAACACATTGCAACTGTGAGTGATGGACAACTTCACAATCACACCTTGTTCTAAAGAGAAAAAAAAATGCTTGAGTTATGGATGAAGCCAGACGTGACTGCACATATTGTACAGGACATTCTGCACTACTACTGTCTACTGTTTTCTAATATTTGTCTTTTGCATATCTTTTTATGCATGCAATCTCCCAGTGGCCACGTGGGTGTGCAGTGGGTAGTTTAGAGTTACATTAATAGCCAAAGGGCAGGCTAGCAGGCATCGAGAGAGGGAGGACAGAGACAGGAAAGGGAAATACAGTTTACTGGTCGCCCACCACTTCCTGTGTGTCTCCTACACTCACAGCCCACGGACCAGAGCTGCGACTAAAACCAGTTTGCCTAGAGATAAGACAGCGCTGGAGGTAAACATGTTGACAACCGGTTCAGAAGTGGCAAAAACGATACCGATAGTGGGTTTGTCGCTGTAACAGCATTATGCAAGTTGTTGGTGACCACTTTGCCCTACCCTTTGATGATGTGCATTTTCTGTGCAGGCAATTTGAAGTACAGTAAAGGTGACTAGATGATAATACAACTGTGAATATGGTGGTGAGCTGTCAGTCAGTGTCATTCTGACAAGGCATTATTAAAGTTAACCATGCATGAACTGGAAACACTGACTAAACTACGTAGTTGTTTGGAACTGAAAACCCAGTCATAAGGCTCCTTCTGTGTAAGATAATGGAAACGGTGCAGTATGAAAATCTATCCAGCAGAGGTCCTTCTTTGATTTCAAGTGTTGCTTATGTCTGCACTCACATACATACTGTAGCCTACTGAGAAACAGCTGTTGATGACCACAACAGCCCTTTGCAAAACCTAGCTCTACAAATGTAACCAATACTTGTTCATGTTCATAATGTTCAAAGACTTATTTTGTCTCTGCCTTCCATACATAATAGTGGACCATGAAATCAGTTGCTCACAGGGATGTTCATGTAAGGGATGGCTCCAAGCAGCACAGGCCACATTCAAAAACATCACACAATACACAATCTTTTCCACACTTGCAATTCTGTAGTTATTCTCTATATATTAGCATTCTCACAAATACCAATATAGGCTACTGGCTTAATGCTAACTTCCAAGACATTAGCACTGTCAACACAAAGGCAGGTATTTTTGAAAAAGCATTCAAGTCCTCTATTCACACAAATGGTGTTTTAGGTCATTGATTCTCATTGCTGTTTTGTGTAATGAGCAAATATATTGTTTCTTTATCTGTAGCTGTCACATATGCAACTTATAATACAGTGTGCAGGTGTGTACGCTGTGTACATATTTATTGCTTATTTAAGAAGTTACCAGTTTCAAACTTAGAGCTTGCTTACAGCTTTTAAAGCAATGCTAATACAGGTAAACCTAGAGCAGACATACTCTCCTGCACATTTAAATGCTTGATGCTAGCAATAACATCACAAGCTAACAAGAGCTAACTTTGTGGTAATCATTTTAGCTTGAACTTGTATGTCTCTTGATTCCTGTAGCAGGGCCTGTTGCATTTTTTTTGATATGTGACATTGCCCTTTTTTTACCCTAGTCCTCCATTTTCTATGGTCCAACCCTAGTAATATTAATGGGCCTTCTAACCCCATTGATACACCCACCACTGCTGACATTGTGTAGGAGCATCGGGTCGCTGATGCCTCTTCGCTGCTGGTGACCACTTACCAAAAGGAATGCAATTGGTCGCTCGTCTGCACGCATACTGTTCTTTGGTGAGTCGCAAACCCCCTGCCCTTGTGGGATCCCACATCCCCATTGAACTTTCCACCCACTCACTGAAGAATGTACAGAGAGGGAGGGCGAGAAAACTGTAAGAGGCAAAAGGGTAGAATGATTTCACATTTTTATATTATGAAAAAAACTGTTCATGATTTGAGAAATTGAGAACAATAGAGATAGTGTGGGTCCGTCACACTGGAGGCCATCTGAAGGTTTGGGATAGTTGCCATCTTTCAACAGGTGAGGATTGACAAAGACAAGACAGGGCGTGGGAACCAACAATGGCTTACATGGACACACTTGCGTGGACAAATGCTGTACTGTACAAAAGTGTGAAATCATACAGATAATTACCCATGCCAGTGTTATTGAGATAACACAACGTGTGTGTTTGTGGCTCTCAAGCATATAATTACAATGTCTTTCTTATTGTCCCGGTGGTAAAAGATTGTTGTGCCACATGACATCACCAGCCCTGAGGTGCTTGTTTCACTTTGTTTTGGACACATTCATATTGTCAAGCCATTCTAAGGCTTTTTATTTCTTTCCAGTTCCACATTACTTTCTCGGAGGACCTTGCGATGTGATTCTAAAAGGTGCCTTGCTACGCCTCTCATTGAATTAGAAATTCCACAGCGTAAAGTGGCAGCATTGTTGATGAAAGGTTAGAGCTGTTTCAAATTCTTCCCTAACCCCCCCACCTAAATGAAAAGGGCCCTCTCTCCAGCGGTCGTACAAAAAGAGGGATGACATTTTGGTTGCATCAGCTGTATATCTAAAGTGTCTGCAGCAAAATGCCAAAACGATCAAAGCCAAATAAGGAGGATAATAGACACAGAGAGCACCTAGGTGCTCTTTGTTAGGTTATCTACCCACAAAACCTTAGTCAGGCCTCATAAAAAGTCATTACGCCCCTCAGTGATAATTCAGTGAATACCCTCCATTTAATGATAAACATTTACACGGTGGTGAAAGGCATTTATCAGGTCTTTGCATTAGGGATTAGATTCGCTGGCTGAATTAGCGCGTGTTCAAGGGCAGGGGAGAGGATTGGAAAGTCAGTGGGTGGAACATGAAGAGATTTCGTAAGAGGAGGCAGGTGGCGATGACACAAGACATTAAAGCTGCTGCTCCTTCATGGGATCAATCTCAGCATCTTGTGTTCTCTATGTCTTTTCTTCTCCTCCTTTCCCCAACACACCTTTGTGACATATTGCAGATGCAAACGGACAGCTTCCATTGATGTGTAGGCAGCAGGAGAGAGGTGGGAAATGTTGCATTTTTAAAAGGTGAAAAATGAGCGTGATGTTAAAGGCCTTGACCTTCATTGTCATTACTGCTGGCTCCAGGTATGTTCACGTCACTACATCTTGTTGTTGCTCATTGTTATGAAGGGCAGACAGGCCAACATCCTGCAAAATAATGCTCAACTGTAGCCTATAGTGACTCACCCAATGACTTCTATTAGTTACATAAATAAAATGCTTTATTTCTGTGAAGCAGTTTACACACATAATAAAAATGACTATTCTGGCAATACAGAGGCAGGGGGTATGTTCAGATTAAGAAATAAAACTTGTAGAATATGTCCACCTGATTAAATAAACTGTTGGTAACCTGAGAAATAATTTTGATCTTAATTAATTGTGGCAGTGGTTAAAGGGAGTATTGGAATATTGGCAGTTTTAGTGTTAGCAAGGTGGACAAAGCACATATTTTATACAATAATCTATATATTTAAGTGTTGTTCTTGCCTAAACTACCATAATCAGATATAATGTCATAATGTAATGCCATTTATAATGGCTGCTTATAATGTTTAGCTTCTGAATGTGCAGGTGGTGTACAGCAGGTCCTTTTGTTTGATTCTTTCTCTTTATAGCCAGTTACACTCCACAAAGGGAGTCCCTTTGGCCAAAGGTGCAGCCCTATATAAGGATTATCAAAGGAACACGATGTCGAAAGGTAAACCTCAAATATGTGGCCGCCCAACAGGCAGATAGGGCTGGGAGGCAGCACAAACAAAATGGATGTATTTGTTTTTCATGTGAAAATCAATGGGCCTAGACAGATGGCGGTTTGTTTCCTCACTATTTACTCCATGGCTCCATGACAAATGTCCTTGCCGCCCCTCCTGGGCTGCCGCTGCACAGGTAAGCAGAAAGCCATCCCTTTCCTTTCCCACTTCAAATGGATGACAGATGTGCCAGCTCCTGCCCCATTTCTTTCCATCTTTCTCTTTAAATCCCAATCCATTCATCGGCAAGTTACCTCACTACAAACAACCTTGAACCGATTTCAAAAGAAAAAGCTTTATCTGTTTAAAAAAGCACGTTCATTTTACAAACATCTTATCGTTATTTCTATCTCAAACACCGAACATTTACACAAAAGGCGATGTTGAGCTCTGACGGAACATGGTGACTCATAAGGCAGAAAAGAAGACAGATGTCTATGGTCCATTACCACCAAAGATAGATAGTGACAAACACAATGGTGATCAGCACTTCATGCCAGCCATGCCTCGAGTGTGTGAACTCAATGACCTGGCTCTTGGCTCAGAAAATCAGTCGAGGTGTTAAATTGAAAGATTGAGTCATTATCATTCATTTCATAACCATATAAAGAATTCTTCCTGTGTGACTCAGAAATTGCCACTAATACAAAACAGTGTCATGTTTGGCTAAATCATTTTACCTTTAGCATAATTATTACAAGGCCGGTATTGCCGATACCAATATCGATACCGATACTTTTTACTTAGAAAAGCAGCTCATCCACTATTGCATTGTCTTTACAGGATTGTGATAGCCTTGGGAATCACCTAGGTGTAATAAAACAATGTCTTACTCCTCAGACACTTCCTCCAGCCCTTCCGGCGGAATACTGTGGCATTCCCAGGCCAGCCGAGAAAAGAAACTAAAACTTAAGTATCAATCTCATCATCGATCAATACCTATCGATATTTTGTATCGACCTGCCCACTTCTATTGTTTGGGATTTGCTGGAATATGATGGCTTGACATGACTGATGTGCGCGGGACGTAAATGTCTCTATTAAATACATTAAAATTTAAATGTGAAGTGACTTTTCCAAGTACCATTTTTGGGATGAGATGTCAAAAGGGGGCTGAAACATCATGTGACAAAAGTCTGCTGGATGGTCATGTTCACATTTGAATATTAGATCAGGTGTAGCTGATGGAATGCACACAGAAACCATTTATGAGAGAAAATATTAGCGATGTGTTTACATTTACTGGCTTATGTAAAGCAGCCATGTAATCAAGATGAAATCCACCCACACCCTCCCATCTCTATGTCCCTCCAAACGACTAAAGGGTATATTATCATCATTTTTCTCCTGATTTATTTTATACAGGAAATCCATGTAATGTGGGATATTATTACATCTGGCGTTGGAAATGTCAATAATCCACATATCCAGAGGTGATGTTAATTAACTACATTATAGCTGAATGGGTTGTGAGATGTGGTGATTGTAAAGGCCATGTCATATGATTCATTTCGTTTTCCACACTCAGTCAAATTATTATCATAGCCCTCAAGCCCTGGGTGAGGGCATTGTCGCATTAATAGTGACCTCTCATTTTCTTTCCTTTCGTTTAATTAGCATCTGTGGTTACATAAAAGCAATGATGGCTGCTGTTCATTAGTGTCTAGTAGCTTCAGCTCTCTCTGAGGACTCAAACTAAACTTTTACCACCTCATCTGAGACCATATAAATATTCTTCTTGATCACAGTGCAAACTTTAAACTCCAGCAATAAATCTTCACCTTTTTAATTCAAGTGTATCTTTACAAACAGAAATACTTGTCTCAGTTTTTTTCAGAATCTTATGGAGACACTTCTCTGTATACTACTGTCCTCAGCTCAGAAAAATATGAATTCAATTGTCGTCTATCACTTATTCCTGTCAGGGGTCGTGGGGGCTGGAGACTATCCCAGCAGCTTTGGCCCTGAGGCAGGTGTACCCCTTGGGTAAAAGTTAACTAAAATCTGCATCCATCTTTAACGCTCTTCATTGTTACAGTACTAACTTTTAAGTCTAGCAATGAGAATACTTCTCTCAGCAATAAAGATAATGTCTGTCAGGAAGGTTTTAATCTGAGTCTCATGTGGAATCAGACTTTCCTTCTGCCGTTTAAAGACATTATTTCAGTCACAGACAGCAGCACTTGTTTAAAAAAAAAGATAGCACAAAAGGTAAATGGTTTAAACACATATTTTTCTCCTGACTCCTCATAAAAGTGTGATTCATATTCAGAAGCAGACTGGCAGGTCATAGTTTGAAGCGTCGCTCCTGCGTTACATCTCCATGTTTTGCAAAAGAAGGAGGGGTGAGAATAGGAGAGGAGGCGGGCGGGGCAAAAGTCAGCATTCCAGCTAGACTAGAGCAGAGCAGAGGTTGTTGGAGCCGAGGTGTGGGTGTTTGGCGGTGGCGGCGCTGGTGCTAGTGCAGAGGCGTAGCAGCGTAAAAAAGAGCAAAGAGCAGTTCCTGATTCCGCAGCCCTGAGCTCACCACCTTTACCATGAGCCACTCCTCTGCGTTCTTCTTCTCCCACTCCTCCCTTCATTGTGTCAATCCATCTCAAGTGTTAACACCTTGTTAGGCAGCTCCTCAGCCGCTGGCATCCACCGAGGAGGGGGTGAAGCGGCCGTCCTTACTGGAAGCAAAGGCGTTTGCCGGTGAAGTGATTCACTCTGCAAATCTTTTCAGCCATTTGCCATAGCGTATCATCTTCCTGACAATTAAGTGTGACCTACTATGACAGAGGTGTCAGCAAATGTACACAATGAGTAAACTGTTGGAGAGCTCCAGAGTGGTCATGCCCATATTTAACACATAAACACAGCAGCAGTAAGTCATACATTTCGCCTTTGCAAATATTTGAAACAATAGAAGACTAGCAATAGACCCATGTTTACTGTTTTATTCCAGTGAATCAAGGGCTTGACCATAGGTGAGCAATTGTTGCACAAATGATAAATCACAATAATCCAGACAGGTGAGAACAAGAAAGCAGGAAATAGTGACACACATATTGTATTTCATTGTGGACAAACAACATCCTAATATGGCCAACAGGATGGGCACAGGCTGGGAACATGCTGCATAAGACAATACCCAGAAAGTACTAGTTTGGGCCCAGGAAGTACTCCAACAGCTTGTACTCATTCCTAAGGTGTAATAGCGTGACATATGACCAATGACTTATCCTGCTGTGAAAAGATTAGATGCTCTACCATAAAGTTCATATTGTTTTTATCATTTATATTATTATCACTTTATTATTGCCGTGGGGAAATTCATGGTCATGTTTTGATGTTTGTTGGTATGTTGCCATGTTGGATAGGTGTTTGTTGCAAATTGTAAACATAACCACTTCTATACTCACACGTAAGACAAAATCACTTGGAGCAATGTCGAAGAAAATAAAAAAAGCAACCTCTAGGCCTTTATCTGAATAACCATTTATGAGGAAGGCATTTGAACAAAGTTGTGAAATTTAGAGACATTCCATTGATCTAATGAACTTTGTCAACCCTCAACAAACTGGTAAGTGAGCTGAGTATATCTCGTCGGAGTGTTGTTCTGATTATTAGTGACTGGTTAAATGTTATTTAAAGGTATGGCCTGGTAACGCCTTGCTAGCAGACAAATGCTGGTGTTGTTACCCACCTGTGCCTCATTAGAATAAGGATGTCCAGATGTCTCTTTAACTACTGTATACGACAGAAAAGTCTTATGTTCTGTGCCTGTCTAAAAACACATTGTGTAGACACAGTATGTCAACATACATTATCACAAGACGCCTTTAACATATAGGATGAGATGGGCCAGTTGTGACGCAATGCAACCAGAATGTGTTGAACTTATAGTTGGCCTGACCTAATCTGCCGCAAATGAAATAATAAAATGTCTGCTTTTGCGCTACACAATGTAAGGTAGTGACATTTGAATGTGCTGAGTCTTCTCCTAACGCACAGGTGACCTGTACAAAATGGAAAATTGTGACCTTATGAGAGACGTACTGTTAATGCTTTACATCCTGTCTCTGTTTTTACCCCCTGCCTACTCTATCACCTACTCGCACACACGCACACACACACACACACACGCACACACACACACACGCACGCACGCACACAAAAAAGATCCAATAGGCTGCCTTTATTTATCAATGATTTCAGGCTGCTCTCATTCTGCGGATGGGGTTCTAAATGTTTAAGGATCCTATCACAGTTTGGAGCTCTGTTTGAACTCTGGTTGTTGATAAAAAAATATCACCTTTAGTGCTACCATGCACTAGTATAATTAGTAGTTAAAAGAAGGTCCATTAATACAAACTCATAAACCATATTCAGATAACTTTACAATAACTCTGTGTTCCATTCTTTAGAAATTATAGGTAGGGTTATGTGATGCTGCAGTCAACTCAGAGAACAGACGATGTCAATGTAAACTTAGACAGTCAGCGCAAAGGAATGTATGAGGCACGCAAAAAACCCTGGGGGCACAGTCCAAAGGAAGAAAGGAAGGAAGGGAGAGAAAAACATCACAGGGAACAAAGAATGGGCTAAAACAAAAAATTAGATAGAGGCCACTATTGCCGTCTCATTACATTATGAAGAAGTGAGCTATATAATAACACACAACACTGGATGGCTCGTACAAGAAATACAAATTAAGGCTAAAAGAAGTATTAAGGAGACCTGCAGAGAGAAGAAGGATGACGGCAAACAGAAGGAGGAGGCGTGGGCCAAAACAGAAGAGGTGCCTTTAGGGCTGGAGAGACAAAGAAAATGAGGCCAGAGTCCGAGGGAGACAACGGAGGCCTGGGGAGTGGGAGGAAGCCCGGGATTGAGTGGTGAGATAGCAGAAAAACATGAGCGGGGAGGTGGGTGAAGGCCAAGCTGTGGGGGTAGATCATTCATTTAGTGTTTGGGTGGCGTGAGGAAGGAAAAACCATGAGCAACTTCAAAGGCACTGGGAGGCCTTGACAGAGTAAGAGGTTAGGGTTCTGTAATCCAAACGAGAGGGGTTAGGGGCCTGCAAACTCCGGTTCCTAGTGCTGCTGAATCTCATTTAGCCGGAGGCCCCTGAGAGGCCAGGTAGTAACCAGAGGAGCTGTGAGTGACAAAGTGCAGCTTCCACAGCCAGAGTGTTTTCATTGGCTGTGAATAGGATTGTTTTACAAATGCATGCACACTTTGATATATGTTACAGGAGTATGTTTTATATGTACACAAAGCTGTTCCTTTCTCTCAACGTCTCAATTCCACAGTAAGATTTGGTGTTTCCTTACTATGTACAGTAGTTTTCAGCCAAAAATAAAGAATGTAAATGTATACGTTCTTCCTTGTGTTAACAGCCTTGGTGTTTTTGAGAAGTTTTTCTTAATTAACTTAATAGTTAAGTTGAGGTGGTGGATGAGTAAACAAAACCCAGGACTTTCATGTAGGAAACCAGAGTACACTCCTGAGACATAGTTTACATTTCAGTCCTGTGGTATGCTGCTCCTGGCCAAGTGTTATTAGGTACGGGAAGAAAAGTGGGTACGTTTAGAAAATTAAAGATTAACACTTTTACACACAATTAACACATTTAAGAATGTTTCTAAATTATAGGAAACCCTACTGTTGGTTAAACCCATAATCAGTTGTGGTTCTTTCATTACAATGATGAATGAATGTTTATTTTGTTAGAGGTAGAACAAGAATGTTTTGTGCACATACCTGTAATGTAAACATGATTTATAACATCTCCTCTCAGACATATTGTAAGTTTTGCATTAGAAAAAATTTATGGGCACAAACATATCAACAGTATTGACTCAAAACAGCAGTTCTGCACCTTTATTTACAATACAGAGATTAGTAGTTGTTGTAAGTTGTGAAGAATTATTTTTGAGAAACTTTCATTCATTTGTTGCAGCTAACATTGAATTGTACAATTAACCAAGACACTGACATTAAACCAAGTCCTCTGATCAACAAGCCAAAGGTTTACTGTTGAGTTGCTGTACTTGCAAGCTAGTTATCACCAGGATATTCCCAGTACAAAAGACTCCTGTGAAGTCTATTAGGTTCTTTTGTTTGATGTAATATAGAAATAAAATAACCAACCAAGTAGTTGTTCCTTTCTGGAAATGGTAACCCGAGTACCATTTGCAAGAGCTCCGGTTGAAAGCGTTTGTAAAAGGGCAGTTACTTTAGATGAATACCTGGTCGGTGATTGGACTTATCACCGCGGTTTATCCAATCAGAGCAGTGTACACTTACAAATCTTGCGAGAATTGAGCTGTGGCGCAAGATTAGAGAAATGGGACCCACTTATGTTTCCCTGATCATACTTTAACAGTGTCTGCTTGAATCTAGACATATTTCATCAAAGATTTACCTCCTTCTTTAAGTTTGGGAGATGGGTTTGTGATGGAAGAACCATATGCCTCTCCATTCTAATTGAAATGGAAGGAAAAAACCTTCCACGATTCAGAGCCTCCACTAGACACAGTGAGGAAAAGTTGAGGTTTTACATTCAGGGCAATTACGTTTTACAATCAGCCGCACTAAATTCCTTCTTTGCTGACACATATGGAATTACTGTACTGGCTCCGAACTGCCCAAAATGACATCAAACCATAAAGTATGCGTTGGCTCTGTGAAAGGAGACACTTATTTGACTAAGCCTGTGCTGGGGTGAACGTCAACTGCAGAGGCCTAATGTCTGACTAAGATCATCAACAGCATACATATATATATATATATATATATATATATATATATATATATATTAATTACACAAAGGAATTTGACATCTGGCATGAAGTCTTTGCTGACTAAAATGTGTGTGGGCGTTTGGAATGAAACATATACAAAACAGACGAACATGTGCTACTTTAATGTATTTAATCATGTCTGTATCTGTTGTGAGTGTAAACCTAAGAGCGTGTGACGGGCCGTGGCTAGTGATTCATCACGTCCCTAAGTGACCACCCATATGGTCCTGGCCATAGCATGCAGAGTACGTAAGGAGGGGAAAGATGGAAGCATTGTACTGAGGTAATGACACCAAGACAAAAGGGGATCTAATGAGTGACTCACTGAAGCAGTCACAGGGAACGTTTGCTGCCATGGTGTCTGGAAGAAGGGAAAAAGAAGGATTAACAACAAGGTAGGAGGCAGTGGGTGTGTGGAGTTTCATGGAATAGGAACAGTAAAGGAGTACAATTAAAAACTGCAGGTAAATGCTGAGAGCCATATGTAGGTGTGCTCATGTGTGAGGAGAGAAGAATGTCTTATCATGTGGTCTGTGTGGGCTGCTGACCTCTCTGCTCTGTGTGGGATTTAGGTGTTGGTTTGATTATAGTGTCTCTAAAGCCAAGAACTTCTTTATGTCACAAGCACGACCAGTAAATGAGCAGATGTGTACTTACAAATAAGAAAAAAGAGGTAATCATGGTAGAATGATTGTACAGACACCATACTGCAAGATTTTATAAATACAAAGTACAAGCAGTTTGTGAAGGAAAAAATGTGAAACACACATAAATTTTGGTATTCACACGATAAAATGTGTTTATGCTCACTGCTGCTTTAAAAGAGCTTGTGAACTTTAATTTCACAAGGGCATGCTTTTCTTTTTTTGCAAACCATTAGCCATTAAACATCAGCTTAATGAATGATCACATATGGGAAACAACCAAAAATGTTTTTCTTCTGAGCAGGTATGACTTATAATCTGAGGCCGACTACCCTCAAGGTTTAAGGCCATTACATTCTCTGCAAGAACAAACAAAAGTTTTATAGAAATTATCTGCATACAGTATAGTCATGTAAAAAGGAGTGAATGTTTTTCACTTGTCAGTAAATAATTCATTATTTCTTTTCCTAACGCTTAGTCCTGTTAGTGGTCGCGAGTGACTGGAGCCTATCCCAGCAGTCACTTGTTAATGTTAACGTCAATCTCGCCCAAAACTACTTTTGAAAAAAAAAATATCAAGGATTTTGGGAATATAACTTAAAGTGGAGCATTCTCTTGAGGCTGTGCCAGAAAGCATTAGAAAGTGATTCACCACGCCCCTCCAGTCGAGACAGGAGTTAACATGCATTTATGTTTTATGGCTCTCATTTCTACCCCAGGATTTCCAGACCATATGTTTACTCACATCTGGTGAATCCGACGAGGTACAAAGAAATGCCAGGCTGTAAAAATGCAATCTTTGTAACGTGTCTTTTATTTATGAAAAATGAATTGTCAGTTGTCATTGTAACAAGTCAGATCATCCCAGCATCACAGTAGAGACTGATACCAACACTGTCCATGTCCATGCCAGTCACTTATATATACCATATCAAACATAGCAACACACTATATAGAGTTCTTTCTCCAAGGCTTTTTACAGCAACATATGTTTGTTTGATCATTGTATTTCTTTATTATAGTTTTAAAAAGTGTTGTTTACTGAACCTGCCTTAACCGGACTCTGCCAGTCAGAACTGCTCCACAGTACATAGTGTGCTCCATAGTGTGGCTGTTGAAAGCGTTTGCAAAAGGGCAGGTACTTTCAATAAATACCTGGTCGGTGATTGAATTTATCAACAAGATGAAACAGCAAAATGTTGTTTCGTAATCATGCGTGCAAAGGGTTAACGTGTGTTTTGATGTGCAGTGCGTTATTTTAGTTCAAATAAATGATCAACTCTACCAAGCACAAAGTCGGCCTTTGATAGGAATCAATAGGGAAACGTTGACCTCATTTAAGTCATGCACACACAGCACAAAGCCAGCCCGAGGTGAAAATAAGTGTTTATCTAGGGAAATGGAAATGCTAAAAAATGATCATGGAGGTAGATAGGGCATAATGAGCATTCCCTTGGTGCACATAAAGCTGGACATAATAGATCCAAAAGTCCGTGGTTCTACCTTAATAGAGAGTATAGTTGAGCCCCTCTTTGAAAAGTGCAGTACTCACCCAGACACCGAAAGGTCCTGGGTGACCTAGTTAGTAAGTCCCTGTGGTGGGTTTTAGTACTTCTTCTGACAGCAGTGCTTTGTGAGCTCTGTTTTTAGCTGCCTGACTTCCTATGTAACTCTCACTGCTGCTACCTATCTCCGGCCTCTACAGCCCACTCATGCATTATCTGGTTTCAGTTCGCAGGTGACAACGGCTGCATGTGCAATGATCTGTCCACAAGGTTTGGGTGTCTTTTTTGGGGTGTGTGTGGGTGCTTGTGTGGGCTCAACATGTATAAGGATTCTACGAAAGGTAAACACAGTTCTGAGAATGATCTATTCAGGAAGAGCATTGAGGTCATTGCTGGGCAGGTGCAGTTTGTGTGTTTGTTTCAGCGGTGAGATCATCAGATGACGGCTGTGCGGGCCAGATCGTTGGGGTGAGCTGTCTTGAAGTTGCAGCATCATTGGTCCCAAAACAACATGTTGAATATGGCCTTCAAACAGTAGGACCTACCTCTTGTATTTACAGCCCAACTCAGATTTCTTACCAGATATACATCATTCAAATTACAATAATAATACAATTTGTGATCAAAACAAACACCGCTTACTACTTTCACAACATGTCCTTTCTCAAAAACTGCACCATAAGGATGGAAGCAGGATAAAGTTCTACTTCAAATTATTATGTGCCACAGAAGCATAGATTGTGTCTCTTTGCCAGTATAAACATGTCTTCATTTTTTTGTCTTTTTTCTTCTTTGAGCAAAAACCAAGCTATGAATTATTTTTAAGACAGTGTAGCTTGACTAACTGAAATATGAATTATTGTTAAATCACTTTAAAGCAACCCTGCATAACATTTAGCCAGTAGAGGGCGCAGATCCAGCAGTGTCATTTTACAGACTGTTTGTAGCTGGGATGTTTGAATAAAAAAAACATGTCTTCTGAAACAGTATGTAATTTTAGTGTATTTTATACAAATACAACTCTGCTACTGTCCATTGTATTGGCCTATTTATGCTCCCTCACATGTGTGTCCCTCACATAATGTCTTGCAATGAGGCCGCGTCCAGTGACAGGAAAGTTTCATTGGAAGTTTGTGTCCAGCTGAGGGGACTGTGTCAGTGAGATATCCATGATTCTATCAATCTCATTTCTAAGAACCATTGATTATGGGAATATATATTTTTGGGCTAAATGTTAGACATTCCATTGCTACTCTTTACTGGCGGGGCTGCTTTAATTTTAAGTTACCCTTTATTATCTTCATGGACAAATTCATTCTCTGCATTTAACCCGTCCAGTGGAGCAGTGGGCAGCCGCTCAGGAAACCCTCTCCAGATCTTGTGTCAGAAATTGGTCATATTACAAACCAGAGACTACAGTGCATGTTTTTTATGTTGATGGGAGGAAACTAGAGAAAACCCACCCGCACACGGGGAGAACATGCAAGATCCTCACAGAAAGGCCCCACCCACCCCGGAAGGCATTAGGACCTTTCTGCTTTGAGACAACAGTTCTAACCATTTTGCCACCATTACCATCAACAAAGCCAAGAAGATGTTTCATGCTGTTAAAAGTCAAGATTCAGTCTAAGGCAATGATCAAAATTTCTAGTTATATGTATGTTAGCAAAAATTTCAAAACTCGCCATATGAATGAACCACATGGATCTATTCTTTAGCAAGCAACCATTCCCATGTTTCATCTTGTATAGTTTTTGAGTCATACATGTGAGTCATGTCATGTGAGTAATAACTAAATTAAAGTCACATGTTGAATTTGGCCATTTGAAGACACACTAGTTTTAACTATAAAACAAATAGCCTCAAAATCATTAAGATTTGTGGCCTCAAAATCTTTGATGCTTCTCTGACATAAAAAAGGAAAATGAACCTTTTTTAATACAGACTGTGCAGCCAGTTCAAGAAACACTGTAGAAGCCTGAGTGACAGGATATGTTGCCACCTTATGATAAGATATACCTGGCCAGATGAACCTTTCACACATCTTACCTGTAAAGAACACGAATGAATATGATGATGATGATATGCTGCATGTGCACATGCTCAAACCAGGCAGTTGTGTAGTGGGCATGCAATATTTATCTAGAGGGACATAGGAATGTTAAGGTTCTATGTGGATATTCATATTCATATTCTTTTCATTCTAGAGATATCAACATTATTGCACCTATTCTATACATACAGTACCTTATAGTAGTTGTTCTTTTTCACACAGAGGTGTTAAATAATATATAGCATGGAGCTGTGGTGTTGTTTGCTGAGAATGGTCACAGTGCAACAGATTGTATTCCCTGAGAAATGCAGAGGTGAAAGTGTGAGTGGGATGCGGCAGCTGTCAGTTGTGGGCTGTGATGAATGACAGATAATGTGCTGAAGGGGGTTCATCCCTGGACTCCCCGACTGACCTGCAGCATGACCAGCAGGGAGTGGGACGAGGAGAAAGACGGACGAACACCGAGACATGACCCAATGAGACAGGGAGATGGGAGACAGGGAAAGACGTGGGTTGAGGTTCCCTCAGCAGCGAGCCCAAGGGCACGGTGGGAGGGGCGGGTGGGTGTCAGAGCGGGAATCGAACATCATCTATTTGTCATCTATCTTTTTTCCTCTCCCCGCTATCTTTTCCTTTTTCCTTTTTCCTCCGCCTCTGTCCTGCTGTTTCTGGCTTCTCGTGGGAGTGGAGTGAAGGCAAATAAACAGAGGAGATTGTTTATTTGCGCCAGTGGGGAATAACATTGCATTATTAACCTTGTATTACCTTGCCTTGGGTTAACTCAACCCACTAATTTATTACCGAGAACATAGTGTAATGATTTCTTCTCCTCTGGATGTGTCTGCATGACACAGTGGCAGTGTCAGAGGAGCAGAACCTCCTCCATCTCCAGCAACACGCCAGACACACAGTGGGAACGGGCGCAACACACAACTTCAGAGCGTACATGCGTAGGAACATCACATATACATCTAAGAGCTAAATATACATAAATACATGTGCACAGAGGATACACACACTTCTGCAGAGAAAGTAAACATGCGTAGAGATTATTAGCTCACGGTGCCAGATGTGCCACCCACTCACAAACACGCAAGGCCTCATCCTTGTCCTCAACAATCACAGGAAGTTAGTTGGTGATGCTTCTTATCTCCCTAAGAAAGGTGTGCTTTACCAAATAAGGACAGTTATCACAGAGACATGACAAAGAATTCATCATCTGTCTCCACAGTCTGTAAAATCAAAGCCACACTGCATTGTTCCTTAATCAAAGGGATGATGTCCAAATTTACACTGAAGTCAATGAACAAAGGACTTTATTGTGACGCATGGTGACCTTTAAGCAGAAATAAACGGCCTCTCTGTAGCAGCGTCCCCAAATTGTGAATGTTTTGGACTGCTGCAGACAAACGGCTTGTGATTGCTCCGTCGCAGGGGAAGGAATTTGCTGTTAGGAAGGGACCAGACCGTCCTCGTTTTGAAAGAAGGAAAACGGTCTGGTATACCAGGCTACCAGACACCCCAAAACCACAAATATTATAAATTCTAGTACACATTCTTTATTAAAAAACAATTTAATCTACACTTTAGCTTAAACAGTGATAAAGATTGGTTTGTAGGCTTAAAAATACATTGTTGTGTTACATGACCATACACATGTAATGCACAACCAACCAAGTATTTTTATTTCTTTCAAAATATTTATTTGACAGAGTTGACACTGACCTGATGGAGTTGACGCACATGTGACGATGGTGACATTTTCTAAAAGGGGCATAGCACAAATGTTGTAGTCAGAACAAAATACTCATCAGTTACAATTATTAAACATAAACAATCATGTTTCTTTTTGAGCACACATTTTGCCAATCAAAAAAACTAAAATGTTTACCTCTTTTCTCTTTCATTCTACATCTGTCTCTTTCTTGTTTAAGATCCAAGGTCAAATCTGACAGAGCTGACATATAAGGTTATTTTTTCACAAAACACATAGAGATTAAGTGGTAGCCATTTTGTTTTAAACTAGTTGCTAAATGCTAACAAGAGCTCTTTAAAGACTAAAATGAACTCAAAGTTGAAATTTGAAGACTATGTTGACTGATTATGACAATAACACAGTAATTTCAATAAGATGCAAATTACTCAAAAACTATCAAATGTATTAAAACCTGTCTGACTTGAGTACACTAAAGAAAAACAAAATTCTTGAATGGGTCCTTCAGATTTCCGGCTGCATGTGATATTTTCAAAATTAAAAACTTTAGAACAAATGTCTGACGGTGTTGACAAAATGTAGGGACAAACTGTGAAACCTTATAAAAATTACATACAGCAATGAAAAACAACAATTGCTTTAATATGATATATTATTATTATTATTATTATTATTATTATTATTATTATTATTATTGTTATTATTATTTTATTATTATTATTATTATTATTATTAAAAGCAGTTTCCTATATATCTGTTAGACATAAATTATTAAAATCTCAGAGCCAGAGAAGGTACGTGAGAGTGATTTTTTACCTTTTTGGGACGGTACCACCAGACGTTGTTCATTTGCAGAGCGCAGGGATCTGGTAGGAACGTAGGTCTGTATTAGTGAGTGAAGATATGAGGGTGCAGAACCAGTGGTGGTCTTGTAGGCCAAGAGCATAGCTTTGAACTTGATGCGGGCGTCAACCGGGAGCCAGTGTAGCCTAATGAATAGAGGAGATACGTGCGCTCTCTTTGGTTCATTAAAGACCACTCTTGCCACTGCATTCTGAATCAGCTGCAGAGGTTTGGTTGTGCAGGCGGGGAGTCCAGCCAGTAGAGCATGGCAATAATCCAGTTTGGACAAGAGCCTGGACTAGGATTTGCGTAGAGTGCTCTGATAGGAAAGGTCTAATTTTCCTAATGTTGTAGAGGATGAATCTCCAGGATCGGGTGGTGCTGGCAACATGACTTGTGAAGTTTAGTTGATCATTAGGGAATATAATGACACTCCACAATTTAATTTTGCAACCAATGAGTAACTCCTCCCAGACATGTTTCACAGATACTACAGTAATCCGCACTAAATAAAAATAGAAGGGAGCAGGTGCCATATTCTTAAGTAAAGCTGTTTAACAAAATATCCTGTTATAATTAGTTGTACAGTCATTTCCTCCTCCTTGTCTTTCCAAAGCCATAAATGTCCCCTCCACCGAACCTCGTGAGTCAAGTGTTTCTAAAAACATAAGTAAACTCCCCTGCCCACACAGTCTTGTTACAAACTCAACTCCCCAACTTAAAATTACCACCGAGGAGAACTGACAAGACCACCGAGGGAAAGACATGTAGCGAGGGTTGACAGATTTTTATTTTTACACCCAGGTCTCTGCGGGTTAAGTGAGAAAAAGGCGTAAGAAAAAAAAAGGACGCCTCCGAGCCAAGAGCCAGCGGTGCGCCTGACATTCTGACACCAACGGAGTGGAGCACACAAACAGATTGTCGGTGATGCACGCCCTGGGTGTGTACCTGCTGGTGTCTCCTCTGCAGACAGTTCCATACAGAGGTGATAATTAGCCCATGCTGTAAGCTGCTTGACTCAACACATCAGCTTTACAACGGACACACGACACGCCAGCAACTGCTTTGTTCAAACGCATGGGCTGCCTGTTTGTCTCACAGTAAGAACTTTTGTTAAGTGGGTGGGTGTGGGTGTTCACGTGGGTGTATGCTGACAGGGTGCAACATTTTGTAGAGGTGTCTCAGTAAGTTTGAAATAGACCCTATCAACTGTGAAGTCCAGGAAAGTACAGTCCTCTTTTGACCACCCTTAGATACCGTACTTCCATAGGAGTCCTCGTATGTAAAGGAAGATAATAAAAGAAAAGCAAGCTGTAAATATTCCCTCTATTAAAGAGTTAAAAGGCAAAACAGGTTTCTTTAAAACAAGTCACTTGAGAAAACATCTGAAAAATCAACATGGCCTTGACCAGTCAGGTATCTTCTTCAAAAGTATCTTGAATGTTGTTTCTCCACCACTCAATAAAAAAACAAAAATGATGCATTGAGTAAAGTTGTGCTGAGTATAAACAATATTTTTCTCAAACATAACTGTAGTTCATCGTTTTTTGTGCCGTGCGAATTTGCACAGTATATGCCATAATATATCCTTAATGCAGTCTATAAATTGGACCATTTAGATTGCTCTTTAGTATAAGGTAGCGATAATAATTCAAAAACACTGCAACTAAATATCTTTCTATAACATTATGAAAATGCCTGCTACATAAGCATGATATAGTTATATACAAATGTGTATGAGAAAAGTTTTTCAATAAAGAACATTGCATTTTAGTGATTCTCAGCCTTCAGATCAGTTTATCTTATCATTTCAGGACAGAACATTGTAATCATTACTGACTTTGAATCAAAATGTCTTTTCTTACTAATCCACTGAACACTAGAATTTAAGAAAAACATTCATGTTGATTCATTAAACACCAATGCTTTTGACCTTTTAGCTGTAAAAAGCTTATATCATGGTTATACCGAGGACAGCAACAGCATTTTAAAATATGGACTAATAAAAACTCATTGAGAGGAGTCAGCTGAGGCGGCTCGGGCATCTGTTCCGGATGTCTCCTGGACGCCTCCCTGGGGAGGTGTTCCGGGCATATCCCCCCGGGAGGAGGCCCCGGGGAAGACCTTGGACACGCTGGAGGGAATATATCTCTCGGCTGGAGGAAGTTCTTAGTTTGGTTGTCTCTGCTGAGACTGTGCCCCTAAGTTAAGTGGAAGAAGATGGATGGACGAATGGACTAATAAAAGGACTCTGCATTAAAAACACTATAAAGGTGTAGGCCTTGTGGACCATTTTTACAACCCCAAGTCCACATGTGTCAAAATCCAATGTTAATTTCCTGTCCCTCAGCCCCTGTGCTACTGCCCCTCCCTCCTCTGACCCAGTGTGAAGGTGCTGGGGCTGAAGCATCACTGCTGCCTCAGGGGAATCAGTGAATAACAGCACAGGCTGCTGGGCACCATCCTCACAACCACTTTCTTGTAACACACACAGGCACATAGACAGAAGCTCCCACACATGGGGTGCAAACAAAGAGGCATATTGCCACGTCCTCTCCACCCCCTCTTCCTTTCCTCCATGCATGCATGAAGAGATGGGAGCCAGCGAGAAACAGGGGAAGCAGAGGCTGCATTGATTTTTGCTTTATCGTTTCAAAAACCTGTTTTCAGGGAGAAATCTGATGCTCAATTATTAATGTCTTCATTCAATTTTGATGCCTTTCTCTTCTTGGAAAGCTAGTGGTTCCTGAGTGAGGGCCTGCCTAACCTCCATCCCGCTGCTGTCTGTCTTTCACCTTATGGCCCTATGCCCATCCTCTCTGGCCTGTGTGGGAGAATTAGATCATGTAATGAGAGCTGCTGGCAGTGTGACTAAATTGGCTAACTATGGCTAACAACATTACACACTGTCCATCTGGGGCCTAGCGTGTCCTCTCTCTGCTCTTCTTTGTATACCAGCAAAATCACACATGTAAAGGACTCCCAAATCTTGTCCAGCCTGGGCCTGGCTCCAAACTGGTGAGAGCTAGTCAGGAGAAGTTTGTAAAGCGCAATGATTCAAGTTTGGCAAGCTTGAGTGAAAAAGCAATACTAAATGCAGTGGGGATTTGCAGGTTCACTGCCCCTGTCAAAATCTCCATGGTAGCTAAAACGTTACATTTAAATATAAAATTATTTTTATGTTTATTGAATATTTCTTCCAAACCTAATTTGCCCACAACCTTACAAAGATAGATTTATATTTGGTGATTTATCTCCACATGCTCTTCTTGATCGCTGGTAGAAGAATGAAAGAAAGTGGTGCTGTATGAAGTCTGTGAAATCCTCTCCCTTCTGTCTTGTGTCCACAACTGGCAACTTGCCCGGAGAGGGGGCCAGCGCCAGCCAATCTGCGCTCCTGCACCTATGCTGACCCGGCAGCTGCTGGACACCATGTGTGCTCAAGAATGTGGGCACTGGGCAGATGCTCTGAAGGAGGTGAGGATGGAGGGATGTGGCGGGATGAAGGGATAGAAGGAGGAGATTGAAGAGAGGGGCACCAGGTGCTCTCTGGCCGTGGGGTAGTACTTTAAAGTCAGGAGAGAGGGGTCTGCTTGGAAACAGGATGACTTGACTGCAGACACTCAATGTGTAGCTGTCCATAAGACGTCATCAAGGTTTCATTATCAAGAAATTTGGATGCAATGATTACCAATGATACAGATGTATAATTAGTATCAGCACAGAAAAAAGGGAAGCAAATTGCAATACAGATAAATATTAGCAATGCATTTACACTATGTTTAATGAGGCGAGATAATTGTGGGATAACATTAGTCTGACGCTGAAGTTTAAGGTAAGCTCTAAACTTACCTGGTATTTAGCAGTGGCAAATTGATTTGCTTTGACCTTTTTAATGAAATAAATGCAGGAAAGGTTGCTATGCTGTTGTTGGGAGGGTGACGAGGGGGTTTGGTTATCCTGACTCAGATAGAAGTGCACCACAGTACCATCTGGGAGAGCTTCCGTTGAATATCTGGTACATCTTTAAACGACTTCTCAAGTGCTTGAATTTGTCCTTCTGGATTACAACAGATAAATGTAGCTAAACTAGGTTTGGTTTGCTTCTCATGAATTTATAACAAGACTCCAGCAAAAACATATTCCCAAGAACAACAGCAGAAACTAGTGCTGGTCTTGGGATTGATGAGACATTAAGGTCTTATGACTCAAACACTTCCCCTGTCTCTGTCTTGGAAGGCCAGAATTTTAAATAAACACTACAAATGGTTTATTTGTCTACATCATTCATGTTATCTAAATGTAAAAAAATATTCTTAATAACACATCACCAAGTGCTAACCCCAAGAGTTCAACTTTAGAATCCCAACGTAATGGCTTTTATATTTGGTATCAGTTCCAAAATATGTAATAGTATTGATAGTGTTGGTCTTGGTCTTGACTCAGTCTTAATGCCTAAAGGTCCTGTCTTGATACGCTTTGATCTTGATCATGACATGGCCTCAGAAAATTGTAAAACTATAGTATTACTTTGATTCAGCATTTAAGCATATTCACGTTTTCTTACATCAGCAAAGAAGAACTACATTTACTAATCCACGCACCTTTCACAATATAAAGCAGCAGTAAAAGCTATAGAGTTGTAAAAAATGTAGGGGGGGGTGACTTGGGGCTAGCATAAGCTTGATGATTTAAGAAGGTATGGATACAAGGAGCTATGAACAGGAGAGAAAGAGAAAAGTCAAAGAAAAGAAGGAATAAAAGAGAAAGGATAATGGCCAAGGAGTAATAGCACGAGGCTCCCAGGCAAAGATGAAATATTTGCAATTCCACTGGGTCCATGGGCTGCAGGCTCTCACTCCATTTGTATGGAAATGAGTTTGTCTTTCTTTTTCTGAGTGCAGAGGAGACCAAAAGGAGTGTGAGAGGCAGAGAGAGAGAAGGATGGAGACAGAAGAGGAGGTGGGCAAACTGACTGTCAAGGATATTGTGATTCCTGCCAATGCTGTTGGAAGTCTGGGGCCTGGTAGTTTCTCTGCAGCACATATGGATAAAATAAATCTATGTGTTTATGACAGACGGATCTATGCAGCTGTCGCAGAGGGAGCTGCTTCGTCTGTTGCAAAGCCCTTTGTCTGTTATTGACAATTTTTCTCACTGTTTTCTATATTTTTTCCTGCACTCACTTTCTATTTCTATCAGTGCCATCCTCCGGTCCAGACCCACAGCTGGGACTGCTCTGATCCCGGCCCAGGCCTCCTTTCTGTCAGATAATTAGCAGATGTTGTGGAAGGCCTCTGTTTTGCTATTTTCAGCCGTTCCTGAGTGAGTGAGCCTGTGTGTGCAGTGAGTGATCCTGACGCTCATGTATTCATGGCCAGCTGCTCATCTCTGCTGCAACCAAATGTAATGTAACATTTTCCAGAAATATGGACGTGTTGGAAATTTTAAAGGAAGATGTATAGATTACAGATGGTTATATTTCACCAGCGTTGTGACATAACAACTTTTTTGCATGATTTTTGTCCAAATGTTCTCAAATGTATGGTGTCAGAGAGAATTATTTAATTTATTTTTTTGTCAATCTTGGAAAAATAGACATTTAAAGCTTCACCAAGGCCAGTGGGAGTTCAATAATAACCTGTTCCTTTAGCTGCTCAGAGGGGACAAACCAAACACTGCTGGAAGAGAACCACACTCGTTTTCTTTTTGAGTAAAAATTCTGGTATGACATTAGGATTTTTATGTATTAAATTGATTTTGTATTACATTTTCTGGCTTCTACATAGACAACAATGATTGTCTTTGGGGCATTATAGCTGTTCACATGTTTCTCAAAAGGATTGCACTCTGCACTGTAGCCACTTGATGTTACAAAGAAGACCAACAACCACATAACCCACCCTTTAAAGAAAAGATTAGCCATTGTTATTCGTCATTTGTATAACTTATATGTCGCCTACCTACCTTATGCCTAAAGCTTACAAATCACTAGTTCTTCAAAAAAATGTAAACAATAGGTATGTTTATTCTTTTTTGCAATACACACTTTATAATACTGTAATTCTGTAAAGATAAAGTCGTATTGAAGTTAGCTCTGCTGAGCCTGGAGAGCAGCTCAAAGACATCTCCTTTCTGACTCCCTGTCCACTTTTCTGTATTCCAACCTTCTCCCCTATGCCTCCCCCCTCTCTCCCCCCTCCCTCCCTTCTTCTTCTGTGAGTCACAGCCGCCAGCCACAAGTCTGTGTAGGTCTGAGTCATGCCTCAGCTCTCGTGAGATGGGCCCTGCTGTCTGTGAAGCCGCAGACATGAGATATGAGAAATGGGAAATGAGAGTGCAAACACATACACACTTGATCACTTGGACACATCACATCCACACACAGAAGTTATATTCGGCTAACAAGAACATTCTGGGACGAATAAATTTAGAGCTAGAGCCAAGCACCTGTCTCTCACAATAAGAGTTTGTTGCTGCTGCAGTCAACTGTCGAAGATACACAGTGGTTTGATGCAAACTTTGGGAAGGTTTAGGTGGAAAAGAGAACTTTTGACTCCACAAATAATGAGGGAATCCACCTGGAAGCTAGAAGTTAGTTTATCCTTGTCAGTATTACCAATTGTCACAGTACAATGCACAGTTTGCCTCTAAGGAGTTCTCAAAGAAAACAATAACAGAAATAAATGTAGAAAAAAACTAATAAAATGTCATTATTAAGAAAATAAATTAAGAAAAATATGGTGTTAATGCAGCCCTGACTTTAAATTACTCGCTTATTTTGTATGGGTTGAGATTAAAAGGGACAGCTCAGCGTCATAAGAAAACTATATAAAGAATAGTGTGTGTTTCCACCACCACATTTGCATTAATTTATGCAAATTAAACTTAACCCATGTACTATTGTTTTCACCTAGTGCTTTGTCTACGATTCTCCTTTCACCCTGTTTTGTATAGCTTGAATGGCGTGCACATAAAAGGTCACGGAAAGCCAGGACACCAGCCTTTTTGCTGTGTCACTGGTGGAGCATAAATGGGAAAAAATATTACGGAAAGATGTTGTTTTATTTTGAGACAAAATTTATGTCTAAATACAATCTACAATACGAGGGTCCCGACCGATTACTGGAAACAACTTACACAGATTCCTCTGCTATTTTTACAGATAATATAGATATATTATTGATATAATCAATATATAGCTGTTAGACATCAGAGCGGATTTTGGCCTTGGTTTATATGCTCAGACTACAAGCCCACTTAGAACAAAGTACAGAACATACTTTGAATTATTGCACAACATTTGACTCATGAATTTACTAATAGTGGTTTCTACGCTGTTACAGCGACTGAGAATATTTTCGAGTCACATTACAGGCCATTGGGAATGCAAACATCTCTATTATGTGTGATTTTGCAAACAGTACAAATTGCACTTTTAAGAAAGCGTATGGACTGTTGCTGGATGTGTTTGGATTACACAACGCTGTCCTCTGCTGTAAAAGAAATATGCTTTACTAGACTAGTAGTATGTTTATTAAGCCATGTGTTAGTGTCTGACACACTTCTAAACACAATGCACCCAGTGTTATATTGTGTTCTTTTGCTTATGACTCACAGCGGTTATAGCTCCCGCAGTAAACTACTTTGACACCCCCTGAGATCCACTCTGTGTTTGTTAACATCTGCCGCTAAAGTCACACGTGTGTTGAAAAGCAGAGATTGGAGCCTTAAATTTAAATGAGGCTGGAAATTGTCACATGGGAGTGCAGATGGTAATGGTTGTTTTTGTAACTAGCCTAATACCAGAGTTTGGGGCAAAGCAAACGTTAGAAGGGTTTTAGAGCGTAAAGCTGCTGCTGTGCACAATACAATCTTTAAAGCAGAAATTGAAGCGTTTCCAAGTCGAGATCAAAGAACTTTACCTTACTGATTAGAATGCAGGGCGGCTCAACTTTCAAATGCGGATGCTAGTAGCGTAAGAGGATTAGCAATGCGACTTGTTAAACTTCACAACAAAACCCCAATAACTAGGGATGAGAAGAGGAAAACCCAGTTTGGAGGAAGAAAAGAAGTATCCATGTATGACAGAAAGTTTGAGTTTGTAGATGGATGTTTTGAAGTTTACTTTAGTTTTTCCAGCTATAGTTTCCACCAAACAGTTTAGCAGTTTTGGAAATTTGTGTTTAAATTTACTAAGGGTACCATCATTTTGTGGAACTCTGTGTTGCCAGAGAAAAAATAACTCAAAAACAAGACTGCAAAAGGAAAAACATTTAGTCTATCTCATTCAAGTGATGATAATAAAAAAGAAAATGCTGCACCCATTGTTTAATAAGCAGTGGAGCATTATACACACAGAAGTCAGTTGGTTAAAAAAATGTATAAAACTTAGGACGGAGTGGCTCAGTGGTAGAGCAGTCGTCTTATAACCGGAAGGTTCGCGGTTCGATTCCCGCTCTGCCCTGTTCATACTGTCGTTGTGTCCTTGGGCAAAGACACTTAACCCATCTTGCCTCCAGTGTCTGTAGCACTGGTGTATGAATGTGTGTGACTGTAGAGGTGTGTTTGGTGGTGGTAGGAGAAGGTTGAGCGCCGTGTGTATGGCAGCCCCCATTTCTGTCTGTCCCAGGTGTGACTGTGTGTGAATGGGGTGAGTGGAAGCACGATGTAAAGCGCTTTGGGTGCTCGAGAAGGGTGCAAAAAAGCGCTATATAAATGCATGTTATTTACAATTTACCATTTAGCCACACCACTATAACCTCTCGGGGAAAGGAAAGCTGAAACCCAACTGGAAACCGAAAATCTCTTTCACTGTCTCACTGTCTCACTAGTAACAAATACTACCATGTATCACAGGTTTCAGTAATGGCAATACACCAAAGTTCTCAGTGGTTAGTGGTTACCATTCCAAACTGTGCATACAACAACAACAACCATACCACCCCTTAACACTAGGAGGCTCACAACACATCATTCACCAAAATCAAAAAGATTGCTGTGTTTTGGCCGTTTGTTTGCAAAAAAACAGCATTTTCACTATATGCAAATGCACATACTTGAATACGGCCAAAGAGGTGTTATTGTTTCTTTCCAGCACCCCATAAGTTGTCTTACAAACTTTAAATCACAGTGATGACCCAACTGTCACAGATTATTTGCTGCTGGTGACATGCAGCAAACAGAACACTAGCAAAGTACTGTGTGTTTGTGCTTCAACAACTTCTCAAAAAATGTATCATTACTACAATATTACATTACCTATAACCATGTTTTG
Organism: Perccottus glenii; assembly: GCA_024416835.2. NCBI lineage: Eukaryota > Metazoa > Chordata > Actinopteri > Gobiiformes > Odontobutidae > Perccottus > Perccottus glenii. The sequence goes on from CM044559.2 coordinate 13,768,783, forward strand.
GAGTAGACCTCAAGTCGGCCAGAACTTTTTCTTTGTGTAATGACTGTGTAGAGCAGCAGTGGTGTTCAAAGTGCCACTACTGGCCTGGCAGGCAACAAATATGCATGTGAACACTGATTTTTTTTAACATTTTGTTAATTTGTTTGTTAACAGTCTGTTTGAACACTGATTTTTTTTTAACATTTTGTTAATTTGTTTGTTAACAGTCTCTCTGCTGCAGGCCAGCTCACATTACAGCTGCACAGAGAGATTTTTTGTACCAGCCAAGAGCCTGTGCTGCCCTTGGTGCTGCAGCCACGGCCTGAGGTGATGGTCAAGCGCTATTGATCACTGGGGGTGAGAGTTCACACAGTGGCAGCAATGCCAGGGGTCAGGAGTCAAAGCTGAATAGGTCAAGTGAGATTGAATGTGCCCGCCTTGTTGCCAGGAGCTATGAAGGTCAGTTGGGCCCAGTTCATATGATGACCCCATGACTGGTCAATACAGCTTCACGCCATCAATAAAGCCTGATTCGTCACACAATTTTTTAAATTCATTGTCCATGCATATTATTCCCTTGAAGTTGGAGGAATGGCCGTTCAGACGTTACTCTCCTGGATTGATTTTAGATGGCAATCATCTTGAGCCGCAACAGGGGGCCAGCAGGAGGCCAGCAGGGGGCCAGCAAGGGGACGGGCCCTTGTCGATAGGGAACAATGGTTGCTGATTTGGTGTTGTTTTTAGTGTATAAGTCTTCCAACTAAACTACCTCGCTCATCCGACGGGTCAGGAGGCCAATTGGGGATTTGCATGGATGGACACTTTTCATCAAAACCTTTTGCCTTTTTAACCCTAAAGAAATGCTTGCTCCTTTACAAGCATCAGCAATTCCCATTCACATATTCAGCTTCACTGGGAGATTACGTTAAGCTCTTGCCTGGCTTTAATACGAAGCTACATTTTGGCATCCATTCTTCAGTCTATCCAAACTTCCTCAGACAGTTGTGATGTCATTTGTATTTTGCCATCCTGCACACAGACTGGTGAGGGATGCTCGCAGAAGCCTGTTAGCTTTGGCTCGGAGCAGAGATGAGAGACCGGAAGCACGAGGAGGGAATGTGGGAGGTTATATTTGTGTACAGCAAAAAGAGACAGATATACAGAAGAGAGGAAAAAAGCTTAGACCAGTTTGTGTATATAGAGAATACTGGGTTATAAAAGTCTTTTAGAGAGATAAAAAGGGGAACTATCATTGGATTTTATTGTTTTGTGTGGCCTTTTTCAACATGGTTGTAGCACATGGTTCACTTCAGCAGAATTTTGCAAAGGCCACATCTGATCTGTGAGAAGGTAATTACATTAGAAGTAAACTTTTAAAATAAAGATGAATTGACATAATGACTTGTGACTGACAGGGGTATAGCTAGGTCTGTCACGATAATTACTTTATTGACTTATCTTTCAATATACAAAGCATGCTTGAGAATTTTTTTTGGGCTCTGTAAATGACCATAAATGTGCCTATAAAAGGTTTACAAATGTATGTTTAATACGGACGTTGTAGACGTAGTTAAAGTAGAGCTTCCACTCTGAATTGATCTAAAGACAGCAGCCACAGGCACAGCTAGCTGCGCTTTATCCACTTTAGCAAAAGTCCCGTCTTAAGTATTCACTCAGGCCCTTGTCAGAGAGATGTAATAATGTACTGCTGAGTCTCTGCTGCAGCCACTGAGAGTAAAGACCAGGGGTCTTCAACTTAAGGTCCGTGGACCAAATCCAGTCCTGTGTGAAGTACTTCTGGTCCTCGCATTAATTATTACTGTTAATACATTTTTTTAAATTATTATTATTAATAAATAACAGGTAAAAATGCATAAAAAGGTAACAGTTATACAAATGAGAATTATTTTAATAAAGTTCTTCTGTTTTAGGGAAACACATGAGACCAGTGTTTATCATTAGGTTTGATCGAAAGTTGTTTTAGGTCTCAGCTAAAGTTAACACTTTAGCTAACTTTAGCAAACTAATTAATGAACACAAATTCAGGTCTAAATCCATCAGAAGCTGATTTATTGGGGATTTTAAATAAACTTTGTTAATATTCACCAAAGGACCTAGTCAGTAGCCATTTAAAGTTTATTTACAAACTTACAAAAATTACCCTTTTTTAAATAAATATGAGGACAGTTGACATTTACTTAGGGACAGTTGGAACTGGCTTTCTGGACGGTAATGGGACGGTGATGAAAAAGGTTTTTCTGGAGCCCTGCCACAATCTCCTGAAAATGAAGCAGCAAGAAAGCCACCAAACAATAATGTCTGTGTGCTCTCAGAACAAAGTGGGGCGTACTACACGTGGTTTGCAGCTTTCATGACGTACCCTAAACTTTTCCTGAACATACGGTTGAATGTGATGTTTCCTACATTTTAGAGTTTAAGTATGAAGCACTGTAGACAGCAAAAGCAATATGTGCAGTTTACAAGAACATTAGCAAGAGCCACCAGACACCATATCTGTCTCAGAGTGGAAACAGCTGTTACTGATGAAAGCATGTTTTTTTCAACTTTATTTGAAAAATCATTTCTTATTCTACAAATGAACAAGACGCCCTTAATTAAAATATTACTTAAATTTTTTTCCCCTTTTGACTATTTTTGACTGAGTAAGGATTCTTTTATCAGCAGACTGTGATGTTTATCTCCACCTTTGAGTAACCAAACTGATAGAGCAAGAGCCGAGTGGTAAACAAAGAAGTAAAGCTCATTGGGTTGTTTCATTCCCCTCTTGGCAAAAGAAATGCCTCTACTGACCCAACCCATACCATAATGCTCCAGTGGAAATGTGCCTTTTGTCCGTGCCCCTGTGGAAGACTTCCAAAAGACGCACAATTTCCACTTGAAACGAGGCTTACTGTAAGTTAAGTAGTACAAAAGAAAGCCTCCAACGTTGTCCTTTTTATGTGAGCAATATGTGCTGTACTTGAGTCACAGACACCGCTGTGGACATCCACCTTTCTTCCTTTCTTTCTTTATAAATTCATTTAGACTCAGGCCCCCTCCCCTTCTCGTGCGCACTGCCTGTCACTGCGAGGTGTGTGTAGGCAGCATTGTGATAGGAATAGATGTTCCCCCTAAGCGAGACCTGCAAGAGCCATTTGAAAAAATCAGCTTAATAGAGAACAGTAGGTAAGGAGTGGGCAGTGTGTACTTTCTTTTTTTTCCCTTCTTCTTCTATTCTTTCACCCACTGTCTGTCATTTGCTCTAGATCTCTGCATCTTTTTGTTTCTTTCTCTCCATCCCAGCCCCTCTTCCTCCACTCCAAATGCTTCTCTCAGGCCCCCCCCCCCCCACACACACACACACACACACACACACTCGTCTGTCTATATCTGTGTCTATCTCTCACACTCTTGCCCGCCACCCCCTCTCTGTTGCTCTGTTTTTCTTTCACTTTTCTTTCTTTTTATCTGGCCGCACACACATTCCTCTCCTCCCACATTCGAAATTCGCACTAAATGATTCCAAGTGTCTGGGCCCTGTGCCTTCCCGAGCAGCCACCACACACACACACACACACACACACACACACACACACACACACACACACACACACACACACACACACACACACACACATACATATATGAAAACATACAGCGGGAGTCGCACCCGCAGAGGGACGTACGTAAGTGCATACAAATATTAATGTGCACAAAGAGGATAGCAAGGTAAACAAAATACAGAGGGGGCCTTTGTTTATATCAGATGATTAGCTTTTACCAGTTTAATTTTACAACCATAATACCAGTGTAGTACAAACCCTTGTTCTGTAAGCTATTTAAAGCCAGCCACAAAAACTAAATTCAACCTAACATAAACATCTAAGCTCTGTGTCATGTTTTATTACAATTAAAGTTTTTAGCATGTAACAAGCACCTGATAGTTGCCAAATTGATTGTTGACACAATTTCTAGGCAATAAGCAGTTGTGTTGAGTTACTTAACTGCCAACCAGATAGTTGCAGGGCTAACATAACCTATCCCTGACCCTAATTGTATCCCCGGGTATATGTTTATTAAAAGATCCAAGACCAATTACATTCCAATCCCACTGTACACAGACATTAGACACAGTTGTTATTTTTCCCATCCATATACTTTTCAATCCTATAGAGCCGTTTTTTTTTTAGTTCAGGGCCACATACAGCCCAATTCAATCTCAAGTGGGGCGGACCTGTAAAATAATGCCATACTAACCTATAAACGACAACTCCTTTCCCTTAGATTTGGTGCAATGGTGTACAATTACATTATAATGTCAATTGCAACTAAAAACAGGTTAATGTGGGCAGAAGCCTTCAGCATGTATGTTTTCATGAACTCCCCTACACAATATGTCTTTGATGCAAATGCTATTTTCCATAGATACAGTGTAGCTAACTTTCACTGCTGCATCACTGACTTCTCGTCGACGGGTAAAAATAGACTGTTGTTTCCTCAGACCTGCTAACAATCATTCATTTATTTACTCGTCAAAGTGGATATTATATTCCTTGAGCACTAAAACTTGCTGCATACACATCTAACACACACATTCTTATTCTCCTCATTAAATAAATAGGAAGTGGTCCATTTTGGTGCCTTATGCTGTTTAGTTCCAGGTCCCAGTGTTGTGTTAGGTCCAAGTGGATGAATTAGAAACAGCAGTTACTTTCCCCACCGACCGGATCGTATGCTCTGGCGGGAAGGTTTTGGCCCACAGGCTGTTTTTTTGAGACCCCTGGTATTGATGCATGAATGGATGTGGCTCTTCCTGCCGGATGATCACAGACGCTGCATAAACTGAGCCAAACACTGTGAAAACTTGTCCTAGAAGAAAGACAATAAACCCTTAAAAACATTAACCAATTCCCAATCCACTATAATTAAAAGGTGATATTAGTGGTGTCTAGACACTGGGATTTCTGTGTTCTTGGCATAATTACAATGTCTAAAATGTTATTGTTCTGTAAATTAAAGCCTGCAAGCAACAAATATATTACAACACTAGCTTTATTTCCTATAACCAGATTAAATGTCATGTTTTTCATTTGGCAAATGTCTTTCTAAGGGGAAAAAATATTAATGACGAAATCATAATTCGTGTCTCCGTCTTGCATCATGCAGCCTCCCTCTAGACTGCTTTTTGCCGCTGCCTCTTTCTGTATTTTTAAGACATCAATAATTCAGCCATGAAGTTTGAAGATGAATTATTCAAAATGCTGATGTCAGACATAAATGCACTGTGCCTATCTTAGAGGCCTGGATCCCATTTAAAAAAAAGAAGGGGGACACATGACTAGAAGACATCTAACTTCTCCCCCGTCAGCCCATTTTCTCTGCCTTCATCCGCGTTCAATTCTCTTTTCATTCTTTCTTGTCACCTAGATTACATGCATGTAGAACGAGGCACTTCTGTTTGAAAGAGACAACACAGGGACAAGGATAAGTAGTGTTGGGTGAAAAAGGGATTTCGCTGCCTATCCTCTCAGCGCACAATGCAAGCCAACAATCCTACAAAACTAATCCCATAGCTGCTTAAACGCGAGGTGTAAAAACACTGGAAGGAGCCAGGCAGGAAAGGCAGACACACATGCGCTGTCACTTCACTCACTTTCTATGAAATTTCTAATGTTTTTCCATCTGCAATTCTTTATTAAAACACTGCAAGCGTAAGTCACGAGCTAAAACTGTAATATCCAGCCTATGGGTCTATTTAGATACACACTGCCTCCTTAACGACTGCTCACATTAATCATTTGATTCAACGTGACGCTAATTAGGATTTGTCAATACTGTTTGAGCTCATCCAGCCCTTGGATATGTGGATATGCATATCTCGGTGATTAAGGAGCTGATTATGAGTGGTTGATAAAGTATTACTTGTGATCTGTCCAGCACAAACAGACGGTAAACCACCACTCCAAACAAAAATCCTCATCTGGACATGTGGAATAAAGTTAATAATAGAACCAGACTACTTTGGCAATTAAAATACAAGGTGCATTCAGAATGGTGCATTTCTATGGAAGCCTGTTTATGCCAGATAGCCTAGTCTAGATTTTGCAAACTTTCTCAAAATAAAAATAACTGAATATTTAAGATTAAAAATGCGTATTCTGTTAGATCCACTATTACATCTGACAATAATTGCACACAAAACAATTACCATCAAACTCTATATTCAACTTGACTTCTCAGACCTTGCATTAATCAATCTTCTACCTCGGACATGCATCTAGTTTGACTTATCGCCCGCATTAAATGGGTTCTTACGTTGCTGCTTAACATGCAAAACCAAACCATTTGATTGATAACAGGCTTAGGCTGACTACATCAGAACCCATCACTTTTTACCTGATTGTACCACCAGCTTTGAAAGGGTTACCTTGTGCAGAAGCTGGATTCCCGTGAGATTTGCGAGTTCACAATCTCACTAAAATCCAGAAGCCTGCTGCCTTTTTGGACCAATTGTGTGGCCCTACAGACAGTAATTAGTGTGTTTCAGGTGTGACGACAAAACGATCATAAGTCTGTTTCTAATGTAAACAACTTGTTGCTCTGATTGGATAAAATGACCTTATGATGGGCAGTCACTTGCAGCTGGTTAATCATATATCCCACCAGGTGTTCATTTCAAATACCTTTGCAAACGCAAAGGCAGCCGTCCCTGATGGTTTTAATGTTACAGACCATCTGGTAATTCAGGCTATTGAAAGGAGGCCAAAGCAAAAATCTATATCGATATTTTGACTTACGCAACAATTAAACAATTTTCTTTTGTCACAGTGGAGAAAACAACATACAACAAAGAAGAGAGAGCCAAATGTAAACTCAGAGTGTCATGAATTGATCTATTGTTTTACAGCAGATAAGGCAGAACTTCCATTGTTATAATTATAATTGTCAACATAGGGGGCAGTGTAGCAAAAAAAGTACTGTTACTATAAAAGATGGTAGGTCAGTTTAATGAACAACAACTTACTTTGAATTTATTAAAAAACAGCGAAATCCAACAAGTTTCTACCAACTTCTTGTTGTCACGATCTATTCAGAATGGCTTTAAAAATACATTTCCACATACAATTATTGGTAGTGACTCACTAAATACCTATTCTGACCTTCGGAGAATAGTCCTCTTTACATCATCTATTAAATGCACACAGCATGGACCGCAGCTGAATGCTTTATTGTTCGAATAGAAGCAGGTTGAATAGTGCTAGTTAAAGTAATTTCTGCAGAAGTAAAAGCAAAAGAGAGTTCCGAAATAACAAGAGCCAAAGATGAAACTGAGCAGAAGCTACTTGTGAGATGAAAGGCCCAAACATTCACACTGAAGGCTTCTGTGGTGTTCTTTTGGAGAACTAGTTTGAAATGTACTTTTCCTCCACAGACGTGCAGATCTCCAGGGAGTGGGCTGAGGTGTGACAGAGGCAGACATTAAACAGAAGCTAGGCCAGGTTAAAGGGGCCAGGCGTGGGAGCCGCTGGGATAGAGAGCCTGTGGGATAGAGCCCTGTGTAGGCACCAAACTTAACCTGCCCCCCTCCCCCTCAGCTCCAGTCCTATCTGCTCACCCACGCGCTCGCTGCCATCCCCACTCCCCCTCTCTGCGATCCTCCATTTTCTCTCAATTGTATTCATCACCCTCTGCCCACACGGCAAACTCCTCACCGAGACGCAGAATAAGAGCTCGGCTTGTGCATTTGGCTAAAAGTGACAGGGAAGAATGTGCAGCACCCCCTGACTACAAGAGATTTTTTTGGAACAGTCTATACATGGGCAAATATATACAGAGAAGGGAGGAAGAAGCAGTTAATAAGTCCCAGGCCAGTGTTTGTAAAATGCACACACTCAAAGGTGAGAGGAGACAGTCCTGTCAAAGTCTGGCCGGAATGTATAGAGCGACAGAATGACACGGTGCATGGCACTACACGCCGACTGGGAGAAATATTTAAATGTCAACAAGCACTTTTAGAGCTAAGGCTTGTTTACCTTGACACTTTAGAAATAAAATGATCTTACTCATAACGGATGTGTCACAGTTTGTTCTTGTTGAAACAGTTTGGCACTGAATTCACAAACCTACTCAAGTTAAAATATCTATTGTTTAGGATGTTGTAAAAACAGTACTTTAAAGTGATAGAAGCTTCCTTCCTCCAGGACATGTGTTACCAATGTGAGCAAGCTTTTGAAGATTAGTTTAAATGGATGTACTATAAAATATGATTTTGTATTTTGTTGGTTGGACTTTGTTTAGCATAATATATGTTGTAGACTGGTGCAACTGAACGTGTGTCTGAGTTGTACCAGTTTATTTGTGACCTGCTTGTGTTTGCACCAATATGCCAAAAATAATTCCTAGTACTGTGAAAAACTTTTTGTCATACTGGCAATAAAACATTTTGATATCAGACCAAATTCCTGCAACATTTTTTTCAGTTACTCCAGGTCTAATCTCTTCTTTTTTCTCAAAGGGTTTGGTTTTCCTCAAGGTTATAATGAAAGAACACAGAGATGGGAAAATCATGTCTCACTTGAACTCTTGCAGTGCTTCTTGTTGATATCCATTGAAAGACTTTTAAGGATAAAGGATACTGCCTCAAACATAGCACTTTTTATCTTAATACATCTTTTGTTGTCACAACTTGGGATCAAGCTCCACACCAGGGGGCACTCCACATGTCTTTGGATGTTGGTGGGGGAAACCAGAGTACCCAGAGGACACCCACTCTAAAGGTCCGTCCGACCGGAAGAACCCTGGACCTTCCACTGTGGTCAACCTACCAACTTTTAAACTCAATAGAACAGAACCAAACCAAATGTTATATTTTACAATGTCACAATATTCATTCATTCATCAATTAATTCTTTGGTGGGTGCACATGGGAGAGTGGTTAATACTGTGGCTTCCTCCCACCGTATCAAGACATGCATGTACGAGCCAATGGACAACTCTAAAGTGTCCCTAGTGAATGAAGTTAGCCCTTTGTCTAAATGTTAGCCCTGCGACTAACTGGCCACTGTCCAGGGTGTACCCCGCCTCAGGCCCAAAGCTGCTGGGATAGGCTCGAGTCCCCCTCGACTCTAACGGGACTAAGCAGTAGAAAATGAATGTTACAATATGGGATGTGTAATGTGTGGCAGTGGGCAGCTGACCTACAAACTGGCGGGCACCTACAGGCCAACTAACTTGACACTATGGCAACCCACATTGGAATATATAAAATGTGGAGAGTAGTCTGTTCTAAAATATATTTTTACAGGATAAAATTGTAGCTACAGTGAGCTGGTAGCACATTAGGATAAAGATTGACTTTTTGGCAACATATTTGAATATTTTTTAGAAAAGTTATTGTTGCTGGGTAAAAAGCTGCATAGTGATGCTTTGAAACACAATTTAAACTAGTGCTGCAGCTATCGATTATTTTAGTAATTGAGTAATCTAACAATTATTGGTTAATTAATCAAGTATTAGAATAAAAAGCGTAACTGCATTTTTTTTAAGTCAGCAACACAGTTCAAATAAACAGATAAGATTATAACACATTTTCTGTTTGAAATAACAATTAACATGTATTTATTCTTGATCGCACATCCTTCAGCATTGTAATGACACTTCCATTTCACCTTATGTATGCTTTATAAATGCAAAAAAATAGCTGAAACTTATTGGCTTTGCTTTAAAACTCTTCCACGTTTTGGAAGCTATATTGTTGCTCTGTTTTTCACGATTTTAAACCATTCTACCCCAGACGGAGGGTGATTGACTGGTCCGACAGACAGACTTTCATTAAGTATATAATCTGTAATGTGTTCTATTAACAATTTATAAAGCCTATTAGCATCATCTAGAAGATGCTAGCTCTATGACCACCTTTTTCCTTAACTTCTTACCATGTCATTAAATATAACAGTTACCACTAGGCACAATAAACTCACTCTGCAACTTTAAAAGCCCATTGTGAGTTCATATTTAGTTTATTGATAATAGTCTCACTGGCACCTTCTCATCCTGTGTTGCCTAGATCACCCCAACAGCACCCTGCATCTCACCACTTGAATCAAGTCAAGAGGCAAATATTTGTCCTTTTTACAATTTAATCAAGTAATCACCACCTTTTGATTCAGAACAATGCTTCATGTTTAAGGTACATATTTGGAGCAGATTAAAGAGTCACTTCAGGCTCTGTTTCATCAAGGGTTATAGTTTTGGCACAAATGCAGATGTTGATTAAGCTGCTGCAAGTACCTTCACCCAGAACATGGGTGCACATAGTCCTATTGAAAAAGGGAAAGTGGGTTAAAATAGTAATATGTTAAACCTTAATAGGGTACTGCCCCAGTGTCAAGCTATTGTTTGTGAAAGTCACCACACGTGTTTAAAGCTGCGCTATTGTGAAGGTCATATAGAAAGTGCTTGGGCTGAGAGCTAAAGGGCTGTGGTTGATGTGGTCAGCAGTTCCTCCTACACTTCTACAACAAACACAAAGGCCAGTGAGCACCGTTATCAAATCAGACAGAACCTGACTTCTTTTTTTTTATGCTTTGTTGCATTTATCACCACAAAAGACCGTGTTTCATGATTTATACATTCCTCCACTCGGTTTCCATTCATCCAAAGCCTTATTTCCACCAAGAGGTACATCAACAAAACAAGTGCATGATTTTCTTTCTTTGGCTTTTCATTCTATTCTTGTCCATGTGAAGATTTTCTTTCAGCCAATCAACAAACTCCAGTCAGTTAGCTCCAAAGGAAGGCTGCTGCATGGCGTCTTCTCTGTTAAGGTGTCATTTAAAATAGCAATATGGGCCAACAGTTAGAGAAGCAGTAGAAAAGGTCAGAGCCATTAGGGAAAATAGCCTAGAGCCACAGGTTGCTTGTTGGTTCCAAATTTAGCACACGGCTCCAGAAATAACCTGTAAAAGTAAATGTTTATCTTTATTACCCCTGATGAACTCACCCACTGCATGTGATTACTAATTATCAGCTTATTGGATTGTTAACAGTGCGTCACATCTCCTCTCTGTGGCCTTTGAATCACTGTGCAGTCACTCATGTTCACCATATCTCCAGATAACTGTCCTCAGGCTGGTCAGGTTGTCTGCTGATCGTCTTTTGGGCCTTAATGTTCTTCAGGGTCTGTGCACATGTTACTATATTTGTCTGTACGTGGTCCTCATAATGATATTACTTTAGAGTTAGGGTTAAGTATCCATTTGTTGGCAGTTGAGGTGAAGAAGATGAGGAATTATTTGTTGTTAGGTTTGGAAACATAGACCTTATATACACTGCATTGGCCGCTTCAGCCTGTTGCCACAATACGTCTGTGTTATTTAACACCAAAACATATAGAAATGAGGAAGCTCTTGTTCTTATGGATAAAATGCACGGCGCTACAAAATAATGTTTTAACAGTCAAACAAAAGTAAAACCAAATGGCAAATGTAATTGTGAAATGTAATTCCCAAGACCTGGTTTGAATTGTCCGCGGGTTGGAGGCGCCACAAGCTGCACAGGACTCTGGCATCTTACTTGTTTACTTCAGTCAGTTGAGTGGCCTGGTCAGTGATGTCGTGGTCCCGGTCCAATATGGCAGCGACGAAAACGTGCCCTCCAACAGCTAATGCGACATCTACGTACTGTATACAGTATAATATCTATGTTTGGAAGTAATAAGACAAGAACACAATGTAATATATGTAATGTAATATTCAAAGAGGAAAATAGTTGTTTCTTGAAGTTTTAATGTAATTTGTTATTTAACACCAGAAGAGGGCCACAGGTGTTAAATAAATGATAATCCTGTATATTATATTCATAAATGTATGTTAATGAATGTCCTCACAACAACAGAAGTGTAGTGCACAGTACACCAGTGTCCAGTTCTCCCTTAGCGTCTGTCTGTTGCGCCATTGGCACTACACCTTTCCAACTCAATCACAGGGAATGGCCCCAGCATCTCAAGAGAACAAGGACACGCACATGATTTGTTACAGTAACATTTCTCCAGAGTGTGTTTGTGTGTGTGTGCCACAGTGTGAGAGCTGCCATGCCCGGCTAACTCCTGTCAAGGCCTTAAGCCAAGCCTGCGGCAGGTCCAGCAGCAAAACTCCTAAAACTCTAGAAGTCTCCCCGGCAGTCAGACGTGGACTGACACAGACAGAGAGCAGAGCTGGCAGTGTTCCTGCTCACTAGAACATTCATATTTTTGTGCAGTCAGGAGGCAGCAGGCTGGCTGTCAGCACCGCACTCTCCCCTTCTGCAGCCCCAGTTTTCTTCAATGAAGGCAGATAAAATGCAACCCGTACAAGACAAACACCAGGATCAGGACAGCATGGTTTGGGACAAAAATCCTTGACTTCCTTGTGTTTTTCTCTTTTGTCTGTAAACCAGGTGATGATAAAAAAACAACACTTATGAATGGAATTTGAAGCCAAAAATTGCTGAAGAAAGTTGATAAAGCAGAAGAATAACAAAGTTTCCATGCATAATCACATAATTCACAGCTTCACTTCTTGTTGTGATGTTTCTCTCGGATGTAAAATGCTTCTTGTGATGTTTCCTTTTTCCAATCTTGTGCGACAATTATTTGTCATCTAATCAACAGTGTTAAGCCCCATTAATTCTAATTCACTGTGTTGGCACCAAAATGCAATAGTGTAAATGTACCATACATCATTAACCTGCGCTGCAGCTGGCTTCTCCCAAGATTTAAGAGTTTACAAATTCACATAAACTCCATCATGAACTGCTCCAAACAAAGTAATCATGTCTGAACCCTGGCCAGACTTGGTCGGTGTGTCAATGATGTGGCAGTACTGACAGGTCTGGGTGTGTTTTTAGTTTGTAGTGACCGTTTTACAGTTAGCAACACGGCACTACTCTGATTGGATAAAACTGCGACCAATTACCAACCAATTATTCATTTCAAATACATACCCTTTTACAAACACTTTCAACGAGCCCTCACATATGGTACTGTGGAGCAGTTCTATCTGACAGAACCAGGTTAGTACATCATGTCTATTTTGATGCCCTTTCCACAGTTTCAAACTGAAAATAGGGCACTGCACTGAGACGTCACAGCACATACCTCTTTTGGCACGGTTCCTAAACCACACACTAACACACCCAAGGTCCACATCACAGAGCCCTACTGCAGACCTTGTCCTATCTCTGCCCCATCTGAGGAGAGAAAAAATGATGGAGTGGAAACACAAACAACCAAATCAGCCGTAAGGACAGATGAGAAAACTGAGGAGGGAGGAGGAGGGACTATAACTCACTTTGTTATGACACAAAACAACAACCCAGCAGAAGAGAAAACATACAAAACTTAGGAATGAGAGACAGGAAAATGTTCAAATGAAAGGCAAACAAAACCTGACAGCTAGAATAACATCCACAGCAGTTCCCTGACCGTACATACACTCCGGACACAGCCTGCAATATCAATTTATGTTAGCAATCAAAAGCCCATTGGAGGGAAAAGAAATTATGTCTCCCAAAAATGACTGAAAAATGGATTAGAGGAAGTGAGCTTTAAAAAAAAGACCCCTTGTACTCCAATATCTCATATTATCTGCCAAGTTGGAAACAGGAATAACTCCTCAACTTTGTCTTAAAGTTAGAAAATCTGCCTATTTCTGTTTCAACCTGACTATTCTGACTGGAACTTACACATAGAAGCTCTGGTGGGTCCAGTTCCTCAGCTGTCATTGGGAAAGTATTTTTATTATACCCCATGAGAATGTATTAGACATATTATAGCATTTAATGTAGTTGTATTATGCTAAACGTTATGCTGTCATTTTCCCCAAATAGCATGGCTACCGCAACAGCAATAAAAAGTCATTAAAACTATTATCCAAAACACATTTTTAATGTATTTTCCTTTACTAAAAAATCTGGTGCCTTTGCTGCTAACCTTGTTTTCATTCATTTTCTACCACTTAGTCCCATTAGGGGTCATGGGTGACTGGAGCCTATCCCAGCAACGTTGGGCCTGAGACATAGACAATGACAGGCAACCATTAACTCTCACATTCATTCACTGGGGACACTCAGTCTGCCACCTGCATCCCTGCTGTAGAAAGTGGTAAGTGTAAAAAACATTCCCCAAATTTAAAAGTGTGTGAATAATTAGCTTTTAAAAAATGTTAACTCATTTCCTTATTTCCTTCAGCAGACTGGTTAGTAATGCTAATAGCCTACACTATTCACACCTATCATGCAGCCTTTCTTAAAGTAAATTCAGCTTTGCAATCATCTACAGCATTGGTCAAAAATGGTCAACACTCCAGTGAGTCTATAAGAAATCTATAAGAAAAAAACAACATGATAGATACTTTGTTTTCTGGCTATGAAGGTCTGACTTAACTTTGTAGTAAAAAAGCATATCTCTGATGTCTATTTTAGTTGATTTCTTTTGCCTCAGGTGTTCATACTAAACGACTGTTGACTATATGGCTCAGAACAAGAGACCATTTGAGTTGGACATAGCTCAAGACTGTCCAGTTCAGTTGAGATATATCTGACAGCTGGGCCTCCCACTGAGCTCAACCATCAGACAAGCAGGCTGATGTTTCCCACTGTGGCAACACTCACGGGACCCAACCCGAGCCATTTGGCCTGCCGGTTCTGCCCAGCAACAATTAATGTTGAAATGTATGCTATGGCCCAGCGGCGATGTCATTTACCATGCATCGCAATCTCTCCGGATTGATTGGAACAAAATCAATGTTGTCCAGGGACTGACTGCCAGCATTTATAGAGTTGTCAGTGCGGGCTTCTTGCGGCTGTGCGAGGGGAGTGGCACGGTGTACAATGGCTGTGTGCAGGGTTTGTTTAAGGCTGGGGGCCCGAGGGTGTTGACACAGCTGCCAGGGGAGTGCAGATGAGAGCTGCAGAGAAATGTGCCTCAAAAACACTTTGAACACGGGGGTCAGGGGTAATGACAGTGAGGAGGAATGATGATGAGGGCTGAGACGCAACCTGGAAAACACATTGATTTTTTGAAAGTTGATTGCGGCAAAAAGAAAATATAACCGGCAACTTATGTTTTATCAAGCACAGTTTGTGTTGTTTATGTTTGAATCAGAATTTATCTGTCAGGGTGACCCCTAGGACTGTATTTTTGTATGAGTGTGTCAGCAAGTTGTTTGTCCTTATCAGGATTAGAGGGTTTTTTGGAGAGAGGAAGCATTGACGCCACTTAACCAGTGTTGCCTTGGCCCCACAGCCAACGACATTTGCCTTGTACTTCCTGTCTCGCAACACTTCCCAGAAGAGATGTTGTAATTTCTGTTATTATTAGCAGAGATGGATCAGTAAGAAGAACATGGAAAAAAAAACAATATTAGCCTCTTTTTATAAAACTGGTTGGAATTTCTCCTCGTGCCCCATTTGTGCAGCACAAGCGACACAGCAGGAAAGGCAACCGTTCCCTTGTATGATTCATCCTAGCGCTCCATGAGTGAGTTAGGTGAAATCAGAACTAAAAGGACATGGCTCATTTGCACAAACACATATAAAACACATGCAATTCTTGGTTTTGTGCATAAACTGCTTGAGGTGAAACTTAAGAAAGTAAGCATAAGGAGAGCTTGTGTCTGTGCAGGGGTAGAACTCTTAGAGTAACTCACAATATGATACATTGCCCTTGATAACACTAATGTCATCATAAAGCAATTTTGCAGTACTCAGCACATATCAAGCAATCATGTCTGCCCAATTCAAAAACACAAAATATTTAAATTACAACTCAATGCCTAACAGGGGTGTTGCACTTTGCTATCGCTGTCAGACTCGCCAGAATCGGTTTCTAATCTGTTTAGGCCTGTCTGCTTCATCAGAGGAACAGTCTGAAGAGTATGCTGGGATGGATCCAAGATGCAATAAATATGACGGAACACTAGGAAGGGCTGGGGGATGAATTGAGTTATTTAAGTTATCGATTATGAACAATGGGTATAAAGAGCTTTTAGAACAACTTAAATAATGGTCATCTTTCTCTGCAGATGAGAAAGCTGACTGATCAACACCAGAGAAAAGTAGTCATATTACATCTGTAATGCCTTGGTTTTGGTTTGTGTAGCGTCTGTGTGATAAAGCAAGGACTTGATTTATCATTTTGTGTAAATTTATGGAGACAGAGGGTTAAAACAAAACAACATTCAAACTAAACTGCTATAGTATATTTGCACTACAAAAGGTAACACACCTTGTAAAGAATTAAACTACATTTGTTACCGTTCAGGCAATTATTTTATTTTTCAGCTCTGCCCTCATACTACAGCATGTTTTCATTGTTTAACAGTATAAATGTGCTTCTACATGTATTGGCGTCTTACATGAATGCGTCACACACTTTGTTAAAACGCCAAAAGCAGTGTCTGTCTTGTCTTGTTCGTAGTTGACGTAACTGTTCTTTATTGTATTGTTATATCACACACAAACAAACCGGAGTTGTAGATTCAGACATTGCTTGTTCCAAAGACCGTGAGCACAACTTTGGCAATGGAAAGACCTGTCAGCCTGTTACATAACGTCACTAACAATAGACAACAGTCATCAAGTCACACGTGAGGTCAAACGAGTTGCACAGTAACGTAAGCACGCGTAAAGGTCAAAACACTTGTCTGCCATAAACAAGCATCATTATTCTCCTTGTTAATACTGTGTCATCGGTATAATTGCTGTGTCATTACAAGAATATAAAATAAGTAGAGGAGTAATAAATTACTATGTTGTTGCAGCTGTATGTGTAAGAGTACTAGAGAAGCAAGCAGTGACTATTAGAACCGCGTAGTATGTCATTAAACTGATATAAAAGCTCTTTACCAGGCACTTTGTCATAAAAGGTCTTTGGTGTCTATAATAAACACTCATTCATACACAAACATACAGTTCTATTTTAAAAGGCTAGTCCCACGTTTTTGGATTAGATATAGCTCACCTGGTAGTGCACATACCACATAAACGACAGCGCCTGGGATCAGTTCTCAGCTTAGGCCATTTGTTCTATGACCAACACCTGTCTAACATGTTTACTGTCTATACACTGTCTCAGTACAGGAAAACCAGGAAATATCTCCAGTATTCCTCAAGACAACAATGAAAAAAACAATAATTTATTGGACATACGCAGGGTTATTGGCATGTATGTATCTGCTACTCTGTCATCTTGAAGAAAAGGTTAAAGCAACTGGACTCAGTTTTTAAGGTAAAGACGTTTTGTCTCTAATTGCAAAAGAAGTTTATCAATTCTGAGATCAACTGGTAAAAGAGCTGAGCTTATATCTCTAGAGGGAAGGCTTTGACCTGAAACTAACTCTGATGGGACCAGGCTGTGTGACTCCTGATGTGAGACTCTCACACATCTCCAAACTGCCCTTTCATAGCTAATGACTATGAGACCAGAACAGCCTGGCCCTTTCAAGTTGAGTTTCAGGTCAAACCCTCCTCTAGAGATAAAGCAAACTTTATTTTTGATCTGCTTGATTTTATCCACATTTTAATGGTACAACTCTGTGTCTGTAGCATATGGTATTTTTTAAAGGTATAACAATAAATATTGCTGTGAGTGTAACTCTATGAAAGGCTCTTTCTTCCTGCAGGTCACAAACATCTATCATTGCATCATTAACCCTGCAGCCACACAAACTCTTGATGAACACTCTTTAATAATCACCAGTGCAAATAGTGCCTTCAACCTAGGGTTCATTTCCATTTACCAATACCAATATTAAACATCAGAAAACAGCTATGGCCGTATGGGATGAAAAGGATGGCTCTGAGTCAAATTAGCCTCTGGAAACTAATGTAATTATTTAGCACTTGAGTGGGTTGTGGAGGTGGGGTGGGGGGTGTAGCATGCTCCAGCTGACAGGATTTCATGCAGAAAATTTATTCGACTGTCAATATCATTTAGATCTGTCTGGGTGAGCACTGCAGGCCTCAAGGAGGGGCGACAATAGCAGCTCCATAGTAATGACTTTGTCTTCAGTCAAACACTTCTTTCAGGCTAAAAACATGCATCTGAATCTGCTTTGTGTTTAGGGGGTTAGGTGTGGGATAATAATCAGGCAACAGTCAGGCAGAATTAAAAGGTTAGAGAAAAACTTGAGGTTTAAAGGTGACAGTTTTTTTTCTTGTTTGATGATTATAACGCTCAACAATTTTAACATAGTTTATGGGTTGGACAATTGGAAACAGGTGAAACACATTAGGAGCGGGGCAGGCTATCCCACAGGTGGAGAAGGAGACAAGACCAGGAAGTAAAGTGAATTGTTCATAAATGTGAACAAAAAAAACTTCAGATAGTATTTTATGCAAATTGGTCATGGATGGTTTTGATCACTCAATGCACTTTCTTTTTGTTTGTTCACTGCTTTCATTGTCTCAATATCTCGTGTTATGTTTGCATAGGGCTGAGCTATATATCAAATAAATCTAATTAATTTGAGTTTCTAATTTTGGACAATGTCAAAAATAGCCATATCACTAAATTGAATTTAATGGAAAAAAAGTGTTGCCTTCACTGAACATGAAGTGAAAACGACAAATTATTTTAAATCTATAAAACAAATTTTATTTAATCTGAGTTTGTTAATTGCTAGAGGCTTGGATGTTTCACGATGCCATGATGTGCCCAGAGCTCCTGAGTCTGCATCTCCGAACAACCCTACTTCCTGCAGTCCTGGGATAGTGTCTCTGCAGCTCGGTGTACTTTTGTGGATTTATGCAAATTTGCCATGAGGTCAACACACTTTTAACGTCTTTTAACAAGGCTTTGTGCGCAGTGGACATGATATTAGAAATGGTCTATAAGATAAAGACGGCAAAAACTAAAATCTAACCTAAACTGCTTTATTTTAACTCTAAGGGCAAAGCACTCTGCTCTTGTTATTAAAAAATACATTTAAATTACATTTTTAGGTCAGTAGCAAGACAAAAAAATCAATTCAAATTGTAAATTGTCTGAAAAAACAAAATCAAGAAAAAATTGTGTGAGACCCATCTGAATTTTAAAACTGTGTAGATTTGCCCAGTTGAAAATTACATTAGTACATTACATGAGCCGGTCTGTTCTCTGTGGAAAAGTCTTCTGAATGCTCATTGTCAAAGATTAACTCAAAAATATATTTTGTGTAAAGCTCAAAGTTTTTCAGGTGATTGTGACTGAATTCTTAATGACTGCAGTTCAAAAGGTGACTCATCCCAACCTCTCTGTGCCACCAATATCATCCCAACACATTCCCTCTGACGTGTTTTTGTTTCAAACATAAACTCTGAGTGAACTTTTAGCAAATACAAGATATGATCATAGAACAGGGGCAAAAAAAGATAACTGTCTTGTCTCTGGAGACAACCATACGGGCTGGAGAAATTCACATGGAATCAAGCTCCAAAAAACAATGGCATCAAAAGTCTGCTGTATCTCTCATTCTAAACAAAGCAATGGTTTCTATCTATTATTTGCATTTTAACTTTGGAGCATTGAAATCAGCAAAGACGTATATTTGCATTGTCTTCACAGTCATTTGCAAAGACGGTTTAGGAATGACATGAGTCTGCTGTCAAAACATATACAGTAGAGGCCTCTTGTCTATTACCTTACAGAAGTTGATGTTGGATGATTCATTCACTTTATGTAAAGGTCATGTTTGAGAGGTGTGAGGGTAGGAGTGAATGTGTGTGTGTGTGTGTGTGTGTGTGTGTGTGTGTGTGTGTGTGTGTGTGTGTGTGTGTGTGTGTGTGTGTGTGTGTGTGTGTGTGTGTGTGTGTGTGTTCCCTCAGGCTCTGTGAGGGTCCTGAAGATGATATCTGTGTATGTGTGTGTGTCCTGTAGAGAACAAGCAGAGCAAACTCAAACACAGTGGAAGATGATATAGTGTTGAAAAGGTAAACACAATGAGCCCCCGGGCCGTCCTGTAAGGAGACAGGACTCTGCATGTCAGAGACAGTGAGACGATGAGAGAGCTAAACCACACACATGCCATTTTAGAGGACATTGTTTATGTCCTCACACACTGAACCTGGTGGTTAACCTGAAGAGAGCCACAACCATAACTTTGGTTTTCCACTCTCTGGTTTGTTGGTAATTTACAGCAAACAATGTCATTCTACAATGAATAAATATATATTTTTAACATCCTTTTTACACACCAGACATTTAGAGTTTCAACTGTTGGGTCCCAAGCTAAATTTCAGGTTGAAAGCATTCAGTGGACTGTGGTGGTCAAACTTAAATAATGGTTAACAGATGCTAATCGTGCAAATGATATTTCTTCAGACTTATAGCCCAACTAAAAATAGTCATGTAAAAAAAAAAAAAGAATGACACAGTCAATTTCAATGCTACAAATGGTATTACCCTAAAATAAAAATAGTCCTTACTGAACAAAAGGGAACATGTCTATGTTTTCATCAGCATTTGTCTATCTTGGAAAAACAAAAGCTCAACAGAACCCAGTGGAAGCCCCATTATTTCTAGCTTCTACAGCTGCCCAGAGAGGACAAACTTTATTGTCAGATTGAGCTATCATGAGGCATAGAATACAAATCTCCAATTTTGTCTCCAGACGCTGCCAAAAACCACACACTGCACATTTCAATGCTCTCTGAAGACACCAGTGTTACTTGAGAAGTTTTCTAATTCATTTTATGTACTACAATTATCCATGTTTGCTGTAATTACTGCCTGCAGAAAGAAATCTGAAAATTATGGTTGACATAATCTTGGCTACACTTGTCTGCTTGTTTTCTGAACATTCAGTTTTCAGTGTCCAATGTCAGGTAAGTTGATTCATAACAACTAATCACTCTGTGCAACTGTTTCATTATTGTCAACTATGATTAAACTTCAGAAATCTGCTCTGAGCACATCAGCTATATGACCAATTTCCCACTCCTTTGCAGCTTTTTATTTCTGTATGTTCTCCTCTGTGCTGTTTTCTTCTTTCATTCCACCACCTACACTAATCCTATTTTATTCAAGATGTAATGTAGAATATAATGCAACATACAGGACCTTGGCTGCCTACAGTGTTTCTCAGGGACTGCTCATTGGCTAAGCCTCGGTTAGGGTTGCAGTCCAGTCATACTGTCCAGTGTCTACCTGAGGCCATAGCGTGCGCTGACGCTATCTGCCTTTCCTGTTTGCGTCATTGTATACTGCTCAAAAAGCAGCGTAAATGTCAGAGGAATTAGCGGCCCACGGAGCCCGGTGTGACAATGGGTAAGAGATGGAGAGGACAGTGGGTACAGTAACTGAAGCATCCATGAGACATCTGGATCCACGCTGCTCTGAAATCACCTCTCCCTCCCTCTATGCTTGTTTTTATTATTTTATTTTCGCTCTATATTTTTTTACTTCTTGCCAGCACCCCCTCCCCACTCTCTACTTTCCTTTGCTTCTCTTTCTGTATCACTGTCTCGCCCACCTCGCCTCTGCCCGCAAGCAGTTTGGAGCAGATTATAGCCTGCCCCCACTCGCCCATATACACAAACATCCAACACACACAAGCATACACTTTGTGAGACTTTGTGTATCTTCGCCACCTACAGTGCCACTACATCATCCTTCTTCCCGGCGGCGCTCCAGCATCAACTTGTTTAGATCATCGTGTCCAGTCCAAATGTGGTCGGACAAATGCGCCCCCGAGCTCCAATGACAAACACGTAGCCCTTATGAAACAGGAAGAGACACCTACGCTGACAGTTCAGGTTACGGGAAGGTGCTATCAAGGGTGAACCGCACTCTAACCAGCTATTAGATATCCAGCAGAATCACGCTGTTTTTGTAATCACATGTTTACTATGTGTAGCGGTCAAGGAAACCCATCATTAAGGCCCGTGAACTCTTGTGTAATTGTGGCTGGACATTGTGTTAAAGAAAGGCTAAGAAGCTTCTAAAAGTAGCTTTCATTTGTGGGATTTCCAGGGGAATGTCTCACAAAACCTGGTCCGTGTCATTACACTTTCTCTCCTTTAACCCCAGGTTTATACTTTGGTTTTTGAATAGTTTTGTTAACATCTATGTCACAACTGTTTGGGTCCAAATATATCCTGTGCATATCAGCAAAGGCCTGAGTTTACAGTAAACAAAAAATGCATCCGTAACTCAAAAACTACACCTTCCAGTTAGGATACAAACCCATCATAAGACATCAGGGTAGCTTTTTCATTTTTTTACTTTTAACCAAAAAAAAGTTAGCCAGAGTTTTCCAAAAGATGTGTTTTTGTCTCTGTAAAGTTGTGTATCGTTGGTCTGTATTTGTTTACAGGTGTTACTCTATGCCTGTCTCCGTCTGAAAACAGTGAGAGCAGGTACTTTCACTGGAACATGATTCTGGATGGTGTGTGATTGGGCACTAACCATGACTCTAACTAAGAAGGGGCAGCAGTGCAGTGTAGAACCAGGCTGATTTTTGGCAGGAGGAGGAGCCTTTGTGCATGTGTGTGCATGATCTCGTCTTTGTTCTGTCTGGCATTCTGGCCTCTGTTCAGCTGGTGTGTGTTGCTCACTGTATGGCTGAATGGGGACTGCGTGGGCCTGACCTGCGATCTCACCGCCTACCACTCACATACACACTCGGCCCAGGCAACCGCCTCAGTTTTAGCCTGCAAGAAAGAGTGTGCTTGTACATGCATGTGTGTTTTTTCAGGGTAAATACAAACTGTTCCATCTTCCTTCCCTCTCTGGCTCTTATTGTGCTATGTTTCTGTCCGTATTATTAGTGTTTCCACATCATCCTCAGGGGACAGCGAGGACTGCTGTCCCTATGACAACCTCAGTGCTACTGTCAATCACCATGGCTGCCTTATTCTCCTTGGCTCATACTCCATACATAAGGCTTCCTTGGCTTTGACAGGTGTGCAGATGGCTCGTCATACCAGTCTATAGACCACATCAACAAATGCACACCACATTACAGCCACTTATCTTAACCCATTCAGCCTTTTGAGCACCTCTCTCAAGCATCCTGTCATCTGCCTGCCATTTCTGATCATATCCTTGTCACATTAGTACTAGCTGCTTTGTATGGTTTCAAGTGCACCATTAGAAAAGCATTAGCAGAACTACAGTGGCACACTTGCTGCTTTTTATGCAACTTTAAAGTCCATGTTTCTTTTGGGACATTGTGCCACACTTTAAAATCAATACAAATACAAAAACAGAGAGGAAGACTTTTACTAGCTCTACAAAATGATGAGGACCATGTTTTGATTTATAAAATGTAACTATAATAGAAAAGTCAATATTTGCGATGATCAATAAATCTTAATGCACAAGTGAATCTCCTCCTCATGCCCTACTCTCTATCCCAACAGTTAGGCCCCAAAAAGTAATCTACTCACTCTCTGTCCCCTGTAACTCTGTGTTTGACATCAAGTCATCTTATCCTTTGGAGATGTATTCAAGTGTTTTTGTGCTATTGCGAGCGAGCATGCGTACATCCCAAACTCCACAGTCTGTTGGTAATGAGTGCCCTGAGCGCTCCCTACTACACCTAACTGATCCAGTAATTGCTTTTCCTCCTCTGCATTTATCATCATCTGCCCGGCCTGTCATGTTAGCTGAGCTGAGCCGGGCTGGACGGAAAGGCGGAGAGGACCGCGAGGAGCTAGCTGAGGTGCGCTGTCTGTCTGGATGTGGCAGAGGAATGGGATCACTGCCTCGGGGCGGGGGGTAGGAGTGAGCATTGGCAGGGAAGTAGCATTTAATATCAACTATGACCTGTCAGTTGTTCAGTGTTATGAGCTGAATGAACAGTCGCATTTGAAGCAAACGTTTATAAATGGGTTCATTCGAGTTTAAAAAAAATAGTAGGTAAACCCTTGTCTGTAGCAGATGTGAGCCTTTCATCATTACTTTTCAAAAGAAAGGCCCACACTTAAAGAGAAATGGGGAATACTCATTCTAGTAGCAACTCGCCCTGTGGTATTTAATTTTACCCATTGCACTGAAAACTATAATTATTTACTTTAACTGTGTAATTGTGGTTTAAGTAACTTTCTGTGTTTTTGTCAAGACTATAAATATAAAATGTGAAAATGTTCCTTGGCATTGTCAACCGTGGTGGCAACCAAATCAAATGATGTCACAAGAGAACGGTTAATAACACCCATCGGAGTTGGTTGACGTGGGTAAAAGCTTTTGAATTGAATAAAAAAACACACACAGAACAGGTTGAGTCAGTGTTTTTTTTATATGTATTGTGCATTATTGATGACTGATAACAATACATTCTTTTTGCAGTAGTTACACTGATGTGCAATTTACATAATAATCCACAAAGCTGAAGGATTTGAGTATGTTGGTTAGTGCTAGTGAATAATGACCATCCTGCTACAGAGGTCACCAAATCAATGCGAGTCAAGGGAAATAGTTTATCCTCACAGAGCTGCAGAGAGTCTACCTAGAAGATTTAAACACATTGGCCCTCTTTGTGGGGGCCTGCAAATGAGGTGTGTTTCTGAGAAAGAGGGAGGGAGTATATACTGTATGTAGGGGAGGGCGCACTGCTGCTGCTGCTGCTGCTAGTGGGGATTTGCTGCTGATGAGGTCTGTAATGTGAGAGAACAGGGAGCGTGAGGGGAATAGATTGGGACTTCATTGGCAGGCCCCCTCTCCCTATGCGCTGCAGTAGACGCTCGTCTATTTATTCCCCCATTTCAATGCGCCTTTGCTATGACCTTTCTCCAGCCAATGACAGTAAAATCACATGGCCACTAGAGAGCTGCACATCAGCTACGAAGCAGCCCTGTATGATTTCCTCATTTATTCTGCCTCTCTCTCACTCCCCACAGACACACAGAGGAAGAGCTGCAGTGGCTCATTCAGAGGAAGAGAGAGGCAGGCTGAAATGAATTGGAACTGATCAAAGCTTTGATTATGCACATGCAGGGTGATTAAGGAAAAATAAAGATGACATTAATTCATATTCAGCCACAATGATCATCCATGTGTGATGACATAACATCATCAATGACATAAGACCATATAAAACATACAGCAGCAATGTTTTCTATGTTGCCTAAAAACTACATTTTTGGCACAATGTCACATCAGGCATATAAGGTACGTCTACCACAGTCGACCCCACACTTTGGCTGCAGGATATGTTACAAGCTTCACCTCCCTGGATTACCCCATCGCACAAAGCTAGGCTAAAAATAAACAAAAAAAATACTACCAAAGTGTACTTTAATTTATTGTGTAGATTTCATGTCACTGCCCCATGTCAACATTTACCAGACTTCTTATTTTGTACATTTTCAGCATTAATATAAGTGAGTTATTGGTCTTTTGAACAATGAATGTGCAATTTTTTTTTACATGTACTGATTAATTTGAACTGAACAGTAACTGGCACTGTTAAACTGCCTGTAAGGATTTATTTTGACTGCGACAAGAGATATCGCTCAAAATTGTTTCAGAAGCGGGCTCCCTTTATGGCTGAATGGAAAGTTTTCACCACACACTGTAAATACTCCTGCATCAACCAGTTCTGAGGAACTTCTTGAATTAGCTACAAATGTTGGGACACAGAAATGGTCACAATAAACTAGGTGCTGAAAAAGACATAGATTCATTATCATTAACAAAAAAATTATTTGGTATGGTTCAGTCCATTGGCCACTTGGGAGGAGCTCAGAGTAGAGCCGCTGCTCCTCAACATCAAGGAGATCTGTTCCAGATGCCTCCTGGACGCCTTCCTGGGGAGTTGTTCTGGGAATTTCCCACCAGGAGGAGGCCCTGGGAGGAACTAGGAAATGCTGGAGGGACTGTCTCTCGGCTGGCCTGGGAATGCCTCGGTATTCCTCCCGGAAGAGCTGGAGGAAGTGTCTGGGGAGCGGGAAGTCTGGGCATCTCTGCTAAGACTGCTGCCACGGATAAGTAGAAGAAGAATGGATGGATGAATGGATGAATGGATGTAATGCAGCTGTGCACCAGTCTTCTACATTTTCCTCAATATTTAATGTCAGAAGTTGAAGGTGATGGATGTAATGTAGATGGCAAATGTTTTTAGTTCATAAGCAACAGCTATAAAAATAACCACTAAACTCAGACAAAGTTGTTGCTAGTAAATGCAAGTTTGTTTTCAAAAAAGTTAAATTTAGCATAGTTTCCTTTTGAAATATATATTATCTCAAAAACTAGGCAAGCTTTATTTGAAAAAACATTACTGTTTTGAAATCTCATTTTCACATGAGTACACATCCTCACCTGTTGTTACTGGTCTCAGTGTCTGGTTTCCCAAATAACATGGGCTATTCGTCCAAGTGCATTGTCCTGCATTTCCTTTTCACTGTCTCATCACAAATGTTGACAGAGCTCTGCAGCACTGTCACAAACAGCAGAGAGCCACATGCTGTATTAAGTCAAACACAAGTGAAAAGCAGGGACAGAGTGTAAACAAGGACAAAGACAGTGTTCTCTTATAGGTACTAGTCCAGATGGCCAAACAAGCACAGAAACAAACACGATGCCCGGCACAACAGCCTCAAACAAAAAGAGCCTATTAACAGATGGGAAACTCTCTGCGTGTCCCCTCTCAACACTCCTCCCATCGGAGCAGAATGTGTTAAGCAGAGTGTGCAGGTAAAAAAAAAAAAGAAAAAGAAGACGGGTGGCATGAGGTGCTAAAAATAATGAATCCTTGGTGAGAGAGAAAAGCTTAAAGGTCCGAAAATAGCCGATCAAACAGCTATTTTTTCAAGTGGAAGAACCTCTCTCACCCACAGCTACTCCCCCGGTTGCTAGGTTACCGCACTTGTAGCCACCATCCACAATCTGAAGGTGCTTTTCACAGCGTCAAGAAAAGGAAGCCATTCTTTTTTCTTTTTTTTTTTTTTTTTTTTAGGAAATGTAAAAAAAGCAGAAATGGAAACATTGTCAGATGGGGGAACACCGTGCACACAGCGAGGGACAGATCCATTTGTACCCACACTCATCTTTTCAAAGTGCCTCGGATATGGAGATAACACTAAATTAGCTTGAACAACAAAAACAGCAGGGCAACGCTGAGGATTTTTTTTTTTATATTGCTAGGATTTTGTCCATTAGTGAAAAGCCATCAAGTCCTTTCATAACCGTGTTTTGATAATGAAAACCATTGCAGGTCTTTATTCATTTTACAAATTCCTGCTGTGTCATACTCCTGGCACAAAGTCCTCCTCCATTTTATGGAAACTCAAGGGAAATTACTCACAGAAATAAAGCGAATCAAGGGAAAAATAATCGACACATAATCTTCAACCATAAGAAGGAAAGCTGTTTATTAAAAGCTGACTTATTTCAAATGCAGAGAACAGGAATTAGAAAAAAGTCTGCCACATTACTCATGGATCATCTGCCAAAATAAAAAGCCAATGGAAAAAATGATGGCAAACCTTGTGATGTGAATACAAATAAGTAGAATCCCAGGTTTATTGTATTTTACTTATCCAGATTGTTGAATTGGTTTTAGCTATTACCGTGGCAAAAGTCAGTTAAACTAACCGCTGGCTGCCAAAACACAAAAACATAGGTCATTAAAACAATATTGTGAATACTGAGTGGACCATGTGTCAGGGGTCTGTGCCCACTCAGTGCCCTTCAAGATACACTTTGTCATTTTACACTGGCTCATTCTCCATAACAATTCTTTTTCTGCTGTTGGAAAGATCATAAACCACTTTAAGACCAAGAAGAAAATATTAAATCATATCAGGACAGATGTGACAGATTATTCACGTCATTAATTTGACTAAACTGGAAAACTATATTTTGGTCACCTAAAGTTCCACAGAGGAGTTTCTGTCACAGCAGGAGTTTTGTCTTTAAAAGGGGTTACTTTCCTGGTTTCATGGCAAAACAAACAAACATAAACATAAAGATTAAAATGATTTTGAGGGTATTTTTTTATATAAATTTCAAGCTCTATAAATCAAGGTAAAACGTTAGATGGTGTTGCTTTTACCAAGGGCATACAAACATGCAATGAGATTTTACAACCAATCAATTTTAAATTTTAGAAAAGTTATCAGGTATGTCTTCCCTTGTTTCATGCACAGGTCTTGGAAGTTCCTGAAAGTCTTGTTTTGGTCTCAGTACACTCCGTACACAGTGTAGTATAGATTAACTCTTGACAAGATTCTACAACTCCAGTGTTACCAAATGTGAAAGCCCAGGCAAACGAGCAGCCTACACACACCCCTGCCCATTAGTGACACAAGTTTAAACAAGTCTGCACCACAGGGCAGGGACCATATTTCATTAGGGAGGGGGGTCAAAGTTGAAGCCCCAAGGACATGGCGTTTCCGCTCCCTCCCATGGCTCCAAGGGGCGAGGCCCAAACTGTTTACCGGACACGGCGTCTCCATGCGGACAGAAGGGAGTTGACTCACTTTTAGAGGTCAGCTAGTCAAGGTGATTTAAACCAGCCAGAGCTGCAGCATTACAGGCAGACCGGACCCCCCATTCCTCGGGTTCCTGTCTTTCATTCGTCCCCCAGTAAAAGATCACAGTCCTTGTGTTTCTGTGTTTTCAGGAGGCTGTTATTGTGTCCTTGGGAGCTGATTTACAGCTAACCTTGTGTGCTCGCAGATCCTTCTATTGGTTTGTTCTTCTGCCTTTAATCTGAGCTGTAGCAGCCTGAGGGTATAAGGCATTGCACAAAGTAATGAAGTAATGATTTTTTTCATTGTTAATTTTCACTTGAACTTTAGATGAAGAGAACTTGTTAAACCATTTGTAACATGGTGTAGCATCTGGGCCACATCCTGTCAATTACTCACAGTAACGCTTTTAACATACAGTACCATTACGTATGTTCAGTTTTTCCTCTTGCTTTAAGGAATCTGAGCTACTGCTTATGGAGCAAATATTTGCCAAATTATGTGTGAAAGTTTAAAACACACATAACAAATGGTCTTTGACTGTGTAGAAAAGTCCATACGTACGTGGAGTCTTAAGATGTAATGTGGCTGTTATTCTTTTTGTTTGTTTAATATCTGAATGAGTTTTCCTGTCCAAGGCAATACACACACACTGGACTATGGTTTTGGGAAGAGGTTGGCGCTGGCGGGGAGCCACTAAGGCAGGAGATGAAATGTCTTATTAGACAGAGAATAGGAAGCAGGCGGGCCTGAGCTGATCCAGGTCCTATATTAACCTGTCCTGCAGGGGAGAGGCTCATAAACAAGGCTGTTATGGCAGGAAGGGCCAGGGGAACAGAGGAGGAAGGTACAGAAAGGGTCGCAGAGGGGCCACTTCAAGAACAGCACTTGTACCTTCAAAGAGAAGAGGAGCGAGCAGTGATCTGTGATTCCTCTGATGTACAGGACGTGAACACAAAAAGGGACTAATGCAGAGAGACACCGTGGATGGCAGCCTGTCATACTCTTTTAAGTCTGCTCTTTGTGAGATGTATTGTTTGTGGGAGTGAAGATGAATCTATCCTGTTAGCCTGTGGCTACCACCTTTTAGAGCCAATAAAAATCACTTCAACAAACCTGTGATTGATTTGAACCTAGGGGAAATAGCAGCTTGGTTTGAGCATGTACTGCTCACTGGATTCTTTAAAACTAGGATTTCTTCCATTCATATGCCAACACTCACACATCAACCTCTAAATGTACCATAGCCTGGAGAAATTGTGTTAATACAAGGCACAGACAACAGAGTGGCATCTTCCTCTACATCTTTGTCTTTGACTGACTGCAGAGAAACATGTGAATACAGTGAGGGCTAAATGAAGCTTTTGTTTTAGTGTTGGTACTTTTGCAGACGATTAGAAGGAACACGGCAGAGCTGGGATCACACTGGAGTGGATTGTCCTGTTGTGTTCTCTCCTGTTCCTCTGCGGGTGTCGCCCCCGCAGACTCCTGAGCACAGCTGTCTACATGGCTGGCTGTTTTCACTGACAGCCTGTGAGAGCCATGAAACAGGAGGGCACCAGGGACCGGGGCCACCTCGACAACACGCGCCCCCACAATCTGCTGCTTACCCCAAACCTCTCTTTGCACTAACAATCTCTGAACCTCATCCCTCAGGCTGCTTCCCTCCTGCACGGGCTTTTCCAGCGTCTCATCTCAGTTTGGAGCACATTTCTCTCTTTGTGCCTGTCACTGCTCTGCCTAATACTCTCTCCTCTTCGTGCCCTCCAGTGGCCCTGCTCACACTGGCACATCTGCATGTTTTGTTGCTTGGCTGTCATGTCCTGTGTTTGTGTCTCAACAGCACAACGGCATTCCCACAAAAACAGAGGGATGTAAGATGGAGGAAGGGGAAAAAACATAAGGTCCATGCTGTTTCAGGGAGGTTACGAAAGCAAGAGAGAGGCAGGGTGCGTGAACCAACAAACAATTCTGTATTTTGTCTGGCCGTACAGCAGGACTGCGACGCTGTCTGAGATTTAATAAGCACTCATTTTGCATTAAGAGTCTGTTTGTTTAGCCTGGTGTTGAGGCTGGGGCACAGCGTGGCATTTGTTTCTTTTTAAATCAAAATGGGGGAAATGGCAACCCTGGCATTTTGTCTTTCCAACACCATCGCAACACACATTGTTAATAATAACCAGATTCTTGCAACTTATTTTTGCAGCATAAACTTTTTTCTTCTTTTTGACTGGTTGTGTTTATTTTAATCATTGTGGTTTATGGCAGAGTTTATGAAAATGTGTGTCATAGCCAATACAGCTTAAAGTGATTCTACGACATTTCTATTATGAAGTATACTTTTAACAGGAATGACAGTGTGAACGCTTTTATATAGAAGCTTTTTCCGTTATTTACACCTATTATGGCCATTGCACACACAACAAAATGCAACTCTAGATCAACCTCATTCCACTACTGCAACTTCTTTTTTTTTCCTTTTAAGTCTATCTTTTTCAACGTGTGTTTATGCAGTTCTTACACATACTGTTACACTTGCTGTTAACCTCCCTCTTCTTGTCTCTTTGCAGAATAATACTCGACCTCAGGTTGTCTGTTTGGTCTTCCTGGACTGGGCGAACCTTGTGCTGAGGCTGAGACGAGGATGAGCTCCTGTGGCAGAAGCCCCGGAGGCTGACAGCATCTTTGCAATAAATAAACATCCCACTCTCGCTGCATGGCGCAACTCCTGCATCCCTACATCTCAAACCCTCAAGGACAGCTCTACATTAGCGCCCCCCCTCCCCTGCTTCCCCGCAGTTATCCCTTTTCAATGTCCCCTCTCTCTGCTTTTTTCTTCCCCCTCACTCTCTCCGTCGTGACACGCCGATGTAAACATTGTCACCCCCTCGCGTTCGCCCAAACCCTCTCTTAACACATGACATCAAAGCGGGATGAAAATGTGATCTTTGTAATTCCCTCTTTTTTTCACCCACAGCCCCAATCCCATCCCACAACATTGTGAAGTGTTTCTTTTTTCTTCTTCTTCTTTACAAGGAGAGACAAACAACAATGAACAATGTGGGATCTGTCGCAGTCCTCCCATGGGAGAAGACTTCTAACAGCATCCTTTATTAAGGATGGAGAGGAAAGACGAGAAGAATAGAGGAACACCCCCACTGTGCAAACACAATCAAAGTGACAAGTTACAGCGCCCGATCAGATTTGCTTAGTAATTACTGTATGGGATTTTCAACCTATGGAAACACCTCGTCATCTTTGAATATCTCACTTCCAAAGGGTTCATTTCCACCGGTCCACAGCCTCAAAGTGAAATCAAGGTCACAGCCTGAGGTCTCACATCTTCAGTGCACCCTTGCGTTAACCCTGTTCCAATAACACATCTGATTGGCTTGCTGCTCAGTCCACCCACATATGAGGCCTATATATACTGCTGTATGTTCCTAGCTTAAGCCTCCACAGCTAGCATACGCCACATAGGGCCTTTTACCCCTCCTCCCTCCTTCACGGACCTGTCACAGTCCCACTCACACCACTCGACGCAGTGGGGTTGACCCACTTCTTGCGCCAGGGAGGACTAGCATCTTCTGGCACAGAAACTGGCATAAGCACATCCCATTATACCCAAATGCACACATACAAATACATATGGTGATGAATAAAACATGTCATTATTGGTGGGTAATGATAGTGTGCATGACATGAAGCGTCTATATACAGCTTCATCGATGGAACACAGCAAAGGCGATGAATATTATTATAATCTAAATATAAACATGTTAGCATCAAGACTAATATGGCTGCCACCAAGTAATGGTAGTTTCCCTTGTCAACTAGCTAGCTTATGTGATTACTTTCAAGTTGTCATGCCTATATTTACGTTGGTAAAGAAAGTATATTATGCATGTTGAAGCTAACACCTTGATACGTGATGGCGACATCCTGTAATGTAAGTGTTTGTTGCAAGGGTATGCTCACAGGTGTATGTGTTTTACAGTTACATCGATCCATCTTTTTCCGCTTATCCAGGGCTGGGTCGCGGGGGCAGCAGTCTAAGCAGAGATGCCCAGACTTCCCGCTCCCCAGACACTTCCTCCAGCTCTTCCAGGGAAATACCAATGTGTTTCCCAGGCCAGCCGAGAGACATAGTCCCTCTAGTGTGTCCTAGGTCTTTCCCATGGCCTCCTTCCCCAAAAAACCACCAGACCTTTAAGTCAAAACAAACAATTCACAAATGATTCATTGAAATGGACTGACAATAATTGGTTTTAGAATTTTTTTACTACATTTATACTTCTTCAAAAGCATTATTGTTTATGCCATTACAATGGGTATGTGCATAATAAAATATTAGCATGTACAAAGAAAAAGCTTTTACTGGTCCATATGTCAACACTGAAAGTTTTTAACCCGGATGCATTTTCTGTGACCTAATACACAATGTTCATTTGAAACAAAACACTAGAAAACCTGGAAAAAAACAGTTTCCCTCCTCTGTGTGAACAGGGTAGTGAATATAAAAAATTTCACACCTGCACTGTTTGGTCCAGACTTTTGGACCTTCTGGTTTTGTTTGAACAAAATTTTCAGGTGATCAATGGACCATGGTCCAGTAGTCTTGGTCCAGACCTAATGGAACCAAGGTCCAGTTATGAGAGTGATTTTATCGATAGTTCAGATTTTTGGACCAAATGCAGGAAGTCACAGCCAATTAAACACAAAGATAGTGAACAAAGGAAGAAAACAGAGAAAACGGATAATGCTCAAGTTTAAAAACACATAAAACACATAGATGTAAACAATGTAAATAGAGAAAAGCACAGACAACTCAATGTTCAAGTTAACTTCGAAACTTTGGTTTGATGTAATGTCTATATTTCTGTATTTTGTGTTGACAAATTGGTCCAGTTTTACGTCAAATGCTCTTTGGCTGTCTGGCTCTGGAGCAATGCCCGGCCAGCTTTGTCCAACCTGGGATGCATACACATACATACTACCTTATAGCCAGTAACCTGTTATTTATCCAAAAGGTGAACAACATTATTAATGCACACTTTGATTTGTTTTATTGATTAAGTATTCAACTTTAAGCAGCTGTCATAGATTGATTTAAAATTCATACATACCTTATTAATTTGTATCCCGCAGTCATGTTCTACTGTATAGAATAATACATCTAAGGTAGCTCAGCTTGTACATCAAAAAAAGAGAGAAGAGGTGCGAGCACACAGTTCTTACGTTGGTAACCTACAGGCATGAAGCTGACCTCCAGCTAGCATGCTTGTGAGGGGATGATATCTGGACAGTATCTTTGATGTCAAAATGATGAGAGCATTCAGAGAGCAGATGAACACAAAGAGGTGCTGTACGGTCAGATCTACACAGGAGAATGTGCTCTCTACAGTTCCCTTTAGTTTATCTTATTCATCAAATGCATGGCTCGGGAAGTGCACACAGGACTCTGAAGGGGTTGAAAAGAGAAAAAGTGCTGGGGTTTTTGGATCAAAGGAAATAGACATATGGCGTACACATGGTGGTGTCTTTTTTAGTGGCCTCCATGCAAGGTCAGAAGTTGTTTATGGATTAGGCACTGAGTTGAATCCTACCACGAGCACCATGCTAACAGACAACAGCACAGTGATGTTGAACAGGGATCAGCGTCACCGCTAACAAGATAGCATGGGCAAATTGACAAAAACCAAAGCCTATGCCCAAAAAAGCAGAACTCGAGAGACTACAGACTTGCTGCACTGATATGACCACCACAAGAGCCACACCCATTAACCAGGCTTGAAATTAAATCGGCAGCCCCCTCTCCCATAAACACACACCCTGCATATCCCATTAGATCTTTAATTTTAATCCTTGTCTGGACAGCAGACATGGCTGTAACTGTTTTAATGTCATGTGACTGTGTTGATGTCATGTGACTGTGACCCATCATTTGAGCATGACAATACTCAAAGTTTTGTAGCCCATCAACTAATAACTCGGGTTTCTACAAATGTTTGGCTTTGAGATGTTTTGAAAATTTTTAAATATAGTAAAGTCAGAGCAGAGCAGCAGTAAACAGACTGCAGTGTGTGCAGAGATAGTGTTCTGCTAACACTGGGACACTGACACAGAGGTTGCATTAAAA
This sequence comes from Perccottus glenii, assembly GCA_024416835.2. Taxonomy (NCBI): domain Eukaryota; kingdom Metazoa; phylum Chordata; class Actinopteri; order Gobiiformes; family Odontobutidae; genus Perccottus; species Perccottus glenii. The sequence continues at coordinate 13,803,332 of CM044559.2, forward strand.
AAGGCGTCTGATTAAACTGTAGAACATTATGTCTGTCATAACCGAAATCCCTGCAGTTTGCTTTGACGTGGCGTCATTAGGATGTGGAAGTGAAACCTTGCTGCTGTATCTGAGTGTGAAGTGTACTACTTTAGCAGCAGGGTAGGCCTCAACTCTGGAAAATATGACTAACTCCATCCTTTGTGGCGACTATACGACGCTTGCATTGCAAAGCAAGCAAATGGGCATGTGTGGGTCAGACAAGAAAGACAGGACTAGGAGAGTAGGAGAAAACTGAGGAGTGGGAGGACTGGCAGGCACAGGAAATGGAGCAAGGAACACAGGGCATTGCTAAAACAATAATGACTTCCAGTAATTGTGTTTCTTATGGCCAATGTGAGTGTGGTGACATTTCAGTTCTGTGTTTGTCGGTCAAAAGATGAGCTAATTAATATGGTAATTTAGCCCCAACGCCTCCAGTGACAACCACACCCCTCGTTAGCCGCTGCAAGGACAAGGGTCTCATGCACCACGAGCAGGAGATGGGGGAAGAGACAGAGCCAGAAAAAGAGGCAGAGGGGAGAGTATTTTTTTTAGTCTTTGTCGTCTCAGCAGCCCGGAGTCACACAACGCTCTCTCAGTAACGGGAACAAGTGATTATTTCTGAAAAATGGGGAAGTTTGTCAAAACGGATCCCACCCACACACTATCTCACACTCCCTCCCTTCCTCTCAACCCCCCCTCCCTGGCTCACTCTCACACCCAAACTTTTATGTCAAGCATGTGTGGGCCCACACACACACACATACATGCACACATGCACACACACGCTCACCCACATACACACACACACACATGTATACTCTGGACATAAACAGCGGTGCAAATATGCAAACATGCACAAGCGACACACACCCACACACATGCACAAGTTAGACTTAAAGAGTGACGTTTGATTGATCTGACAAAGACAAGGGCATCTGTGACTGTCAGGAGTCACATGGCATTCTGTGTGACTACTCAAGAATACTGCTTCACAGAAAACGACAAGAGATTCTCATTATTCTCATTCCATTGAACGATTAAGCAATCTTTGGTCAACAGCCCATCTCCTCTACGCTGAGGCTAACTTGTTCTGATGAAGTATGAAGGCCTGATGTTGATAAACTAGAGGTGTATGACAGATTTATTTTGGTGTGTCTATTTGGCAAGAGAGGTTTTCCACTTTATGAAACCATGCTCTGTCAGTCAAAGTTACATAGTGGAATCTCTGGTCAGCCTGGTGCCGAAGGTCAATAATGGAGGGACTTTTCTGCTTTTATTATTACAGAGAACCATCACAAAGATTTTGAAGTTATATTCTAAAATGTCAAAGTGTATCCATGGCTATACACAAGTTTACTGGGGTTTTGTACAAACTATATTTTAGGGAAAGTGACTTCTTAGCTGTTGTATCCTACCAAATGTCACAACATAAAAATAACTATCATGCCAATGGAAATGCCGCAAAGTTATGCAGTGTTGTTTTAAAAAGATTCTACTCAATAAGATCTAAAAGTTACCTTATGCTAAAGCTAATATCGGCTCCAGCTAGAATTGAGTATAAGTGAGTAAAAAGACTGAGTGCCCTGCTCAACACACACACACACACACAAACACAAACATTTGGCTGACTCATTAATTAAAAGCACAAACAATTTACAGAAGCTCACTCCTACCACTTCCAGAGCGAGCAGCATTTTTTGTAAGCTAGCCCCTCTTGTTAATGTAAATAATTTACCTTTACCTTTATCCTGATGGAATCTTAATTGTGCTTCTATGGCTCACCTCGCAGCAATTCATCAATGTCCTCCTTGAACAGAAAAAGATGCGTTGCCTTTCGTTGAGGTGTGTCTGTGTGGACTCGTGTGTGTGCCTGTGTGTGTGGGGGGGGGGTGGGGGGGGGCACTTTGAAACAAAGTACAAAGGCAACAGAAGACGCACACATGCAACACAAACACACTCTGTGTAGATTAATGACAACTCTCCAGCAATTAAATGAGTGTTTGTTGTTTTCATGTGATGCTGCTGGTCTTCTATTGTCTCTGAATATTGATCTATATTTCAATGAAGCAAATACAAGAGAGAAGCTGGGCTCATTGTTAGCCCAAGAACAGTCCCAGTGTTATTGGTGAATCCATTCCTTAGAGTGCTAGATATTTATTATAGCATGAGACTGATAAATGCATACACTAAGGATGTGCACATGTATGTGTCTGTTTATTTGTGTGTGTGTGTGTGTGTGTGTGTGTGTGTGTGTGTGTGTGTGTGTGTGTGTGTGTGTGTGTGTGTGTGTGTGTGTGTGTGTGTGTGTGTGTGTGTGTGTGTGTGCAGGGGAGGAAGAAGAAGTGCACTCTTTATTATTCATTCTTGGCATATCAACCTTGGAGGGCCTCGGCGTTGGAGTAAAAGGCCATGCATCTCGCTCACGTGATCGTGCATCGAATAATTGCTATCCTTTCGGCTTAAAATGAAACCAACATTTGGCCATTTCTCAACACACTAGGCTAAAATGACACCGCAAAACCCACCACTTCCCTTAGCGAGAAATGTCCCTGCACTCCCACAGCAGCGCACTTTACCAGAAGTAGCAGCAGCTGACAAGGCACCAGAGCTCTGTGTGTACACAGGCAGTCACAGCTCCACTTTGGTCTCTGCTGAGTCTCTGCTTAATTATGCCACAATGCACAGTCACAAGCCAAGTATTTGCTTTTTGTTGAAGAATAGGAAAATACATGTCAATTTTTAGTTTAGGGAAGTATGTGGAACAAGAGAGTAGGAAAAACCATGTCAGCTTAGGCCTGATTTGAAAGACCACAGATTTAAGGACAGATTGAACCAGTTTTTAAATAGCATCATCATCTAAACTTACACTTGAGACTACGGGGCCAAAACCATGGGACCACATTATTAATATTGACATTAGTCAAGCTCTCAGTAAGTGCTGTGATCAAACGTGTCTCCACACTCTGCACTTTGTGATTTATATCTGTGAAAGGTGCTATATAAATAAAATTTACTTACTTACTTACTTACTCTGTCTTATGTCCCTGTCTTGCACAACATCTTTTTGTCAGGAAAATATAGAGTAAAATGCAGTTTAACTACCGTCTATATCTTTTACTAGTGTTTTACTAATGTGAGTGTATCTCTGAAAACAATGCCTTGTTCCTTACTGCTCATTGTTATTTTGTGTAATGAACATGCACATATCCAACAATAATGGCAGCCTCCAGTTTTCATGACTTTAAACTTTATAATACTGCTAAATCAGTTAAACATTATCTGTTCTATGGATGAGTAAATAAATTGTGTGGCTACAGTAGCTTGTGTAGTTGTTAGGAGAAAGGCTATGTCACCGTGTTAGTTGGTTATCTAGTATACTTTTGTCACTGAAACACAAAAGTGACAATTGTTCAGTTTGTTTCAAAGTCTTTTTTATTTTATTGGTAGGCCGCGGGAGGGAGGTCACTTGTGTCTTTGTGGGACAGGTGACACAGTGTGTGATTGTGTGTTTGTGCGTGTCCCTTGTGATGATGGGTCAGCAGAGGGTCACGGTGATCCAGTTACACTCACCGCTCCTCTCCATTGATCCTTGGGATTCTGGATACACTGCTGCTTCTATATTGACATTTAACCATACAGACGGATGCTGCAAGGCACACAGCCCTCGGTGTGGGAGCGCTTTATTGAGCCACGCCAAGAGACGCTAATGAACGCCATAGCTCCCAGTCAGCCTTCGCTTCTCTTCCCTCCACCTTCTGTGACCTCTGTACTCAACGCTGCTGCGCCTTGCCCACGGCCATGATGTCATCAAAACCAATATTGGCTTTTCTTTTGTTAGTTTTCTTTGTCTATTTCTGTTTCTTTGACTCAAACAGAACAGGAATAAAATGTAAACAAGGTCACTTTTTATCAAACGATTAGGAATGAATAAAATTCAAGTGTTCTCAGAAACAACCTCGCTGAAGACAAATTTGGAAAGTTAACTGTATCTTTCTCCGGTTGCATTTTGTTGAAGAGCTTGGCAGCACAATAGCATAATGCCCAACTTAGAGGCCAGTAACATGAAAACAAATTTCTCCCTCATATTCTGTTGTGTTTTGGTTCTTTGTTTACAGTTTATAGCTGTTTTGGAACGGACCTCTGTTATCATTTCTTTCTTGCGTGTAATGACAGCAGCTGAGTAAATTTGTAAAAAGGCAGGTTATTTTGACTACACTACCAGCAGCACAAGTAAGTAAACAACCCCTTTGAGAGCACCATCACGGTGTACTATAGAACTCCTGTGTGGATTTTATGCCCTTGTGTTCTAAATTGCGTGAATGGTGGTACAATTAACTGGTGATTGTCAAGGGTGTACTCTTCCCTGAGTTAGCTGGCAGTACAGACTGTAGCACCCAGCACAAACTAAATTTCAAATGTTTGGATGCTACTTAGATATTTAATCAATTTTAGATGATTGTCAATTCAGACAAATTTTAGAAAGCCAACAGGAACAGCAGAGCAATGCAAAAACAACCAAAACTGTGCTTTTGCTGCTATTTTCATGTGCCATATTTTTAACATCCTTGACACAGGGCATTATAACCCTGGAATGCATAAATTCAAAATTAAGAAAGCCCAATAAATATTATAGCCTATACTGTATCGTACACTGCATTACATTTTTATATTTATTTTATGTTTTTCCAATGACAGCTGGTGCCTGGTGCTGTCTTTTCAAACTGCGTCCAGGCAAGTGACTACACTCTCCTACAGTATCGAAAATAGTCAAGGGGGCTCTTTCCCCCATTACATCAGATTAGCAGTTTACAAAATGGAGGTAACAACAGTGTAACGTTGGATTGTGTTTCCAGTGAGTGTCTCTACATTTCACTCCAGGTTTCCTCCTCCCTCCTTTCTGTCGCCCACGCCCTGCACACCTGCTCAACAGCCCTGCCTCGGCCAACACACACCCCTAGGCTATGTGCCTGGCAGCCCATTTGGGGTGAAGAACACTCGGTCCTTCTGTTTCCTGATAATCATCACAGAGCACACATGCCTGCTCTTCTTCTTCTCTATCTGTTGTTCCTCATCTCCAGGACTGTGCCCTGCCTGGCAGCTCTTACCTAAGCACCCTACCACACACACACACACACACACACACACACACACACACACACACACACACACACACACACACACACACACACACACACACACACACACACACACACACACACACACACACACACTCCCCTTCCTTCTCCAAATGCATCTGCCCTGCCATACATCAGCCCAGTGACAGGCCCACTCAGCTCCCACAATGCATCCCTGTTCAGCTCCTCGTCAGCAATTGCAACAGTCGCTAAAAGAGACATGTCTTTGTTGAAATGTTTCTCCTGTCCTATTTGTTTTATTAGCATTTTTATGATGTGATCTTTCAATTATTCTTTTTTCTTTCTTCTATTTTTTTTCCATTCACTCACTGGGCGTTTCTCAACAATGGGCTCCTGTGTTTTATGATTGTTTGTTTACTCATTTCCTTTGTTTGCTGTTTCACTGAGAGAATGTGTGGAGAGAAAACTTATTATGTAACTTTACCATTTTTTTATTATTTTTTTTCTTTATCAATCTTTATTATCATTAATTTTTTATGTTCATTTACACACCAAAAAATCCTAAAAAATCTGAGACTTTTCCTGTTGCCATTTTCGGGATAAGATTCTATTTGAACCCTAAACATATAACACATCTTATGATTTTATCACTTTCATATTCATATTATTTATCTTATTTGTTTTTTCATTCTTTCATGTTTATCTGCATTCCTTAAAAATATTTTGCACGGGGGGGCACCTTGGTGGCTCACCTGGTAGAGCGAGTATCATATATTCGATTCCTGCTTGGGTCATTTGCCTGATGTCATACCTCTCTCTCTGACCCTGGTTGTGGTACCCCCCAAAACATATAACACACATATGACACATTTCCCACCACCATTTTCTAGATCCAAAGCCATCCAGAGCTATAACAGGAAGTGTGGTCCTGAAAACATTATGCATCATTATGCGTCTGTACCATTTCAAGAATTCAATCACATTAACTTAATTACTATGGCATTTACTTATTCATTCTTTCAATTTCTGCTCATTCTTCCTATTTTCAGCCTTTTCCCATTCTATTCTGTCTTTCTTTGCACCTCTTCACTGGACACTCCCCTTCTCCTGTGGCCCCTCCCCCTCTGGGCAGGTGTTCCCATTGCAGCTGGTGGAAAAAAGCTACCAAAGCAAAGCCATTTGAGGAAGGCTCTGCTTCATTCAGCTATTGAGCTAATAGTTCCTCATTCAACACCCACACTGCTTATTAGGAGCGCTCTAAATAACTGCCAAAGACACTGAGAAGCGGCGCCCGGTCCCTCCCAAATGCTATTCACAGATCCCACACTGTGCATTACACTGACAGCTACTACATATCAGCTCTCGGTGTCATTATTTGATCAAGTGGCGGTGTCTCCAGTGGTGTGTAGCACTTGAGGGAATGAACACCCCTTTAAGCCCCTCTGAGGACCTATTGTGTGTGTGTAAAGAAAGCCCTGATGGAACAAAGAGGCCCCCGATGTAGGAGAATTGTTCATTTATTAATTCATGCTATCAGGTGGCCAGGTTTCATGTTTAACAAAAAGGGCCTGTATGGGCAGATTGGTTATCAACAGCAGCTGTCCGGAGCGCCTCAGCTTTGAGACTGTCCGTGTTCCCTCCCACTCCGGGCCGAGTTCCCACTGTTCCGCGGTCTTACTATCTGCCCTCTTATCTGTTTGCCTTTGCTCAGCTCTCCACTCATCCCTCCCCTACTTCATCCTCTCTGTGTACTCTGTGGCATTAAGGTCCAAATCAGGCAGATGGACACAGACTTAGATCAATCACAGGGATCAATACTTCCAGACCGGCTCAGACCATCTGACATCTGACAGCTCCGATCTATTCTGGGCGAGGTTCTATGGATCGTCTTAAGTTTGGAGTTTGGTTTGAAGTCCTGTCTGGTCTTGTTCTGCTTTGACATGTTGAGATTTCACGTTGGTGTTGATATACGATGTGTTAATATCCAGTTCCTTTTTCTTATATGTTTTTTAAAGAGCACAGAAAAGATATACAGCCAAATGAAAACTGTAAAGTGATTTTTCTTTTAAGTACGGTTGTATGTTGTGCATTGTTAGTGTATTACCTGTTGTAGATTTCTGCACAGTCTGGAGAACTGGCCAGACTCAAATAAGGTGCAAATATTACAGGTCTCTAGTTGTTGTTTGCTAGCAATGCTAACTGCCACTTAAGTGTTGATAAACTTGACAAAGCGTTTATCTTCAAAACCACTGGCTGGCAGGTGAGGCTATGACTGCATGAGATCAGACAGTTCATTGTACTGTATATCAGACACTCCTTTGTGACACTTATGGATCATTGTTTTGTCATTTCTTGTTCCTTCTGGACATCTACAGCAAGTGTATTATTTATGTATTAGATGAACGCCTGCTTTGCATACAACAGGAAATCTCTGATACTTGGTACAGTTGGTTTAATCTCTCAGGTGTCATATGAATTACAGAATAGTGTAACCTAATAGTTATACTTAGAAGTTTCATTATTTTATCTTCCCGTCAGACAGCACCTTCTGACGAAAGTAGACAACAAACACAGAGCTCCATTTACATGACCTGTCTGTAACCTCTCCTGAGATAGAAGCCGTTTTGTCTCTTACCCCTAATTATCTCTTATCCTACATTCATCGTCTCATCTCATCAGCCCATTTCTAATCACAGAAACGTGTGACAAACTGCTGGGTGGCTGCTGTGGTTCGGACCAGCGCTGCAATCACACATTACCTTTTCTCTGGCTTCATTCAGTCATTAAGTCAAAAGACCGCTCTGTTAAATGTCAAAAAGCAGCAGGGGGGAAACCACAGAGAGAAACCTGCTTTCATTGTCAAGCTCTTCAATTGTACACAGGTCAAGTGGAAAGTCTATGTTCAGCCTCTGAAAATAACCTTTTCCCTTGGAAAATTAGTGTGTACTGTAGTTTGTAAATGCCCTCGCAGCTGAATAAAGATATTGTTTGCACTTGACATAAGCTTTGGTATTCTCGTTTTAAGACTGAGCAGGGGAAGTGGCTGACAGAAAGCAGAGTAGATGTTGGCTTGAGTAGATGTCGCCCCACACGGCCCATCTGTGCAGCGCTGCTCATTGTAGGTCACGTTTTGATGATAGGCAGCGGCACGGCGGACCAGAGCTTCACGGTTCCTGCCTGTCTTCCGCCTGCACTTTTTTGCCGCATTTGATGTAGTCCAGACGCGTGACACTGCACTCACATGTGAAATCTGGAGGGGAGGAAGGAAGGAAGCGCACTTCTGAGAGAGACAACAAAGAATAGAATAACACAAGCCACTCATCACTCTGACAGTGCTTATACTTTACAAGAAGGTTCAAGTGTTTTTTTTCCTTTAAAAAAGATGACCATTTTTAAAAACCAAGAACATTGTTTGCATTATCTTTAGGGTGTTCTTTCATCCAAGAAAATCTAGCTTGGGCCTTGCAGCACACTTTTATTATAGTGTGAGCAAGGGCACAGTCATTTGTGCCTGCAGTTTTGAGTGTAGTCATGTGCTTACAAGTTTTCCACCCAAAGGTTTCAGGAAGACAAGCTAACTTACACTACATCTGTGTCATAGTAAATGATGTATACCTCCTTCAAGACAAAAAAAAGAACAAAAAATCAACTTTAGGGTCCACTGCTTTTGTTCCAATAACAATGGTTTTAACAACTGTCATGTGCTAAATGAGGCTGCACTCTAATGAAGGCTAAGTAAGCATTAAATTGCCACAGCTGAAGGCAATATGAGAAAGTATTATTACAACTACTGCAACAAATTGCCACATTCAAGAGGCAATAATATTTTAAATGAATAAGGAGAAATTAGTGAGGAATTATGTCGTAATGCCCGCCAGCCGACTGGAGACTTGGCTGCTTATGATGCTGGGACGAAGTTTGTCATTATGTCTTTAATGAGCCGGAGACATCTGTGGGGCCTGTAGCGCTAACCTTTAGAAGTAAGTCACTGCTGCGCTGAACGCACAGTTAAAACTGAAACTTTCTTCCTATTTTGGCGAACACGAATTGCTTGTGTAGTGATGGTTTAAAAATGCATTTAAGGCAGATTTGTGGCTGGATTGTGTTAGCGCGCGAGGAAACAAATGTAAGTTGTCCATTGTGTGAAGTTAAATTGAAAGTCTTATCTTCCTTCCCAACTGTGTGGACAGAAGAAGAGACGAGAACAGACGTATTTAGATTTTAGAATTGTGAACTTGATACATTTATTTCAGAGATAAAAGCACACCTGTTGTTTTTGAGTATTGAGAGTTATGGGCGGTATTGATAAATTAAAGGCACTAACAGTCAAATGATGAGAATTGAAAGCTTAGAAATGATGGAAATTACCATTTTTAAGTAAAGTAGGAGTTCAAAGGCAGAAAGCCTGACAGTCAGTTTAGGTAGCTTGTAATTACCACCTAAAGTTGTGAAAGGTCTAGGGGAACATTTAGAGGAGGATCAGACATTAGTCACAATGAAGCAGGCTATCACAACACAAAGCAGGGTCACGTCCTATTTCTGTTTTTCTTCCATCTCGCCTTGTCCTCAAAGGTGCACCGGGGTTGCAAATGGGGAGTTGTAAGAGTTGAGACAGCTTGTGGATTACCCGGAATTGACGAGGCATGTGCATAGTAGTCTATGCACAAAAAGCCATATGCTTCTAATAAAAAAAAATCTATTGTGCCTTTTCTGCTTTGTTTATTACTTTGGCCCGATTCTGTACAGAATTTGTGTGGCGCATTAAAATGGGACACAAGACAGGATAATATAACAGGACGTAGCATAAAAGGGTTAGTGTCTGGAAATGACATTTTTAAAGCTAATGGTTGTTGCCCGCAGTGACCCCCATAAGAGACACTGTTTAAATAAAGACAGATTGGAGTAATGGTAAAAATATGTTGTATTTTGTAATGTTCTTGGAAAGGGAGTCAATAGTAGCCAGGCATCTTGGAGCCAGGCCCCTTTTCAGCATGAGATCCCCCACTACTCAAGCTTTCTCAGTCCACCCCTTTATACAGTCAATGATTCCAGACAGTCATGTGCTGTTTTATATACAGTAGATGAACAAATTGGCTGGTATTGTTTAAGGGTTTTGGCATCAGACTCACTGCAGACTAAGCACTTAAGTGTTTCCATTTCCCCATAGGCACTTCGAAAACAGCCGTGTGAGGAAGGTTTGGCTGAAGGTCACCATCTGAGTCACAAAGCAGAGCCGGCTCATGTTTCCTGCCAGGGGAGTTGGGGCCGCTTCACGCTTCCTCGCTGGGACAGGAAGCCCAGGGTAAACAAAGGGAATCCCACACGCTGACGAGGAAACTCCACAGCGCCGTCCCACAGTGGCCCCACAGCGACTTTGTGACTGTCTGCTGTCTGTTACGCACGCACAATGCACAGACAAACACATGACAGACCTCATCGAGCTCACAAGGACGCCCAGTCCCTCATGTTCTCAGTGGCAGACAAAGAAATTCTGTAAAGCGTACGGCCAAAACAGCACAAAGGACCATTTACCAATTTACCAATGTTAATGGATTTATAAATAATTTATGACCTCGTTGTTAATTACTAAACCCTTTATAAATCAGTAATATATCCCCTTTATAAATCATTTTTAACAGAAAATGTGATACCGTGTTGAGCTCAAGAAACGGTTTAGTCGACACAATGGAGCCTTAATGTAAAGTGTAAAAACATAACCACTCATTGACAACTTGAAAATGAAGAGTTATATCATGTCGTGGTCTAGAATGTAAAAATGCAAAAGAAACTATACATTATGAATAAAAAAGGACCAACCCCAATTAATGCACAAGATGAATAATTGGCTCATTGAGCTTCTTGGTCAGGTTTTTATAAGGACTCTAATCACTGGGCCTGTGTTGTGTGTGTATAAAGCATTTATTATATGAACTGCCAATGTTGTGTTCAATGACTTCCAGAGCTTTGTTGTTGGGACACACAGCATGAGGTGAGCTAAATTAAGCAACAACATGACTTCCTTGAGGGAGCTTACATATCTTTAACAGAATACTTTACTGGCCACATGGAAAATATGAGCTGCACAGGAACAAAAGTGACTCTTATATGCTTGGAACATGATGACCGTCGTGATGCAATAATGTGCAATGTGCCCTTTGTAGATTTTCTGGGGAATTAGCCTAGTTTGTGAAATGTCATAGCCATTGCTCACCTTGGCATTGCGCTTTCTCCCCTGTTAGCATGTGACCTTATTCTTCTTATCTGTGGCAGCCATGCAAGACCTTGGCTCGGCTGTTTGTGTGCCACTCACTCAGCGACGCTGTTGCACCTTAACACATCCTTCAGAGTCTGAGGTTTTTCGATTACGCTGACACGAGTATGTTTATGTGCTTCATGTGGTTATTGCTCTGTTTTGACGACAGCGCAACACGGCGTTCTGCCTAATGGGAAAGTGATCTTCAGCCTCTTGAATATTTGATGTAAATGTAATGTGAACGTCATAAAAGCTTTTCAGATCTCAATTTATACAGTCAAAGCCGCCATTGATTTAACCTGAAAATTTATGTACACCCTCTCTTTCCCGTTGCCCCCAGTCCACCAGAGAATGTTATGCCCGTAAATCGCACTTCCAAATCACAATAAGGTTTTTTTTTTTCCCGCACAATTTATACTCCAATGGGCTTAACTATCTCATTTGAATTATTTACTTTAGGGTTTGATGAAGAGACTGGGGAGCAACTATTGATCTAAAAGATTTAAAGCCTGTTGGCTAAGCTGAATGGTTAAAAGTGATATGTGTGTTATTGGAGCACTATGAGCGGGGTCTGTTTATCATAAAAAAAAAAATGTAAATGTGTGAAAGAAGGTTTAAACATGACCTGAATTGGGGAATGTTTCAAAACCACTTTAGAAATGCAACTAGTGCAAACATTTCAAGCTGACATGTTTTTATAAAAGTGGGTTCCTGGGTATTGACAAAACTGTCACAAGACATTTGGACTGTATTTTTTCAGTGCAAGCATCATTAGAGGAGCATTCCTACGATAAAGTACACTGTCATATAGAACATCCTGGCCAGTAGATGTAACTGAGGGTCACCACTTAGAGCCTAAGGCCGCACCTTGATACTAGCTCAGATTGCCACGCTCCTCTTCTGATGATGATGATGATGATGATTCATGAATGATGCAGGTTAATGAGCTTCTGCCAGGGCTGCACTCAGAAGGTGGGGGGCCAGAATAGAGCACAGGGATCAATACGTAATATCTTACAAATTGAATTCGACCTGGATCGACCCAGAGGGCGTGTGTGACCGGCTGAGAACTGTGGACGAGTGCACAGAAAATCCCACTCATCGATGCATGAGGCCAGTAAGAGAGGATTGAAAGAGGATAAGGCGGGGGGGGTCTTCACACAGGGGTGCCTGCTCTGGAGAAAGAGGCGTGAAGGGTTGGGTTTAAGGAAACGAGGCATGGGGGGAGAGAATATAGAGTAGTATAGGTGATGGAGTGAGGGCCAAAGACGTAGTATCAGTTTATCACCTGACGTCAGGGGGTCACTCACTTCTGCCCGCCATTATATTCGAGAGCTTTCACCCCCAATCTATCTCAATAATGGAGGACTTGTTTGGACATGGTCAATTTTATATTCTCATCCAAGCTCTTCAGATGACTGTTTGTATATATATGTGTGTGTCTGTGGGTGAAACCATCAATCAGTTCAAAAGGAAGCTGTGTATTTCAACCTCAAAATAATACAAAGAATGTGTGTAGTAAAATATGTGACACACATTGGCCAAACGAAAAAGGCTGCATATAAATGGTTTCTTTTATGGATAACAAAACCATTACTTAAGAACCTATGGTCATGAAAAAAGAAATGTGTAAAAATGAATGGCTACATGTAACTGTAACTACATGACAATCTAAAATTAACTGTGGTGAATAAAATAGAGCAACTCTTGCCACTAACAGCAGGACATACAGTATATTACACTGACAAAAAGGGCATCTGTGCCATTATCACAATGTAGCAAAGTCTAATCTTCTGCTGTTACTATTTATGAATATGTTTAGAATAATATAGTGTGCAATATATTTTCCTTTTTTGTATATGTGCTTAACATTGTTATCCCACTGTAGTTAAGTTCTTGGCAATCTTTACAAGTACTCCATTCAATAAGGAACATTATACTGTCTTGTCTTCTACATTACTAGTCTTCAAATAATCAAGCATGCATCTATTATGATAAATATTATTGTTCTTTGGTCTTTAATGTAAGAAGAAATGTACGTTCATTATTACAAAATGTTCTTTTGATCCTTTTCTACAGAAAAACCCAGCCAACACAAAAACAAACTTTTTGTCTCAAAACTAAAACCAGTTCTTTGAGGCAATGCCTTTCTTTCACTTTTGCAAGTCGTAGCTGTATTTCAGGGAAATTAAACGGAAAGTCAGAGGTAATTCACCTCTGAAGTCAGTCAGACTGCTCTCGAGCAAAGGCCAGGTCAAAGTGAAAAACAATCTGTGCAGCGGAAAAGCTCTCAGTCAATGGCAAGGCAGAAGGCCCTCAGTAGTGTGTCTGCTCTGGTGTCACAGAGCCCGATGTGTGGGTGTCGTTTACATGGGAGCCGGTGCATACTGAGGCGCGCTCAGCTCCACGACACATTTATTTGAGTCTGTCTAATTGACATGTTGGGATCGATGGGGCAACAGAAAGGCTCTCTGCGCCATCCGCCAATACACAGCGGCTCCCCTGGGCCCCCACATGAAGGGGCCCGCCACCCTATCAGTCACAAGCACAACCCTGGACCTAGACACTTGTCCCTCCCTCCCCCCTTCACTTAAACAGACTCACAAACACTGGGAAAACACACTCAGAATACCCACAGACAATCAAACACACCAAATCCCTATTGATCACGGACCCCCATTTGGACCAGAGGCACCACGCTGATCTGGGGGGAATGGAAGGGAGGGCAGCCTGGCAGGAGGGTCCCAGATGATCCACTGATCCCACCATGGACAATTGGATCACACTCTGTGGTATCTACTGGAGGGCTGCTGATGTGTCACTCAAGGCATCGGCCCACATCTCTGACACATGCACTGCCCTGCGACAGGAAGCATAAAATAGCACTGACTGTAATTTAGATGCATCACACCACAGGCCTGACAACACACTGACTCGGCTAGAATAGAAATACCGGGTGGGTTAATTCTGCTTGCTACAAGAAGCTAGGAGTTCAAAGTTTCATGTTAAGCTAATTAATGTGGGCTAGTGTTTCATAATCCAGAAGAAACAGTAACAAACTTAGCAATCTATTTCATAAGAGGTGTAATTAAAGATGTTTGGTAAATCCATTCGCCAAATATTGCTTTATAACGTCTCGGAAATGAGAATGGCCTGTGAAGTAGTACTGTATGATATCATTAATCAGTGTCCCGACAATAGGTCATTCTTACTTTTTATTTAATATAACCCAACTGTTAACATCCATCTCCTCACTATGACCTTTAGCAGTGAATTATAGCATACGTCCTGGAAATGGCATAAATATCAGATATAGCAATTACACTTCCTTCCTAAGATCAGTATCTATCAAAACAAGTGCACAATTACATCAGTGAATGTACTCTGGAAGCTGTTAACCCTCCTATTATCCTCAAAATTTGTAACATCATTTATCCTAGGGGTCAATTTGACCCCAGCAGTTTAACCACCAGAAAATGTTATTTACCCAAGTTTGTGTGTGAAGTACTTTATGTTTATTTGTTGACTACCAAAATATCCCTTTAACTAACACATAATACCCAAACAACCCCCCCAACACCAGCACCCCCACAAACACCCAAAATACAGTACCTATTACATTATTTCACTTGACGGACCATTGTTGCAAAAAAAAATTGCAAGAAAACACTCAAAACAAACAGAAACAATGAAATTCAAATGTAATATAATAATATAAAAGTCTCAGAATTAGCCAAAAAGCTATTTTTCATCTGTAGTCCCCTGGCCATGCTGTTAAAAGAGCAATAACATATGACACATGCATAGTTAGCAAAGATATAAGATAAGTCAAAGACACATGGGCTACTCACAAGTGACAAAAAAAACATATCACACTGTTAAGAACAACCAAAAGAGACAGGACAACCATATAAAAACAAATACAAAACACACAGTCCACAGTTCATCACATATCCTTACAAACTTATAGTATTATAGCCTTCAGACGAGTAGTCGTTACAGAAATGACACAACCACGTGCTGACACCCCAGAACGAGCCTTAGCTACAGTCACAGATGTCCCAGCTGTACAGCTCTTCAGAGAGGCTTTATAAATCACCACCACTGACAGACATGGAATATCAATTTTCAGATTCCCTTATGTGTGTGGGGTTGGGTCATTGGATTCAATTGACAAAATGGAGCGATCACTTGACTGGGCCTGCACCTGTCCCTTGGTTTTCTCGGAGTGCTTGAGGCCTGATTTGGAGGGGGGCAAATCTGTCTCGATGATTGTAGGAGCACAAAAGCAGATGTGTGTCAAGAGCCCCTAAACTGGTATGGCTCGGGTCAGCATGGGTAAGTTTCCCTCGTCAAAAGTGGTATGAAGCATCCCAAAAAAACCTTACATAGCTACTACTTTGGTAAACCCTTGGCTGGTCCACTTGTCTGGTCCACTTTTCCGAAAGGCAAAACCTTGCATCTTGTTGATAAGTCAAAAGAGAATCCTCACTCAGGTGAAAACAAGAAACCATCTAGTCATTAAATAAAAGAAAAAGAAAAAAAAAAAGGTAAAACAAAGCATTTATGTTTTTGCAACAGTTGTTTCCAGTTTAAGATAGTGTTGGGGTTGTTTGCTCGCTTCACGATTAGTGACATTTAAAACTGAGTCAAAAATTATAGTTATATATAAAATCTCATATTGTGTGTCTCCTTTATGCTGGTTTCTTGCACAGCCTAGTTGAAACACAAGCTTTTTTCCGTACTGACCTGTGCTGTACTGACCCGACCGAGACGTGCCTGGATGCGTGTGTGAGAACCCCCATTACAGAGGCCTCAAGCGTGGGCGGTAAACCCTCCCCAGTCTGTGTGCACCAACTTTAAGCTGCCTATCCTCTTGCACGTGCCCCAGACGCAAACATGAAAACATGCACAGACATACTAAACCCCCTTTATTCAAAAGAGGTTTGCCTTGTATGGATTTAGCCTTAAGGGCCCAGTGAAATCTGACCCCCACTTCTTCCTCAAACCCCCCTCTACCAACTCGGCCCTAATATACCAAGCAACAGCTAATTACAAAGGATAAGGCAGTGGCTAATGAGTGGGGGCTTTAAATCTGTTTGGATGCATACAGAGTTTCTAATTAGGCGGCATGGGAAGAAAAGCGAGGTGAGGATGAGCCTGGCCGTGAGGGGTTGCATTACTCCTTCAAAAGCAACAAATCACCTGTTAATACACTCAGAGGCAAGGTTACCAAGATATAATGCAAAATTTTGGCCTTCAGTTTTGAATTATTTGCCGGTTTTGTCCAATTAAAAATGTCAGAGGGATAATTTAAGAAGGATATTTACTTAAACGCAATGCAAATGCAAGAGATTAACATGTTTCAAGAAAAATGTTAATCCCCTTTACTTCAATGTCAAATATTGTGATACTATTTATTTGTTTTGGGATAGCTTGTTAAGAACAAATGAACATGGGATGTTCATTTTTGTATTTTTGTGATTTCTAATAGTATTACAGATGCTGATAAAATCAATGCCCCATGACAGGAAGTGAAAAATACTTGTAATTTAAGTGCATTCCAGGTCTGACAACCAACAATAACTTAAAACGAGCCAGAAAAAATAATACTGTATGGTTGTGATCTCTGGCTAGGGAAACATGTGCAGTCTCTAGGTCATGCATTAGCATCCCGGCCTTACTTGACATTTAATGCAAGTCTGCATTGCACAATAGCTTGGAATTAATAGTATTTAAAGTTTTATAATGCATAAAGAGAGTGTTTAGAGCTCACTGTTTATATCTGTTGCATTACCCCACATTTGCAAAGCCAAAGTGGGGTTAGCATGCCTTAATCATGTCCAAAACTAACTCAATGCTCTACTTCTCTGTAGTTTTACAAGATAAAGCATAAATTAAATGTTTCCAGGAGGCAATGGGGTCTATGGCATATTCTGTTTAATCCATGACCTAAAAATTTGACAGCATGACATGTGTGCTCCTGGCATTTTCCTGATTTTTGCTTGGATGCAGCCTCTGTCTCTCACTGTGTGCTGTCTCTTCCTGCTGCGTTGTTTTGCTTTAATTCTTTTACTCACTCAAATGACAACACACAAAATACTGCTGGAATCATCACATTGGCTGGACCAGTGGTTGTGACAACAATAAAACAGCACATGTTTAACACACAACCAAGCTGTAAAAGCAATACCCCAGAGTTAAGAATGTGTTGCAGCCCTTATGCCAATTTGGAAATAACACAAAGGGAATTTGCATATCACACACAGTTTTCATATTAGAGGAGTTGTTGATTTTAGCTCACTGTCCTTGATTATAATGAGCATATGGGGATTTTCCACTTCACCTATTTTCTCGAAGGTGTAGCCAAAATGTTTGCGGTTTATCTCGTGCGATGTGT
The DNA here is from genome assembly GCA_024416835.2 of Perccottus glenii. NCBI lineage: Eukaryota > Metazoa > Chordata > Actinopteri > Gobiiformes > Odontobutidae > Perccottus > Perccottus glenii. The sequence goes on from CM044559.2 coordinate 13,821,105, forward strand.
GCATGTGAAAGTTCATCATTTCTAAAAGTTTGACATCTTAGTCTGAAGAGTACGCACTGCAGCTGCTGCCTCGTTCTCTTCTCGTACTAGAAATGACGTCAAGACAGTGAGAAAGGCCCATTTCTCCCTCTATCTCTCTCACCGCACTGCTTCGGGTTTCAGTTTGTTACCATGGCAGCAGCTGCCACTTCCTGCCTGAGTGGGTCTTCCTGTGTTCATTCAGTTTTGTGTGCTCACTGAGGAGTTACGAAATGTTGTGTTTACATTACCATATAAGGGCTTTTATGAACAATGGGCACAGGGCTTCCCCCAAAATCAAATAAACACCATTAATGGGGTCCACACACACAAACACACACTGCGCTGTGCCACACTCCCTATCAGTCATTCCAAACTGCTCCCATTTGCACACAATTATCCCTCCTGAGTGAGTTAAGTGTGTGCTGTTCACATGTCGGGAAAATAGAATGAGATAAGCTGAAAGCAGTTTATGGGTTGGGGTCTAATGGAAATGCAAAGAGCTGACCTAATTTAGCTGAAATGTTAGTCTAAGACACAAAAAGCAAATCTCTAAAAACATAGCTTATACTGACAATAAAAAGGAAAACAAAACAGACTTTCTTCATTACTTTATGCTTCCACTGCAACCAAAAATAAACTAAAGCTTTATTGCTGATGTCTTTGAGACAGGTTAGAGGTTACAGTTGTCTGAGCTCAATTATTGTGGAGTAAAGTTACTAAAGGTTATTGTAAAGGTTTCATTGCTGTTAGTCTCTTTCTAAAGTCAAAATAGCTCTGTGCCCACACCCACCTAAAAACCCACCTAAAAGTATTTGGTGAAACATGCCCCCGCATGCACATTGCAGGAAAACCTGCAGAAACAAAGCTTACTGTTGTACCTTTTTATGTTTTTTTTAGCGGGAGGTTTCACGTTCACCTTTTCTCAGTGGAAACTATTCTAAACCCACACAGTGTTTCCTCAAGATAAGGCAACACTAGGGAAACACTGTGCAGGTCTCAAAGTTTTGAAGCAGCTTTCAAAAAGTGCTTGTTTAGTGTTTAAGAGGAGCCAGGACCTTGAAGATGTGTGTCCTTTACTAAACACTACCGGACTACTGTCCTGCATACTCAGGCCTAATTAGCACTGTCCTGCCCAGCAACTAGAAAGGAGTGACGGACAAGATCACACAGTTCCTTCTGGGCTCCCAAGCTGGAGAAAAGCCAACTCATTTACATTCAGCACACAAGGCTGCATGGACTCCACCTGTATTCATGACCTCAGCTGTTTCAGCGCACTGTAAAGCCATTCCATAACTCATAGCGCCACATTCGCTAATGGGGGCCAAGGGTGGATAGATGGAACAGTGGCTGAAGAAGTGGAGCATGAGGGATCAAGGAGGCGGGTAAAAAATGTCAGGGAGTAGGATACAAAAATGTACATTTATCTTTTCTTACACCATGTGTAATTCTATCACCTAGCCTGAAGCCCTTGTGCCCTTTCTGCTCTGGCTGGCATGAATACCTGTTGGAGGGCATCCAAACTGCTGGCTTGCCCTTTTCATTGAGTACTTAGAGCAAGAAATCACATAGTTTGTACGGGAACATAGTCAGCACAGCAGGGACAACAGTACACCTCTCACAATTAACTCTGACATGTTGCTTAATTACACTGCACACTTAAATGTCCAGCCTCACCACAACTCTGGAGTCCAAACTGTGCCATGTTATAAATGAGCTCCAGTTTGTGCTTTGTTAATGTAAGACCAGCCTGGACAGTCCATTAACAGAAAGGCTGTACCATGTGAGCTGACATTTGCACTTTTGGAGTCATCTTTTATGATCCTTAGATATGGAAGATTAACAAAACATAACAAATAAAGCACAGGATACTTCCTTGTGTATTTTTCCACAGCACTGGCTGCAGTCATTTTTATGTAAATCAGTTACAAAGCATCAAAGAAACAACTGTGACTGTAGCTTTAGATTCACATTAAAACATGTGACATGAAATGCTTTTTGCAGGTTGTTCATGTTACACAGCCAGACCTTTTCCACGTCTCTGGCAGGGGGCAGGAAGTTCAGGTTTTTTTGCTTTGGACCTCTCAGAAGATGATCAACTCTTAAACTTTGATTTGTAGCTTCAGTAAAGTTCTGGTGTGAATCTAATTTCTGTCATTACATTTAGAAGAAGGTGCTATTTTTTCTTTTGACTATTTATACACATTATGCACAATCAGATCTACCATAACCGTGCAGTTTTTGTGTCAACATCATAATTTCTAAGAAGCTCTAGGGATTGTAAGGGCTGTGAGAGCAGTGTGTATGAAACAAAGAGAGAGAAGGCAGACAACAGTGGGGCTGGGAGAAAGTGAAGGAAGTTCAGTAAATCCCAAACCCACAGCTGTTAAAGGTCACAAGAGCAACTGCTGAAAGTACCTGATATGTTCACTGAAGGAGAAGAGCAAGAAGGAAGACCTTGACAAAAAGAGCATCTGACAAGTGACAGTTGACACAATGTGCTAAATGTGCATCAGCCACTCTCCCAGACCTGTTTGCAGCTAAAACACACAGGGAGATGATGAATCACGTAGTAGCCACATTAGCCTGGGACTGAGCAACACTCAAATTGTGTTTGCATGGATCTCTATAGACTCACACGCTGACAGATGGTTGGGTCACCTGACATTTTTCTGAACTTGGTTTCAGACCTCTCAATCAATTCCCAAGGTCCCATGGCAGCCATGCTCATCCAATCAGAAAAATGGAAAAAGTGACAGAAATAGCAGCCTTTATGGATGAGCATTTTACAGCTATGTCAGAAACATCATACAAAACTAAAACAAGGCATGTTTCAAATGGGTTAAGTCAATGCATCATATTGAAAAGGGGTAAGAAGCACCCCAAATAATAGACCTGGACTGTGCCACTTTGGTTTCACCAGTTTAGCTGCACTAAAAAATGCAGCTAAACAGTTTTTTCTCGTCTCTTGGACAACAAAGAATCCTAACATGAACCAAATGAGAATCAAAAAAGACATTGGCAATGTTTTCTTAAAATAAACTTCTTCATGTACTTTGTGGAAGATAAGCTATTTGACCAATACATTTTTAATATAAATGTATTACTACAGCTATATTCAACCACTCCCATTACCTAGATATAAATGCCACTTTAGAAAGAAAGAGGATCCTAACTTGTAGACTGCTAGACTTAATTCAAAGATGAGTTATTGAAGTAAAAGCAAAGCATTTGCAAATTATTGAGCCAACCTTGGCTACAGTCAAAAAATTCTGCATGATTAAACGCTCAATGCTTATGCGCAAACAAATTAAGAGCTGCTCTGTTTGTTTAAAGCATAACCTTGTGTTCCACCGTTTCAATAAAGCACACCCCAACGGTTTTGTTCACACAAAAAACACTGAGACACATATTCATCATATGATATATCTGAAATGTCTCATTATCTAACTACTAACTGTTTTCACTGGCTGTAAAAACACAACGTTCACATTTACGAGATACTAGTATTTATCTTTGTCTTAAGATAAATTACAGTGTATTTGATGAGAGAACATAAAGATCACAGCATTAGAAACCGCTTGTGTTGCTAAGCAGCTTGATCCATTTATACTACAGTGACTTTGTACAAATACAGTGCGCTCACAGCTACCACTCAAAAGATTTCCAATTACTTTTTTCCACACACAGCTCCGTGCCATTTGATTAGTGAGTACCATATGTCTGGGGTGGGTGTACACATCCTGTTTACCCAGTTTCCCAGGTTTATTTTAACCATGACCTCTCTGCCATTTCCCCCCAGGTCGAAAGGTCAAGCTCCGGGGTCAGCTGCACACTGACGCTGACGGACAACCTGAACACCTTTGAGTCTAATGTGTGCGTCCAATGGAAAACATCCCCATTCAGCTGAAGTGTGTGTCTGAAAAAATCAAAGGTCCTTTTCTCACAGCTGCATAAATATCCATCAGGTAATGTTTCGAACAGAGGCTCATTCTCTTTCAACTATGCAGGAACAAACAAAAATAGACTAACGACAACAAGATCCCAGCTGACCGTGCTGGTTCGTACAGAAGAGAGCAGTGTCAATGCCCTGACCTGAGGAAAATGCATCTTCATTGTGTCCGCTCCAGTGCTCTCTTGTACAGATGGGGCTCTTATCAGAGTGCAGAGATTGTTTGTTGTTCTCATGTAAAAATGGTAAAAGCAAATACCTAAGCAAGAGCACAAACCGTGTAAAAACAAAGTGTGGCTAGGACTGGGGCATGGAGTGCATTTCCAGATAAAGAGTAGGTCCACTGGAGACTGCTATATTTATGGAGACAAGAAAAATGTATCTAAGCTAAAGGATTTTAATGCATTATGACAGAAGTTATTATCCAAAAATAAATAGCTGAGAAGATGCAGTACCATAATTGAACGGAGGTGTCTTTAGTTACAAGGGAATTATCAACATTTTCTCATCTGAAAGAAAAACGTACGGAGCCCCGGACGTCATAGGCTAATGCTATTTAATTGTGCATTTTGTCTTAGATCCACTTTGGGGCCACTGGCACTGATGCACCATTTCCAGCATAGACTCCTGGTGTACTTGGTCATGACCAAATCTCTGATATAAATTTGGTTATGGTTTATGATATCTTAAAAATCATCACCCATGGTCCCTTTCATTAAGAACGTCAATAAATAAACATTATTATATATTGAAAATTAGCGACTGGTCTTTTTTAATGATTTTGTCCTATAGTATAGAAAATAAAGTTAAAGCACTAAACTTGCACAGTTAAGGAATGATATACATAGCCACACTCACTTTGTTATGAACTGTCATTATGTCATGTGATGTGGGGTAGCTTTCACCCTGGTAGCTATATTTTCCGTTGTGCTTGTGTGTATGTGTTTGGAAGCGAGGGGAGGATACAGCTGAGCCTGCCTTATCTGAAATCACAAAGCTATAGTCGACATGTGAAACCCCAGTTCTGCGGATCTCCTCTCCATCCCAGAGCCACAAGGTTTCAGTTTGCGGTGGCAGCTGAACCTCTGTCTCATTCTCTCTGCTCTTTATTTCGATCTCTGAACACAGTTACATCCACAGACAGCGAGCTTGCAGAACGAAGCAGATGAGTGTGGAGGCTGTGAATGACAGTCAGAAATAGGCAGCGACTTCTCAGAAGAGCCTCTCTCGGTAGTTGCAGTATGACTGGAAGCCTATGTGAATTTAACAGGGTGCTGCCGTGCTTCTAGCTCATGTACGAAAGACACATCCAGGAAGATGTGACGGGGTAAACAGACCGTTCTACTGTTTGTGACCAACTCCCCGACAGCCACAGTCAAAAATAACGGAATCGGTTGTCTGTTAGCTGCACCTGTGAGATCCACCATAAATATGTGTCAACTACTGACTTGTGGTTTGTTTTGTTTCAAATGACAGATGGAGGGATAAACTGGATGTGCCTAAGTTTAGCTGTTTTTATTTGTCATATTTTTCAGATCTTTAGAAAAAGAATCCATATTAAAACACATTCAATCTGCAAATCATATTCAGTGAAGGATTTAATGTCTTGTAACCTTCCACTGAAACGCTCCAGAAAGTTTTCTCTCTGAGAGAACATTTTGTCTAACTATAAAAACTTGCGATTGGTATGTCTTTTTTTGCTTTCTCCTGATTAGATGGATTTGCAGGTAAGTGAAGAAAACAAGCCAACAGAAGATATTGAGATGGGTTGCTTATTCAAAAAAATACTACTAAAAATCAGCTGTTTTATGACACAGCCAATGGCACCTATTGTGTGCTGCCACTTTACAGCCTTAAATAGGGCCTGGGTGCTAATAAAAGGCCCACTTCCCTCTATATTTTGCATTTTCCTCTATTCTCCCAGTATTTCCAGGGAAATGCATCACCACGGGCTATTGATGAACCAATCGATGCACGGCCTTCCTTCAATTTTCCTCTTTCATCGGCTTTTCTTGCCAAACGATCCTGTGCCTTTATGTGTTTTTAAAAAGGCCACAGACGGGGAGGGGGGAGGGGCTTACGTTCAAAAGGCCATGAGTAGGAGGCTTTCATTTTCAAAATCATCTTTACAGAAATAGGAGGGAACACTAGGCAAGCGAAAAGGCCAAGAAAAACATTTGTAATCCTTGGCCATTATCAAAATGAAAGTCTAAGAAAACAAGCCTCTTGGCCTCTTCAGCTGACGTTTGCTTCTCCCAAGAACACAAATGCTTGCACCTAATTTGTCTATAGACTGTTTGTAGATGTCAATCGCATGGTTACTGAAAAAACATCAATAAAACTGAATAAAGAGGTCTGACTTCCTAAAATGTAAAAAAAAACTATTTTGCACAAAAAAAAAAAAACAGAAAGTTTTGTTTTGTGTGTTTTTTCCTTGTTTGGACAAACTTCACATTGTCATGGATGTTAGCTTGACGTTTATCACAGATGTTAGCCTATATGATAGCATGCACTCTTAGCATCCTTGCATCTGAGCACTGCGTTGACAGGCCTACAGCAGCTTTGCCCTTGGGTATCTCTCAGATAACTGTTGACGCTCCAAGTCAGGCTCCTGTTGTGCACTCAGCGCTCATTACAGCGCCAGCTACAAGTCTGCTTCAAAAACATGTTTTCCCTTTTTTGCTGCTTGTACATGTGTCAGGGTGCTAGCTTCACATGATCAGTGCTCTTTCTCCTTCTCCAATCTGTCACTCTACTTCCATATTCTGTCTCATCTCAAGCCCGGCTGCACTCACACAGATGTGGAGAGCATGTCTGTTGGCGCCAGCTCACTGAACCACCCCCTCGTAACCTTCGTCCACCCCCACACGCTAACCTCCTAAAACAGCTCTGCGTTTGTTGCCCTGCCATTGGACACATTAGGAGACACGAGACCCCTGAGTACTAACATATTAACAACCCTGTTTCCTAATTACCAGCATTGGCCCCACAGTTTTATAGCCTTTTATGAAACATTTCATGCAAGCAAACGTTACTAACCATTGTATGAGTTGGGCCTACAAAATAGCCCACTTTAGACTACACACTATGCATGAAAATGTACAAATGCTTATGACCTCTTGGGCTTTTTAGCTTTTGCAGTCCCCTGTAAATCACAGTCCTGCACTGAGCTACATGAAATGATTCACTCTATTCCATTAGCTTTTGATGTAGGGTAAGGCAATATATTATCAATGGGAATAAGAGCTTTACTTCTTTTACATATGCTGCTCTTCTCCTGTTACCTCATGAAACAGATTCTTTCATGAAACATAAAACTGAATTGCAGCCATCACTCAATGTTATTGAATCAGTAATGAATACTCACAGACAACCAGATTACTCATTTTGTCTTTTTTATTTATTTATTACCTAAAAAAAGAAAATGTTCTATCACAAGTCACACTGAAATGTATTGCTTAAGAAAAAAAAAATATATTCATATATTTTTTCACTTTTTTCCTTTTTTCTTTTTTTTCTTTTTTCGGAAACGTGCGTTTCCATTAAAATCCACCAAAAACCAAAGTTTTTATGGACATGAGCATCAGCTGTTGCCATGTCCTAACAAGCTTCTCCCCCAATGTTTAAAAAATGCACAAAGAAATACATAATTCACAGTTACCATTTTGGTTTTATAAATTAATACAGTCACACATGTGCTACACCGGTCTAGAGCTAGAACATTGTAAATTGTATTTTTGAATCCTGTTATTTTCAATAGTTGGCTACAAGAAAGAACAGGCAACTTAAATGACATGATCAGAATTCCACCAACAAACTGTTTTTTCCTCTCTGTAATGCTTCGTCATCTTTTTTTGTTTCGTTTCATATTTTGAATTTTACACAGAAGTGAGGCACACACAGAGTATATTTCATACATATACAAAAGAAAATTAACTTAAATTTGGGAGGGGCTTGAGATAAACTGTCCTTTCTATGTTGTATCCAAGCAAACAGGAAGTGCATGTAGTCTGGAGTCCTCACAGGACTTACTCTGAAGTGGGGCCGGTTTCCTTGTCGTGTAAGTACTGCGGAGTAAACTTTCATGGCTAACTTAAGTTGCACAGATTTGAAGCTTTTGCAGCTTGTGTGTGGGAAGGCTGTGTAAGAGGGATGTGTGTCACAGACAAAGAAGACCAACAAACATGGCAACACATTGAAGAAGGGGGTCAAAGGCAATATTTGAGGAACAACTACTTTTGAATTCACTCAAAAACGCTTGCCCCCAAAACGTACACATCTCATCTCACTACAGTTGTGTGTGTATCAACCAGTGAAAAACAACTTGATCAGCTTAACTCTGACACTGACACTGCAAGGGCAACATTTAAGGCACAGAAGCCTTGACATAATTGAGACTCCACCAGCTAAAAGCACTAAACAACAGATGCCCAGTGTCCTCAGTGACAAAACGATGCCCTGATGACGACAACGATACACAGAAAAGTTTAAAACCAAAGAAAACAATTCCCGCTCCCATTGTTCCCAAGTGTCTCATTTTTTTAGTGAAAGGTAAGGCCACTTAAAAAAAAGATGAGGTTCACCAAAAAGGTAATCTCTCACTGCAATCTCTGGGAGTGCAATAGTGGTAAAGGTGGTTGATCAGTCGCACAGACAGATAGATAAAGAGACAGTCAGACCAAATGTTTCTCTCATGTAGGGTTGGAATTTGACAGACTTTGTTCTGTAAGTCCGCCGGTCTGCTGGTTCCCTTTGAGTACATCCACACGAGCAGAGGGGAGGTGGCTAAAAGAGTTCGTAGGCTGTCTGGGTCCTTGAAAGTCCTTGAACGGGGATCAAAACCAGCGCATCGGGGAGTAAAGAGTCACTTTGCTCTATGCTGAAATTGCCATCGTCTTCATTGTTACACAACAGGAATGTTCAGTGCTGAGCAAGAGTCCACACTTAACTTCATCTGTTTAGTTTTTTGTGTCGTTAATACTTTTTATCGCAGGACACTGTTCTCTTAATATTGTAGAAATTAAAAGTTACAAAACCTCACCCACAACAGCAGCATTTATTTATTTTTCTTCACAAATTCATGCATGTTGTTAACCTTCATTCCCCACAGCACCGGTTTCTTATTTTTTTCTTCGATCTATAGAAAATAAAATGTAGTTTCACACATCTGCATGCAAAGAAAAGTCACTTTTCCCTCCCACTGTTTTCACGTGAAGTTCCCGTATGTAGCAGCAAAACTGTAAAGGCCTAACCTGATATGTCAATGAATGTACTGGTGGAGGCACTATATTTTGATGCTGGATCCTACTTCTCCCTCTTTGCCAATAAAAAATACTTATTTGGATGACAACTCGTGGTAACCGCACACATTGAATGGGCCTATGTATGGGAACTATTATTCTTATTCTAATGGTTTCATGCATTTACTGCAGTACTGATTTGAGAATCTATGGGATACCTGGGAGATGGCACCTGGGAAAAAACATGGGGCATCCTAAATCAATTTACACTAAAATGAAACATACACACACCCTCATAAACCTTTGCCAATTGTCACATTTATATACACAAACTCTAGTACCATTCAGGTCTGTAAGACATGAGGTGGGCTCCATGAAAGAAATCACTGCTTATCATTGGTTGTGGCTAGACAAATAGAATCCATGAAAGGGCTAATGAATGGATGTACATATTTAATTGGTAGTCAAGGACTTGACTAAAGCCACTGAGGGCAGCTGTTTTTTGAAAACAGCAGATAGGAAGAGAAATAAAAATAGATTTTTTTTCCATAGATATTTTAAAGATCCTCTAAAGCACTTTCTGTTAATAATTAATTTGTTTCATCATTAATCCTTCCTATCAATACCCTATGTCACTGAGGTTGATATCAACACGTATTCACTTATTCACTACCATATTCATTTCTTTTCTATTTCAGGCCCCGCCTCCTTGCACACTTTGACCAGCTGTTATAAATCAAGAACATGTGCAAATCAAATTCTTTTTACTGTAATATGAAAACCTGAATGCTTTGTGAACAATGCTACATATTTTTGTTTATAAAATATAATAGTATGTTTCAAAATGGCAAGAAAAGAAAAACAAACTAACAAAAAACTTTAACCACCCCGTAACAGGTAAAAACTGAACTCTGGTTGGTGTGATCAAGAAGAATGCCCGTTGGAGTAAATCCATAGTTCGGTAGCTCTGCCTTTCTCTTGAATGGGAAACAATGAAGCCGCTGGTGCTTCTGTCCTGTGAATAAGTCTTTTGTGGATCGCTTCATTGCTGTCCACAGAATGTTTAACAAAGCTAATCTTTCCAAAGAATTTAAAAACACCTCCACCATCACCCTCTGAATTCTGCTATGCTCAAGTACAGGTATTGTCTCTTTTACACTCTTGAGTCTGGCCGTTGCCTGTCCAAAGCCAAGCTTTAAAAAGTAAAGTTCTGTTGCTATTGTTGCTGTTTTCACAGCTGTGAAAAACAGAATGGGATTAAAGTCTGCAGGGACCCATTTTTCACACAACACACACCAGTCACAAGGACAGCTTTGATTTCCTCTTTGCACTAGAAATCCTCTTGCCAATTCACTCCGTGCTATGTCTCAATCCTGTGCAATGCTTTGCACACATTTTGAATATATATCCTGTGGGATTAGTAGTTTCAGGCCATGACGAACTCAGACTTCAAGTCGGCCTTGACGTCGGGCTTCCACACTGAGTCATCAAAGTCCAGATCCAGGGAGCCCTCGCTGGACATGCTGCTGTTGCTGTTGCTGCGTCCGGCTTTGCGGTTGGGCAGCCACTGATATGGGGAGCGCTGATCCCGCCTGGCCTTCCTGCGCAGTCGCTTTTGCTGCATCAACAACTGCAGGCGCTCTACCTTACAGCGGGTTGCACGGTTCTCAGTCTGACGCAGGCGGTCACCTAAACAGACAAAACACAAGGAGACAAGGATGGTTAGCCACTGCCCCTCCTCTTTATTGTTAATTTACACATAACAAAGCAAGATTGAGAAGAATGTCAATATGTTTACAGGCAGCAGATGAAGCCACACAACCTTAATGATAATGTTAGGACACACAAGTATCATTCACACACTCAAACACACACTGTAGCATTGGAATTTACAGCTCAACCTCCCCCACTGAGCATCATTAGCCCCCTCAGTGCAATTTCACCCCCTTATCACTCAGTGGGGAGACCTTCGCAGACTCCTTGAGATCCAAGAACAAGGCCAAAACATACAAACACAAGTCAGGGAAGATGCATCCTAATGGCCACCTATGATATCTGGACACATAATTCCACATGACGTGGCACAACTACTGGACATGATACTAAATGAATTTCAGACTGTTGATGTGACTATAGTGGAGTCCGATCTCAGGGGAGAGCCACTGTGAATGCTTCCCTACAGTGGCCGAGTCAAGCCTAATTCCATTTCTGCTTATATTCAGGGGCTTGGAAGGAAGGAAAAAGCAACCGCAATCTATTAGCCAGCTCCATTAGTATCTGTCTGGGAATTAAATAATTAAATAATGGTCTAGAATGTCAATAAACTGAACACAGCGACCATCTCTACTCTGGCCCTGGCTTCGGTGCACCAAAACACACACTCAAAGTGCGCCTTCGAGTACATCAAGTATTCACACAACAACACATACACAACACGCACATATACGCACACTTTCATACATGTGCGCGTACACTTACACACACAGCTGAGGCAGCCGCAGTAGCTTTTAACGTGGATCGATGGCAAATTAAAAAGACCTATTGATTAAACCTTAGCTCTAGTGCAGCCATCCATCTCAGGCCCAGGACAACGCTATTGGCTTTCAATACAAAATGCAAGCGAATGGAAATTGTAAGCAGAGAGGTGGGGTGGTGGTGGGGAGATTGGATTTTTCTCCTATTTTTTTCTTTATTATGGCTTCCTACTCTTAGCTCATTGCCCCCCCACACATACACACACACACTCTTTCCCCAACCCCCTCTTCTGCAGCTCTTGCCCCAAGTCTCCCCGGAGACAACAAGGTGGAGCAGAAGGAAAGGAGGGGGGTGGCAACCGTAGTAGTGGCTGCGGCTTGGGTTAAGGAATTCCTCCCCCCAGGGGCGAAAGGGGCAAAAGAGGAAGAGGGAGGGTATAGTGCGAAGGACGGAAGATGAGGGTGGAGGGAAAAGGATCAGCCGTAGGTGGCAGTTTTCCATATCGATCGTGGCCCCCTTATTCTTTTCCTCCTCCCCACATCGGAATGAATTCCGGACCCTGTGTGGGCTTCGTTTGGCTGTTTCCTGCATTTGCTTATCGGATCAAGCCGCACCGAGCCTTTTCTGCAACTATAAATATTCACCGGTGTCTGCTGGAGAATACTGACTGAATTAAACGCAGCCTTGTTGCTGCTTTTAGAAAACACAACAGGAATCATTTTACTCTGCACTCAGCCACACAGGCCGTTTTTGTTCCTGATACAAGCGTGTGTGTGTATCCAGATGCTGAATGTGAGGACAGCGTGTCATCTCATGAGAACAGGCGGTATATACTGGGGAGATAGGAAGGGGGGTCTCCTACATTAGAGTCATTGTTCTACTGTCTCAGCTCCATGTGACATCTATAGACTTTGCTGCAAGGCTTTGTTCCCCTCTTTTTCCTTATTTCCTTGCTCCGACTAGCCAAAAGCACCACTCAGTTGTGTTGAAATAAGGCACAATGAAGTCAAAATCAACACCTGACAATGAGTTTTTATATGAACAGTCTTAACTCTATATTTTAGGTCCAAGTCAGCATTATAAAGCAGTTTGGTGGTGCAGTAGGAGGTCCTGGTCTTTGGCTTGGCAAGAGCTCTGGGAATGTGCTTGGAGCTACACCAAACTTTGTGTAAGTTCATGTGTGTGTGGCTATTCATCAGCGTCACTACCGGAGCCCAGGGCGGCTGGGCCGGACACAGCTGGCCACAGGGATCTCCAGACTATGTTTATGACAGTAGGGCTATTATTAGGGCTGGCTAAAAAGGACAGACTATACACAGAGATACACACACAGGCTGGCCCAGAGCCTGGCTGTGGAGACTAGCGCTTGACGTGAGTGCAATAACCCTGGAAGACACACAAGAGAGGTGGCACAAAGAATGAGCGAACAGGAAATGCAACTTAAAGGGGACAGAGCTTTTCTTAGTAACACACAGAAAACTGAAATATGGTGCTAGCCTGACTAAATCTGGACCAGTAAAATACATTATTGTATTGCCATAGTCTTTACTCATTAAATCTCATTCAATATCAAAGTGAAGCTAACACCTAGATATTACAGTTAAGCTACTGCTGCATGTAGCCTATAGACCTTTCTAGAAGTTTTCTAGACAGGCTTTTGAGAGCAATACAAATAAATAGTCAATGCTAATAAAAAACATATTGATTTTAGACACTCTGTTGCTACTGTGCTGCAGTTTTTTAAGTCTAAAATGTAAAAGGTCAACCAAAAAAAGGCTTCACCTAATGTAGCAGACTTAAGGATACTTTGCTCAATAATCTTGCATGCACATAATCTAACTATAATGTGGATGAAAAAATAATGGGTATAAACCTCAAAGAAGGCTGGTCCAAGGTAGAAGACACCTTTTCTTTTTCAACACTGTGCTTTCTACCAGCCACATCACAACTCAATCCCCCAAACTCTTCTCGACAAAAGCAATACACAATGAGGTACTGCGGGGAAAGCAGAAGACAGAGAGAGAGAAAGAAGGGGTGATCTATGAATAATCGATGCGTCAGTCAGTTTTCCTTGCCTTTGAGCCCAGCCCAGCAACACAGGCTGGACGGAGATAGGGAGCACACACACAGGAGGAGGAGGAGGAGGAGGAGTGGGTGGAGGAGACGTAGTGAGGGGAGGAGGGCTGCAGTGTGCAGGACGCAGGGGGAGATTAAAGGAGCTTCTTCTTCTATTGATTGTATAAAGATTGGCCTTCATTTGCAGTTGTCTTAGTGCTGTTGTTTGTTTGTTTGCCTTGATAAGTCTTGTGATCTTGCAGAGAGAGAACATTGTGTTTGCTCAGCATCCAGGGAACCAGGGAAAGGTGGGAGGGGACGAAGGGGAACAGAATAAAAAAAGAAAGAAAGAGGGAAGGGAGAATCACATTGCAGCAAAGTCAGATGATACAAACGTGTTGTGTTGGTGCGGGTCAGAGAAATGGAGAGGCACATGGAGTAACTTAACAGATCAAGGAATGATTTGTTCTCTCCAACCAAATGAAACGTACAAAAGTGGAGCGACCGATCCCTTCCGAGCTAATATGAACATTTTGACAGGCAGTGAAAGGGCAGTGACAGCCCTGCAGGGACACGAGCTCTTCAATGACTTTTAGACTTCATTTGCATTCCCTCTCTTACTCACTCTCCTTGTCGACAATGAAAGGGCACCTGATGTGCTTGGCTGCCTATGTAAGATAGCTCTGTGCTGCTGTGTCACTGGGGCATTCGCGACGAGATACCGGCGCACGTGTGTCACCACAGACCTCCATGTGTGGAGAAAAGAGGTAAGGATGCAGCACCAAAGCCGTCCAGTGGATAATGTGCTTAAACTAAATGAGGTTGAGGGCATGGGCTCTTGCTCCGTCACTAACCCCCTCTCTGTTCCGCCTGTGCTTAGCTAACATGAGCTAACATAACACGACCTGACAAATCAAAAAAGGGGGCACAAGGGGGTTGGAAGGGTGTGGAAGAAGGGGGAGCAGTTTGAGTTAAGCCGTGCAGTTTTTTTATTCTTCAAACCAAAAGTTAAATATCAACAATTGCAATTTGAATTTACTTTTATTATTTCCATTAGTTGTCACTGTATAGAACCCATTATTTTCACATGATAATATCTGAACTCTCAAAGGACGATAACTGTTGAGAAATATCTTTGTTTTTGTAAAAAATGTATACCATTCCATCGCAGCCCCAGCACATAGCTTCAGCTCTTCCTGTGCGTCTGTTAAAGCAGCTGCAGTGGGAGCAGGACTAAAAGGGCAGCCCCCTAATCCACCCCCTGTGCCCCCTTCCTACAGCCCACAATGGCTCAGCCTGGTGCCCTGCATGCGGCCCCTGTCCCTGGCCTCCAGACAATGGCTCTGGCTGGGCAGGGGACTAGGGGCGGGGGTCCACCGTACTCAGTAATGGAATGCAGCTAACAATCAGCCTGGCAGGCCGTCCTAAAGCTTGTTCAAATCCAACACGAGTCCCCACGCCATGACAAACCCTCACACTCAGCAAAACTATACAGCAGAGCCACCAAACCACAGCACTGGCCTTTGAACAGCCATTTGTGGTCAAGTATGTGTTCATGTGTGTACGTTTCAAGCTTTTTATTTATGCTTCCCTTCTCCCCCTCCGCATAAACTTGCAGAGGAAAGGGTAAAGGATCTCAGGAGACAGCCGAGCTATGTGACATTTTCAAGAGGGCTGTCTCAACCTGAGTTTGCACACGCTTGCACGCACGCACACGTACACATTCTTGGGCTGATGGGAAGCGGCGGGTTATTTCTGTTAGCCCAATGAAGGTATGTTTCTGTGAAGAGAAGTTAAGCCACCGTGTTAAGGCCAGTAAGTCCTACATCAGGTGTCGGCTGATAAGAATGCCTGAGGGTGCTTAGTCATCAGCTTCCATGGGACATCATGCGGAAGTATTCCCACAAAAACAGTCCAGTGCATTCATTGTTCCAGGGAACTCTACGAGTTACCCATTTACTACACTTTCTGGAAATGTCTACTGTGAGCAGGAAGTTTGAAAAGTCGGAAAAGAGCAGTTGATAGTCAATCTGTTTTTCTACACCATAGCTGGAAATGGGTGCTTACTAGGTGGACTGATGGACAGGATATAAACACCAGCATGATGAATAGGGCTTAGTGTTGTGGTTTTAACCACCCCCCGTCATCCGCAGCCTCCGCCTCTCACTGCCCTCTCCTTCACAAAGCAAATTCTTTTCAGGGCTGTATATTGGAATAAGTCTATCTATTTAAAGGCCAAATGAACACAGACAATGTATTGATGCACAACACAGACATGGAAAGAAAGAGGGGGTGATTAGGAGGAAGAAAGATGGATTTTACAGGCTGGGCTTTTTTTGGACGGTAAATGGGGAAACAGTGGCGTGGGCTGTTGAATGCAGACGAAGAGAGCTGACAAGAGGGAAGAGGAGGAGGAGGAGGGGGCAGAGTGGAGAGGTCTTCCCTGAGTTAGGAAAATAAAGCCGTGTTATTCCATCTGTTCACTGAACACTCGTAAGGACACTGAGGAATATGCGACAGTGGCTGTAAATCCCAGCTAGTTCCTAAAGCTCCAAAGACTTACACGGTTCATTCTGCTTGTGGCACAAAGTCATAAAACTGGGAGGACAAAGCAGCACAGTGACAATTGACGTGTATGCACTTGCTTTTCTAAACAAAAGAAAACATTCAACATTAATCACTGCTTTGGAAGGCCCTCCCAGTCAGACTATTCAACAAAATTTACCCACAGCTCACCACAGAGTAGCTCAATTTCCTCAGGAGATAAGGAGGTAGCAGAGGACAATGCTGTTTCTCCCAGCTCAGACAGTCTAACCTTACAACATTGACTGAATGTTATCGGTGCTGGACATCTGTCTGAAACTCAACATTCTGTGTCTTTTGCAAGGAAAGGAGGTTTTAAAACACTAACCAAACCCCTCTAGTGTATAATTTGAACTGCAAACACCTGCCCTGGCACAACCCTTGGGCATGTGTATGTCAGGGTTTGTCCAGCCTAAACTAGCCCCAGTCCATACATGCCCCAGCTGTAGCCATTCTTTAAGAGCTAGATTCAACCACTCAAAGCCTAATCTAATCTAAACATAGCCCAGCCCAGGCTCAAAG
This sequence comes from Perccottus glenii, assembly GCA_024416835.2. Classification (NCBI taxonomy): domain Eukaryota; kingdom Metazoa; phylum Chordata; class Actinopteri; order Gobiiformes; family Odontobutidae; genus Perccottus; species Perccottus glenii. The sequence continues at coordinate 13,837,950 of CM044559.2, forward strand.
GGGTAAACCTATCTCCTTGACACACAAAACAAAGCAAACTGCACTGGGTGACAAGTGAAGCCTGACTGAACAGGTCTGGAGAAGCTTGTCTTGCATTACTATGGGGATCCCCCTTCTTTCTTCCAATGTCTTCTCTTTACCTCAATCCTCAAGGGAGATATTATGTGTATGACTGTTTTTGTTATTTAATTTGAGTGCTTTGCCAGAAAATAAGTACTCACTAAAATGTTCTAGTAATGATAGTGAGTCAGAATACATCAATAACATAAACAGACTAACTGACAATTAATTCTTGTGAGATTACAATAGACAAGCAGCAGTATGCAAAAATATCAGTAGTCATGCACACAGAGACACTCACACACACCACTACAAGTGTAGCAACATCTGCCTTACAAGAGCTGGAAGGGATGCACAATTACTTGTGTGTGTGTTTGCGTTATGTTCATGACATGCTTGCATGAGCAAAGGGAGCAGACAGTGGAGTCACTCACCGGGAGGTTTGCACATGTGGATCTGGCTCTGGCACTGCACCAGCGGATGGAGAGTCGGCGGGGGGCTGCTGGGGCTGCAGGCGGGCACTGAGGTAGCTTTGGCAGAGAGGTCTGCCATGCCAGTAACCGGGGGCGAAGGGGGCGGTGAAGGGGAGGGGGATGTAGGTGAACCACACTGGGTCTGGTAGCGCAGCTGCGTGAGAGAAGGGGGCATGCCCTGGTAATGGCGCGTAGCACTCAGGAGATCATTGAGGATCTGAAGGATGGTACTGATGTCTCGTCGGGGACGGCCATTGCTGTCCTGGCAATTAGGGTGCAAAGTGCCTGCAGATAAGAAAACCAAAAGAAATTGTTTGATACATGTTGCATTTAAACTTTACTAGCTATTGTGAAACATTCATTGTGCATGTTTGTCTCAATAAAGCAGTATTTTCCAAAAACAGAAAGCAGTATTTTCCAAAAACAGCAGTATCTACTCTTACCTGAAAAGGTCCCTGAGAAGACCCCGGAGCATGGTTCACAAAGCTCTCAATGATGGCGCCAGGTTTGCGGGAGCGTGGCGAGGGGCTGCTGCCACTGTTTGAGCTGGTGGAACTGCAGTTAGCCTGAAAGATGACAAATTGACAATATGAGTCACCCTGACCCACATGGTATTTACACTGGAGCATATGGTGAAACACTGTTCCCCACACATGTCCCATGTATAATGAATATGTACAGTGTCCTGAGGCCACCCCTGAGCAACTTTTACATTAGGGTGTAACTACCATTTTAATATGTACAATAAGCAATCAAAACAGTAAACCGGAAAATGTCTTGGTGCTTTAAGCCTCACTGAAAAGGTCTATATGGTTACTTCAAAGTGTGAAAGGAAATTTTGCAACATGTATGACTCACTTTGCCTTGACTCAAAATCACTCTCCTTACATGTGAAAGTGAAACTTAAAACCTGGGCAAAGGTCACAGTGGTCACTTGGTTATTCTGACAAAAGCTTGATGATGAATAGCCATATCTTCTTTCTTACTGCTGAACTGTTTTTTCTCCTTGTTGTGGAGCAACTCTTCTGTATAGACCACTAACATCTGGTTCTTATTGTGTTTGCACAAACTGGAGTTCAGGAAGGTAGAGAATGTAGATTGGCACCAATGTCTTTGCAGCTTTCTTAAGTAATTCCAAATTAAAGAAATGCATGTCATGGTTAATGATAAAAGAGTAACAACAAAGTAGTTAATGATTGCCTCGGCTTCTTTGCAATCTGACTCCTGTTTTCTTTTTTTTTGGGATGAGATTCCTTAGGATGAGGTCATCAGAATGCCTTTGCTTCTGTATCTGTGTCTAAGTCTGTGTGTATTTGCAAGGAAGACTGCAACCTAGTAATGAGTAACACTGTGCACTGTGGTTTGAAGAGGCAACACAAACACATCACCTCCTATGATTACACTACAACTTGCCTTTTGTCCTCACATGCCAAATTGTTATGTCTGTTGCCTAAATGAATGTCACTTTTGATAAACCCAATAACAAAAGTAATAAAATAATAGAGTGGCTTACCTCTGGGCACAGGACTGGGGCTACAGGGCTGGCCTGGCTCATGCTGTGGCCGGACTGGCCTGAAGACGGCTGGTGGTAGTGGTGATGGTGGTGATGGTGATGAGCCGGGGATCGAAACAGGCTTCCGGGAATGTGGGATGGTCGAGGGGAGTGGGGCGGAGGTGGTGGAGTAGGAGGGCTACAGTGAGCAGAGGAGGCCGGCTGGTGGTACATGGTAGGCAGTGGCTGATGATGCGTAGACGGCATCGGGAAAGACAGGGGTCCATGCGAGGAGGGGGAGGAAGAGGCAAGGTGAGGTGGGGCCACGGGAGAGCTGGGACTGTGCGAATGATGGTGGTGGTGAGAGTGTGGGTGAGGATGGGGGACACGAGGCTGTCCTGTGGGCTGTCCCATAGCGCCATCGCCACTGCCCCTTGTGATGACATGTCTGTGCTGGAGCTGGGGTCCGCCAGACTGCTGAGCCGCCAGCTGCAGCTGCACAAACATCATGTGGTCACCTACACGTAACGCCAGGGTGAGCGGTGAGCGGCCCGACAGGAAGTCGCTGACCTGCAGGAGAAAAGAGAGTTATATTAAGTCATATTAATATTAAAATGGATGCTGTAATGCCAATACTGATACGGCATAAATGACAGGCACATAGAAACTTGCCAATATTACTAAAAAAATAGTCTTACATTGCAGTCATTGCAGATGTTGATACTTATTTGACAATTACATATAAAATACAACCATAATCTGTAATCTGTTCCCTTCTGCTTTCTAAATGGCAGTTAAAATCAGTCAGCATAGCACACAACTCAGCCCATTAGTGCATTATGGAGTCATTATAGTCTGACTATTCTCTAACACTGGCCTATTTACATCTGCTGGGGAGCAGTGCATAAAGAAAGCTATTGGAAAACACAAATAGAGCCTACTCCTGCTTCCCACTACCCTTCAGCCTGTTCTAAGTCAGCAGTGTCATTCAGCTTAGGAACAAAGGCCACCCTTCTGTCTGGCCCGAGGCCTGAAAAATCAGTCCCACGTCCAGGAAATACACCCCGCCTGTCTCTTACACATAGAATGCTTGATTGTCCGTGGGTCTGAGGCGGATCTGGAAGGGCTGCCCATTTTTGGAGCTCTGGCAACGGCTTGAGGAGTCAAGAGTGGTGGCCTCCAATGACCCGCCTGTGGCCCGGATGAACACACAATCACACACACTAAAGAGGAGTTGTCACGACTTGGCTGCAGGAATCGCACTAAACAACAAAAGTCTTGTCTCCTCCTTTTGCATTCCCGCAGCTCTGCTCTTTTATATTTGCCCCACACTGTTCAAATCTGTAACTGCATGCGAGTGTATTTTTAGCGAGTCATTCCAAGTTCAGAAAGCATCTCCGGGTCTTCACTACTCAGAAGTAATCACCGATCCGGTTCTCTCCAAATAGAAGCAAACAGAAACAACCAGCAGTGGTGAACACAAAGTGACGTCTCTGTCCAAAAAGGTTTTAATAACCCTTACTGCCTGTGTGCACAAGTCCCCAGATGGAGAAGGAGGGCGACGCAAAAGGCAGACAGAGCTATACACTCCACAAGGAATAATAACACAGAGGAGAAAGTGGTAATAGAGACATACATACAAAGACAGCATAGAAAGTGAAGGCCTCATTCCCCCAAGACCCTCCTGCCTTTGGAGTGTGCTTGAGAGATGTTGGCCTGTAGTTAACCCCATGAATCGCCCAGGCTCTGCCCTCCATCGCTTCTCTCCCTTTTCTTCTGCTTATTTATTTCTCTATCGACCGCTGCCTCTGTGTTGCCAGGGTGACCTTTGCACATTGGTATTGACACGGTTTGGAAAAGAGGACCGAGAGAAAGGAGAGGCAGGTGAAAGGACATGGGGGGAGGGGAGATAATCCGATGGCTGCATGTAAATAATCAACAGTATGGAAATCAGCATTAAGACCAGCGAAAGACTAAACAGTAAGAGAGTCAGCTTCTTGGGGAGTGTAAACGCGTCCGGTAATGGCTTGTTGATACAGTCCACACCCCCCAATGATTACCCCATCATGGAAAGACAATAAACTCAGCAGGCCTCAGGCTGGGTGTGAAGTAAGGACAGGGTGCCACGTGAGATGCATCAAGGAAACTCCCTGTACAAAAGGTCGGCGGTGACCTGTTAGTAAGGTGTGTAGTCACTTTGAGATCTGGGATGGGGGTGGTATTTTAATAAGGTGGGGATGCCAAAAAGGAGGAGGAGGAGAGGTGACTGTGTCAGGGTGACTGACAGCTGTTAATAGTTCACAGGGTTCACAGAAAGATCTCCTGTTGTAAGCCACTGGTGCCATGATCCAAAAATGCTAGAAGTCAAAGGTTGTCTCTTTTGGAGTGTTCCTTGAGACAGAAGGGGTTAATGAGAGAAAGCGCCAGTGAATAGTAAGTATCTGTTTGCCTATGCAGATACATAGCTATGCTGACATTTAAATGTGATTTGTGGAGAAACTGCAGCTCAAAATTTGCATGGGCCCATACGTATAATAAGAAAGAATCTGTAAACTCCAAACTGTAGAAGTCATTAAATGAGGTCTTCCAATTTGTGCTGAACATTACAAAGCATAGCTCAATTCTGTGTTTACACAAAGCATCAAAACAATACATACATATTTAAGTCAAGTAGAAAAAGAGCCTTGCTTTACTAATTTACATTTGTAGTACACGAGAGAGAGATTGCGAGCGAAGAGGGCGACAGTGAGTGACAGCAGGAGAAACACAGAGGAGGCTTGATTACCCTTATAATGACTAGTGTGGATTATTCAAAACCACAAGATAAAATTCATATACTCCTACTGCGCTCCCAACACCACATGGCAGCCTTCAAATTAGCCTGGGAGAGAATGAAGCTTTCTCCCTCACGCTCATTTTTTTCTCTCTTTTTGCCTCCTCCAGTTGATTTTTTGTCACTCTTGGTCTCAAAGTCTCAGGCGTTGACTCATAAAGTCAATTTGGAAGTTGCTCACACATGCCCAGCTTAGTCTCAAATACATGTGAGCTAAAAAATCTTCTGTTACTGAGACTCATTTGAGGGGCGCTGTACATACACAAACCAGCAACCACAAACTCATCTTTAGGCAGAAATTAAAAAGGGCAGAAACCCACATAAACATAGACATCTCATTTGCAGGGAAAATGACAGGGGACATTTCAGCTGCTATAATCTGGCTGGTCACTCTCGTATCTTAGCGGTTAACTTTCCTTTCCCGCAGAATATAAACAAACGGAGCACAAATAAATCTTCAGGTGTAGAATTCCACTTCTTCCAACTAGCATCATGTCTGACTGACATGCTATTTCCCCGACTTCCTGAGAAGAAGGGTGAACAGCTTGTGTAGCTCGGAGCCGGGAGCTGTGGAGTGGAACACCTGAAATAGGGCCTGTTTCCTGGGGGAAGGGAGGAGGATGATGCAGAGAAGCCTGCCTGCCAGCCAGAGGCGAGATTGGCGAGTGATCGTGTAACAACAAGCCTCTTCCAGACGGACAGAGACTGTGTGAGAGGGAAGCAAGGGAAATGAGTGCTATATATGTGTGTGTAGACGGGGGGAAGGGGTTCTCTAGTGTTGGAGAGCTGGCTAGCAAACCATTCCCAGAGGTCTTGACTAGCAGCTCAGCTCCAGTCCAAACATGCCTCTCTGCTCTCCAGAGCACAGCCAAGACAGCCAATGTGGCTGGCTACCATTGACGTCAGGACAAACACCAGATAGAGCATTCTGGAACATCACAGGCAAACAAAAGAGCGCTTCCAGGCTTGTCTTTAAGTCTGCAGCCTCCTCCTTCTTCCATTTTTTTCCACTCCTTCTCCTTGCAGCACTCCACAATTTCCAAGCCTTTACAAAAGCAACTTCTGCCTGTCTCTGGTGGATTGTTATAAGAGACACAAGACGAGGAGAGTAAGAAGAGGGCCCCTTTTTGTTGTGTTGAGCCCGACAGAGAGAAACCAGCTCACATTGTTCTCTTTCTGATACAGCAGCGGTGGTATGCAAAAAGATAAGGTGGTCATGCCTGAAGAACAAGGTGTGTGTTTGCCCAAAAACATCATCAAGTGTCAATGTGCCATTACACTTGATCTGAATTACATGAGCAAAGTCTACTCATGCGTTAATTTCCTTCACAGCCCCTCTTTAAAACCTCAGCCACTAAGCACCACCGAGCAGTCAAGTGGGTAGGACAAGAATGTTTTGAAAGTGCCCATGTAATACCAGTGACAGGCACCTAATTTAAAAACCACTGGTGTCTGTTCACTGTATCTTACAATAATGAGCCCCACCTCTGGCACATTACAGCCATTTTTATAGTTTTCTGTATGGGACGGATCAGATCAGTCATAATAGATGTGTTCACAAGAAGCTGGTTAAGTTTCGATCAAAAATGGTTGTAATTGTAAGACCAGGGCATGTTGTTTGGTGGGAGGCCTTGGTTGCTATGCGGAGATAGAGGCGAATATGATAAGGGGCAGTCCGGGGAGGAGGGGTGGTAAAACATGGAGGAGAAGGGGGTGGATGGCATGAGGAGGAAAAGATGGTGCAGGGGGATGGGGAAGCGGGCGATGGGGGTAGGGTGTCAGAGTGCTGCTGGTGCTGGTGATGAAATATTCAGTGAGAGTGTGCCTCTGGCTCCTTCTCTCTTTTTTTCCTTTCGACATCTCTGGCTGACAGTTTTATTTATTGGGGTCCCTGTGGTTCAAGGAACTCATTTGCAGTCGTTCTTCCTTTGCACACTAAGCGAACTAAGGCAGGAGATAAGCAGTGAGGGAGGAAGAGACTGAGGTGGGCTGAGTGGGAGAGGGAGGGAAGATAGAGCGTGCTGGCAGCACTGAGCTGACATTCATGAACAACTGAGCAGCTTTGTGCCGGAGAAAAGAGGATCCAGGATTGGAGGGCGGGACAGATGGTTGGAAAGAAGGGAAGCCTTGAGAGGAGAACGCCGTATTCTGCCTCCAAAGCAGCTGCTCACCTGTCGAAGCGCTATCTGTAAGGTATTCTTCAAAAACCTGCAAATTAACCCGCTCATCGACCGAGATGTTTTGATCGCAGCAGGACACTATTGATAGTCTCAGCGCAGACACACACCGGCTAAAGATGCAATAACAGCCTCTCAAAAGAGAAAAGGGAGAAAAATCAATGACTTGCATCATGCCCCAAATCCTAAACACAGCCAGGGGGCTCTTCAAAGGCCCCAGTAGAGATGTTTGTAACAGTGCCCAAAAAGAAAATGAAGGGTGCTAGAGGAGCTGAGGAGGACCAGCTGGCTATTACTGAATGTGATCGAGTGAGTGAAAAGAGAGATCAGAATGGCAAAGTCCAGGATGATCAGGTTGCTGCTGCAGCCACTCCTCACTGTGAGCCAACAACTGGTCATGTCCTGTTTATATGGAGCTCACTGCACTGTTAATGCTCTTTATACTTCTATCCTGGTCTTTTCTACCTGCTGGTTAAATTAAGGTGTTTGGAAAGCATCATCTTAAAATAGGCCCATGTTTTATCTTATATACTAAAAAACTAAATTGTATCATTGAGTGATGCGTCCTGGGATTATGACTTCATTAGACTTGATGGTGGCTATACGACTTGATATTCCTGGCCTCAACCCTCCCACGCAGTAGCCCCTCTCGTCACGATGCCTGCTACTCGAATCACAAAAGCTCAGTGTCGCCAGGGAATGGAAAACAATGATGGTCACGACTCAAATACAGACAAGTAAGACTACCCTGGCTGCCGAATGAGGGAACACACAAGAACGTTAAATATGGATGTTGGCGCACGCACACACGCAGATGCATTTGCACAATAGGACAATGCAAGCTCTCATTCTTGACTGGCCCATTGCACACCTTGATACCCTTCACCCATCCTGCATCAGCTTCCTTCTGCGCATTTAAGCATCACAAAGGGGATTACACAGGTGCAAAAATGCTGCGTGATCTGCTTATTAATGTTGTTTTCAAGGCTAGGATTTACATGAGCAGGGGGCTGAATAGGCCTTTTAGATCAGCATTGTCTTTGATTCCATACACAATTTGATTTACACATTCAGCAATAAATTAATTTCTGTAGCTTTCATTTAGAGCAAATTACCATTCAAAAGAGCAAAGACTGCCTCTCTTAAGCGGCATGCATATAAAAAGCCTTCATTTCAATAGTAGTAGGAAGAACTGAGGAGAGTCGGCTGATAATAATAAAAGGGGAGGATCCTTACATATCGACCAATAGACTGACTCAAGTCATTTTCAATCCCGTACGTTCCAAAATCCCCAATATAATTACTCTTCAATGATTTCCACTGGTGTCAATCTGCTGATTAACTAACATGTAGATAAGGTTGATACAGGGCACAACAGTGGAAGAAGAAGCCTATTGATGATCTGCATTAAGCTGGGTCATTTTTGTGCAAATGTCCTTCCCTCTTTCCTCCTCCACCTTTCTGTCCTACTGTAGCAGCCTCAAAGAGAGACACTGAAGTGCGCCCGGGTCTGATGTGACACTGCGTAGATAGATCTGTTAGATCTGACGCAGGAAAAGTAGAGCGGATATGTAACAGCCGTTTTCCTTCGGGACATTTGGAATGGCACTCAGTCCATACTCCCAATCTGTGTTAATGTTTAAGTAAAAAATTTTCAATGTGCGGGCCTGCGGAGCATCACTCAAGCTGTGCCAGGCATTGATTTTAAAAGCTGTCCATACCAGAGCAGCATCAGTTAATTGACTATAGCTGGAGCCTATATCCAGCCTGAAAAGTAGGTTGTGGGAGGAGGAAGCTGAACTTAAAGTGTGACCCTCAATTATTGTTGTGTGTCCGCAGAATTGTCAATGCTTTTGGTTCAAGACAGGAACAAAGAGGTGGCAACGTGGGGGAAGGGCACCGGAGACTGGGGGGTAAGGGTGATGCCTTCCTACCGGCTTGCTTGGTCGGCTTTTATACTAACATCATGTGCATCAATGAGCAAACAGTCCCCATGTGCTAAGAAGGAGATCCTTCTCTTTCTGTCAAATACTGAGAACAATAGATGGACTGCTGATGTCACTACCTACACATACCCCACAATTGTGAATACTGCTTCTATTTGCCTTTCAGTGATTGTCCTGTGAGTATACATTCATTCGACTATAGAATCAGACATTCTCATTCTCCATGCAGGATCAGAAATCTTCTTAAATACATCCTTTCAATTCTGGTATGTGTGTGCATGTGTGTGCGCCTCCTGACTGTAAGTGTAAGCCCGGCACACAACTTCCCTTTAGGAGACAGAATGAGAAGAGAGAGGAGCAAAGGCAACTGTATTTTGATGGGCTGTCAGAAGGCAGTGGCTTAATACAGCTTACATGTCATGTGAAAAGTATAGTGAGATGCCAGAAAAGGAATTAAGGCAGCCTGGATTGTCTTTGCTAAAGAACTCAGCCATCACGGTTAGACCGAAGTAGTTATGGCTTCTGCCTGGTTAGCTCCACTTGCAAACCCCAGCACTTTTAAATTATAGGGCCCAGGGAGAGCTGTTAAGCAGAAACAAGAGAGGGGAGAAAGAACAGGGCGAAGAAAAAAATATCCCATTCCGATAATTGCTAGGGCTTAATTTCCATAAAACATTTTCTATCTAACTTGTCCCGCAAAAATCTGAAACAGCCTTGGAAGCTGTCATGTTCTGCCTGGTTGGCTGGCTAGCTACGACTCATACACTCCCCCTTCGTTCTGATATAGGAGAACACGATCCACCCAGCCCCAGTATTCCACGAACCCATTCACACTTTCTAGCTAAACCCCATCTAGAAATGAGAGCTCAGCTGACCAAAATACAGGTGGATGAAGAGGTACCGGGGTGCTGTGCCTACTTTATTTCAGGCTACTCTGGCCAGCAGTCACCCCACATTTTCCTGAAGCTATTTTTGGGTGTGGGAGCATATCAGCTATCACGTCAGGCACTTTTAAGAGCTAAGTGCATTGATTGATTTTTGATAGCCCCAGAGTTAGGGGGAGAGAGGAAATGAGGGAAAGCTTTTGTGTTCCTATTTTCTAATCTTTCTCCAATCTGTAATCTCTCTGCAATCTATATCATTCCATTCCACTTCATGAATTATAAAGAGGAATCAATTCCTCTGGATAAAAACACACTAAAGCAGCTTGATGCCTTTATTTTAATCTTTTAGCCAGTTATTCATGCTTACAGCACCACAAGATTAACAATGCCTTAAAATGATTGTGTGATAAGCTCTACTGAGAAAGATGAGCATCTGACTCAAATTTAAGAGTAATAGATGAGGCAAGAAAGATAAACAGGAAGAAATGCAGAAATATCTTTCTAGGTGCTGTCCAGGAAAGGCGCCCCACCATAAACACTTAAACACACCTACACACGCACTGTCATGATGACCAGGATTTCCACCAGAAATCATCAACAGGAAATAAAAGCACAGCAAACCTCTCTGTGATCAATTTCTGATTTAATGTACTGTACAGATTGTTCTCATGACACATTTCACGTAATGTGAACGCCTTATTTCACCATCTTCTAGTTTGACATCAGTCAGCCGCGCATTACTGATGCAGTTACGTACATCTCAGCGTTACCCAATGCAACAAAGGAAGTTGATGTGAGTCAGTCAGTCAGCTGCAGCGTGTTTCTTACGTCATACTGTTGTCTGTGTGCATTCAGGCTTATCGTCTTTCTGCACTCATCCTACAGTCAGTGAGGATAGCTAAACGTCTTTATTGCCTTATTCTCACAATTGATAATTTTGGTGAGTCATGCCACAATGACTCAAATGCATACAGTATTTTAGCCAAGATATAGAACATTTCTTTGCAAATAAAGTGTCTTAGCCACAATCTTTCATTGTGTGCTATGCTTCCAGGAACCCTATGCTAATAGTGAGTGAGAGGGCTGTCAACCCATGATCTAGCACTCTGTTTATGACTACACTTCCTGGAAACTTGCCTGTGCATTGTGTGTGAGAGAGTGTCTGTTAGAGCATGAAATACTGAAAAAGTAGAGAGAGATTACAGATAAAGACATGAACAGAAAGGTGGGAAGTAAGATGTGAGTGCTATGTGCTGGTCCTCTCAGCAGCCCACAAATAAGCCATTCTTGTGGAGGCTTCCTGCAGCTGTGTGCACATACTCTTCTCACAGATGTTACTAGGATACAGGAGGGTGTTGCAGCTTATTATATCCTAACAGCTCACACTGCTTGGGTTGCTTGGTTTGTTTGAGAGGCTGAGATTAGACAAGTAAAGAGGCTTGTGCAGCCGGCTCATCTCTGTTGTATCTAGCTCTGCATTTTACCATGGCTACAACCTCCCCAAGCCCCAATGCAAACATGCACACAAGAGGACCAAGCACTTTAGTGTTTTTGCTTTGGTTAGTTTTTAACAGAAATTGTCCATACCTGAGTTTCTGTCAGGCTCTCCAGGGCCTGCATGACGGATTGTTCCGGTCTAGATGCTTGAGACTGCAAAAAGGGATACATATTAAGATTTATGGAATGGTTATGTATTACAGACACTGAGCTGAACGTGAACACAGTAAAGTGATTCTTACCATTAATCCTGCTTCGACTGTTGGTACAAGTGTTAACTTGCTCCCATCTGAGATGCCTAGGTCCTGGAGTTTGCCTGAACTTAGTCGCCTTGGGTTAGAGAGAACAAGATAATTAGACTGTGCTGACAATATCTTCTCACTTCAGATACACACACCCTCAGCCAAAGGGAGGGGGTAGAAAGACTTAAAAACTAGTTTGGAAAAAAGCTGTGGGTGAAAAGCTCCATGAAAGAGAAGTATTGATTGGGCTGTCATATTTCAATTTTGAGTATAGTGGAGCTTGACAACTGCTTGTAGTGGATATTTGGCACCGGTGCCGCTCAGCTAAGTGGCGCTTACCATTTTCTTTTGGCATACTGCATTTAAGGTGGAGACAATCTGACAATATTTAAAACAAGAGCAGCAGGATGACTGATCAAGTGCTATGAGCCCCACACGGTTGGTCTGTTTTAGTCATATTATTGGTATCACAGTGTGAGAAATCTAATATCTCGTGATAATCAGTCACTGAGGTGTAGTGACTTCTTCACTTCAACAGTCTAATAGAATAGAGCACAGTCGGCACTATGAGCATGACCTAAATTTCACCCCATGCATCTGAACAAAGACCCTCTAGACCGAGTTTCTGTGAGACTACTGTGTGAGGAGCACGAAAGGATTAAAATGGGGGTTTCAGGTTTTAAAGGATGATGTGATTTATTTGGTGATTACAATGAGCGGGAGGGGGTCTGAAAAACAATGCTGACTGTTTGCATGCACTAAACCCCCCCTTTCTTTATCCGCATAATGCCACCTTGTTAACTCAAATTAACCTGAGACCTATTCATAAGCCTGGTTTTACATTGTTTTAAATTACAAATGAATTATTGCATAAACAGGTTAATGTTCTAATTATCTTACACTGAAACGCTATGGCAACAAAGCTTTTGGAGACATGCAAAGTAGTAATTACAGTGTTCTTCATCAATGGGACTGCCACCTTTCCTTACACAGCTCTGTGAAATGTGAACCACTTATGTTACCTTGCAGAGAAGTAAATAAATGACAGGCTATACCAGGTCCTTGTGACATTACTCATCAATGTTTAACTTGTTTGATTCAAGCAGCCTTCGGTATTTGTAATGACAGGTGTTAATCAATGCAAGTCTGCAGATAGCTTGGTCAATACTGTTCCAATGACAGGTGCGTCCCCTATGCATTATTCTAATACTGCGCGTCCTGATGCCCAGTGCTTTCCTGGAATATATTGACGTGCAAAGCAGCCAAGGTTGAAACAGAATAATAGGAAATTAAATATAACGTGGTTTATTTAGCCTATATTTTAAAGTCTTCTATGGACTTCAAATTGTGCCTGAAGTCTCACAGTAAAGCATGGCATTTAAAGACAAAAGAAACGTGACTGGTTTACATATAGGCTGAGCCACGGAAACACTTCACCTCTAATAAAAGAATCTTAGTTCCTACTCACGTTTCTTTGTGTAGCAAAGCGAGCCTCTCTTTTGGTACTTTGAGCTTTTGCGACAGCCTCCTTTTCAGTCCTTCCACGGTCTCCTCCAGGGGCAAGGAGAGCTCGAAGCGTGTGCCGGTGGTGGAGTGGATGTACAGATTCATGGATGGCTCAGTCGGGACGGCCTCGCAGGACGAAGCTCCGCGACTGGTGCAGCTCCGGGCGCTGGGATGCTGGTCCATCCGATAACCTGTAGTTGGAGATGAGGGAGACAGACGAGCAGAGCCGGGGGATGAACAGGTTTGAAAAGAGAAGATGTAGAACAAGTTCCGTCGTTTCGCCTAACGTCCCTTGTTCTGCTCGCAATTCAAAGGCAGCATGCAAAGAGGCTTTTCTCTTTCTCCGTACTCTCGCTCCCCGAGAGTCTGAGTAAAAGCCAACTCGTTTTCTTCCTGCTCGATAACATATGAACAACTTCCCCAGGAAAGTCAACTACATATGGCTTGGTTTAGTCTTTGCCAAATCTTTTGTCTTTGCTGCTTTTTCCAACGTGCAAGCGTCCTGAATGCTACATACACGGACCAGTGAGACCAGATAGAAACGCAAGAATGTTCTCAGGAAAATGTCACGGACTCTCACGTACGAAGGCTTTTACATTACAAAGAAAATCTTCAATGTCTAGAAATAAAAGAGTATAAAGTCCTCTCGGTGTTTTCTAAGAGTCTGTAAGCGTACGTAGTGAGAATACCACGTCCGTAAGCTGCAAAGCCTCCTTCGGCTAACAGTGAGCGGCTCTCCGCTGCGCACCTACGGCAGCTCCAATGAAATATCGACAATGAACACTGTCACAAAGTATCCCACTTCCACCATCGATAAAAATACGCCCACATCCCCTGAGGCAGCCGACCAATCACGGCGGCGATCCTTCAGGATGCTGCTCTCGTCAGCCAATAGGAGCAAGGCATTCACACCCGCGTGGAAAGATTGCGAGTTGAGGCCATTCATAATAAATTACAGCATAAAACAAACTACTGTATGTGCTCATACCACAGTAGCGCAGTGCAGTGGCGCTTTAACTCGGTTCCTTGGTACTCATGGGCAGGGGAGGGTTTACCCACGTCCCCGAAATAAACAAACTGTTTAATCTAGGTTAAACTACTTTTATTAATCAGCTATTTCAGACGACATTATAAAACGGCTTTGCTGAAACAGCCATGTTTTCTCATCACAAAGTCCAGCACATGCCATCTTTAGTATAGTGCATAGCATATTTACTTCTTAGAAAATATTTTGCCTTTTAGTTTCTATCAGAAAATTAGCAAAATAGGATTAAAATCTCGGTTTAGTTGCACTGTCATAACTAGCTTGTTGCCTCTTCGGACGTAGTGGAAGGTAGGCTATGCAGATCATGAAACGGGTATTCTCTTCATAAAGAAGGATGTAGTTTTTTCTAATCTACCTATGTCGGTAAAGAGGGTAGACAGTAGCCTAATGTGGTCGCCTGTTCTTCGCACATGATAAAGTCACCACAAAGTGCATCCGTGTTTGATGTAACAATGATAAAGAAAATGTAATTAAATTAAAGTTACCATATCTACTAAGCCCAATACAGTCGTGCCTTAAAACAGCTCACAAAGTTTTTTTTTTTTTACCAGGACATTTTTTGAAGTCAATGTGCATCTTAGACTAAATGGCATGTTCATACGCCATCTAGCGGTCAAAAAGGAGATTTTCACTTTCAAAAGTTGAAGCTTACTTTAGGTCTAAGAGCAAGACTATGTTTTAACAATATTCAGACGTAAACTTAATAAACCTAAAATATATTTGTGTGCTATTTATTCCACTCCAACCTAGTAGAGATGTTGACACTGACACTGATCAGCATACATCCCCAGCACTGCCATAGTGTCATCCACTCATTATAGTTTAACTGTGGCAATCTGTGTGAGTCGATCAGAGCCTTATTAACTTAATCACGTCCACTGAAATGACATGGAAGGTGGCTCATCTAATCACTTGACAACATGCTTTTATCGATCCGCGATTGACTCACTGTCTTCAATCGATTTCGTTGCCCACCAACACAATACAATATGTGTCAATTTGCTCGGGAGTGCAGACAATGAGTGCCCTTGGAGGAGTTTCAACACCGCGCAGTAATTAGTGTAGGCTACTTACCAATTATTGTGGCGAAAACTGTAAAGCTTCGCGCTCTGTTCCGCTGTTTTTCAGTCTGTTCCCCCAGCTTTGGCATGTAAGGAATAACCATATAAGAGTCCAAGGTAAATCCAAACACGTGAATATCCTCAGGATTTCCTCGCGTCTTGAGCTGGAGACAGCGTCACGCAGCAGGATCCTGGACTGATGGCCAATGAGGAGCTGCAGCTGTGTGTCCTAAGGAGCCTTAGCTTGTTGTCAGCCTCCCGGTGAGTTTCTCGGTAATAAGAGCGTGGAAGGGAAGGTGAGACACCTCTTAACACACTCTTCTCAAATATGGGTGGAGAGTAGTGTTCTTGTTATGTCAGCACAGCATTTAAGGTGGCATTGCCTTGTTCCAGCAAACGACCCCACGTTGTGCTCTCATGGGGGTGAAGAATGTTCCTATGCAAAACTAATATGTTTCAGTGACGCTCCCGGGCTCAGATTAAGGCCTATTAATATGACTGGGTGGTTAAATATGAACTCAAACTACAGCTCTCAGGTGTACCACCTTAACACAAACTCAATGAAATGAATGATATGCCGGTATGAGGGGTGTTGCCAATCGTTGACGACAGAAAAAAAAATGTCACCGGGCAACAGAGCAGGTAAACAAGCTGCCTGGATACAAGGGCATCAAGAGAAGTAAACAAAAACTTATGCTGGCGCGTATTCCTGTTCAAGGGAAAAACTTCCTGTAACTCCACATAGGCCTAGCTACCACGATCATAAACATAATATCAATATGTTGGCTAGGTCGAGAGTAGAGAGGAGATTTTGAACAAAATGAATTATATTTTATGCATATGGACGAAAAAAAAATAGACTAGGCCTATGTAGTTTGCTGGTACCATCATAAACGTTTTAATGCTGCTGTTACAACTGATTCATAACAAAATGATGAGTGATGCAACCCATCTGTAGGTTTAATTTTAGTTTAATTTTTAGTTATTTTTAGTTTAATTTTAGTTTCTGCTCATTATGGAACTTAGCTGCGCTTTACATTTTGGTTTTAAATTTCAGAATCTATGTAAAACCTGTCTCGATACTAAATGTAGCCTACTGATACAAGTGTGACTGGTTTGAAATAGCAGTATGACAGCAAGCAGTGATTATTATAATTAGTATGTAGGAGCACATTTAAGGTTCACCTGAAGGACATGAAAGATATTGTGTAAAAAGGGGACAAAAGGGAAGAGTCTGCCTGTAAAAATGCTGACATGCACGAGTCAAGAAGTGTCCTTCCAGCAGCCTCAGGACCAGCACAGACTGTCTGATTATCCAGACACACTCCTCCCTACTGTGCAGGAACGCTGTGGCCCACCAGCAAATTAAAACACTGTTGGAGAACTGAATCATCTTTGTGGAGTGATGTGTGTGAGAGGGAACAAAAGATAGAAGGTGTTCGAAAGACAGTTAGTGTTATCTCCAAGTGATTCCACAAGCAGACAAGGTGCCTGTTTTAGTTTAGCCCCAGCAGCTCCCTCTTTATCTGACTCTATCTTTTTTTCTCTGGAAGATGCCTACTCAGTGGAACAAAGTGAGGAGGAGTTGTCTCCGGTCTGACACAATACACTTTGTTCCAGATGCCTTCTTTGCTGCACTGGAGCAAGTGTACAAGACATTGCCATAGAGAGAAAGCTAATAAAGGCTACATTAATGTTTGTCATTCTAGCTTCTCAGGGTCAAGTTCATCTTTGAGCTATTTGTCAGCATGTCTCACTGTCAGATCAGCTCAGGTTGTTCTAACCTTGTTTGCCAAAATTAGACCTGGTGGTTCAGCAGTGTCATATTCAATTTCACCAAGGGCCACACTGGCAAGGTAATGTCATACCAAGGGCCAAAGATATTGATAAATGATTAGTTTATTTAATTTTATGGTAAGACATTGAAATAAATTGTGGATTCTTTGCCAGATATAATTTACTCCACAAATAGTCTTCTGTCATTTCACAGAAGTATTTCTTTGAATCCAAAATAATGACCATGTTTTTTCTTTCAGTTTTAATATCTATCTATATTACCTATAATGTATGAAGAACCGAAAAAGTCGCGGTACAGTAAACTGTGCTAATTTGACCTTGATTTGTATTTTCTATTTAGAGAACAAAAATATGTGTTTGTCACCAGACTGGCATGTGTGATTTATTTACAGTAGCTGTACAGTATGTCCTCTCATTCTGTGTTAATGTGACAATACAATGTAATTAGCTAGAAAGGAAATAGTGTTGATGCAGAAATGTTTCAGTGCTTGTGGTAAAATGTACACTGTTTTTGCTGCACAGTGCACAAGGCAGCACGATGCACATGGATAAGCTTGTGATGAAGAATGCAAGATGCAAGGGCAGCCTCCAAGCGAAGACCTGTACATGATAATGCATCACACGTACTTCTGGGAAGAGTTTATTGACAGGGGAGGAAGGCAGTGTGGGCGGGTCGTAAACATTTCACAGTGGATATCAGAGCTGATGGGACGGAGCAGCCTGTGTGCGATTGTGTGTTTTGTCCTTGAACCAATGCGTGTTTGTGTGAGTGTGCCCATGTGCGAGCTACAATGTAAGCGAGAGCCAGTGTGTGGGACATGTGTAGGCGTGCGTGTGTGTGTGGGTGAACAGCATTCCGATCCATCAAAGTCACCAGTGGGCCGCCCTCTGCCTCGAGAGAAAAATGAACCATGCCCGACACACTCAGCCTGCCGCTGTTGTTCTGCTGCCACCATTTCCTCCTGATTCACCCTAAGTGGCAGTGAGTGGGATAGACACACCTCATGCACCATCTCAATGCTATGTTCACCGCATAACCACAGGGAGCTGACACAGGGAGATGGCAGCATGCTTAAAGATGCACCCAAAGTGATCATATAAGGAGCGTTTCACTGTCCAATAGATTTATGGAATGACGTGTTTGCAAAAGTCACTGAGTTCAGTTCCTCTCCACCTGCTAAGAGTGGAGATATAGACCAGAGACTGTATAGTACTGATAGACGTTTTATCAGATGTAGAAGTACTTTTATCTCAGCACCCTCGTCTGTATGTCTCCATAGCCAAAGTCTAGAATTAGTCCATACAATTGGTTCTCTGTAGGTTCAAATTGGATTTCTAGTCTAGGATTGACATACAATCAATCAGAGAAACTAGAATAAACTACCTCTGGGCCTGCTCTGGGCTGACACAAATAGAAAAATATACAACCAATCAGAGAAACAAGTCATACCATAAAGCATTTAGAAACATGGTTATGATCGGTCTGAAAATAGTTAATAGTTATTCTGGCCAAAATACAGTCTAGCTATGTTTTATCTTACAAGACAAGTTTAATCAAATCTGATATTGTTCTTTAAAACTTATATGTAATTATAACTTCCCTTATAATTTCCTTATTGTTGGGTTTTATCTTACTGCTTCCTGTCCTTATACCTATCATGACCAACATAAGCCAAACAAGTCATGCCGGTGTCACATGACATTTGTGGCACCAGGCTTTTCTTTTTCTCTCTTCTATTTCTTTATTTGTTTATTTATTTATTTTGTGGCTCCAAATGATATCAAGTCTTGAAAGTGGCATATAAAAAGCAGTACACAAACACATGACAGGTGCAAAGTGGTGAATGCTTTTGTGGTTCTTGTTTCAACTCAAATATTCTTTCTACAGCATGTCTCCAGTTTGCCTTAGAGCACATTATGTCCTTGGGTTAGCAACAATGAGTTACTGTATGTCTCCAGATGAATGATTTGTGCAGGTAGATCCACGGTGGAACTGACTTTTGATTGTAAAGTGCACTGAGGAGGCAGTCGAGTACGTTCAGAGGAACAAAATATCCTTCCTGGTGGTGAAGGATAAGTGGATACAAAGAGACAGATAATACAGGCTTTAAGAGGTGGGTGTACGTAGTGTTTGGTTTAGTCTATTATCTCAAGTTGCAAGTTTTTTAAGTATTTTGTAACAGAATAACTCAGCACTCAAAGCCACTCAACTAATATAGTCTGGAACACACTTATCAAGAGCAAGTCATGTCTAAGATGGGAGTGGATCAAGACCAAGATTGAGTCAAGACCAGTGTATGATACATTGGGAGATATAACCAGGATTATTTATGAAATTCAACTCTACAGCTTGGGGCAGCAGTCAAAACCAGTTCCAACTTACAATAAAACACATGACCAGTGAAAAATAACCTTAAACCGGTTAAAGTGCAGGTTAAACCACTTAAAACCTGTCCAAATCCATTTATAACCAGGTAAAAACCATTTTAAGTTTGTATTAAACCACTTAAAACCAAACAATAGTTTGTTATTTTGCCTGGTCTTTTTTTTGTTTCTGAGTTCTTGCTTGAGACTGGGTAAAAGAAGACAGGATGCCACAAAATCAGCCACCTATGACTTAACACTATGACACTTTGAATGAACAGCTATTTAACATTTTTTTAATCAAAACAATACTACTCACAAAGACTCACTTGTAGGCGGTGGAAATGAAAAGTGCACTTTTTTTGAACAGTGCTTCAGAGCCCGCACCTGCGGAAGAACAAGACGGAGTCCTGTTTGAAGTGCAGCATGCCCTGCTGCCCTCCTGGCTCACAGCACAGATGATTGATGACACATCTCCAGCTGTACGACTTTACACGCTGCAGAAGACGACTCACCAAAGAGAGTGTCAGTGTCTGAAAAGAGAACGGAAAAAAAAGAATGTGTGCAGAACGTGCCACGATGGCGGACCCAAAAAAAGAAAGTGTCACATCAAAGCACCATTTAGTCATAGTTTGCAGCTACTTTAGAACATCCAAGACATTTTGAGCAGAGCCCCCTCCCCAGAGCCGTGAGTCACGATGTTCCCCTCAAACTTTTTTCTCAAACTTTATCACAATATCGTCGTGATTAAACTCCATCAAGGGGCTGTATGGGTGCAGTCACTAGCTGGACATTGTGTACAGATGACACATTCATCATTTGGCTCAGTCTACAGTATGTGTGAGCATACATAAACAGTGCAGTAATTACTTCCAATCTTTTTAGAATGTAGTCAGAGTAAGAGTCTTAGTCAATAGCAGGTAGTGTGAATGAGACATACTGTACTAAAAATCAAATCAGACTGTAATTTTTGATCTGAAACAGCACATGAATCAACATGACTCTTTTAAACTTTATTACATCTTACAAACAATAAAGGTATTATGCAATTAATCTGTCTGTCACTTTTTTCTCAGTGGTTAAAAGATATTTATGGTTAAAACAATTGGCTCGTAGTAACATAGTAATTAGTCATCACTGTGATTTGAGCCCCCACATGGCTCCTGCAAGAATACAATGTACTTTTAGGGCCTAGCCTATCACGTTTGTAACAGGATAGTTCACACTAGTCTCTCTATTCTGTCCTTGTGCGGTGAACCATTTGTCTTGTTCACAGTCTCTCCCGTGTCGTGACGCTGCACTACTCATAGCAACACAACACTGTACTCCCCCAATCCTTAGATTTGGGCCTGTCAGGAACTCACTGCACAGCTTAACCCAAATGGTGTCAATGCAACACCCCCACAAAGTGGACTTGATAATTTTTGTCTTTTACAAAGCCGGTCTGCTCACACTAAAAAAGGCCCACAATAGAACTCAGCCTGGATGTGCTAAATGAGCTAATGAAATCCACCCACAGGACATAAGCCCGGCACGATAAGAACCTTTATAGCTGTGAAACTCGGCCAAGCTGGGAGGGTGTTAGCTCTATGTGTTTGTTTATTTGTCTGTTTGACAGCCCACGGCGTAGTGCCACAGGGACTGGTGGTCCGGCAAAGGTTAGATATCACTGTGGAGTGCATAAAATAGACACTGGAGAAACTAGGAGTGAGGAAGAGAGGAGAGAGACACTTAGGGCAGGAAGTGTGGGAGTCTGGGTAGGTGGTTTTGGCACAGCAGAATGGACTTCTTGTGTATTACTTCTGGTAAAACAAAGATATGACTTTTGCAATGGCTCCACTCATTCACTACTATCAGTTGTAAGAGTTTGTTCTTAAAGGTCAGTGTGTGTAGAGGGGACTCCAAATCAGTGTAAGAGCAACATTTTAACAGAACTCCTGGCACCTTTCTACACTTAAAGGAAAAAAGATCGTTGATAAGAGTGCTGAATGTGCCTTTGTGTACGTCTGTGTACAGTACACACTGATGAATACCAGATGCAGGCATTTCCTTTGTTGGTGCAAGCAAGTTCAGAACTTGCCAAATCGGCCTGCTCTTCTCCCACGCAGTTGAATACTTCCACACACGCCCACATACTCTCCACAATCCCTGCCCACTAATCCTCCTCCGTCCTAAGCTTAGGGTAGCCACAGAGCTGCAGGCCAATGTCTTGGCTGATATTCTGCTGTATTTTGCTCTAGTTTTCTCACTAGTCTCCACCCTCGCTCTTCACACTGCTGCTTAATTGTTTTCCTTTTCTCCTATATTTACTTAACTTTCTGTCTTTGGTTAGTCTTGTTGCAGTGTTATATCTGTGTCAAACAAGCAGGTCTTTGCAGTACGCCTGACTTGCACTAATCTAATCAGTGATAGCGAAGGTCACTGCGGGTCACATGGCAGGGCTGGCGAGTCTAACCGGGAGCGGATCTCATGTGTGACGTCAGCCCGAGAGGATTGCAGGCAGCCTCCCCCTATCCATCTCACTCTTAAAATAGCCCGTGCTCACTTGTGACGTCACCCATTCCCGTCTCCCTCTGGCACTGCTGCTGCTGCCCCCTCTGCTCTTATTTCTTCAACTTTCCACACTCAACTCTGTTTCCAATAACAGCAGCAATCCCATTTAACAGAGTTCATTGCACTTTATGCTGATTGCTCTCTAGCAGACCTTAGCAAGAACACCACAGAGGCTTTCCTGATACGGAACTATAACATGCAAATGAATGTAGCACTCACCAACCCTGCACTTTCCCAGCACTTGAAAAAAATTCAAGCATTGTTGTTGAAATGAATGAAACCTCAGCATCAGTTTGTAGAAGAAGTGCATTTGGATATTGAAAAGTGGGTGCCAGGAAGGACATGTGGTTAACTATTTACAGTGTATTGCCAGAATGCTGAGTCATGCGGGAAGGACTCACATGGCCCTGTCCTATCTATGGACGCAATGAGCTTTAGAATAAGACATTTACTTAGCAGTGCACATGGCTCCATAGGGAAACAAAACAGCAACCATAGGGCAGTTCACAGAGGAACTAACCAGATCCAGAGCGATGTCGACAGGACTAAACTAAAAATGGAGCCAGTGAAGAAACACTTTAGATCTAAAACATGGGAATGAACAGGATAAGCAGCAGCCATATTGTTCAGAGATTGTTCCATGTAAATAAATTCTGTGTAGCACACCATTGCACTAAAAAAAGTTTGGAATGAAAAAAGTATGGTTGCTAATGGTCAAAATAGTTGATTTGGGTTCATGAGGCATTATATTCAAACAGCATGTGCTATAGAATAACATCAGTTAGAGTTTGACTTATCTACTACACAAAGGCCCACTTTGTCAAAATGGAAAAGCTTTCACTAAACTAGTAAAATAAACAGAACACTGTATAGTGCTGGTTATAGATACCAAGTGTTACCAAATGTTCAAATAGAACCTAGGTCAAATATATCACTCAAATATATTCTCATTGATTCATAACCTCAGTACTGTGTCCCCATTGACATAAAACAAGGAAGTGATTCTTTCGAAAATGTCAACATAGCTGATTGCAAATGTCATTTAGACCTCTACATGCATGTCTAAGCATTATTCAATACGCATTATTCATAACATTTTCTAAGTACTCAAGCAGAAAAAGCTTTCTGATAATAGGCCTATTCATTAAAGCAATAAAGTTAATAGCTGTAAGAGCAACAATATGTCAGATCGGGATTAGGTTAATAAAGAGACATTAAATCTCCATTTCACTTTTATTTGCTTTAGTTCCTTGTTTTATGCCTCGTTGTGGTTCTAGCCTTTAAAAAAAACAAGCCAAAGAAAGCGGAGGCGCTCAATTAAAAGTTGTTTGTCATCATGATATCGGTCTAAAAGCACATCAACATGCCTAAAGCGCTGCAGCCAGATGATAACTAAGCTCACATCTCTCTTATGTCATGCCCGGGCCATGCCTTGTCTATGTTTAGTCAGGTCTATTCTTTCTATTTCATGTTACTCGATACAGTCAGTTGGCCGGCTGTGAGTTCACAGTTAATTAGTCATTTGTGGCTATTTATACTCTACCAGCTGATGTAGTGCTGGCTACTTGTTAAGGATGCGTTTATCAGGCATCCGTACAAAAAGAGTGACGGATGCAAAGATTACATGAGACGTTGCATCTCTATGACACGGCCCTGAATTATGGAGTAAAGGAGCAACTGAAGTTTAATTTAAGAGTACAGTGTATAGTGTAGGCTGTATTGTTCATTGGGATTGAAAATGCTACAATAAATTCTCAGCAGCAGATAAAACGTAATCTGAAAAAGTGTTTTGACCAAATAGCACTAGGAAGATATTGTATAGTCTAAGTAATGGTGATCCAAATGTAGGTTCAGGTTCCAAATTGTATTAATGCCCCGTTACAGTATATTCATCTCATGTCATCGTCATTCATCTAAAGGTCATATATGTAAGATTTTGGCAAAAAAAAAATATGAATGAAAGCCCTCAAGAACAATTTAGAGGTGAATGTTTCAGTAAAAAAGTGGTCTTCTGCCTGTATTTGACCATTTTTCTTATTTGTTTACATGGAAGAGAAGTGCTTATGTAGCTCTCAGCCACAGCTTCAATGTGATTTTGTTTAGAAACACTCACCCAGAGCCTGCAGAGTATGCCTTTAAAATATACATAATGTCTTCAAAAGTGGACAACAGTTTCATCCACAGACTCGTGGCTGTATGGCATTAGTTCTGATTTTATTCAGGTAAACATTTTATTACATTTTGTTCACCTATTCTGTTGCATGATTACATAATGACTTCAAATGGTTTAGTCCAGTTGACTAAAAACTAACTTTTCAGCAACTACAGATCAATCTCTAATCTTCCATTCCTCAGCAAAATCATTACATGAAGTTTAACAACCTTCTGGTTTTTGAACTAACCCCAGCATTGAAACTATGATGATCAAGACTCCAGAACTCGTTTGGACTGCCTGGTCCTGTCTTAAACCGGCCTCCTATCTACTCTGTGTCTGTAAACTTGGGCCTACCTTTAAAAAAAATCTATATACAGTATGCTTCCTCTTGGCCAACTCTAAGGTCTTTGTTTTTCTGTCCAATGCCAAAAAAAAAAAAAAAAAATCTACAAAGTACAGTACAGTCTACAAAGTACTTAATGGCCATGCTCCTCCCTACAGTAGAGCTTTACTTACTCAAGAAGAGCTCTCTGTTCCTCAGCAGTTGGTCTCCGTGTCATACCTTGTGTTCAGTCCAAAGCTAGTGAAGCTTCATTTACTCATTATGCTCCAAAAAAATGGAACTCACTTTAAGACAGTATCAAAAATGCACCAACAATAACCTCTTTCAAAAGGAGACTGAAAACACACCTTTTGCCACTTGTTTATTAACAACAACTCTTCATGTTGGACTCTGCTCTATAAATACATTTTCTTCTTCTTCTACATATTGTCACAGTTCACTAATGAAACGTAGAGCCAGTTATGTTTTACAAGTGTTTACTCACAACGGGCCCCAGTGTAATTTACCTCCCCGTTTTTGTTCAGCCTCATGCCAACACTAATTTTTATGACCTTTGACCTTTAAATTACTGGCAGACAGATGAGTCCATTGTTATTAAAATTAGATTAACCTTATAATGTGATGCCATTTCAGGCTTGTTATTTGAATGTGGAGGCCTTTAGCTGCAATAAACTGTACCTCTCTAATATCTTTTGAAAATTAGGTGATTATTCTGTTTGCGTTCAACCACACATGTAACATTTCATAGTCGCTAAAGGCTAAGTGTATAACTAGAAATTCTTCCATATGGAATTATCTATTTGACCTTTTCAAAGCCATTCAGGACTTTGGCTCGCTATTTGGAGTCATGCAACAACCCCACCTCATGGGCCTCCACGTGTGCAGTCACTCAGTAGCTGCATGTGGAGGATGTTTGACCTGGCCTGGTGTCTCATACGCACATATGCATGCAACAGGAGTCGGTTGCTCCTCTAGACTGTGTCAGACATAGGGAGTGTTACAAAGAGTGGTTAGTAAAACGGGGAAAAGCTGCAATATGGAGCCATGACATTATGTGTGGACATCTGTTATGCAGTAGTAGGCTGCCCCAGATGCTGCAAGATGGGAAACCCAAAATGGAAGACAACGTGGGACTAGGGACGGACAGAGATGAGGAATCTCTATGGGATTTCCTGGTATAAGTACTAGAAAATGAAAAATGCACAGCAACAGGAAGTGATCTGTAATGTAGAAACACATCAATGCTAACAATAAAAATGTTGAAACTCTGACTGTTGCCATATTTTACTAAAGAGTTTCAACATACAAGCATGTGGCCAGGAGGCAATAATGAGTTGAAAACAGACTTGTCACCAGCACAGACGGATTAGCTGAACTGGTAAAGGTTAAAGGGAAGCACATGCATAACACGTCTTCTTATGTGAGCCACATGCGTTTAGATTTCCTTGCTCTGTGTCACATGTTCTTGTGGTTTACACCGTTGACCTCAGAGTTTTCCTGACCTGATGTGTCAGCAATACACAATGATACACCACAGTTATACAACAAGGCCCAATTCAATATAGAGCTCATTGTAAAATATGTATTATGTTATGTTTAGAAAAGTGGACAATTGGTTAATGACAAAGATGGTTCCTTTGGATCGTCATTTAAAAAACAGAACTAATCTAAGTACTTAAGGCTATTAGTCTTGCTTTTCTTAAGGTCCCTCTGTCAATTATTTTAGTTTAACAAGATTTCTTCTTAAAACAAATATTAGGCATTAGTTTTATTGAATTAACATGCAGCTCTACATATAGGTCATTTAGGTTAACCAGAATGTATTTCTGAGGAAGTGTTTTCCATAGTGAGACCTGTATGCTGGTAAATGCAAAAGCTTGCTTCTATGCAAAAGACTGTTTGTTGAATGTTTGCCTAAAAAAAGGATAAGGAAAAAAGGATAAGGAAAAGACCAGCCCACGCCAGTCACCCTCCGCAGTGATCCCCACTTTAACAGTAAAACCAGTTTCTTCTTGTGACATCATACGTCAAGCAGTTATTCTGACAGGAAATATTACATCATCTCTAATAGTTTAAGAAATTCTGCATTGTTTGGAAAGTTTCAAAACTGCACTGAAAGAGATAACATGACCCAAACTTTTTTGCAAATCTTAAGAGGCAGAAAAGAGGAAGAACGGTCTTCTGCTGTTATTTACACCAGCTTAATTCCTCTTTTGAACAAATGTGAAAACACAGCTATAGAACTGGGCCCTCACCTGCTTATACACTGTAATTAAAGGCCAAAACTTAAACCACAGCACTTTCATGATGAGCATGGGGTTCATTTCATGTGCTTTCAAGTGTGAATGCATGCTCACGTGCCCGGGCACATCCAAAGAGATGTTTTGGAAACATCAACTGAGGGGGAAGCAAAGCTAAAGGCAATGTACAGGAAAATGTGTGCAAAAAAGTCCCAGAAGGCAAAGACAAACACGCCTTCAGCCTGACAGACAAATCACATGGGACTGACTAATATGAACAGAGGGCAGAGCCAAGAAAAAAGTAGTGTGTGTGATCTTTAGCAAAGGAAAAAATGTAATCACTCTTAAGAGCCCGGAAAAGGACAGTGGACAATCAGACGTCATCTGTGGCAATGTTAAGCCCCTTGTTTGGGAAAAGTCATGGGTGTGCGCCAGGATTAGAGGCATTCAGGTGGCCCTCTATGTGGTGGGAGTGGGCTGTAGCATACAGATGCCAAGTTCAGCACCTGTCAACTGGGGTCATTAATCAATCAAAAGTTAGCATAATCTTGTGCACAATTGAGTCAGAAATTATCTTTTAGACAAACAGTGCTAGAGTGGAAACATTAAGCAGTGAATTGGCAGTGACATGGATGTGTCACAATAAGTATCTTAAAAAAGGATTTGTGGAAAGGAAGTCTTTATTTCTCATTGTGAAAGATGGGTAAGTAAGTTTTTTTTGTTTTTGTTTTTGACCCTTTATTTACAGTATTTTATAAGGTATTTTGTGAAAAGACTATGGGTTACATTTGATCCACATACATTAACTGAGAAAAAAAGTAAAACAACTCAAATTTTGTTCACTACTAAATATCATTTCTAAGAACTACTTATTCCAAACTAAAGTAAATGTTAAGTAACTACAGACCTCTGCATATAGATAACCATCTTCAGCATCACACATGGCCAACGCAACGCTAGAATGACATGAGTTTATGTCTCATGCCTAAACATAGATCTGTACATACTATCTACATGTCGACCACATACTAACACTGAATGTCCTCACTTAACCTTTGCTTCTTTCTGATGAATGGGCCATGCTTTATATTACCCCTGAGTCTAAAACACACTCAAACCCTTTCTCATAAGTAAGTTGTGTCCCACCCAGATGATGCACTCTTCTGAACCCTGCAGTGAGCATGTGACACCCTGGGTAGGAATGCCAAACAGCCCCAAGCCCCATTGTCAGCCTCATGGATATTTTACACAACTGCCCAGCTTTATGTCATGCCTTCTTCCTTTAAGGTTAATTTTTGTTTTGCTTCTAGTTCTTTTTTCAACAGCCATTGGATCATTGTGAAGAAAAACCTCTTAATCTTGTAATTAGAGACTTGAATATCAAAAAGGAAGAAGAGTGTTTTTTTGTTTTCTTTCCTTGTTCATCAAAGTGAGCTGCTAAACTGAAAACAGACTCAGGATATGGAATGCTTCCAAGCGTGATTTAAAATGGATCTGCAGGCTGTTCGTTTTACTGCTTATGTAAATGTGCTTCACCTGAGCTGCTTCTAGGAACTAAATGTCTAACAGAAATATACAAATAGTGAATGGATTATATGCTGCATTTTTTTTTTATTACTTTTTGTAGGATAGGGTAGTATAAGCATATATTTGTAACAAGTTCTTTTTCCATTGGGTGCTTCTTTCACAGTGAATATGCATAGACACACAAATAAGGACAGAAAGCACTCTACCCCTCTCCCACAAAAACATTCAGTGCAATGATTACCTTGCCTTGCCACTCAGGGGCCATTTGCTGTTACCACAAAGCTGATTATCTCACCCCTCCAGCAGGCTGTGTTTGTGGCTTTGCAATTTTCTCCCAAATGCCCACACTGCTATTTGTAGAAAATGTTACCTAGCTGGCACAAGCTGCAAATTGTTTGTGTGTTTGGGGGAGTATTTGCCTGGTTTTCTCTGCGTACATGTGTGTGTGGTGTGTGTGTTTGGCGGGTGGGTGGGTGTTGTGTGGAATGGAAGGCTGTAAGAATGGAGGGATGGATGACACAAACAGGGCGCAGTGGTGGGAGGCTGGTGTCAGGGCCCTACTCCCACTAGCAGGCTGGATGCAGTATCTGACAGCTGACTGAGAGTCTGCAGGCCCCCTCTTTGCACAGTACCACCAAAAGGTCAGCACTTCAATCAGCTTCTCCTCTCTGGATAGCTCTCTTATAGCCTGCTACTGCACAGGCTCAATTCTACCCCCCTTGATGCACACTTAGCGGTGCTTGACCATATCTTACAGGTGCAAATGCAGGTTTCAGGAGAGCTAAAATGCTGCTGTGACAGCCGTTAGGAATCTGCTCCATATTCTGTAATGCAGCAGATGATTAGCTCCTTTTTTTCTTTTGGGGTGTGTGGAAAATTGCCATCCCCAAAGTCGTAACTGGCTCATCGCTGCCTTGAAGCATTTCGATTTTCCAGACCTTTCATTTCCTCGCAGTTCCTTCATAAGTCTCTAATTTGCCTTCACACATCAGGCACTTGCAATATCCTGTGGACTACCGCCTGCAGAAGAAAATATTTAGCCCAGAGATGATGAAAAATTACATTTTAAAATTGGATTAATAGTGAAAGGACTGTGGAGGTTATATAGAAACAAAACATATGTATTTCCTCTGCCTTGCACAGGTTACTATTAAAGATGCAGAATTTATAACATGATGCTGTCATTATAAAAGGATAGATTTTTATTTATTTATTTATCTATTTAACAGAGACAATGCAGTCTTACATAGCAACAAAATTAATATTGCAGCTGATGGGATGCATTTAAGTTTACAGCAAATGCTAGTTCTCAACTCTTGTCCCTGACTGGGCTTTTGTTCATTACATTGCACTATTATTACTACTTATTAAAAATAATAAAAAGAATTGGAAGTGCACAACTATAAAGCATTACACATAACTATAAAAAAGCATTTGGAAATACAACTTAATAAATATTTCATTGTTTTTGAAAACACACACAATTTCCTCAGTCATCCAATCATCTACTCACCAGAATACAATATTTTAAAGACTTTAGCCAAGACTTAAGCCTAGAGTTAAACTATTTAAACTCAGATATGACCTTAATCTTAGTGGGTAATAAATTCCACAGTTTGCAGCTCTTATAAGAAAAGGCAGTCTCCCCAAAAGTGGTCCTGCAATATGGGATTTTGAGGTTGTGGTTTAAGGAGCTCCTGGTGACTCTGTTGCTGCTTTGTTTCTGTACAAATGCGGCTTGGGTGCTAGATTAATAATGCATTTAAATACTAATTTGAGAAAACATAAATGACCAAAGCTTTCAAAACTTAGTAAATGATATTTTTAAGGATGTTGCAGTGATACCAGGTTGGCTTTTTATCCATGGTTTTTATTGCTTGGTTGTATAATGACCCAATCCATTTTATTGCTGAGGGAGTTGCCTGTGCCCATGCTGTCATGAAGTATGATATATTGTATGTGAGAAGACCATAGTGTGCATGTACAGCAGAGCTGCCTGGTTTGGAATGAAATGTCAGATTAATTTAAAACTGTTTAAGTTGTTTTGTATTGTTTTTGAGATTTTCTTTATTATTTCTTACAATTTGCAATTTCAGTAGAATAACCTGATCTAAAGCCAAACTGCTGTGGGTGAAGGAGCTGTCTGGCTTCTAAGTGGTCACTCAATTGTGCAGCAACCACTTTCTCTGTTACTTTAAATAGAATGGGTAGAATTGATATTGACCGATAGTTACACATAGCGTCCTGGCTTTCTGTTTTAAATATTGGAACAATGACTGCTTTTTTCCAGCCTGAAGGGAATGTGCAGGTTCTTATAGAGAGATTGACAAGATATGACAGTGGTTTAACTAACACACTGCTGTATTTCTTCAAAAAGTAGCTATTCATGTTGTAAATATCATTTGATCTATGGCCTTTTATGGTAAGGTCTGTGATCCTATTATGTTTGTGTGTTTTATTAGTCAAATTATTTAAATGTTTCCAAAGAAAATTATTATTGCCTCTTGCATTGCCTATGAACCCAGTAGAGTATGAGGTTTTTGCTTTATGTACTTCCTGTACAACCTTATTTCTATAGACTTTCATAGATCAGTACTAAGTTTTGTGCTTAATGATTTCTTGAGCGCTGCATCTCTCTTTTTCATAACTTTTCTAATTTCACTATTTTTCCATGGTATAGTACTTTCTTTTTGTTAACTCATTTTCTGCACTGTACATTTTTTCTGTTAATCCTGGGATAGTTGCAGACAATGTATTACAGCACTTTTCTACATAATCAAGGGCCATAATCAGCTCCCAGAACAAATTATTTAAATCTCTTTCAAACTGTAGTGTTTTAGATTTAGGAATGATCAATCTTATGTTACTTTTAGTACTTTTAATAGTAGTCTCTTAATCAGTTTTCTAACTGTAAAGGTCATATTGTGGTCGGCGAGTCCGGTTATTAAATTATAGGTCTTTGTTAAACGTTCACATGTCAAATAAGGGTCTTAGTTTGCCGTGTTATTCTGGTGGGTCCTTCAATCATTTGTTCAGTTAAATTTTGTCATTGTTGTTTTAATATTAAAGTTGCCATACCATATAGTTTCTCTATACACATCAAGTTGTTTAGCTACAGAACATAATTCATCATAAAAAGAAGAGCTTGACCAGGTGACACTGACATTATAATTTAATTGTACTTCTTTGCTCTAAAACAAAG
The DNA here is from genome assembly GCA_024416835.2 of Perccottus glenii. Classification (NCBI taxonomy): domain Eukaryota; kingdom Metazoa; phylum Chordata; class Actinopteri; order Gobiiformes; family Odontobutidae; genus Perccottus; species Perccottus glenii. The sequence continues at coordinate 13,869,347 of CM044559.2, forward strand.
GGAGAAAATTGGAGTATTTGTTATATATAGGTTATTATGCTATTATTTTACTGGTCCAGCCCACTTCAGATCAAATTGGGCAGTATGTGGCCCCTAAACTAAAATGAGATTGCCCCCTGCTTTAGAGGTTACTTAAGAAAGCAGATGTATATGTGAACTAAAACTCTTTGTGTGTGTTCTTTCTACGCCGTGTCTTGTGCACATCTGATCATCTTTAGAATAGTTTTATAAAAAGCATCAGCGTCTCATTAAAGTGCAACATCCCCACAGACAAATTCAAATCATACAGGTACTGATATGACTGGTGAATAAATGATTTGATGCAGTTATTTGGTTATTCTCAGCCCGGGGTACACCACTATGTGGGCGTAACTGTGAGTTGCACAGCGTGCGAGAGTCTTAAGTTTCTTGCTATAACTGACATGTGCCCACACTACACGTGCCCCTCTGATTTGGAATTTACTTTCTGATAGTTATGACCACGTGTGTACTGTAGGTGTGTGATTTGCTGAAACCAACTTTGGTGAAGAAGTTTCAGAACCTGTTGATGAGATACTGTACACTGAAAAAACACAGTCACTTCCTACAAAAGTATTTGATATTTGAATATATAAAGAGAGAGTTTTTTATACTTCAAGAAGTTAATTGGTGTTTGCCATTTTAAATTTCACAAGGGAGTTCAAAATGTAATTCACATAACTTCCCACAAAAAAACGCCAAAAGCTTTTCCATCTTATACGAGGTTATAAAACAAGATGTCACTGCAAGATCCCACACTGATAAATTGATGTTGCACCTTTTCAAAATTCACATTATTCCCTCAAACATGGCATCTGTCACTCCCCCGTTTATGCCTAATAGCCCTATTATTCATTCACCTATTACACTTTTTCCGTAATCATGCTGATAAATTAGCAGTTCTCTCATGCTGTCAGATGCTTGAATTATCATTAACATTGAGTGATAATGTCAATGGGGGCTGGATATGTGAATTGTGTCCTGTCAATTTTAAGGGTAATAAGTGCACAGATACAAAAGAGATGAAGAGGATTTCTGTTGGAGTATCCACTAAAGAGACTCTCATCTGGGTTTCAAGTCTGATGAGGCTAAAGTCACTCCACATCACAGCCGCCAGCAGTTAACCTACTGACTCAGTGACTAAGATGTAATGAAGAGTAGAGGTTTTTGGCAAAGAAACAGAACAGTGTCCCACTAACATACCAATAATCCTTATTTTCTATTGGCTTTATGATGTATTTCATCACCCACTCCATGACTATGATCTTGCACCATTACAGATTACAAAAAAATAGACTCTTTAACATGTCAGATTTTGTGTTTTATATGAATAACTAGCAAAATAACATTGCTTTTGCCTGAGTCTGTTTGTAAAAGACTATGATCAAGGAAGGATTCACTGGGGATCGTTTGGAGTTTGACTGGGGATAGCCTTGTGGTTGGCTGGGGACTGACTCAGGCTTTCAGAGCGAATGATTCAGAGTTGACATGGACTTAAATCAGAATTGAGTGGAAATTACAAAGAATTTAATTTAAGGTTTGATTGTCTCAGCACAGTGGTTAGATTAGGTCTTGGGATTGACTTCAGGCTTCATTGGATTAGCATGTCGTCAAACCTTTACCGCAATAAATAACCTTCACAGACAAGAGAAACTATACACTATACAGTATATTAGTGATTGACTAAGACTTTATTATAATACGGGAGACTGAATAGAGAATGACTAGGGTCAATGACTGTTTGTATGATGAACATATGCTGTATAATAAAGTTCAGAGATATAAACAGGCTGCCTCACTAAATAAATACCATGGGTGGTTTCAGAGTAAAGGCTATCGCTGGATTCTCATGCGTCATCAAAGTACAGGACCTCAAATGCCCTGACTGTATTCAGGTTTGAACAGGAGTGCATTTGAGGTGCTGTAGGCTTCCATGTGTCATCAAAGTACAGGACCTCAAATGCCCTGACTGTATTCAGGTTTGAACAGGAGTGCATTTGCAGATAAAATTAGATTTTATTTTTTTTTAAAGAAAACATTCCATATCATAAATCTGTATGAAAGAAGTGCTAATCACTCGTGTGTCTGCAGGTCCTAAGGCTATGATGAGTGACTACACATACAGTACAGTGAGTAACATGAGTGTTTGTGCAGAGCTGGAAGAAGGTTGTGAAGATTGAGACAGGCAGGCTGGGGTTAAGAACAAAGAGGAGGATGTGTGAAGATTTACAAAGGTTTTCCAAATTAATAGATGTAGGTCTGGAGACAGCAAGCCTGTCTACACCTCACATTAATGAGTAGACTTTCAAAAGGACTGTGGATATGTAATTTGCTAATTATGGAGTGGCTATAGTTATTGACTTTACTTTTCAAAATAATTATACTTTATACTGTAAATATACTAAGCCAAAACTTCTATAGTAAATAAATTAATCATTTGGCGATGCATTTTCACCATAATCATTAGTCATATGTGCGTGTGTAGAACACGCATAGTGCAATATAGCGTGCCACTCTGACATTTAAACATAACTGGTGGTATCTGCTCTCAAAGCTCCAGGTCAGAACAAGAATAAGGTCAATGTCTCCTGCAGTTTTACTTAAAACCTGTGGTTGTGAATCGAAGACCCCGAAGAACCAGGACTGTTCCTGGTTTTATCACAGCCATGAGGTCATTACTCATAAAAACAAACAGCTAAAACATTTAAAAACATGTTCCAAATAACTTGTTTACAAAAATGTGACATCTGAGATAAAGCTACACATACAACACTGTCATGTTTAAAACCTTTATCCAACCCTTGTTGCATATTATGTATCAACACTGGTTTATGATATAACATAATGAATAAGTTCCTTCTTTTCAACTGAAATTTAAGAATAAGATTAACTCTGCATCTTTTGCTGTCTACTGCCTCCAAGTGGAAAGAAGACAAACTACAATGAATACATGCCTGCAACTACTCCGGTTCCTTCAAGTTTTGCCTTGACTTACACTGGGCAGAGGGGTCATTCACTTGATAACCACAACAGACACTAGGTAATTCCAAATAAATTTATTTTTAATGACTGTACAATGCAATGTTGATAAACTGAAGATGGAAACACAGGAATTATTGATTTCCACAGATAGAACAGAAACAACCTGAGAGAAAGAAAAACAATTTCAAACATCATTAACTGTAAATAATGTTTCAATGCTGCATTTTTATTTTAGTTAAATGAATCATATTGCACCTAATGAGATCATTGTCATACCAGAGTTTTACTCCAAAGCCTTGACAATAGCCTCGTTGGCCTCTAAGCTGATCAGAACTTCTGCTCTTGCAGCTTCATCAGATGTACCTGCCAAGTCGGCCTGGGCCTTCTCTAGATTGGCTTTGGCCACCTAAGAGAGAGAATGTGTGACAATGAGGAATAAGAATTAATTCAAAATCCTATGGAGGAAGTAGGGCAGGACCAATGGTAGAAAACTCAAAACAGTCTAATCAACTTGAAAGCCCCTTGGGAGGATAACTGATGTAAGAAAGCAAGAAAGAATAGGCCAGAAGTGGGGTGAAGAACAAGTGGAGAAAATCCCCACTGCCGCCGAAAGCTCCATTTGTCACAGGAGCGATTAGAAACCAGAAATGCCAAACATAGCTGGAAGTTAAAGGTCTCCCAGTAGGGATTTGACACATCTGCTATAACTCAACAGTGACTGACCTTTCCTTCCTTATTAACAGTGTGGGACTGAGCATTTTTACTGCACAGTCAAAGACGACAAGGGAAAAAATAACTCATTTAGTGGGTAGTCAACGACAGTGACACTGGCACTAGTCAAGGTCATGACCCAGCCCTCTGCAGCAAGTGCAACAACGCTGCATTAATAAGAATGACATTTAAACACAGACTCTGAACTGGAGTTTAACTGCAGTATTGATGAAAGTCTAATCATCCAATAGATTCTAATAGAATTTATTAATCAACAATTGTAATGTGAACTGTGTTATTAAATTTACAATACAATTAGCAATATACATGTTATTCTTCATTTTAAAAAGGCTGTATTCACTGTGACCCTATACTCATTAAATCCTAAGATTATTAGTATTCAAGTCAATACAATGCCTTTTTTTTTTATAATGAACATTTATTCTCATGGGCAATACTGCTACTAAAAGGCAGGCAGAAATACCATAAAACAACTGTGAATGTGTATGAGAAAAAATGTGCCAAGAGTGGCAGAAGCAATAAATATGCAAACAGAATAGAAAAAATAAAAAGGTTTTATAAAAATAATCTACAAATATAATTTTAAAGCTATTAATCTGAATGAATTTGCAAATAATAAAGATCAATGCACTACATCCATTTTTAAATGCATCAGCCTAATATGTAAGAGTCACGTAATCTACATTTTGGAAAAACCTTTAACCCCAGTTTTAAATCAGCTCTTCTATTGAGGTGGGGATTGTACTCACTGCGATGTCCAAATGGTCCAAAGGAACAGCCTCCTCAGCTAGTAGTTGTACTGAAGAATCAGCGTTGACAGTCACTGACCCACTGCTCACTGCAAACAAAACAAAGTGTATGTATTTTATTGCATCCCATCTGTATTCCAGACTTGTAGGATTTAATGTAGAGGGAAATTATATTTTGCACAACCATACCAAAGTATTTGGTAGAGGAGCCATCTTCGCTGAAGACTGTGACAACCCCAGGCCTGAGGACCTGCAAAGTTGGGACGTGTGCAGGAAGAATACCAAACGCACCGGTGAGGGTAGGGCACATCGACCTGTTTCACACTGGCTGCATTGAAATAGACCTGAAAAGATAGACACACTATTTTCAGTAACTTACTGTGGAGGTTCAATCCAAGCTGTCAGTGTAAAAACATCTAAGCCTCTGCATAACAAGAACATAGAGTATCTTTAAAGTGTATTATAGCATAATATCAGTGTACCATGAAGAAAAGGTTAAAGCAAAAGCATCTGGAGTTTTCAAGGTGAAGGTGCTTTTGTCTCTAGTTCCAAGAGACTTTATCAATTCTGAGTTCAACTGTCAGAGAGCAGAGCTTGTATCTCTAGAAAGGGGTTTGACCTGAAACTAACTGATTGGACCAGGCTGTTCTGGTCTCATAGTTGTTAGCTATGAAAGGACAGTGTGACTCCTGATGCGAGTTGTTGGCCAAAATTCAGACATCACTGTCCTCAAAGGAATGCTAGGTCCACCAGAATTGGCTCTTCCTGTTGGGTTTGAGTCTACAGTCCACCTCAAAGAGAAAGGGCATGCCTTTGAGGACAGCAATGTCTGATTGTTTGCCAGAGAGGCCAGATGGTTTCAGAGGGGTGTAAAGGAAGCCATTTTTGTTAAAATGATAGAGCCCTCTCTGAACAGAGGAGGTGGCCTCAGATTCATTTTGCCGTTTCACTCTAAAACAACAACAACACCTGAATGGAACAGTGTCACTAACAACTCACCTGAGCCTTTAACGACTCTCACATCAGGAGTCACACTGTCCTTTCATATTTACTATGAGATCTGAACAGTATGGTCCTATCTGGTTTAGTTTCTGGTCAAACCCCACCATCTAGAGATATAAGCTTAGCTCTCTCACCAGTTGAACTTATAATTGATAAAGTCTCGTGGAATTAGAAACAAAATGTCTTTACCTTGAAAACTGGGTCCAGATGCTTTTGTGTTAACCTTTTCTTCAAGATGACCTGGATGACTGAGAACCCCCACAGACATCAGAGTACCATGTTATTTTAATGATTGCATACTGTATTTATGTAAAGCAAAAGACACAATACACACAAATGTCTGTAAAACCTGTTAAAATAAATGCAAAAGCCTTCTTAAACTTGAAGGTTAGATGTACTAGCATGCTGTGTATAGGCCATACTACGTACAAAAACCCGCCAACACAGTAGAGTTGATACTAAAAAGTCACTTTGGCTTGCTCAAGAAAATGTTTTAGAACAGTAGTGGACCCATGAGTACATCTTGAGACATAACGTTAGCTGGTCAAAGACATTAAATGGCAGCTAATGTGGCTAAAAGCTAACCATTCGTTTAAGCTATACTGGCAACTTTTAGTCTACGTAGCATGCATGCTATAGCATCAAAGGCACATTTGTATAGGGACTCTGTATATTGCAATATACACAATATATCAAAGCACGTTTTTCTTACAAAAGACAATCTAGTTGGCTCAAGAGCTGGGCCCGACAAGCCTCGGGTAAACCCTGGATGTTAGCTCGCTACCTGTGTCGGGGAGGCGAACGTGAAGGACATCTGCGGGGCCCCGGCAACGGCTTCTGCGTAGGCTCGGGCCTGCCTCAGCACCGGGAGAGAGCGGCGGAGGAACCGTGCTGCCATCATTTTAAACTGTGGTTTTATTCAAGTACTGTGAATGACAGATCTCTCCTTGCATGCAGGCAATCGGGGTGCGATTGATAGGACAAGGACGTTGGTATCCTGCCCATAAGGCTTTACGGCAGCGCAAAGGATGATGGGCAACGTGGTTTTTGAGTGGTGCTCTTCTCTGCTACAACCATAGATTGTATAAATGGCTAGAACACCATTGACGGTATAACGGGCCCCTTTTACAGTCAATCACTGGCTACAACTGAATTCAGAAGTTTTTGTTCGTTTTGGTCAAATGACACGGGCCATTTTGCCTTTTCAAAGGAATAATTCAATATTTTTTAGTTCTTTATGACACTTTTGGATAGCTAATTTATTCCATTCCATTTTTGTCAGCACACTCCTAATTTAAAGAAGCAGACAAAGCTGCACATATTAAACCATATACCATTTACAACCCACTGCTGCTAGAGCCCTTTACATTTAGAACACCAAACTCCACCGATATCCATTTAGCCCACAGAGGATAATTGCTGAGAAATGGCTTTGTGTCAAAAAGCCACATTAAAGTGCTTCTAACCTTCTGAGAAGTCCTAAGTTCTGTGGATAATGATGAATGAATAAATTAATATTATAACAATATGTTAAAATTAATTCAATGTAAATAGCTTCTCTGTCACACAGTAGCATACTAGTTTATTTGAAAAATGAAAGTTGTTGTTATAAAAGTGTGTTCTCAATGGCAAAGTGTGTCATTTCTTTTGTCAGTTTAAGCAAACTGCAGGGAATCAGTTACCTAAGTAGGCCTTTCCCCTTAGACCCACCGTTATTAGAACCACCGTTTGTCAAGAATCATCAAGAACCACTGAACTACCCTTTTAATGTACTCATGTATTTCCTAGCATATTCCTATGTTTATGAAAAAGTAGACTATATTATTATTAGATTCAACCGCTTAAGCAAACAGTAGATGGCGCCAACACAACGTGATATTGTGCAGACCGGACAGTCTGAGCCCAACATTCTGGAGACTAATTTGTCTGATATGAGACTGCACTTTACTGGTCAGTGGGCTACCTTTACCTCAGATCACCATCATATACATTCACCTTTCACATGTTTCTTCTCAGGTTTCTTCTCTTAAACTAAAGACAATATGCAACAAATGTCCGATGAGAAATGTAAAACTACATAATGACTTACAATGAAATACTCATTTAGTAGTCCAGTTGCACAGCGCACAGTAAGTAAGGAAAAAGCCTTCAATCACTCGTCTTTATCCTTTACCTCACTCTTGCGTCACGTGGCGCGTCTCTGACTGGGTGGTGGGCGTGTCTTAAGCAGTGAGGATTCATTCATAAATACTTTTAGGCTTAAAATCCACATTAAATTGTTCCCAGCGAGCGTGCTGTTGTTGGTGTTACATGCACCGGGCCGGAGACTGAGGAGGTAAGTGGGACCATTGTGTTTGTGCAGCCAGCTCCAGTCGTGCACGAGGCATACGAGCTCTACCTTTTCTCTGTCGCTGTCCGATAATACGCGGCCGTAAAATGTCAACATGTCATCTGTATTAATATTATCACTCTCGTCGTGTTTGAAACAGCTTTTCTCGATTTCACTGTACTTTTTTTAAGTGCTTCCCATCATTTGAGGGTATTTGGACTCTTTAAGATGCACAGCAGGGTCGATGCTCATTTTCCCCGAGAAAATGCAGTAAGCAGCTAGAAACACAAGGGGTTCTTTGCGCAACCATTCTCACGGGGAACAGGTTATAACAAAGCTATGAGCAACAATAATAGGACGTTTTGAGTGGGAAATTTTAACTAAGCACATAAATGGTCAAACATCAAGCGATTTAGAGTGCAACTAGAAATTCTGGTAAACATGACGGGATATGCCAGTGCTGCTGGGACCCCCGTGTGTTACCATCTGCTCAGTCCAATCAATACGACAGTCTTGGGCAGTACAATGCCTTAGTATAAAGTCACTCTAAAAGTAGAGTCCTGGGTCTGATTGGCTACTTCTTTCCTTTGCCATTTGATGCACATAATGGAATATATCTAGGTATTACCCTACTCTTTCCCATTCCATGACTGTAATGCATGCTGAAGTTAAACGTTTTAAGCCACTAACAGATAACTGTGCTGTTTCTCATCAGACATGCACCAGAGCTGTCCTGTAGCCCTAAGGCCATTGGGCCAGCCCTGAGCAGAACACTGCTGCTCAGTTGGCAGCTGGGTGGGCTGAGGATGCTGCAAGGGAGCTGAGGAGGACTTCTCCTGACTCTCTCACAGCCTGACACAGACATCCAGAGCTGTATGCACACTGCCCACCATCAGGGTAAGATACAGGAAGAAAGCAGGATGTGGTGTACTGAGCTGCCGGGGAAGCAATCTTGGTCAAAGCCTGATGAGTTCCTGTAACAGTTTGGATGCTAGATGTAGAGAATTGGCAGCTCAGCAAATGCTAACATGTTGCTAAAGTTGAGTGCAGAATAGAGAGTGGCAGACCAAGGAGGAGTGCTGCTGGCTTGTTGCTTCTCCCCTGCTGGGGTGAGTAGATCTATCTTAGGTGTGTATGTGTGGGCGTTTGGTGCAGCAGTAGCCGTATTAATGGCTATGATCTGTACTGAGCAAACGCATAGCAGCAGTAGTGGAACTCAGCTGCCAGAGCTGCTGCTTCTCTCCCTCTCTCAAAGCTGCTGCAGGCGTGTGTGGGTGGCTGCCTGGCTGGCTGAGGATAGACTCTTCGGAGCTGATGTGGAATTATGGGTGATGATTTACAGGCAGAGATGATAACATTTGCATCTTCTGAGGGATTTTACACATGCGCACGAGCCTGCACTTCACACACATTCGGCTTTGACTTGAAGTGATTTTCATGGCTGTTTGAGATGCAACAAGCTTTTCAGCAGCAATGGCCATAGTTGTTCATATTCAGCTGCCTTAGCACTAATAATCCTTAGTATCTGACTTGTTATTTTAATAGTTGGCTGGGTATTGTTGCCTAGTTTAGGTGATGATTGGGTGTTTTGTGATGGTTGTGTTGTCTCTCAGGGGGACTCTCTAGTTGGCCTGGACCATGAGCAATGAGTCTACCGTCTGGAACATCCTACCAGAAAACTCCACAGTAAGTCTGCGTTTTAACACTAGTTCTTTTTTTTATCACTTCCTGTGTATGGGTCTGTTTGTGTGTGTTTACATCCACCTCGTCACCAGAAAGAACCATGCTTTCCCTCGTATGCTCCTCTGACCGATTGAATGGCTAATTGAGAACATCCTGACCTGGACTACAAATAATTAAATCTCTGTTCCAATCTCATCTTTCATTTCCCTTCTCAGTGAAATTACAATCTGACGTCAGAATGTAGTGTTCATTAACAGTCTGTGCTTTGCCTTTGACACACAGTCTATCAGTTACTCTATTAGAAATATCAATCCATTTCTATTGAAAGACTAAAATACATTTATTATGGACAGTATTATGGAGTAGAAGGATATAATACTGCAATTGCTGTTTCTTTTTTGGTGACCATCTAGATTGACTCTCACAGAATAAATAGAAATACTATCATTGTTCAAATGTAAGTTTATGAAAAAAGTTAAATTAGCCTCTACATACCCTATGAGTGCAAACACATTATTAGGGTCCCCATTAGCTGTGCTTTACAGCCAGCTACTCTTCCTGGGATCCTTCTTAAAAAACATATGTATTTTACAAAAACAATTGTAAATTTACAAAATATAAACAAATATATGACAGATGACAAATAAGGGTGAAACACATTTCAATAAAATTAGAGATTAGAAAATCTATTACATATTCTGATGATGATGTAAAGATAAAACATTACAAACCATAAATTTCATTTATAGATAATTTACCCCTATAGACCTTTTCAATTGCATTTTAAAAACTGACTTCTGTTCATTTTTTAATCAAAGATAATGGCAAAGACTTCCATTCTTTAATTGCTCTGAAACTAGACAGGATGACTGCCTATAATTCATTTATTAATTGCACTGTCCACCATTTATATATTCACGTCATGCAGGTCTAAATCTAAATCACTCTTCTGTGCTGTGTGGCTGTGAAGGTAGAACAGCTGTATAAATCTCATTTCTTGTCTCTCATCAGATTCCATTTGAGGTCAAGGAGCAGCAGAATGGCTATGTGCTCCTCCTGGTGATCCTTTTCATCATTCTGGTAGGAACACTGGTCTTCACCTCTATCGTCCTCATCTTCTGCCGCCGCTGCTGCCGTGGATGGCTATGCTGTGCCAGGTGAGATACATGAAAACTTGCTGTTGAGATTCATCCGTGGGTACCTTAAATGTTTGTGGGTTGTGCCACAAACACAAATCAATAATAAACAGTACCGCGCAAACGTCTTCAACCACTTTTAATAACCATCCAAATGATTGGTCACAAATTCAAGAAATATGAAGATAAATCACATTTTTTTCAAAACAAAGTAATCATAGTCAACTTGGGTAATAAAGCCAACTCCAGTCTGGTTTTGCATGGACCTCTCTTGATTCTTTAAAACTACATCCTGAAGACCACATCTAGAGTACTTTAAGAGAAGTCACACTAAATACTTGCCACTCTATCCCTAGAGGATTTGACACACATTTTCAGTATTTTTGTAAGTATTCAAATGAAGACGTTGAGAAGAATTCTATGGTTTATTGTATTATAAAAGATAAAATAAACCCTCTTGTGACGGCCCTAGACTTATACACAGTACTGTATAACAACCATTAAGCATTAGAAAATATTTCATTCAACATAGATTATTGTAGGTATTAAAAGACAAAAAGATGTGAAAGTTTTATAAATGAATTATGACTAACACAGTTTGATCTTGTATCAGAGCATGTGTGTGGACATGTAAGTGCACTCTTATGTTTGCTGGCACAGTCGTGTCAGTATAGTGATAGTGAGCCATTAAATAAAATGAACCATCTTAACAATAAAGGGCAAGTGCTGTGTTATTGAACGGAAAGAGTTATGCAATCCTCTAGCGAGTTACAAAAGCGAATTAAAGCAGGACAGCATTCACTTATTAAACATGTGTGTTTGATAATCATAACCCCCTATGGGGCTGTTATGAAAACACAGGTGGAACCACATTCAATATTCATCCTCATTTATTCATTGTGCAGTTACATGGCTACTCCTGAGACAGTCTGCCCCACTCTACACCAGCACAAATAACCATGTGAACTTGAATATATAAGTGCACATCAGCAAGACACAGATAAACACAGAGCACAGAGGCTGAGCTGTGAACAGAGGCTTGCAAGGGCAGAGTAGAAGAGAATCAGACAGACCAGTACAAATGATGAGTGTAATGAGATTTCATAGCAGCCGTCGGCGGTGATTAATCTTGCATCTAAACCCAGCTCTGTGTGCACAAACCCAAACACAGCCACAGTAAGGGGAGGCAGGAGCCACAGAGGAAATGAAAGAGAAGAAGCGCAGATCTGGGTGTACAGAGAAATCCCACAAGTCACTTCTTAGCAACAAATGATCTTATATTGCACTAAATATATCTAAGGGGCATTTGCAATAATCTATTCTCAAACCGTCACAGCCAACCCATTGCTGAAAATTAGCCAGGATTGTCTAGGTAATGACTTAAAATGGTCCTATTATACAGTCACTGTAGTAAACACTTTTAAAATTTTTCTGTACAACTAAGGCATTCATCTCAGTAGTTTTGGCTCAATTTCATTCATTCTAGTAGTTATCATCATCTCCCACAAACAACTAAGTACAATATCACTGACAAGAAACCTAATTCACTAAGTTAACATTTCACAAAAATACAGTTTATAGACTAGCACCACCAGGACACCGTTTTTTAAAACCTTGTGTACATCATTATCGCAACATGTGCACACTTGTTGAGATCTTACTTCTGATTGGATCACATGGAGATGGAGTGGCAGAAAATATTTTCTATGTTGTTAAGGAGAGGGACTGGGGTTCCCACACATATATATTACTTGTTCTTAAAAGGCCATTAGAAACAGGCAATCTGTTCAATAGCTTGCTATCAGTTCAAGAGGCCCCCTAGCACTCAAGGTCATCAAGTTACTGACAATGATTTAAGACCATAAAATATTACACAGCCATTTAGTCAGACAGCATAATCAATGCCAGTCTTTTGGCCCTAGTGGTGACTTAGTCTGTTTTCAAATTGTAGTTGACCTGTGTGTTTATGTAACAAGTCCAGGTAAATCCACCACTGAAAGGTCAAATAGTGACACTGATCATAAGGACCATAGCCCCTTTGGCTCAACACAGCAGTGGAGTTGTCCAGATGAAAGACAGGCGTCAGGGGTAATCATGTCACAGAATTGATCTAAATGTTCCTGTGTGCCCCAGGGGCAGCGATGACCCAGAGAAAACCACCACCACCTACATGGAGGAGTCTCAGCCCACCCATGGTAAGAGAGAAATAGGAGAAATACAAGAGGAATAGGAGTGACGAGGAAAATAAATAGATAAGTGCTACTGAAGGGGCACAATATTGGAGACTGGGAAGCACAGAGATAAGAGGTAGGGTTATTTTTATCAAGTCAGCAGAAATGTATAATCCATTCTTTACAATTATTGTGATATCAATTCAATCAAGTAAAGTAGTGCCTAGAATACATTTGGAAATTTGGAAGCAGTCAATGCACTCCAACAAAAATAATCCACTAAAAGGCTACATCAATTTGATACCACACTGTACTCCATTTTGGGACCTTATCAAACATAAACTTGAAACAGTGTTTGGACATGAGCTTCTTGACAGCTTGCCAAACACTTAAACAGTCAGTGTATATTTTGCTAAAGCGGATAACATTGAACTGTTTACTGTTTACTGTAAATATGACAAAGATCAGCCGCTCTTTTTTCATAAGTAATTTTTCCCCTAGCTGTGCGTCTCATCTGTCTATTTGCCTTTGTGTCTTGTAGAAATCACCATCAGGGTGGATGAGTCAGACTGCCTGTCAATGGCCAGCTCTCATGATCAAGAGACAGAGCGCTTCCTCTCCACGGGCACCACAGGCCGACGTGTCTCTTTCAATGAGGCTGCACTGTTTGACCACAGCAAGAAAGCCCAGGAGAAGGGCCGCAGGTAGCGCACCATACCAGACAAATACACACATTGTGAAAGCTTATGGTAATGTGAGTAATTTCTGAGTGGCACAAATAGCCATTACACTTCACTGCCCTACTTTTCTTCTAAAACCAATGGGCCTCATATGCAAATTCTGAAGAATTCGTCAGCAGGCTAAATGCATAATCCAAAGTGATGTTTCTTGAGTTAGATAATGTATTTTCATTAAGCAGTTTGCCTTTTGTGCAAGAAAACGTTAACTCTCCTGGATTAAGCAAATATTGTAGGTGTACACATTGTATCTTAGAGTTGTATGCCATGATTAGATATTAATGACGTTAATGTTGATGTTGTTTGGCTCAGGTACACTCTGACTGAAGGCGACTTTCACCACCTGAAGAACGCCCGGCTCACAAACCTCAACATACCTCCTCCAGCCCTCAAGATAGTCACTATCCATGAGTGCGACTCGGCGGAGAACACCATCAACATGACAACCCATCCTGCCGCAAAGTCAGCACTTTCCATCTTCCAGGTGACAGTCTTGACCTGCTGCTAGTCCTGATGCATTAGTCCTGCGAAAGACCAATTAAAGCAACATTTACTTCGGTTAGGGCACACAAATGTATGAACATAATGTACCCAAGCACAGAGCAGTGGTCTCTACCTGCCCTTTCTAAAAGGCCTGCACTTTCAATTCCTATTTAAATCAGGCTGCTTCGCTTTGCATAACTCACAGCCTAAGCATTGAAATAAACACAATGTTCTGTAAATAAAAATGAAATGGGAATAAATTCTAACTCTGTATTTTCTACCTACAGCCAATGCTGTGTCCATTGCCACAAACAGCATTGACCAGTCTGAGTGTTAGTCCTAGTGGTGCACTTCCCGGAGATGCCCTTAACTCTGTGGTTGACACCAGCTTCAGTGAGGCCATATCCCTCAACATTAAGGTCCAAAGTTCAGGATCTGTAAGTTACCTTCAAGTCTTATATGACAGCCATACTGCTATGAGAGGACTTACAATAATTTGTTTATATTTAAGGTATCACTATGTAACTTTTTAGTATTTGCTCACATTTGAGAGCTATACTGCTGCATAATCTAGTTGTGATTAAATCTTATTATGTTTTTGTAAATATAAAATGTGTGAAAAATATAGACAAAGATAAGACATATGTTTTCACAAAATTATATTTTAGTAAACAGGACCATCATAGATATTGTTTGTTACACAATCAGTTGAACTTCCTCTAAGATGAATGCATTTATTTGGTAGACCAAATATAAGTATGTTATCTAACCAGTCAAATCAGGAGCTGTTCATGATGACATTAGAGGGTCACGGCGCCTGTGGACAAACGAGGAAGCATGAACCTCACCTCGTTGTCAGTGTGGATTAAACACACATCACTGGGCCTGTTTCCTCATTTCTCTCTCTGTCAGATTGAGAGGATGGCAGCTGGGGCCCGGGGCAGAGGTAGCAGCATCAGTGTTGGAGAGGGGGCCTTAGTGGGGACCGTTGCTCCTCCTATTGGCAGCGTCGCAGGAAGCCAGGGGCCTATGCTGCAGTTTTTTACTAAACTGCGTCGTCATGCCAGTCTGGAGGGAGCCAGTCCTTACTTGAAGATCAAAAAATGGAAGCTGGACAGCAGCCAGAGGGCCTCGAGTCTGGACACAAGAGGTACGTTTTTGACATTTCAGTAATAACCATAATCTGAAAGGTTCTTGTTTGTTTTGGTGGTTAGTATTTTATGAGGGTAAACAGACTCTTGTTAAGCATGAGGCTGAAGCAACCAACTGTGAGGTGGCTCTTGGCTGCTCAGAGCTGGCTATACTGTACTGTACACACATACAACAGATGGCTCTATGACGTAAAGTGTCACCATTCCAAGTCATCTAAACCCCCGAATGATTAACTCCTGCTGATCAGCCTGTATTCCATATACACAAAAAAGATCACAAAATCCCACCTAATACCCTCAAAAGTTGATAAAAGTTTTTAATTCATTGTCACTCCTTCCTGCTGTCATATAATGCAATTATTTCCTCAGGTTCCCCAAAGAGGAGGCAGTTCCAGCGGCAGCGGGCCGCCAGCGAAAGCATGGACCAGGACGACAATGACGCACACCACATAGACCTTATACAGTACATCGCCCGCCCCCACGATGTCACCTACCGGCCCAGCCAGATAACTACACGGCTCCTCTCCCCTCCCTCCACCCCGCCCCCCTCCCTCGGCAGGTATCTTTAATTTCCTTGCCATTCATCCTGTCCACTGCTTTGCTGCCTTGCTCTCATACATACACATAGCTAGAAACTCGCCGTGCAAAGTGCTAATGCTTAAAAAACCCAATTCTCACAATTTTTCCAAGTGCCTTTCTAAAAGGAATTTAATGTTTTAACATGTAAGAAAGTTACACAAATCGAAAGAAGTAAATATGCAGAAAAATCTAAAAAGGGGGTGTCTCTAAACTTTACCTGACAATGTTCATGAATGTTATTACAAGCTGGAGTGCAGAATTGGGTATCATAAGTTTAACACAAATGGAATGTCATTTCATCGCTGACATGAGCTGATAGTGTGATCATTTTCAACAAAGTGCATTTTTAGTACTTTATGTTCCAGTGGTTAGGGCAGATAATTTGTTTAGTATTGTAAACTATGATACTATAAACGCTCGTTCTCCTTAACTGAATATGAGATTAGAGGAAGCCTGTGTTTCCTGTATTTGCTTGTTTGTTTGTAAAAATGAAATAAATTTCCTGTGAGCTGTGTGCAAAGAGAACACAAGTACCTCCTTGAAAGTCTATTTCAAATAATATATGAGGCTTGTTATGCTCGTTCCCAGATTGCCTTTTTCATTTGACATCACGACTCAACAGTTAAAGGACATGCAACAGCTGCCATTGCCATAAACCATTGTGTGCAGTGTGAACAGCCATGACAAAAGAGTTAATAAGAATACATTTCCCAACACAGAGATTTGTTGTTTTCACTTCTTTATGGTTTGTCTGATTTGATTTTGTCCATCTCTATGTGCACACTACAGGGTAGAGGTAGAAGTAATGGTGGAACCCAACTCCAGCCATGGAGGACCAGGGGTGATTGGCTTATCTCCTGATCCCCAAGATGAAGCAGTCTTCCTGGGAAGAAGGGAATGCTCTTTGGACACCGCAGATTCCCAGGATCCCCAGTCACTTTACAGAGACATCTGGACGCTACGCGCAACACTGGAGCAGTACGCTGCCTCTGACCACAGCAGCAACAACGACAGGATCTCTGTCTGTAGTGAAGCTGATAGTGTGTGTTCGCTGGGAGGACGCACTGAGGCTGAAAGAGGAGGATTCCCGAGGTACCCGTCCCAAGATCTAGGAGATGAGGCAGAGGGTGGAGAGGATGACAAGGTCTTTTTGACGTACACAGAAGAGAAGTTGGATAAGAGGGAGGTAAGAAAACGAAAACAGGATAGCACTGAATCAGAGCGAGGCAGTGATGGAGAAACGGGAAACCGCAAATTGCTGCAAATGGACAGTGGCTACGCTTCCATTGAAGCTCCATGTCGTGGTTCGGAAGACTTTCGGCTACTTGGTAGCGGCAGCAGCAGCCCTAAAGACAGAACAGCCCATGAGAAAAGACACCATTTTACCAATGCAGGACGAAGTGGCACAATTGGTGAGAGCTTTGAGTCTCATCTCTTCGAGGAGGACCCTGACGATGAGCTCTTGTTGGGTGCCAGTGGAGGAGTTTCCATAGAAACAGCTGCCACTTCTATGAGCTGGTTGCCGTACGGTCAAATGCTTATACCTCGCGAAGCTACGCAGCCTCCATTTCATCCCCCAGCCCTACATCGGCGAGACTACAGCATTGATGAAAAAACAGACGTACTCTTCCATGAATTTCTTCGCCATGACCCCCAGTTTGACTTACAGGAGTCTCCGCTAAAAAAGCATCGATCCAGAATTCATCTTCGGAAGCAGTGGCAAAGGCACAAGCAGTGGAGCGATCCTGGCGTCAGACACCTCCATTCATCTTTTGAAAGACACAGAACTCCTCTTAGAAGGGGTGAAAGTGTAAACTACCCATTGGACACAAGCTACCACAGCACACTGCCTCGTATTGTTAGTGCGCCGGACGAGGAAACCAGCGATGGGACAGGCAGTGCTCCAGAAACTCCAAAGATAGTCACCACCACTGAGGAAAAGTGTAAGAAAACTGAACAGGAAGCTACCATTACCTTTGCTTCTCCTCCAACTGTTCATTCTGACATAGAGCACCCTGAACATGAACATCAGTCCTCCATCCCTCCCGAGCCCCCAGATGAACGCTCCCCTCCTCAGCCGCCCGATTCCACTGGCTACGGTCCTCAAACCATAACGGCCGAGCTTACCGACAAACTGACCGCCAGTCTGGACGAGAGGCTGTACACGGGCCTTCGCAGAACCAAGGACCCAGCTGCAGAGTGTGTGATGTTCACAGCCACCCATGCTTCCCCGGACCACAGCCCAGTGTAGCAGGCCTCCACTCTGGAGCGCTCGCATTCAACCTCACTCCTGCTCACTTTCATTCTGTTTAGATGTCTCTGTATACTGCTGGACTAAAAATACCCAAAACCCCTGATGATAAAATGCTCTCAATGTCCCTAAGTACAGTAATGTTTTTTCAACCACCAAGTTAGTCTAAGCAACTTTCATATCTGTTAGCATAAAATAGGTCATGAAAGTAGACATACATGCGGTTTTAGTCATGTTCTTTTTCATGTTGCTTCTTTCTGTGTGCCTGTCTTCTCAGTGTCTTAAACGCAAGTGTGGCCTCTGTGTTTGTACATTCACTGTGAAACCAGGTGCTATTAGATAAAATAGAAAGCTTAACTTCTGACCATAACCTGTCAGGCTTTAGTACAAGTAGGCAGTGAGGAAAAAATGTAGTAAATGCCTAGATGTTCTAAAGAGACTGTTATGTTCAGTCATATATTACAGATTGCTAATTTTTCATTTCCAAGTACAGCGTAATAATCCTGTCATGTGTATATCTTTGAGCCCACCTATCCAGACATTAATGGTTTAGATGTCCAACTTTTGCTGTGATTGGACAGATCACTAGCTATGTCAGTGGTAAAAAAAATATATATTCTTCTCACCAGAGATGAACTTTATGTTTCCTGTTTGAATCATAAGTCTGAAAAACCAACATGTTGTAGAGACACCCAAACTTTGAAAAAGCATACAAGGTTCTGATATAATATGAGTGAGGCTGAAGATTATATTCAGACTGCATGTTCATTTGAATTGATACATATAATGGTTATTTATGTAAACAATTTTATTTCAAAATATAAGCTATTCTTCTGAATGTATGGCTGCTCATGATGATAGTTTTGGTTTTTAAGTTATAATTTTAGCTAAGTAATTCTTGTCAAACTTTATTTATTTTGTTCAATGAGTGTTCATATATTTTTGTACGTCTGCATTGTTCACGTGACCTTAAACAGTATTGCAGGAATAGACCATTTATGTACATGACCAGTTTAAATACTTTATGACTCCATATGCTCAGGCCTGTGTTAACAGAGCGTGTGTTGAGTTTCACTGCACAGGTTTACAGCTTTGACGTAGACAGTCATTATGGCCGCCTGCACATTTGGTGTTTTTGAATTTTTAGGAAAGGCATGTTGTTTCATGCATGAAGCAGGACTTATTTTCTCTTATGTCTCAGTCATCTTTTCTTGTCTCATACTCATCTTTCTCTGAGAAAGCTGACGTACAGACACTAGATGCCTTCCCATGGGGCCAAGCTCTTCACTTCCTGCTTCCAGCTTATAAAACAGAACTGGACAAAGGTTTTATGTGTTGCTATGGCTCTTTTTTTGACTTCCAATTAAGACAAACTAGCCATGGTATGCAGCTTTAACCACAGCACATTATTGTATTGTCAAGGAATGCCAGTAATGACCAATCTGTTTAGGAATCCATTTCTGCTTTCCAACATGCTCAGCATTGCAAGTTAATTAACCCAGTGGAGATTTTGGCCGTCACATCTGCCACAAAGAAAGCATGGAGATGGTCAGTATAAAACCCCTCCTTTTTGGCTTCTGGTGACTTCTGGTAGTGTTGCTCCTTACACAGTTTGCCCAGATTAGATCTTGAGCCTGACAAGTGTGCTCCTCTCATGGCAGAGTGGAATCTGACATAGACACTACATCTCTCATTAGAGAACAATGAGTACAAAAATGAAGGGAGGTGAGCACACAGTCTCCCAGGAGAGTAGCGAGGGAGGCAAATATTTCTTACCATCTCCATTCATCTGCCACACACAGTCAGAGCTGGAGGTCACTAGGACACAAAACAATGTGCTCACTCTGCTAATCACGTGACACCCAGCACTAATGAAGTAAACATCAGTAATCTGGACAGAAGTGATGACAATAATTACGTAGCCGTTGAAAGACAGCTAGCTGCGCTTCTCCGAGCTGAGAGAGTAGATTTGTACAAAGCTAAAATACATGACAGTGGATAGACTAAGTCAGTGTCCCCGTTAGGTTTAGACAGATGCTATACAACAAGGGACACTGTGGTAATGTGTGTTGAATACTTACCAGTAGCCTGTCAAATGCATTGATGCCGTGTGTAGGTCTGCATGAGAGTACATATTTTAGTACAAACTTCCATGTTTTTGCTGATTAAACACTACAAATAGTCATGTCCATAGAACGCAGGCAGATATATTGGTATGACTATAGAGATTTTTGTATTTTGGAGTCATAGGATGCTGTTCATGATGAGATTTTGTGAGATACCGTAGGCTATTCATTGCTTGTTAGTAGATTGCTTCATTTTCAAAAGAAAAGTAGAACAGATTCTACTTTTGCTTTCCAACTCTATTAAGCCTTGAGGGACCAAATCATAAAAAGTGTTATTTTCGGATTGTTTTCAAATGTGTGAATAAACGAATGAAGCAAAAAAAAAAAGTTTGTGACTTGATTAATTACTTTGTAAATCAAAGCGTGGGAACATATTGCACTTAACTTTCCCTTTCTTTTTTATATTGATTCCCTGCATTTTTACTCTTTAACTGATTGTAAACAAAAGCTGTGAGCGCCTATTAGCAACAGAAGTGTTCTGGGGAAAAGGGCCTTTGCAACAAAAATACACTGCTCAACCCCCTACAAAAGTCACACATGGAATCGCCTGGTCATTCAGTAAATTCAGGTATTCAGCTGACCAACTGCAGCATCCACAGATCATAGCACTGCCAGCAGGCACTACAGTAATCACTTCATCCACCTCTCTTCTTACCCTGATGATACCCACCTTCTTCCACTGTTCCAATCTTTATGCTCCCTAGAAAATGTAAGCTTGTTCAGTCCCAATCTCTCGAGTTCCTTTGAATTGTGCGTTTGTCTTACTTTCACTATTAAACATAGCCGTGAGTTCTGCTGTTGTTTTTTACAATTTGATTTTACCAAACGTTGAAATGATTGCCAATCAGAATCATTCAATTTCTTTCATTTGGATTTTTTCTGATCATATTTCTTCCTAGAAGAGGATGGTTCCCCACTATCTTTCCAGTTTTTAATAATGCGTTGGACAGTTCTTAACCCAATTTTAGAAATTTTAGCAATCTCAGTAATTCTAAATCAAATTTTAAACATAAAAAGGTAGGCTATGCATGGTGATACAACAGGGGTCTGCATAACACGCCACATTTAATGTTCTATAGACATGTGTTTATTATAAAGATGTGAGTGGATGTCTAATTTAATGAATTATCTCTATTGAATTAAATTCAACCTTATTAATCCCCTAGGGGAAATTCAGTTGTTAGGTCTCTTCAAATTACTTGATTCAAATTTCTTCTGCCATTGACTGATTAATTGTGGAGTCAGGAAGTTCTTGTTGGTTTTATCACTGTGGGAGTCTCACTTGATCTACTGAACATTAGGCTTTACGTTCCATCTGCTAATGGTAAACAACACAGCCGCCAACAAACTTATGGAAATGCTGTTGCTTTTGTTGTCACACTGGGCATGTATGTTTTTTATGACATTGCTTGTAAAAAAGGTCTATAACCTCCTTGAAACAAGTCCCAAATGCCTACATGTAACTTTTTTTAAGCTGTTTAAAGCTGCAGGAAAGGCTTTAGAAGACAAGATAAAAACTGCTGTCAATTTAAGTATGAATACACTTACTAAATAATAAATTGCATCAGTGAGATATTACAAAAGGTGTGATGATGACTTGAGGTACAGCGGTGTGTGATGCGTAGGTGTTGTGTAGACAGCACCTTTACATAAGACAGACAGAAGAATAGGGAGTGATAAGTACAGGCTGATCTGGATTAATGTATTCCAGTCAAGGTAAAAAGAGAAGGGCAGTGTTGCTGGGTGAGATGGGAAAGCTCGCAACGTAGCTTCAATGCAGAAAGGAATACGAGAAACACACTGCACTAAAGATTTAGAGTTAGTTCACATTCACAGAGCACGAATAACTGCAAAGCCTTGACTCTAAAAGAAAACTGTTCTTCAAGGGCAACATAGACAAAAAAATATTGTCTGCTTTGCAAGGTCCCATCTATAGAATATTTCTCCTTTACAGTATTTGAAATTGATAACTAGTGATTACAATCAGCCCAAAACCATAACTAGTTATAATCACTGGTACAATAAATGTTCTGTATTTTATGTTTATCATTTAATCACCTACCGAACCTAGGTAAAGCATTTGTCATTACAATTATTGAGTTGTCAAAGTCATGGAATCCACCGTAAAGGTCATGGGGTTGAGCTCCACACAGCCCAGCCTTTTTAGTCTATGAGTTCATAAGTGTGAACGGTGATCTATCAGTGTCTGTCTCCAAGTGTTTGCCCTGCGATTAACCAGTGATTGCCCACTGTGTACCCCAACTCATGGCCAAAGCAGTTGGGATAGGCTCCAGCCCGTCAGACCCACAAAAGATAAGTGTTAGAGGATGAATGATGACAGGTCTAGTCGTCTGGACTGATTCCACATGGTAAATTTAAATATGTGCCTTTAATGTCCAGTATTCTTCTACTGTCTATGCCATGGGTTTAGATGAAAACCAAGCTGCAGTGTTCTTCAACAGTGGCGCCTCCAGCTCTATCATCTTATGTAATTTATTCACTTAGAAGTAACAATCTTCATAACAGCGGCAGCAGCCTGCGTGTAATAGCTGTCAGTCTGCTGTTTTATAATACATATTATTTCAGTATTTATGCTGATGAACTGCAGGGTAAATAGCGAGAAGAAAACAACTCACAATCTTTGATTCACTGACTGTGACATTGAGACTTTGTGAAAGGCACAGAAACAGCTCTTCTCTGTATTTCACCCATTTGCATCAGTCTGCTTTGTAGTGTTGATCATCCGCTCAGCCAATCTCACACACCGACTCAACATCCCAGCAGCCAATCAAGACCTGGCACAGGGGTTTCCTTTTGTAAGTGCATCTACGTCATGTGCTCACAGAGTGAAAGACTGCAGAATACCCTTCTCCTTCTGTGCAGCATCTCAATTCTCTGACCTATATAGGCGGAGAGAGCCCTTATGCATATTTAATGGTGCTGCATAGCTATTTACATTTTGCAGATGTGAGAAACAAGCAAATGGTTTTCTGAAGGTGGGTAATGGGGAAAACATCTGCTGCATGGATGAAACACATTTGAAAACACAGGATATTTACCTGCAACATTTTGAGTGTGTAAAATAGTCTGTAATATGGTTTTTAAAATGCATTAAACAATGTATCCAGGGTGCTTCATTCCCGACTAGCTTCTCTTTTATCTTTTCCACCCAAATTCACACATTATAGCCCACACACACATTAAGGAACACAGATTTACCCCCATACTATGTCAAACACCAAGGAGCTGCAGTTCTGGGATCTTTTTGCTGAGGGAAACCCCCACCTCCTGCTTTTTCTTCTTTTTCCCTCCTTCTCCTCAGCCCTCCACCCACCCCATCTTCTGCCTACGCATTCCCCCCTCCTCCCCTCCCACTCCCTCTCCATCCGCCATCCCCCATCTCCCCGATCACAAATAGAGCAGCCGTGGAGAGATACCAGTGACTCATCGGGTTCCTCTTCGTGTTCCTCTTCAGCTCACGATCACACGCCGTTTTCTAATTCTCACCTTTTATGTGGGATGCCGAAAGCTGCCAAAAGTGTAACATGGAAGCAAGCGGGCCTTTGCTCATGTGGGGAGAGGAGGGGGGCATGTACACTTCACTGTAGTGTACATGCACTTCTAAATCAAGCAACACTCATAGCTTAACAAAGAATAACTTTAAGATTAGAATGTTTACATGTAAGACTGTCTTGTTCTTGGTGGGACTAATTCAATTATTATTTTTTTCTCTAAACTTACTGATTGTTAAATGTGGGTTCAGACACTGCTGGATACCCCAACTTTTTGACCTTCCTAATTATCCAACTGCTTCATCAATCGAATGACTGATTTTTTGCACTAATCTAGTAGAATTGTTCCTTCTAGTGCCTCTTTTTCCTAGAGGCACTAGATGTTGCAGTATGGGAGGGTATTATATTATGGTTATTTATACTTTTTGGTCATAGCATGAATCTCTACATTTCTAACACTGTCATATATATATTTTATATCCCTTAATTATTCCCGTGGAGAAATTACTAGTCTACAGCCACACCAGGGGGTGCCTAGCATGTTTTTGGATGTACGAGGAGAACATGCATTAGTCATTCCTCAGCAATAACAAAGAAACAAAACAAAAAAACGGGGGCTTAATAAACACTTAGTTCCACATTGTTAACATTGACTGGCGGGTGTTGGTGTGTTTCTATCCTTGTATTCTCTTCCATCTTTCATCTAAAGTTAAGTGACAAGATGACATGAAAGGAAACATTGACACCCATTCATATTTTTGTGGGTTCTACCACAACAGGGGAAGGGGTGTGACTTATCCTCTCTAAGCTGCCAAGTGCTGCGTCAATCACACTACTGCCCATTTCTGGAATATTCTGGGCAGATGGAGTCATACTATCTCTCATGTTGGTCATTTTTACACAGAGTTTTCCAGAAGAATCTTCAAAATAACTGGGTTTATTGTGCAATATTTAGTTTCATTCACTAAGATCTTCAGTGAGCTACAATGGCTCTGTTAAAGTCACAGTACGGAAATGAAGTGAGGAATATAGAGACAGGTCAGATTAGAAAGTTGAGTTGGACATGAAAAAAAAGCACATTAGAGAACAGAGAGAGGTTGAGGAGACAGAAAATAAGCAGGAGAACACCCTGGAAGCTGATTATGCAGCTTCTTCCCACGCAGTCTGCCCACGCTCCCTCCTCAACCTCCTCCATCTTCATCCTCCTTGTCCAGTACGCCTCCCTCGCCTGAGCTCCAGAGCTGCGTCATCCAGCTCTTCATTGTAAGCGCCCCCTCCTCCTCTTCCCATCTCCCTCCATCCCACCTCTCAGGGGACGGTGCATGGCTCTCTACTGCTCAGTGCCACTAGTACATCCAGACTCATGGAGCTTTTGGATGCTGTGTTTTTCCCTCTTTAGGCTGTTGGAGTGGAGACACTCAATGGCCTGAAGGACAAAACACCTACATACCCAGTTTAAAGCCATTGTACCTCTCACCGGGCATGATTTATTTTTAACCACTTCCTCGCTGTTGTCATGTGTTATAGGTAGATCTGAGTAAAAATGCAAATTAATCTTATAGTCAGTCTCATCAAAAGTGGGGTTTTAAGCCCCTGCCACACTGTGCAATTTTAGCAGTTCACAAAAAGCGATTACTTAGTCATGGCAAAATCGTACGTCATGGCTTAAAATCAGTGGTCATAGGTCTCACACAGTGACAGGATCAAAGACGAGTGATTTCTCAGTCATTTTCTGTTTTCTCAAACTCTATCGGACACAGACTGACGCTACTAGTTTTTGACCATAGCCTACAGCCAATTCAAGTTATAGTGTGACACATAGTATTTTCTAAATAGAGTGTGCCAGGGGCTTCAGGTGCAACAAGCATAATTTCCTCATTGTCTATTCCAGGAAGCTAAGAATAGACAGGATGAGCATCATCCAATGGCATTTTCCGAATAGTCCAGAATATAAACTGAAGCTTGCTGACAAGATGCATATAACAACAAAATGGGTAGTGTTGTTCAGGGGACAATCATAGATATAACTCTTTAGAAAATTGCTTTAGAATAACAACAAATTATTTATAAAATGTTCTTTGTCTCATAAAATTGATCCACGTTTGTCTTCAACCTGCACTTAAAATGCTCTTTTTCTATATTTACGCAGAGCAATGTTGCAATTGTAATAACTATGACATTTCGATTAGACATTGTCTTGCTAAATGTTAAGATAAACCCATGCTGTGACTGAAGGCCTGTCTAGGGGGTTTCTTTGCAAATTCATAAAGTGCACTACAAGCAAAGTGTGAATTGCCAGGGATTGAAAGTGAAAATACATCACATAAGGTGTCTGAACCTGTAGACAAATCGAGTGTGAGATTGTCAATCTTTTACTATTAGCCTACTCTTTCAGACATTGGCGTTTGACCACAGCTGTCTTGTCAATTCTACATAAGCCCAAACAGCGCAGGAGGTAAAGGAGCTCAGAAGTAAATTAACGTCAAGAGTGAGTCACTCATGAGGCATAATCTTTAGAATCACTGGGGTCAACAAATGACAATGACAGGACTCCGGGGTTATGACTCAAATCATTGTCATTAATTAGCCTAAGTCACAGGCTATAGGAGCTAAATCAGGCAAATGGACAAACACATAACTTTAGCTTTGATTTGGGAACTAGTTTATAATGATGCTCTGTCTAAACAGGAGGTTGTTTAGGAGGTTGTTTCAGATGTTTATGTAGACTATCTGTAAAAAAGTGTTTAACATTTACAATAGTTGTAGACCTATTTCTTAAGGTATCTTTTACCAACATAGCACCAACAGAATGTGAGTGTTAGCAACAATAATATTGGACATTCCAAAACAACCTTAACACATATGAATAAATATCATTGTCAGCTTTGTTAAAAACATAAAAAAAACTGGTGTGGCTGCCGACTAGGAATAATAAAGGGATAACTAATTAAAATAATAAATAAACTTCCCTTTAGCAATCAGCAGTGCAATTTGTCATTCAACGTTTTTAAGCTAATATTGGGTAGTTTTATTCAGTTACATTAACACCACCTTCTAGCTTCAAAGCATAAGAATGCATAAACATTGTTTATTGATTATATAGTACTGTATGTGTTATAATTGAAGACAGGCTTTTAACATGCCTATGGTTAGCATATGTGGTATATGTGTTCAAATCAGATATGCTATTAGCATCACAAGATAGGCTAAACAGGGGTTTGTAGGCTTTGTCACACATACTATCTGCTTTCCTATGACACTGGGAGCCAGATTAAAATACAAACTGTTTTGACATTTGCATCACAGGATATAAAACTAGAAGGCAACATGTGGTTAGCTAACAAGTTAAATAGGCTATAAATTGTGTGTTTTACCCAGTGGTTCTCAAAGTGTGGTGCCGGCCCCACTAGTGGGCAAAAAGAGACATGACAGTGGGGCATAATGGACTGGAGGATTTTTTTTTTTTGTGTGCCTATTTTAATACTTGTCTTTATTCAAAATAAGTTGAAGGTTCATACACTTAAAACAACTACAAACAGAGTATGGGTTATTTACCCTTGTAACAAGCACAAATCCAATTGTTCAGGGTTTTTGTTGATGTAGTGGCTAAACTGGAAAACTGGGACAGTTTCCCTTGGCTTGTGCTCTGTAAACACCGTATAGATTAGCTCGACACCGTGTCCCAGTGGAGGACAGTGGGCTGTAAGCTGCAGGTGGCTGATTCGTGTGCAGCTTATACGCGGTCAGCTGGAGCAGTTTATTTGAAACTATAGTCTACGCATTATGAAGGATAAAGGTAAATGCTTAAAGATTGTAATTACTTACAGTCTACTGACAGTTGCCCCAGTCAGCTATTTTTAATGTCTACAATGGCTGAAAAGACATGCCACACGGTTTTATAAAATATATTAGGTTACTTGATAAACTAAAAAGCTGGAGTCAAAACATCACACTGTAACAGTATCAAAGCACATAGGCTATCTGTAATGATCTGTATTCCGTACACAAAAAAAATAATTAAATATAAACTTAATGATCAGTGGGTTCTTCATTTAACTCATTTTATATTAAAACTTTTCAGTTCTGAACATTGGAACATTGATAATTAAGTGACAAAGAGGTGTTTGATGATTCATGTCTGTACCAGGGGTGTAGTGCTAATATTGGCTCAATGCAGCTGTTAACTTGACAAGTCTTTTGAACAAAACAGGAAGCAGCCTAAACAGTCATTATGACAATCACATTACATTTCTCACACTTCATTCTTCTTTAATCAAAACTAACAAGTGTTGTTGGCTGAAAATTAGTGTTAGATGGCCTCTTTCTCATCTCCTTCTCACACATCACCCTCTTACTCCTTCACAGTGGGCCTCTGAGCTGTGGGTTTACTGATTAGCCTGGTCCATAAATAAGTAATCAAAGTGGGAGCTGCGACATTCTGCTTGCCCTTATTATCATCTCACTCTGGTCTTTTTCATCCAAGCACTTGTGTTTAAAATGATGATGAAAGGTGCATTCTATATGTGGAGGTGTAATGGGAATGTATGGGGACAGTGAGATGGAAATAGGGAAGCGTAGACTTAGTTCGAGTGGGACTAAAACTGACTGCAGCAGAATGACTCACCGTTACCATGGCAACCTAAAGACACGCTCTCCTCAAATGTGCGATTTGGAACGACTGGGCAAACAGGGAGAAAATGTTTGTTTCCGGAAATCATTCAGAGGTGGGGAAAAAGGGGGTTGTTGAGGCCAGCATCAAGCAAAGCAAAGGGAAAAATAGCTGCACCTCGCTCTGGCTGTGTGAGTATATGACAGCACTGCAGTATGAAATCCAATTTGGCTTTCTCTCCACTACGCTGGACTGATGTGTGGGTGTTAAGCGCCCTTACATAGTAAAAGCCATGTGGGATAAAGTCGGGCCTAAAAGATAAATTCATATTGAGAAACTATACAGCAAATGTCTATTCATTGCAATTTGAGACACATGGGCATAAACTCACTACCCTGCCCTATATCATTCAGAGAAAATTATTCACTTTCCCCACTGTCATTTTTTGGATGAGATCCGTCCATCCTGTATTTACGTTGCCAATTGCTGTCCAATATATAATACAGAATGTCTTTATCACCGTGCAGTTGCTTCTTGCTAGTAACTAAGGTTTGCAGTGGTGCATTATTGGGTCATGGACCCAATAATGCACCACTGCAAACCTTTTTGTTAGCAGTTTTGATTTTTGTTTAGATTTTTTTGCACCAGTGTCTTTTAAAGCTGAACTAAGTAAGATTTTCCCTACAGCTTCCTTCAGTAAATCACACTGTTGTAAATACTTCTAGCGCAGCCCTGGACAACAACACTCACCAGCGCACTAGTTTTGCAAAAAAGAAAATGGCAAATACAGTACAAGAAATTAAATCCTCAATGGAGTTGGGTAATTTTAGAAATTGTCTTATAAAGTCATAATGTATACATTGTTTAATTGTTTTATTCAATGTCAACCAAAAACAATATATGTAAAAAAATCACTTCTGAAATATTATTTTCTCTCACATTATTATTTTGGCTTTTAATTTATTGTACATTTTATTGTCATAACAATTGAGTAGCCTTGGCCTTGGTCAAGCTACAGTATGTGAGCGTCAACCCCTCACCAACAGTGCATAACAGTACCAAATAAAAGTGCACAAATAACTGCAGTTGTTTTCCTATGACAACAGAAATATATCACATTAAGCACTCTACAACACAAGACAAGACATTTAGTTTTGTATTGCCCAATATCACAACAACAGACCCTTCATTAGGGTAAGGAAAAACTCAGCCGGGAAAAAAGAGAAAGCTCAAGGAGAACCAAAGACATTCCTGTATTAACATAAAAAATGCTGAACATGTCTCATTACAGTTACTACATATTTAGAACAGCATCCACATTCTTTACAATGCTCACTGTGTTAGCATGGCCCTGGTACATATGGTGGATTGCTTGGACCTCCAGCTTAGGCTACACAGTTCTTAGCTTTACTAATAACTTCACATGAACACATTCAAAATACATATAATTATCATCTGACTTTACATAGCTCATAAATGATTACATGATAAATAAACTAACCTGTGACTGAGGCGGTTGGCTCATACCTTCCCATGATAGCAACACAACACACCGAACACAAGTCCGCCAGTAACTCAATCAGACATCGGCTCGATCAGCCATAACACACATTGATCACATTTTTTAGGGTACATGTTTGAGACATATCATAAAAATTAACAGTTAATTTATTACATAATTACCAAAAGATTAGATGTTACAAACTCCCGGTAAGTCAACAGCAAGTACCAGTGGCAGTGAAATATACGTGAACTTCCCTCTCGCTATCTTAAGTGTAAACGCAATTGTGGTGCACCCTCTTGGGGTCTGGCGTAAGTAACTGTTTTTTTTTCCCACTAGACTATATATACATCAAATAATATAAATATCATATCATATAAAAAAACCTTTGTCCTTCACCCTCCGCGGGTGGTCTCATCCTTCAAGGGTGGGTTCTCTACCAGAGGGAGCTTGAGGGTTCTGCGCAGTATCTTTGCTGTTCCTAGTACTGCACTTTTCTGGACCGAGATGTCTGGTGTTCTTCCAGGGATCAGCTGTAGCCACTTCTCCAGTTTGGGGGTCACTGCCCTGAATGCTCTGATGACCACGGGCACCACTGTCGCCTTCACCTTCCAAGCTTTTTCCAACTCTTCTCTAAGCCCTTGGTATTTCTCTAGTTTCTCATGTTCCTTCTTCCTGATGTTGCCATCACTTGGTATTGTCACGTCAACCACAACGGCTTTCCTCTGCTGTTTGTCCACCATCACAATGTCTGGTTGGTTCGCCATTACCATTCTGTCAGTCTGAATCTGGAAGTCGCACAGGATCTTGGCTCAGTCATTCTCTACCACCTTTGGAGTTGTTTCCCACTTTGACCTTGGGGTTTTCAGTCCGTACTCTGTGCAGATGTTCCTGTACACTATGCCAGCTACTTGGTTATGACACCAACATCCTACACCCTGCAGTTACAGTATGTGCTGAATTGTTTCAGGGGCCTCTTTGCACAGCCTACACCTTGTCAGGTATGGTAGATCTGGGCCTCTATTGCTCTGGTGCTAAGGGCCTGTTCCTGTACAGCAATTCTCTGTACAGATTCTCAGAAAAACAACAAGACCCAGCATTCATGATACGCTCTTAATCCTCTAAACCCGAGCCTGTTTTTTTGGTGTGTCTGGTCGAAAAGGACATATCCACAGTAAATTGACTCTATCTCTGTAACTGCAAGGTGTATTTCAATAATGAAGGGGGCACTTGTGAGATTTCCCAGAAGGATTTTTTTTCAATGTGCATGTTACAGTTTCAGAATAAATCAAGATGGAAAACAACAAAAATAACCCCAAAAACATTTTTGCCTAATAAAAAATAACAATATTTGAATTAATATCCCCTTTAGATGAAGGCAGTTGCAGCTCAAAGACTATTTTAAATTACAGCCACATATGTCAACATTTACCTGCACCAAATATAATTCTTTTAATGTGAAGCAAACCAAAACTATTAAGATTTTAGTATAAAATGGTCAGGCGGAGTCTCCATTATAAACAATAGGGCAGAATTTGGCACATTTTGGCACCACCTGTTTTTGTTTGCTTGCTGTTTGGTCTGTGTTTGGAGTAAATGTAAATGGCTTATATGTGCTTGTAGCTGAGTCTCAGTTGATCAATTTGATGTGCTGCTTTGCCATATTAGGCTTGGGATGTGTATTGTATCATGCTGCTTGTTTGTGTTGAGAGGGCTTAACGGGTTAAGGCTGTGGGCAAGCTCTAGAGGCAGAAACTTGAGTAATTGGGCAATTAATTGAAAGGGGTGTGTCTGCCGTTGACTGTACAAACTATTTTGTACAACCGTTTTTGTTTCTAGGATTTAGCAATCCTGTGAATCACTAAACTAATATTTAGTTGACCACAGTTTTTTAAAACTGCTTCACATTTGTGTGGCACCAACTTGTGGCACCTCTCAGCTGTTATTCCACTCCACGATTCATTCAAAACATTCCACAATTAATTTACATTTCTTGGTTTGCTTTAGATACAGCCTTTTTGGTATCACCCCACAACTTCTCTCTTTGAGGTCCGGGGATTGGACTTTGCTCATTCACTCGTGTATTTGGGGTCATTGTCTCGTTGAAACAAACATTTCAAGGGCATGTCCTCTTCAGCATAAGGCACCTCTTCAAGTATTTTGACAAATGCAAGGAGCAACATGCCCATATCATGATGCTTTCTTCACTGTCTTCAATGTGTACTGTGGCTTGAATTCAGAGTTTGGGGGTTGTCTCACAAACTATCTGTGGCCCTTGGGCCCAAAAAGAACAATTTTACTCTCATCAGTCCACAAAATGTTCCTCCATTTCTCTTTAGGCCAGTTGATGTGTTATTTGGCAAATTGTAACCTCTTCTGCACATGCCGTTTTTTTTTAAACAGAGGGACTTTGCGGGGAACTTAAGCGCTTTGAGTGCCTACAGTAGGTGGAAAAGCACTATATAAAAAATATTATTATTAATATATATTATATTTTTGAAAATAGATTAGCTTCACACAGACGTCTTCTAACTGTCACAGTACTTACAGGTAACTCCAGACTGTCTTTGATCATCCTGGAGCTGATCATTGCCTGAGCCTTTGCCATTCTGGTTATTCTTTGATTCATTTTGATGGTTGTCTTCCGTTTTCTTCCACGTCTCTCTGGTTTTGCTCTCCATTTTAAGGTATTGGAGATACCTTAGAGATATTGTAGACTCATAATGAAAATTCTGCATTGTCCAGACCTGACAAACTTTCTATTGTGTGTTCCACTTGAGTCAGACCTGCACAGTTTTTATTGTTGTCGACCAGCTCTAAATGCACGCTGACGCACAGTTACATTTGTGTACTATTTGATACCAACTTGCTCTGATCTCATGAGTGCAAACTTGTGAGATCAAAACAAGAGTAGACATTTGAGCCAGCTGCAGTGATTCAAGAACAATATGATAATATGAGTGCTTGACCAGATGATTGGATCTGATTTTGAGGAAATACCAGGCAATATCTACTGTAGAGTCAAGTCAGAGCACGGTCTAATCTAATATTCTGTCTGCACATAAATAAGATTCCTTTCTGGCATACTTAACCTACAATTAATTGGCAAAAGAAAACAAATGGGTCCATTCCCATCTCTATGCATGACACTGTGGTGGAAGTGCACACAGGGCAGGACAAGAATGATGGCCCTCATGTTTAATTTAATTGGGCCCAATGTGGACACAGTCACATTTGCCAGGCAGCTCATTAAGCTTTGCTATAGAAAAATAAATGCTCCAATACAACCACTAACGCAATAAAACATGATGAGCTAATAAATACAGAGATGTAATTTCCCGTGTGACTCTGGAGACAGGTCTGGCTTCAAGAGAAATAGGTGGTGTACTGTACACTCCAGTAATAAGTGTAACGAGGACAAATAAAAAGATGATTGTGTGAAATCTTCTCCTCCTGCCTCAGGAGCTTGTTGATTGAGGAGGCTTGATTATAAAGTGCTCATTGAGGGACTTGCATTGTAGCCTTTTGTGTTTTGTCACTTTGACTCATTGACAGATCTCTGCAATAAGAGTGTGAAAAGGTGAAAATGGTTTCATAAAGAGCAGTGTCAAAGTGTAAGTCAAACTTTTTAGGTACTGCAAGGCTGTTAAGGCAGACCTCACGGAGGAATCTCACTTTTATTCAGAAAATGAATGTGCCACAGTGACTGAAAAAGAACTAGGCTACTAAAGCATTTATTATTGTGGTGTAAACTGTTTGAGCATCTGGGTCAGTAGTAAGAAGTGTGTCCCAATTCTTGTACTTTTGTGTTTGCCATTTTAAGTGCCCCTACATTGACAGAAAATCGAAAATTGCCATACTTTACCATCACAAATCTGCAACAGTGTACAAGTTCCACAGGCATTTTGAACACAAGAAAGAGGATGTGCTTACAATGTGTTGAAGTGACAACAGCAATCACTTAAACAGTAACAGTTATGCAGTTAAACGATATGGACTTCTAGTATTAGTTTTCCTTTCCTGGACTATTTTTCCTTTCCTGGACTTTCCTGGTTAAATAAAGGTTAAAAAAAAAAAAAAAAAAAAAGCTACTGAATATTGTCTTTCAGTCTATGGTAGTGAGTGCACTGTTCAGCCATAGACCTTTTTTGTGTTTGTAAACAACGTAGTTGTGTGCGGATCTCGGTGCTGCCATTTGAGCCAACACATTTTCCTTGTTAGAATTAGCATTAGCCACCAAACATCGCAAATTGTACATGAACAAGATGGTTTTGACAAATAAATATAATAATAATAATAATAATGCATAGTACTTACAGTGCCTTGCAAAAGTATTCGGCCCCCTTGAACTTTGCGACCTTTTGCCACATTTCAGGCTTCAAACATAAAGATATGAAACTGTTTTTTTTGTGAAGAATCAACAACAAGTGGGACACAATCATGAAGTGGAACGAAATTTATTGGATATTTCAAACTTTTTTAACAAATAAAAAACTGAAAAATTGGGCATGCTAAATTATTCAGCCCCTTTAGAAGTTCAGTGAGGATCTCTGAATGATCCAATGTTGACCTACATGACTAATGATGATAAATGGAATCCACCTGTGTGTAATCAAGTCTCCGTATAAATGCACCTGCACTGTGATAGTCTCAGAGGTCCGTTTAAAGCGCAGAGAGCATCATGAAGAACAAGGAAGACACCAGGCAGGTCCGAGATACTGTTGTGACAAGACAAGACATTTATTTTTGTATAGCCCAATATCACAACAACAGTCGCCTCAAAGGGCTTAACAGACTGCACTAGATAACATCCCCTGTCCTTAGACCCTCCATCAGGGTAGGGAAAAACTCCAAAAAAACCCAGTTGGGAAATAAGAGAAACCTCAGGGAGAACCACAGAAGGAGGGATCCACTCCCAGGACAGACAGGCTGTGCAGGAATGTGTCCAGGACAGTTGAAAAATACATAGAGGGTGTTTATCATTGTGCTTTACGTTTTATGACTGGTTGTGAAAATTGTGTTCATCATTGTACATTGTATGCTACAGCTGAGTTTCCGTCCCTGTATGTTCGCAGGTGGTCTCATTTGCTGATTTTCATTTATAAATGTTTTCTTGGGCTCCTCCCATCTTACCTCAGCACGTACATGCGTAAAAACCAACAAAAGTTTGCTCTGCGTTCTCAAAAGAACATACTGATGATGGTTAAGAGTCAGAACGGAGTTGGGTAAGGCAGCATTTCAGTACACTGCCCCCTGTGCATGGAATGACCTGCAAAAGGACCTAAATCTATCTGAACTTGTGACTTTGGGAGAATTTAAATCTATTCTAAAGAAGTGTGAACTCAATGAGCTTGGAAAATGTAACTGTTTTTAACTTGTACACATTGACTGTAAATATCATTTGTTTTGTTGATGTCATGTATGTTTTTTAAAATTGTATGTAAATGCTGTTGTCTTGGCCAGGTCACTCTTGAAAAAGAGATTTTTAATCTCAATGAGTTTTTTATCTGGTTAAATAAAGGTAAAATAAAATATCTCAAATTCTACCAGTGAGTGATCTGAAACAGCAGATGAAAGAGAGGAGACAAAAAGTTGGGAAACATCTATTCCCCGAGCCAAAATAAGATCCAGATAATTTCCACTAATGTGTTTGGGCTCATGAACAAACTGGTTGAAAGACAGGGTTGTAAGCAGTGATTGAAATGCTCTGGCCAGAGGATCACTCTCCTTATTTAGATGAATATTAAAGTCACCAACTAGAAGGATGTTATCTGCGTGGGTTATTAAGTCCGAGAGGAAAACTCCAAACTCATCCAAGAAAGAAGAGTAGGGACCCGGAGGGCGATAGACTACAGCTAAATAAAATGGCTTCCTTCCGTTAATTTGAGAAGGAATATGTTTGATGAGTAACACTTCGAAATAGTTAAATTTTAGGCTGTGATGATGGACCTGTAAAGCAAATTGCAGCTTTATGAATGGTTGCAACACCATCACCCTGTTTCAACGTGCGACTAGGGGTGTGACGGTTAGTATATAACCGTGTGATCGGCGGTTATAGTTGAACACCGTCATTAGAACTCTATAACCGCCAAAACCATGTCATTAAAATATTTTTTTTATATTTACCACTTCATTAAATTTTGCTTTGTAGAAAACCTTTCTTAAAAACGGATTCTGTTTTGTACAAATTTTATCTTAATTTTAATAAATGTTTCATCAACCAATTGCATGTATTTTAATAAATAAAAAGCAAATATAGCAGACAATAATTACCGTGACATGGAAGCGCCAGCGCGCCGCGTTCACTTGCACTGCACTGTGAACTAGAGCGCATCTCATCGTAAATGAAACTCAGCGTAGGCCTATGCCTCATACATTAGCACAAATACAGTGCCAGCCACTCAGGAGCTTTTGGCAAAGTCATCTTTCCTTGACCCACGATACAGAGGCAATGGGGAATGGATTGGGGAGACAAAAGATGCACTGGGGAAATTGTATCAGCTGACGAGGGAAACGGAGGCGGAGTTAGTGGTGCTTCGGAGGCTGCTGCTGCTGGAGATGAGGTCTGTGCACAATCTTGGAGATCTCCTTAATAAACGGAGGTCTGAAATCTCTGCCCCTTTACCGATCAGAGCGCGCGCTGACACGGAGTTAACCCGCTATCTCCAAGAACAACCAATTGACTCTACGGCAGATCCACTAGCATGGTGGCGAGACAATGAAACACGCTATCCGTCTTAGCAAAATTGGCATGTAAATACATGTGTATTTGTGCTACAAGCACAGCATCAGAGCGAGTTTTTAGCACTGCGGGGAACATGTTGGTGTTCCTGTCACGGAACTTGTTTTTGTTTACTGTGTGTGATTTATTTAAAACAAAGCACGTTCATTGCAAAGTTTTTTTTTTTTTTGGCTGTTAAGGATTTGTTCACTGTGTGTAAATGGCATTCATTTAATAAGCACATTCACTGCTAAATGTTGTCTTGCTGTTAATGAAATAAACGTAGAGCAAGTAGCTAATCAGTGTCTGCTCGTTTATTCAAACTAATACCCCCCACGCATGGTATGGCTGTAATAAACTTTTCTGTTTGCCCTGAGGTGTCCTATGGATGTACCAAGTTTTGTATTTCTACATTGGAAAAATTTACTTTCATTTTACATAGGCCCAATGTATTTTGACTTTTCTAGGGGTCGCCACTGAGTCATTTTTCATATTTTTTTTTTTTCGGGGACTTCAAATACATACATTTTTCGCTGGGCTTTAAGTCTGGGACCAATAAAAATTACTTTTAGTTGTACGTTTACTGGGTCAAATTGAGGATCATTTTGCAGAAAAATTATAATAAAAAAATATATAACAAATTATAATAAAAAATATATAACTCGAACAAAAACGACAAGTAAAACGCCTAGCTCATTTTGCCCAAGTTTGGTGTCTGTGGAATGAAGCAGCTATTTTCTGTTGTTTTTTAAAAGAGAGGTGTATTCTAAGTCGGTTCACATCTTCAATTCAAAATGGCCACCTTCCCGTGTGTGATAGGGTGTGGTCCCCATTGGCTTTTTTGTTCATAAGCCCATACTGGATGTGTGTACCAAGTTTCATTTTTCTACGACAAACTAAAATTTTAATTTCCCATTTAACTTTTTACACATATTTGGGACGTTGCTATGGCAACACATTTATAGATAGGGGGTGGTTGTCATTGGCTTTTATGCTCGTCATGACATAAGAGATGTGTGTACCAAATTTCATTTCTCTATGACAAACTAAATTCTTTGTCATCAGACATGAATAAATACAGATACACATGAATAAATACAGATACAAAATTTGCAAAAAGAGAACTGGTAGACCAAAAAAAAATATTTATAATAGTGCAATTAACACAGGTAAATGCACATTATCTTTCGACATTGTACAGGTGAAAGGCCTCGTGACAGTTCCTGTCCACAATCACACACAGAGGGATTTTGCATGCCTTACATTTGAAAGGAGTGCACTTCCAACACAGCCTGCACTTCCTCCACCCCTTTGTGGCTTTATTTGAGCAGACCCCCACTAATAGCAACTACAATGTGCTTGTAACTCTTTGGGACTGCTTGCGGGGGCACACCACAGAGCTCAGCGGCCAACTGCTCCATGAACTCCTGATGTGTCATTGGCTGCTGTTCCATTCTGCCACACAGGTCCTTGTGGAGCAAATAGCTGTTTGTAACAGATATGTCAATAAAATGATGTAGCACTGTCACATACCACTTCCTGCTCTTTCTCCATGAGGAATACCAATCAGCCAATCAGCTGGTCTGATAGGTCAACTCCCCCCATAAAACAGTTGTAATCCTTTACCGTAGCTGGCGCTGGGACCTCGATTGTAGAGTATTTCCCACCAACCTTGGAGGCTCTTCTCACTGTGTCACCTGAAAAAGCAGTGTGCAGAGTGAAGCACACACTCACCTCTCTTGTGTCCATCCACTTGATAAAAAATAGAGCTCTGTCCCGGATCCACCTGACTGTCCCCCGTGGACTTTTTTTGGTAAGGGCATTTACCTTTGATTTGGGAATTCCAATTCTTGAGTTGCGAAATGTCCCACAGGCTCCAAATCCCAGGCCATGAAGGTGGTGGAAAAGTGCTGAGCTAGTGTAAAAATTGTCACAATAAATGTGTTATCCCGATCCAAGGAAACTTTTTCTCACAAGGGACATTACGACCTCAAATGACAGCCCTTTTCCAGTTGTCTTCCCAGACTTCCCTGTGTAAATGTGGAAATCTACAGTGTAGCCTGTGTTATCAGACAGCACAAAAAGTTTTATCCCCCACCTTGTTGGTTTATTTTTTATATACTGCTTCAGGGCAATTCTGGCATTGGTGGCTACCATGCGCTCATCCACAGAAAGGTTTTGCTGAGGGTGGTATACAGCTTTGCAGGCTACATGTAAACTGTCATAAAGGGGGCGTATTCTGTGCAGACAGTCATAGCTGTCAGCACCTTTTCTGCTGTCATTGATGGCATTCTCCGCAGGGTCACTCAAGTGAATGTTCCATGTGATGGCGAGGAACCGGTCTCTGGACATGACAGTATGAGGATACGACACATGAAAGACAGAATTCACACGCCAATAATCACTTAGTTTGGGCAGCTTCAGAATCCCCATGTATAGTGTTAGCACAGTACATGGTGGCTGCAACACCTGGCCTTCTTTTGGGCTGGAAATGTGGTGAGGGATATGGCATGTTGTCAGGCTCTTTTTCACTTTTCCAGGCTACATCACCAGGCAGTGTCTCTGGCCTTGAGCGCTTGCCTCTGTTTGTCTGTCTCCTTCCTCTTCCTCTGCTTCCCTCTGGAGTACAGGGAGCTTCAAGGGGGCAGGAGACCCCATTTCAGTTCCATAAGTTAGTTTTTGGTGTGTGTGGGAGTGTGTGAGGGGTGTGTGGTGAGTGTCTGGTGTGTGTGTCCTAAATGTTTTTTATGAAAGCAAGAAAAGCCCAAATATAAACGAGAAACTAGAGCGTGCGTAAAAAGTGCGACAGTATGCAGAGAGAAGTGTTTACCTCGGGAAAACTACAACTTCCGGGGTAAATTACTTCACTTTCTGGTGATGTGGGTAGTCATGTGAAAGAAAAGCACGCGATAGTTCATGCTCAAACCGTGAGGATGTATTTTCCAGTGTAGGAAGTGCTGTGACCGGCAGATCAGATTAGCAGGCTGCATTATTAAGTTTTTATTATGAGCGGTTTTTACTGGATTTCTGCAAACCCATTATTGGAAGATTACAGGGCTACACTTTGAATGCGTGATATGCAAGTGTAACTCGCATTATTGCTCTATCTTATTTTGTTGCAAATCTACAGGCATCTAAAAATAGGTATGCAAATGGGATCGCGGGCGCTCCGTCCGTCTTTAAAGGGTTAAAGCCGGATTTAGCTACAAAAAGATTTCCCAAGCTTTAAACATCCCAAGGAGCATTGTGCAAGCGATAATATTGAAATGGAAGGAGTATCAGACCACTGCAAATCTACCAAGACCTGGCCGTCCCTCTAAACTTTCAGCTCATACAAGTAGAAGACTGATCAGAGATGCAGCCAAGAGGCCCATGATCACTCTGGATGAACTGCAGAGATCTACAGCTGAGGTGGGAGACTCTGTCCATAGGACAACAATCAGTCATATACTGCACAAATCTGGCCTTTATGGAAGAGTGGCAAGAAGAAAGCCATTTCTTAAAGATATCCATGCAAAAAGTGTTGTTTAAAGTTTGCCACAAGCCACCTGGGAGACACACCAAACATGTGGAAGAAGGTGCTCTGGTCAGATGAAACCAAAATCAAACTTTTTGGCAACAATGCAAAACGTTATGTTTGGCGTAAAAGCAACACAGCTCATCACCCTGAAAACACCATCCCCACTGTCAAACAAGGTGGTGGCAGCATCATGGTTTGGGCCTGCTTTTCTTCAGCAGGGACAGGGAAGATGGTTAAAATTGATGGTAAGATGGATGGAGCCAAATACAGGACCATTCTGGAAGAAAACCTGTTGGAGTCTGCAAAAGACCTGAGACTGGGACGGAGATTTGTCTTCCAACAAGACAATGATCCAAAACATAAAGCAAAATCTACAATGGAATGGTTCACAAATAAACATATCCAGGTGTTAGAATGGCCAAGTCAAAGTCCAGACCTGAATCCAATCGAGAATCTGTGGAAAGAACTGAAAACTGCTGTTCACAAATGCTCTCCATCCAACCTCACTGAGCTCGAGCTGTTTTGCAAGGAGGAATGGGCAAAAATTTCAGTCTCTCGATGTGCAAAACTGATAGAGACATACCCCAAGCGACTTACAACTGTAATCGCAGCAAAAGGTGGCGCTACAAAAGTATTAAGTTAAGGGGGCTGAATAATTTTGCATGCCCAATTTTTCAGTTTTTTATTTGTTAAAAAAGTTTGAAATATCCAATAAATTTCGTTGCCACTTCATGATTGTGTCCCACTTGTTGTTGATTCTTCACAAAAAATTACAGTTTTATATCTTTATGTTTGAAGCCTGAAATGTGGCAAAAGGTCGCAAAGTTCAAGGGGGCCGAATACTTTCGCAAGGCACTTTATGAAGAAACAACAAACCGCTATAACAGTAACAGTTTTTGCAAAGTGAATCTGAAAAAAAAAAAGGAGCGTTAACAAACACTAAATTGGTAAATGAAACAAGGACATCTGACAATAAAAAGGGCATATAGGATATACAAAAGCCAGTAGGAATAGAGCACAAAGTGGGTGGGGGGTGTAATAATAAAATTTTTGTTATTATTAGTAAAAAAGACAAGATTCTAACAATGTCAAGATCAAATGCCTGACACGGTAGGCTATTTTCACAGACTAACACACTACAGTATTATATACAGTACAGTATATTCTCAATTTAATTTACAGAGCAATCCCTGCAAATATTTTAGGTTAACTGTAGTCTATAGAAGAGAATATGTGAGCGGAGTGGGAGCGGCTAGATTATGAATGGAGTGAGGAGCATATTTTTTAAAAGTTGGAGCCTTGTGGTTTTCACTCGCTCCGAGAGCGCTTCACTGCCGCTCCATCACGAGTACAATTCATGCCAACGGGCGGCACATAATAACTACATTTTAGCCAGAACTAGAGCTTAGATCGGCTAAAAAAAAATCAAGCCCGACCCTACCCGAGCCCGTGCACCCGCGAGACTGGCCCTGCCCGACACATTAACTTTAATTATGAGCCCGATTTAAACCCGACCATTTTTTAATACGTGGGCATTCTGAGGAGAACGAGCCTGTAATGACAAATGAGCGGAGCCGGTGTGACTCAATAATCTGCAGGCGCGCGCTCATGAACCCACCTGTAAAATGATGTTTGTTCAAATCCAGCTCAGACATGACATAAATCTGTAGCTTACTATACTTGTTGTAGCCATTAAACAATGTTTTTTTTCTTTTATATTTATGTTTAAATATTATATTATTATTTTTAAATTTCATCTGATTATGATAGACTATAAGTGCAAAGATGCGAGTGGGTCAGAAATGATTTTGGTGGTTATATTTGTAGTTTAATATTAAGTTTTGTTTTGTAAAAAGCCTTTCTTTCCTTTTGTACAAATTGTCTCTTCATTTTAATAAAGGTTTCTTCGGCCAATTGAAGCAAATAAGTAGACTATGAGGTCGCGGAAGCGATCGCTTTCATTGCTCATGAACTGGAGCACGTCTCAAATAAACTGAAACTCAGCAGGTTTGCCTTACAGACATGAGAAATATGTAGACTCATATGTGTAGAGACGAAAAGATTTAAATAAGCATAGTGCAGTGTTCAGAACTCACACGGTAAACAACCAGCTTGATACAGATGGATCACAACTTTAGCAGTTAGCCGCAAATTTCCTCGGAGCGAAGATGGAGCAGTGTTTCTGATATCAGTGTGCGTGGAGTGGAGCGGGGAGCGGGAGATGGTAAACACGGAGCTGGAGCTGGAGCGGGAGCGGAGTGATTCTTGAATGCATAGGGAGTGGAGCGGGGAGCGGGAGATGGAAAACCTGGAGCTGGAGCGGAGTGATTCTTAAATGCATAGAGCATGGAGGGGAAATTGCCGCCGCTCCACTCCGCTCACATACTCGACTCGCAAGACTCGCAGCGGGGCGGGGCATCACGATGGTGTTTCACCATCGTGATGTTGGTCAGCCATCACGATGGACGATGATATCGGCCATCGGCACAACCCTAGTAGGTATACATCACAGAATGCTGCCAATGGATTATACAATTTGTGTATTATATTGCACTTATATGGTCCTCGATTCCCCGATATGTAAAAGAGGACTGACATCGCTGAAGTGACAGCCATTTACCGTATCACGATGGCATAAACAGAATGGTTGGTTCCTGCCCATAAAAAAAGCATAGAATAAGTAGAGGCGGTGAAAGTAGCTGCCGGACAAGCATGTCCTACACTCTTCAGCAACTTGGCTGAGCTGAGACAAGCAATATTGTTGCATCTTCGGAAAAAAGAATTTACTTTGAAACAAAGAACATCCACATCCAGGAGCACTTTGAAACAGAGAACATCCACATCCAGGAGCACTTGGATCCTGTAAACATGCCCAATTATTACCTAAAACCATACTTTTACTTCACTAAATTGTGAGGGTAAATGTAAAAGGGGTCTTGTAAAGAAGCTTTTTGTACACAAACTTTTTTCTATTCCAAACTTTTCCTACTAAACAGCAAATTATTGACTGAAAGTTGGCTCTCTCCAAGTGAAACAATTCAGCATTACCAGGCCATCACACCTGCTTCTATGCCCCCCAAAAAACTATTATCCTACAAGAAATATGCTTTGAAAAAGGACAAAAGTTGCCTCATATTTTAGAGAATTGAATGAGGGCGCAACCCTTCTATGTAATCGGTTTTATAAGAAGAGAAAGGTGAAGAGCTATAGGCACTGAGGGGACATTTACTGGCGGTGACAGCTGAGTCATAGATGAACATGAGTATTGAGTAAAGCAGGCAGACGCATAGTCACCCTATTTGCTGTGTTCACCCTTGAATGATAACAAACAATTATGTTGTGTTAATATTTGATGTATCCTCTTTCCTTGGTAATTGCTTGCAAATAATAATTTTAAAATAATATTTTACAGGCTATTTTATGCATTGTGATAAATTTTGTATAGTAATAATGAAACACATCGGACAAACTGAGCACTGCTAGAGGAGAAGCACTCATGTTTATTTTATAACACACATTTCTTGAACAGTTTTAAGCAGAACTAAGTAAGATTTGCAAAGCTCCCCCTACAGCTTCCTTCAGTGAATCATACTGTCGTAAATATTCCCAGCGCAACAAAGTAGTTGATTCCAAGATTCAGACTAGTTACAAGGTGTCAAAAATTGCCTTGATAAAATTCTGAAAATATGATATTGTACCTTTACCAACTATTCATTCTCATTGTGTTATTGTGAGCATTGCTGACAGTTTGTTAGCAGATGAGAAGCAGCTTACATATCAACAAAGGACACTGACAAATAAAGCCTGGAGATGTATGTGAGTGTGTGCTGCGTTCACGTTGCGTGACACAAAATGGAGGTCGTGACCAG
The DNA here is from genome assembly GCA_024416835.2 of Perccottus glenii. Lineage (NCBI taxonomy): Eukaryota > Metazoa > Chordata > Actinopteri > Gobiiformes > Odontobutidae > Perccottus > Perccottus glenii. Next base: position 13,913,208 of record CM044559.2, read on the forward strand.
CGTCTCCTCATTATAGAGGGTGGCCTTTTTGCTCCACACGTGTCTCTCGGTGCACTCATGTCCCGTCCCATTTAGCCTCTCGGACATACGCAATTAATGTCTAGTGGAAACAGGTGGGAAATCAGCGTCTTCATTAATTCATGTCCATGAAGCGTGCCCACTTCATCAAAATCAATTAAGAGCAGTTGAAATGCCATGTTTTAGAAGCACTACAAACACTGGAGCACAAAAGAAAAGAATAGTGAGTTGACTATACCTCTCATAGACTTCTACAGAAACTAAAGAATGCTAAAATAACCTCAGCTAAACCCTGTCACAAGGTAAAATGATAAAATCAGAGCATGTGTTGGCACCATTGCCAATCCTGACCGGGAAAAAAATAAATGTAGGCAGCGACAGTCACGCCCTCCCATTGACTTCCACAGGAACTGAAGGATGTAGACCCTAATTCAGTTGATGATTGTGTATAGGTAATTTCCTAAACGCAACACAAGATGAGTAGCAGCTTTAGCCACTATTTATACCTCACTTATGACTAAATCTTTTTGAAGCATACAATTTATATAGGACCATGTGAAACTTTACTTACGTACTTATGTACATTTAAATTCTTTATTAGCTTTTTACATGGGTTTGTAAAATGTGACAATATACTTTAGCTGAGCATATAATGTGTACAAGTTCACTCAGACTTTTAAATTCACACTTCACTTTAAATATCCCATTCAACTAACTTAGAGCAAAATGAAGCAGCCTTTCAAAGAAGAAATAACAGCTGGGCTTTCAACATGCTTCACGTGGCCTTTGTAATAGAAAAAGAAAATGACTAGCACATTACAATCCGGGATAGATGGTTTTACAATGGTTGTATTCATCGTCACTCTAATTCTCCACATGTCCTCGGTAGGTGGCTTTCTGCTGTTAAAGATTACGTGTGGTCCTGGAGACAAAAATGGCTCCTGCGTCCTTTCTATTGTCAAAAATATTGAAAAGACCGTCCCACTGCACAAAACAGTCCTCAGGGTCCTTACTGTGAGAGTAATGTTTTGGAGATGGACGGATAAAGACCTTTCGTTTTGTAACTGCTTAAAGAGCATGAGTGATGCCAGCTGAGCCACGAGAGCATGAGGTAGGAGTGTTTTTATAACCATGTTACATGAAAGTTAGATGTGTATATGTGTGGGAGCAAGTGTGGAGGGTGTGAATAGTAGAGAGTGTCTGATGCGTGGGAGGTGCATGTGTTAGCTGTCATGTTATAGAGGTAGGAAGGAAAATTATGCATTCTTTCTTTGTACTCTTGTCTCATGGCCGCTCCATTTTTGTGTTCTTGAGATTGCAGCCGATATCTTTTTAAACACCCATTATATCCGCAAATAACTTTTTCTTCCTTTTCCTGGGACTGAAAGCTGTGCTGCCCACTCCCATTCTCCAACGTTAAACTGCTCATTATCATAATATGCCTCCTCCACCGCTGCCATTATATAAAACACTAAAAGGAACATTTATCTATGACCTATAATAGTTTATCTACAAAAAGATATTTCTAAACTGGTACGCAAACTCCATGCATTCTCCCTCACTCAATCTCACTCACTTTTTAATTTCTGCAATTGACCAACTAAATGTAATTTGAGCCAAAATGCTTTAATGACTAATTTCTCTGTTATTGAATGTAAGAATGTTTATACCTGCTATGTCGCCTCCTCTACAGTAACAATCCCACAGTAACTAGTTTTAGATTATAAATGTCAACCAATGATGTAAGAAACAAATGCTCGGGTATACAAGTACTCCATAGCATTTTGAGATTGCTAGCAGTTGTGCAACCCAATCAGTTGTAAGTGCAACCAGTTATAAGTTTATATATATATATATATATATATATATATACACAGTACTTCAAATTTAAAGTTGTAGTACTAAGAAAACCTAGATTATTTTAACAGTCCATGGTTTGTATTCTAAATATAAGGTTTCTGACCTGTACAATACTGCTGCCAGATAAAGCTAAACAACTGGAGGTGGAGCTTTTCTTTAATAATACTGCTGCCCAGTATTATTTAACCAGTATGATGTTATTTCCTGTTGAGGCAGGGAGGAGGTTTTGTTGTTCATCAATACTGCATGGACTCCAGCATAGTGCCTTAGCTCATTGTGAGTCACTCTTAATGTTCATATTTACACACTGAGCGGGGTAATTAATTCTAAAGAACCATCTGCCCTTTTGCCTGTTTAAATATTTATACAGCAGACCACCTTTTTTCTGTTACTATTTATCCCAATTCAATGTTGCCCACTTTGCCCAGCAGTGTGTGTCAGAAGCTCCCAGAAGTCACTAACTTCCTGTCCCACAATGTTGCTTTCAAGAGGCAAAACAATATGGAGAGTTTTATTGTAGTATCATGTTGACAGCAGCAGCCAATGCTGTCATTACTCGGTGGCAGATATTGTGTTCAAATGAATGTGAAACTTCAATCCACTGAATCACAGTTGTATGATGTTGCCACACAAAGAAAATAAAACTCCTTTCCTCCTCTGCTATGCATGTATTTATATATTTCTGACAGCTTTCATGTAACAGCAGCAACAGACACACTTCAGCCATTTGTTGCCATGGTAACTGTTGCCAGCAGGAGCATCAGCTCCAAAGAAGTCAGGGGTAGCTTATATAGATGCTGTCGTCTTATAATTATCTTATGATGCCGTCATCTTGGCTTTTAGTCTCAATGAGGATATCACCTGATTAAATAAAGGATATAAATAATAAAAAAAATAGAGACGCACTCAAAGTTGGTATTTTTTTGCTACCATGCTACCACACTATATGATTTCCAATACACTGTTATGATAGTATCACAATATCGGGATTGTGCCAGTATTAATTTACAATAAATCAAGTTATCAGTGAAAATGTAGAGGCCTACATTGACAAAAAGTGTATTTTGTATATTCATTGTTAGCATTGTAGTGTCATTTGTCTATTGCATGCTTTTAGTTTTGTTGTGATCCTTCTTTGCACATAGCTCCCACATGTCTGTATTCCCAACAGGGCTTTTCCAGTGGAAAATGATATCTGTATCACAAGAGGGAAACAATCCAATAACAATACACACTAAATATTGTTCCATGGGAAACATAAAATCAACAATATTTTTCTAACTATCTTCCAACTGTCATTTTGATTCCCTTGATTTTTTGCCCTATCTCCAACCTTTTGTTGCTACTATTGTTAGACTGACTATTCCAAGCTGTGTTTGTCTGAGAGCTACAAGACCCAACAATATCTTGTCCATGTGCAAAAAAAACATGAATACTGTTCTAGTGGGCCATAGATGGATCCCCACACTTTGCATAATATCTTATTCTAAATAGTAAACATATTTATTTCACATTGAAGGACACACAAGAGACTCAGAACACAATTGATAATACAAACTGAACATGTAAGCCTTAAGGTAAACATGTACTGCCTATTTTCCATCAAAAATTGATTTTATTAGCTGTTCCTCTCGGGCCCTTATGAGCAGAATGGCTGTTTTGATTAATCTAGTTACCTTGCAAGGTTTATAACATTATATCAAGAAGCTTTTCGCTCATTTAAAATACACAGCATGTTACTGTTACAGTCTAATGACACCATGTGACTCACTGATTTTCTTTTTGTTTAGTTTTTCAATACAGAATATAATTTCTTGATGACACTAATTTGGTACAAATACAGGTCTTTTCACTAACTGAAAAATACTCACTAAACCCTGTTGTTACAACTGTTTTACGAGATTTCATTTGTTGTAAATAAAAAGATGACGCAGCTACTGAAACCCATTGGTCCTGTGCAGTGACTTCCAGCTGGAAAGGCCCAGCAGGTCAATATGTAATGGATAAAGTTTGTGTTTATGCTATTACATCATGACTTTTGAGACTTTGAGTGTTGGTGAGTAACTACAGTGTTGGCTGCCTGCCTACAGTAGGTGACTCATATCTAGCTGCATACCAATTAGCAGGACTAAAAGTGGCAGCTTCAAATGAGACCTGACAAACACTTTTCTTTAGGCAGCATAAGTCATTGCGAGGTGCAAAACATAGCAGATGGTTTCTGGCACATTAGAGAAAAGTCAAAACGGTAACTGAATATGAATGAGAAAATAACATAGCATTAAATTACATGTAAACTACTTTTAAAGGTTCTATATTTGGCCACTGTCAATGTATTGTTACGCAAGTGATCAAGCAATGCAAATCAACACACTGATGCCCTCTTTGAGTGAGAGCTAATTCCAGTTTTGGTTTGTTTTTAAGAAACTAACTAAATGTAAAAAGGAGTCTGACCTCCGTAAGTTATTTGGGTTTACTGTTTGTGAGTGTTTTGATTGGTCTGATATAGTTAATTAAAAACTGCCATATACCATAACAAGCATTATAGATGTTGTATATAATTAAATTGAAATGTAATTCTACCTTTTTTTTTTTTTTTTGGTGTCAATACTTAGCCCATCAGTTTGTACCCTTTATCAGAAATGTATGATTCAATAGTATCCACTTAAGTCACAAAGCATATAAAGTATCATTTTAGTGCCTGGAAAAAGTCATTTTATGGGTAACCTATAATATATTGGTAACTTAATTACGCTAATAACAGATTGGCATGTGCTAAAACATAATGTGAATCTTTATTAATACCATATTGTACAGGTATGTGTGGGGAAGATAACAACAGTGGTTTGGTGTAAACAACTATCCAGAGATGAGTCAAACTTTGGCAGTTTTCCACTGGTAACCTTTTGTAATTTCATAGCATCTGTCCAAATAGAGAGCAGATATGCAATTTTCTCATCATTAGTCAAAAAAGCTTTTATTCACTTGAAGATTGAGATAAATGGAATACATGTGGAAGAAACAGCATCTTTGACTGAAATGTAGTCCAAATCCTACCAAACAAAAGTATTTAATTTGCCTGCATAAAGTGGCTGAAGTCCAGGGGATATTCCATCCCGCTGGGAATGAGAGTGTTCTAAAGCTGTACTCACATTGGGCTAAATGTCAGTCATTGTGACTCAAACGGAGGCCCTCGGTCACGACCACATTGGCTATTGAGCTGGTTACAAAGTAGGAAAGAGAAAAGAGACAGCAAACAGTGACAAAGCGTAAAATTTATAGAGCACATTTTGTACCAAAGTAACTCAATGTGCTTTACAGAAATGACATAAAAGTTGTATGCAAAGAAAAATAAGAAATAAACAACAACAATAGTAAAAAAAATGAAGGAATTATTTAACATATGTACGGCACAAACAGATGGTGTGTTTTGAGTCTACTTTTGAAAGAGGGTATTGTTGATGGTGCATTTTTTTATAGTGTCCATTTTTTGGAACATAGTGACCAAATGCATTGTAGCCTATTAGAAAATTATTGAATCAAATTCTGATATGAACTGGAGCCAGTGCAGCAACTTTAGAACAGACATAATATGAGAGAATGTCTTTATCTTGTTTAGAATACGAGCTGCTGAGTTCTGTATGAGCTGCAGACATACAAATGATTTTTGATGGAACCGAGAATTATAAAGGTTTACTTGTGATAAAGGCGTTAACTAATTTTTCGGAATCGTACAGATACAAAGGCTCTGATTTAAAAAAAAAGTTGAGTTGAGTGGAACGTGCACTAACATTAACCTGCCCTATTAATGAAGTGCTGGAGGAAAATTAAGGGGCCAATGCAAAAAACACAGAAAAGAAGTGGAACAGGTGAGGATGAGACGGGAGAGGAGAGGGATGCTTCTCTCTGGCCATGTCACTTTTCCTGCCCTTATTGCCGGTTCAATCAGTAACACACATTAGGAGTAAATTGAGTGGATGGATGATGCAGCTGCTTTCAGCCAGTCGGGGCAGACAAAGCAATTACCACCACTGAGCCCTATTTAGATGTATGACGTACACTTCACTCCGCGACTTAAGACAGGCCTGTGGGTGGACACAAATGGAAGAGTGATTTTTTTTCCTCTGTTGATTTGAGATGTGTGATGTCAAGAAGAAAACCTCAAGTGGTTTTTATTAGTTTTTTTTTTTTTTTTTGCCAGGCACTTGTCAGAGGATAAGGAGAGGCTGTTGACTTTATCCTCTACTGTCAAGACTCTACAACACAGACTATAAAAGGAAATGGGCATGACTCTATTTTACTACTGCAATCTAAACAAAAGATTACAATAATAGACTATTTCTACACCCTTTAGGCCTACTATTTAGAAGTGTGAAAAGGTCAGGCCTAATAAAAAGCCCATCAACAGCCAAAACAAGAAAAGTAAATTGGGTTAGTCTCAAAGTGAATCTTGTGTACAATTTTAGCATCTCATATTATTATATGGTAAGAACACTATGTCCCTATTGATATTATTATAACATTAAGCATTTGCATTGAGATAGATGCACTGGTTGAAAGCTAGATGAATAGCGCCCTCATATGGCCATTAACTGTAGCCGTGAATGTGGTGGATTGTGGACATATCAAAATTAATTGGCAAAAAGTAAGATTAAATTACTTAGTTTTTTTAATTTGTTTGTTTGTTGTTAAAATTATTTTAATAATTAATTTTTCCACCAATAAACTTGACAATTTTAACCCAATCCTCAATTTTGCTTATTTTGGTACAATTAGCTAAATTGCTAGTTGCATTTAGCTAGATGTGCATCAACGCACCTGTAGCTAATTAGTAAACGCTTGGTAAGTAATTTAGCCATTTTATTTTACCTATATACACTGAACAAAAATTTTAACACTTTTGTTTTTGCCCTCATTTTTTATGAGCTAAAAGCTCATAGATCTAAGACTTTTTTTATGAACAAGACCTATTTCTCTCAAGTATTGTTCACAAATCTGTACAATTCTGTGTTAGTGAGCACTTCTCCTTTGCCGAGATAATCCATCCAGCTCACAGGTGTGGCATATTAAGACATGGATTAGAAAGCATGATTATTACACAGGTGTGCCTTAGGCTGGTCACAATAAAAGGCTACTCTAAAATGTGCAGATTTATCACACAGCACAATGCCACAAGTTTTGAGGGAGCTTGCAGTTGGCATGCTGACTGCAATAATGTCCACCAGAGCTGTTGCCTGTGAATGGTAATGTTGAATGTTAATTGCTCTACAATAAGACGTCTCCAAAGGCGTTTCAGAGAATTTGGCAGTACATCCAGCCGGCCTCACAACTGTAGACCACGTGTAACCACACCAGCCCAGAAGCACCACATCCAGCATCTTCACCTCCAAGATCCAGCCACCTGGACAGCTGCTGCAACAAGATTTTTTGCACAATCTGCCAGAAACCGTCTCAGGGAAGCTCATCTGCATGCTCGGCGTTCTCATCGGGGTCTCAAACTGACGGCAGTTTGTCATTGTAACCAACTTGAGTGGGCAAATGCTCACATTTTATTCCATTTGGCTCTTTTGAGAGATGTTCTCTCCTCAATCCCGGTTTCAACTGGCGTTGTGTGGGTGAGTGGTTTGTTGTCAGCGTTGTGGATCAAGTGGCTAATGGTGGTGGTGGTGGGGTTATGGAATGGGCAGGCGTAAGTTATAGACAACGAACACAGGTGTATTTTATTGATGGCATTTTGAATGCACAAAGATACAGTGACGGGATCCTGTAGCCTATTGTTGCGCCATTCCCCAACCTCATATTGCAGCACAATAATGCGTGTTGCAAGGATCTGTACTAAATTCCTGGAAGCTGAAAACATCCCTGTTCTTGCATGGCCATTATACTCACTGGACATGTCAACCACCGATGCTCTGGATCGGCGTATACAACAGCTTGTTCCAGTTCCTGCCAATATCCAGCAACTTCGCAAAGCCATTGAAGAGGAGTGGACCAATATTCCACAGGCCACAATCAACAACCTGATCAACCTGATCAACTGTGCGAAGGAGACATATCAGATACTGACTAGTTTTTGGAGTCCCCCACTTCAATACATTGAAACTGCACATTTTAGAGTGGCCTTTTATTGTGACCAGCCTAAGGCACACCTGTGCAATAATTATAATCTCTAATCAGAGTCTTGATATGCCACACCTGTGAGGTAGATGGATTATCTCAGCAAACACAGATTTGGACAGATTTGTGAACAATATTTGAGAGAAACACAGCTCACAGACAAAAGGAAAAAAACTACAAAATCAAAAGAGGCAAAAGCTAAGGCTCAAGACCTGGTTATTTATTGACAATGTGTGAGACATGTGTGAGAACATTTTAAATACAAAATCATCAAATCAAGCCAAAACATATTTGTTAAACAAATATGCCAAAGATGCAGTCATAATTGATCTCTTTCTATTGTCATTCATCTGAAAACAACAGGAACAAGGGAAAATGCACTGAGCATTTCTTTGGCATTAGCTGTTGCTAATAATTAACTGTTACTGTTTAATTTGCAGGTTCATCTTAAAACAAAACTTAGAATAGAAAGATTTATTTCCTGTGTTTTCCCCGTGTGGGGTAACATTTTAATTAAAATGCTTATGATTAGTTCTGTAACAGCATTTAGGATTCACACAGAAACTGAGACAACTTAAGGAAGACTTAACCTTTGTCACTCATTTCCAAACCCTCCTTTCACACCTTTTCTGTTTTTAATCACCCAAATGAACTTATGTTAGGATCAAATGAACGTGAATAGCATGAGCTAATTACTCACGTTTGTAAATTAGGTCAAATATGCAAACAAACGAGTCAAGTACCTAACTTACAACAGAATAAAGAAGTTGACAGACAAATGTACAACTCACCACATTATTAAACGTCCTCACTTCCCTCTGAGCTGAGTCTTTTTAATCCCGACATGAAAACTGTCCAGTCCTGGTTCAGTTCTGGATTCATTCTCTGATTATCACAGCAGCCTGAACTGGAGGATAAAGGGCTGTTCTTCAGCTTTGACACTGACACGGAGCTTAGGAGCTGAATAAACTAAAATATTTTTTTCCTCCCAGTCCATAACGTCAGTGAATCTTCGTTATGTTTTGCCAAGGCTCAACTTTTAGATTTTAGTCGTTTCTAACGCATTATCAGGCTACGCTAAACATGTTGAAATTTCCCGCTGCTCAATCCGTAACCATAGTGACCTGAGAACCCGCGCGTGTAGACGTAGCTGTCCTAGAAGTGCCGGTTCAAAAATATGTTTTACACAATGCGCTTGTAATTATGAATAATGACTTGCGGTCCAGATCAAAGCCTCTCGAGGTCCGGATCCGGAACGCGGTCCGCCTATTGAGTACCCCCGCTCTACAGTATGATCTGTTCTGACCCTAAATGGTAATCAAGTCCACTAGGTGGCACTGGTGTCTCAGACTTTCCTTTTCCAAAGTTCTTCTAAAACGTTATTCTAAATCCTTATTGAATAAATGTGCAGTATCACCACAGAGTAAGTCTGAAGTCCACACCTGCCCTTTTGGAGATGCACTCATTCACAGATTAGTTACAGTCCACTGTAGGCTCTGGTTTCACATAACCCCACAGAGCCCTACCACTTGAAAGAGACCACCATTTCTCAAAGACAGTCACACAGTAAGTTGCACCCAAATAAAAGGCTTGCATTAGTGGCTGCTCCAAAGTCTCACCATACTGTATTCATTTGTATGATGATCCAAACCATATGAGAAGCTGAGTGGATCTGCAGGCCACCCACAGCCATCTCTCACTGCTCTCTTTTTCGGCCCCTTTCTCCTCCTCTTAGGTCAGGCAGCATTCCTTCTGTGCCCTGGGGATCTCCGCCTGAAGAAAGCAACATCATTCACAAGATCTTTTGATTCTACAGCATATGCTACCTTCATTTCTCCCCCCCGGTGATCAAAAGGGACCAAAAAGCAGTGGCAAACAGATGGGCAGGATCACATTACTTTGGCATTTGTGCGTGTCGGGGGTGAATGAGTGCGGGAAGATAGATGAGGAGTGCAGATGTTGCGATCAAACGTGAAGATTAGAGTTGAGTTACTAGTCACTTGTGATGACAGAATGGTGTTAAACCAACTCACATCTCCCTTGGATTAATTGGAAAACAGATATTGTGTATATGTCCATAGTATTTGAGTGTTTAGTGTCTTTCTCTCTTGGTGTGTCAGTCGGCCAAAAGTGAAGCAGACATAAACACTTCAGATCAACTCTTAACATATTTATCAAAGTTGCTATTTGGCTCCAGCACAGACCACTTTCACCTCATCCTCCCCTCATCTCTCAACCACATATTCATCCATTGATAAACCCAAACAGTCAACATAAAGAGGTATGACAACACTAAAGCTGGAAGTGGCTTATCAAAGAGCAGTTGTGGTTATTTTCAGAGACATTAGCTTGATCGAGCATACTACCTTTATACAATAGCCTTCCAGAGGTTAACCGCTTCACTGTGGGGGTCCTTAATTTTGCTCACTATACACAACAAAGAAGGACAATCGAGGGTCACAGCTCCATCACTTCAAAAGAGGACTGTCTGAGAAGAGTAATAGTATGAGAATGCATATAATCTCTAAGGCCACAATTCTTTCCAAAACCACAAAATGAGCCCTATAGTCTGACGATCAAACAGCATATGGTTTGAGTGGAGACTAAACACCTTTAAGTGATGCCACATAAAAGACAAGGATGAGACAAGAGAGACAAGAGACAGAGAAAAACTAAACTCATTCTGTGGAGCTCACATTCCCTCATTCTAGAAAAGGAAAGCATAACATACGCTATTAATAATGGAAATTATAATATCTGGAATGTTATAGAATTAAATTTATAGTTGACCTGTTTGAATTCACAAATACAGTCATAGTGCAAATAAATCCAATGATATTTAAAGTCTAAATATAATTTAGATTAACAAAGTAATATTGATACAGTCTACAAAAGCACATAACATAATATGAAAGACAAGAGAAAAAACAATAGGTTGTTAAAATACATCAATTTAATACAAAGTTACTGCAGTTTAAGTAAGGAATGTGTTAAACTGCCTTTAACTGTCTACTTTTAACTCAATTATTTAACTTACTAACTTTAGTTCACACCAAATTTAACCAAACCACTAAATGTTTTTGCTTTAATTATCCTTTAATTTATTTAATACGGTGTAAAATAGTTTGTGAGGTCAACAGTTTGTGAGTGCCCAGCGTCTGACGCTGGAGGGCATGGATCATTTCCCGACTCTGGAAATTGAGTCAGACTCAAACTGTGTCCTGCCCTGACTTATTACTGGCTGAGAGGATCGCCCATCCCAGCAGCATAATTCCATCTGGGCTAAATATTTATACAGAGGGGAAACGACATCACTTATCCACAACACGTTCATTCACATAGGAGAGAGCAACCTCCACAGAACTTAGAACTCTCTTACTTATTTTTTGTTTTACGGGGAAGACCTGTTTTACTTATAGATTGCACAATGAGCTTTTTTGTGTTTGCTTTTGCTGTGTTTCTCACATTATGTCAGATTGAGAAGAATCCTGCCAGTGGTGAGTGCACTTCTTCACTACTTTAGTCAATAGCTTTAATCCTAAGAAGGATGTGTTTCACTTATTAAGTCTTTTAGATCAAAAAATAATCAGATATTAAATTAAACCAGTTAACCAGTACCTACATTTTAAATTATCAGTGTAGAATGTGTGTTTTTGCTGTGTAAATGTAAATGTGTCTTTGTGTGTAGGGGGGATGTGCTGGCTGCAGCAGAGCCAGGACCAGAGGTGTGACATGGTGCTGATGAGAGGGGTGACCCGGGAGGAGTGCTGTGCCGGTGATCGTCTGGACACAGCATGGTCTAATACCAGCCTGCCCATGAATGAGATCAGCCTGCTCGGCTTCTTGGGAATTGTCCCCTGTAAACCCTGCAAAGGTAAACACACTTTAAATGTCTTTTTGTCTTTCTATTTAATTGTACAATATCATTGCTTTTTTTGTAGAACCAACTAAGTAACTATTTCCCTGTACATTCTTTTTAGTGTTCAACCGATAAAAAAACTTTCATCACTGCTTTGATTATTTTATAAATAGTAAATGGTCATTCTTTTGACAGTATAACTTCTCTCTAACACCAATAATAATTCAGAGCCTCTCAGTGGGTTTTCACAGCAGCTTCAAAAAAGTGCAGACATGAATGTAGATGAGGCATGTCCAGAGAAGCTTTCCACTAAATCTCTGCAAGGTTTATTCAGGTTCACCCGTAGATAATTTACTCTTATGGGCGTGAACGTATGTGCATACTCATATAAATATATATGTTCTAGTAAAAGCAAAGCGCTGTCTGTGTATCTGTCTGGAAAGAGATTTATGCGCCCCAGGTATTTCTGTCACATGTGTCACAGTGTGGTACACAGTAAATTGATATAGTTTACTACTATGTAATTATTTTTGATCACTTTTTTAAATGTACTTTTTTATGCTTGTTAAAATGAGTCTAGTGTTCCATCAGCAAAACAGGAAAATACGATTTGCCAGCTCTGCCTACTGCAGGACCAGATGTCTAGACGTTGTCATAATCATTTGGAATTCTGTGGGAGTAAAATGTTGGCATTTTACTCCCACAGTTATAACAAATGTTTGCTGCTTGTAGAAGCAGGTAATAGGTTCTTTGTTGTATTTATTTATTTTGGACACAGCACTGATTGGCATCACCTCCCAAGGCTAAAAGGATCCTGGGAAGAGCCTGTTCATTGTCTAATGCTGACTCTGTACTGTGTAGAGTTACAGTTCCTACTGAGCTCTGCTATTCTGAAGTGTTACAGGAGCTCTGGGGCTTCCTCATTTTGGACCCATCTCACAGCTTGATAACTCCTCTCTCAGCTATTTGAACTGTGTGTGTGTGTGTGTGTGTGTGTGTGTGTGTGTGTGTGTGTGTGTGTGTGTGTGTGTGTGTGTGTGTGTGTGTGTGTGTGTGTGTGTGTGTGTGTGTGTGTGTGTGTGTGTGTGTGTGTGTGTGTGTGTGTGTGTGTGTGTGTGTGTGTGTGTGTGGAGCTGCACACGGGGATCTGTTATGATAACAAGCCGGCCTCACATTCCACCAGGCGAGACACCCTGTGTGTAACGGTCAATAAAGGGATGTGATGATTGCAAATATTGTGCAAGGAGAAATGTGTCTTTCAGTCTGGGAAAGCCCACACAATTGATGCTTGTTTTGGATAAAAATGCCTTTGCCTGTCTGCAAACTTGGTACATGAACAGACAATGACAGGCACTCATGTACTTGTGAAACCACTATGTTTTTGTAGAAAATTGCGAGGGAGTCAAATGTGGCCCAGGGAAGCTTTGCAAGATGAAGATGGGAAGACCTCAGTGCTTGTGCTCCCCAGACTGCTCTCATTTGTCACTCAAGCACGCTGTGTGCGGCAGCGATGGACGGACCTATAAGGAGGAATGTGCTCTGCTTATGGCCCGATGCATGGGACATCCTGACCTGGAGGTCATGTACCAGGGAGAGTGCAAGAGTAAGAGTCAATTTAACAACCATACACTGGCTATATACATAATACAAAAACGTTGTGTTAGTAATGGAAATTTGTTTATGACATCCACAGAGTCGTGCTCTAAGGTGGTGTGTCCAGGTACTCATACTTGTGTGACGGACCAGACCAACAGCGCTCACTGTGTCATGTGTCGCACAGCTCCCTGCCCAATCCCTATGCCCTCTGAGCATCCCATCTGTGGGAATGACAGCATCACTTACCCCAGCGCCTGCCACTTGCGCAGGGCCACCTGCTTCCTGGGGCGCTCCATAGGAGTCCGCCACTATGGGCACTGCAACAGTAAGCTGGGATGTTCTTCTGTAATCCTTCATGTTTTCTTTTCTTTACATTTACTTGAATTAATTTGTTCTTTTTTCAGATCCTCCAAGGAAATCTCACAATTATGATGGCAGTGAGGAAAATGCAGTCTAGACCGACCAGTCCAGACTCCTTTCTACTACAAGTGATAAATCACCAGTTTCCTAGAACAACCTCTATCCTTCAACCCTTACCCATAATCCCTCAACACAATGGTTTGTAGAAAGAACTGTGTTGTAACTAGAAATTAAAAACACACCAAACATTAATGGTACTAGTTTTTATAGAAATAGAAGCATGAAAGCATTTGTCTTGAAACATAAAGAATGGACCTTTTTGGAAGATGTGTATATTGTAAATAGAATACCAATATACTATTTATTGGAGGAGGTTTCAAACTCTATTTATGTTTTTGCCTAGTTAACAAGTCCATATATCATTTGGAAAGCTGATTCAAAAACGGTATTTATTATGTTTTGTTGAATGTGTATGTATAGTTGTGGTCACTTCTGTTGGCATTTCACAACTCTGTATAGCTAGTACATTTACTACAAACAACATTTCCCTCATAAGCTGAGAAAGATACTCAACCTTGTTTATAACATTGACCACTTTATGAGCCGCTAGTGTGGTTTGAGTGTGCCACAAGCATCAACATGACGAGCTGCTACATTGTTACTGCTCTCCTCAAGCTATGGTGTGGATGTGAGGAAAGGACTCAGCCTAAACAAAGCTGTATAGTCTCATTCACCCCACACATGTTTGCTCTAAACTCAAACTGGCCACCTGCTGATTGCTTAAATGAACAGTTAGGTTGTTTTTGTGGGAGTCTCAAAAGACTTGGTACAACCCCAAATCCTGTACAATACTTGCTCTGTTGAACACTTAGCTGTACTTGTTTTGTAAATGTATTTTGTTGGCCATGTTAGTCTTGTTTTGCTGCTTTGATTTGATAAAAAAAAAATTCCTACGTTCTTTTGGCCCAACAAATGGAATTAGCTCATTAAAATGAAAATTACATTTGTCTGGGAATGGGCTGTAGTTTAGACTAATTGAGCATAGCAGATTATACTGCAGCCTGCTTCTGATATCTAATATCTCTACCTTTAGAGATACAGTCTTTTGTACTAGTAGTAGTAGTACAAAAGTAGTACAAAAAGTAAATCAATGTGAGAGTCTCCTGTAAATAACATACTTGTGTACTTACTTGTGTACCTACTGTGAACGTTTGATAAATACTTATAACATATTTTTGTATTTTTGTACTCTACTTTTTCAAAATGACATAAAGTTTACTATTTGCCATATTGTGTCTGTTTCTTGAAAATATATTTCCTCAAAAGAGTGCACCTTCCTTTACCCACATTATGGGTGCACACAGTTTAGATTGAACATTTACTCTGTCTTTTGTTTAATATTTGTCAATGTTTAGATTTTTGTAAAGTGTGTCACAAAAAAGTAACCATAGCCACTTCTAGCCAGATGAGATCATGCAAGTGGACAGCTCACGTGCTCAGCTGATGTGTACTCCACTCATGTTGCGTGCGCTGGCTGAATCGCCTCTCAAACACACCTCTTAAAGAACCTTATAAAAGACATGGGGGGATTAAATCCAGGTTGGAGATATTTTCTCCCCAACTCCTTAGGGATGCTGCCCTGCTCCATACCGGTGGGTGGGGTCAGGGGAAAGCAGGGCAAAACAATTGTGGAATGAATGTTTTAAAGTGCTGAGGCCTGGTACTGACTCACTTTCCTGTGCAACCCTTGTTTTTCTGTCTTCTTTTTTCTACCTTTCAATTGTGCGCAGCAGCATCTGGTTCAACTTTAGGAAATTGTTTATATTTCTATCCAAATGTACTTTTGTTTTACTGGGTATTAGATGTTTTGTTCATTTAAACAAGGCAGATAATGATGCCACTAAGTGTAATGAAATCAAACGTTTATTTGGTTTTGGCTATTTAGAGGTTGTTATTATAAAATCCAAGAAAATAGGCAATGAACAACGCACTATCCAAGCTTTTTGAAATTGTAGCTGCCCTGTTTTGTTTTGTTTTGTTTGTTTTGCTTTTTAGAAAATACAGTATTGAAAATATATAATATATTATTTAAATATATATATATATATATATATATATATATATATATATATATATATATATATATTTTTTTATGTGTTCCATGTTTTTCTGTTGTACTTAATGCACATTTTGGTAAAAGGTGGCTTCAAAGTACAGAGTATTTAATTGGTTGCTACCAATTAGATACTCTATACTACCTTATAGAATATATGTATTTAGTTAATTCCAACTTACTCATTTTTACACTCTTTAAATACCGTACACCTCATTACATATAAAATGCAATAAACCCAGTTTATGACTTGAATCTATAAATTCTTCTATAACCCACACAATAAAGTCCCAACCAGTCTTTCTCACCTCTGCTATAGTGGCAACCCAACAAGAATTTACTCCAAATTTAACAAAGCATTCAAATCTTTTCTAAGCAACACAAGTTCAAATTCCTGCTTTTTCTATTTAGAGGCAGTTTTGAGTAGCATCTGGACAAGCCGTTCTTGTTGTTTAGGACTAAGAAAACCCCATTTGCTGTTTTAGTGTGTAACATGTTCAGCAGGAATGGCCTGTAAATCTGATGTCAGAAATGAAGCACCGTTGTCACACTGCCAGCATTATTGGTGTAACCACACACTCAACCTGTGAGCCATTTCACAGCTATTCTGATTACACTCCATGTGAACCTCAGGAATTCACTGCCCACTTTCCTCCATGTTTTGTTATTGTGTGTTATTGGTTGTGGTGTAGCCAGTGAGGTGTCACATTCATGCTTTGTGTGTCTATATGAATGTTTTGCTGATGGCTGTGCTCTCCTGCTGAGAGCAGGAGAGCATTTACACTTATTACATCACAATCTCTGGTTGTTTACACCACTTCCTACAAACACACATGGCTCCATAATGTGACGCCCACACTGACATGGATTTCAGGGATGCGTCATAATTCTGTTCTGCTATGTCAAGCATCTTTCACAAGGGTTGTCCACATGGTATTATTTCCGCTGTGCTTCCAGTAAGTTACCAGCCAACGTCAGGATGTAAGACGACGTTGTGATGAAACCAGACGCTGAGACCACCCACTCTCTGGATCATACCACTAGATTGTAAACAACTCTGTCCCACAGCTGAAACGAATAGATATCGTATCCATCACTCCATCACAACAGATCTGCCTCAAACGTGATTTCCCACCAATGGTTTGTTGTTTTTTTCATTTTCAAATGCACAACAATAGATCACTACAGCAACATTACAGCTTACCTTCCACCATTATAGTTTTTCATTACAGTTTTATTGAGGTTTAGGTAAGTAGGTCAATATTTTGCTGAAAACCCACAAGGAGAACAGTACTGTGGGAATAGTTAAAGGTGAAGAAGAAATAGAAATTGTACCGATAGCCAGGGGTGCTGACAGCCCTCCTATGCTTTAGTAATATGGACAAAATTATATAGGGGGCCTCTGGCCATAGGGATTGTCCCAGGCCCCACCAATTCTGTCAGCGGCCCTGCCAGCAGCTGTAGTCAAACTGTAAATGTACTTCACTGAACTCCAATAAATGGCAGTATTAAATGCCTTTGAATGTCACAAACAAAATACCAGCATTCGGAAGTTGTTTAAATGCTGATTGTTTCCAATTACTAGCCGGCGGATTGTTTCACTTCCTTGTTGTGACCTTTGGGGCAGCTTCTTTCCTGTGGGTTGGTGTGTGGTCTTTCTCTGCAGCAGGGACACAGTAATCGGATCAAAACTAGTAGTGTAGTGAGCCTCTACTGCCTCTCATTTGGGTTCTAATTTTAAAATAAGCCATATATATATAAAACAGAATGAAGTGTGATAATTGAGCCACACATCCCAAAATTAACTCAAATTGAGTCCAGTTTTACAATTTGAGGTTTTAAAATGACCAAGCAGTGACCATAATTTTAAATTAAATTTCAGGAATTACTTTTTAGTGTTTTGTGTTTAAAATAAATGCTGGTTTATCATGTTAGCCTGGCTGTGTAGCTTGGTTTAGATACTATTAAAATGGTGCTTACCCATTATGAACAGTTCCTTTTAGTTTGGAACTGTTGCCTGAGCTACCGGGCTGCTCCTAATTAAGTCATCTGGTAAAAGTAGGACACCACAGATGAACTTAAGGTTCCCATATGGTATTTATTCTGCCAGACTACACCGTTACATGTCTTACAAACAGATTTTGTAAACTGCACACTCTCACATATGAGTTGTTCTTCAAAGCTTGCTTTTCGTTGAGTTATACTTTGTGTATTGTATTGCATCACTAGTTTAGGACTTACCAGTCTTAAGCAACACTAGAATGTTGTTTTATTCAGAAAAGCTGTTGTAGAGATGTTAACTCTCTAGACTAAACTAAATTGTTAAGGAGACCGCAATTTCGTATGATTACCACACATGACCAGACAGACTGCCACTCCACTGAAACGTGGCTGCTAATTGTATACATATGCTCCTCAAGCAACATCTATATTTTGTTAGCAGCTTAGTGATGTAATTCCAAACACTTATGTACTGTACTAATGTAGTACCAAGGGGTTTGGTTACTGGAACACAGGATCAGACACACAGCAACAAAAACTCTGTACAGAACAGACAGGTCCTGTTTAGAGATGTGGACAATGTACTTATTTTATTACTGTCACAGCCAAACCAATTATTGCCGCATCTGCATTTGTGTGTATGATAGTTTGATATTACAGGGAGTAACCATAAAATATTCATTCCAGTTAGGTATCTAAGCTAGAGGCAACAAAAACAACATTTAGTAATCCTAAACCCCTAATCAGACCTTTTAGGGATGGTAGATATTAGATATAAGCTCAAGTTTTTACCCAGAGAATTTAATTTAAAAAAGACACAACCAATCCAACAAAACCAAGCAATTGCAATACAAATGTACCCAAAGAAAAGAGCAGTCTCAGGACTATGTCTTGAGACTGTGTCCACAGAGGAGCACTAAAAGTGCTGTCTCTATGCTAAAATTTATATTTGACCAACAGGCCATACCAGATGGTCTGTTCTATAGAAAGCTTTTTCAGAGAGAAGGTACTTCAGATGAATTTCTGGTTGCTGAATGAATGAACCACCTTACTGCAGTTTTAATCCAATCAGAGCAAAAGCATGTTGTTTACATTAGTAACAGTAAAACAGAAAAACAGTAAAACGGTTGCTTTGTTGTCTACATCACGTACAAAACTGCAAGCACTGCCGCACCATTGGTCCAAACCAGCAGCGGTTCGCAAGAAGTTGTAAAAGATGGATTTTCAGGCGTTTGTGAACTCACAAATTTGACAAAAATCCAGCTGCAGCGTAAGGTAAGCACACCACCAGAGGCCAAATAAAGATTATAAATGAACGGGAATAACATAGGCACAGAGGACAAAAGGGCAGCACAGGAGAAACTAGTTAGCTGAGTACTTGGGATTTCACTGTGGAAGCCCTCACACAATCTTTTCACTTCAGACTTACCTTGTGCAGCAGCTGGAGTCTCACAAACTCACAGAAATCCATCTTGTCCCCTCAAGACTATGTGACTTCATGCGAAACACATCTGGATTTTACAGCAGTTGTGGACGTGTCTTAGGTTAACAAATGGTGACAGTTACTCTGTTACTAACGTAAACAGCATGGCATTGTTTTGATTGGATAACATTGTGGTAGGTGGTTACTGGCAGGTGCTTCACCCAATGAGGTATAAAGTACATCTGACAGTACCTGGTCTTTACAAAGTCTTTCTGTGGAAATCCTTCCAGAGGGTTATGTGTAACAAACTTCTCTGTTAACTATAAACCGCCATAATGAATGCAAAGGCTACTTTTGAAAGCACCATGCAAACAACCAACCCACTGTCTTCACAAGGTGTAACAAAAGCACTTTTCAGGTGTCAACAAGGTCAAAAGACCTGCATTTATAAAGTATGACGTAAATGCAATTGGCAGGTCTTCAGGTGTACCCCTTATTACTACAGTTGCATGACATGGCTGAGAAATGTCCTGTTTCCTAGTTCTCATAATACAAACTTGGCACATCCTGCTGGCTTCTGGTTAAGAGATACAGTATAGCAACATAATAGGTGTCTGTGAGGGCAATGCCATCCAATAACCCTGGTCTGGTTTGTGCAATGGTCGGCTCTGTCACAAGACTCTGTTTAATCAATCAAATATAGTCACAGCTCAGACAAGCTCCCCAAACAACTCTGAGGGTGTTCTGTAAATTGCTCAGAAAAGTGGGGCTGTGATGATACTTCTAACTTGAGTGTGAACAAAGGCCTAAGAGGATCTATAGTTTAGGCTCAGAGCAAGTCCCTCAGCATGTCTCAGCAGGGTCCCAGAAGTGGCTTGGTGCCTAGTAAGATACAAAAACTAGAAATTTAGACTAAAGAAAATGACATAAAAATGTTTTTTTACTGAATATAAAGCGTGTTATGTATTTGTCAGTGTCTCTGCTCTGATGACACATGGCCCCAGTCAGGCAAAGAGAGTCTGGAGGAGAAAGACTCTACGATGGGTGGAACTGAAAACAAGTGACGCATGACTAAGAGGCCCAGGAAGTTCCAGCAGGCGGCTGTTAATGTTGAGTGTGTGCACCTTTTTTGAGTGTGTACATGTGAGTGTCGTTTGGGGGGCCCCCAGGGACTGTGGCGGGCAATTCCAACTGTGTGAGTGTCTGGTAAAACTGTACAAAGCAACAAAACAACATCATCCCCTAAGAAATGCAACAATTAGTTGCTTTGTTGATTTTTGTCATTTGATGTTTCACATTGTAGAAGCCATTTCTTTTCCTATTTCCACTTTCATCTGAATGGAAGGTCACCAAGTCCGAAAGACATTTTCTGCCTTTCTCTGACCCACACCTCCCAGACAGGATTGGCTACAATGAGCACTGGACTGGGATGGCACTGACGCATTGGTCACAGCGAGATAATAGCTTACCTCAGCAACACAGACATAGCAAACCTCAGTGCTCTCAGACCTTCACTAATCTCATGCCGATTGGGACAGCTGTGTCTTCCCTGCTCCCACATGGTCAAATCAGACACAACACCAGAGGACATTAGGGCCTAAGTAGGTTACACTGTCACTAAACCATGTTTCATGTTGGAATAATTGTACCTGAATAAGAGTAACATATTTCAAACAGTATCAAATACGTTTTGTTCAGTGTTTCAGAAGCCAACTTTTTAAGCTTTTCCAAGGATTCATTTTTCATGCCGGGTTTCATATTCTAGTCTGTATCTACATAGCAATATAGACTGGTAAAATGCATTTCAGTCAATTGCAAAATGGATCTAAACACTAAGAATCAGGTGAGACAGTATAGGAGGGAGGGATACAGTCTGATGTGAACTCCCAATTGCAGTTGCTGCACAACGGATTCTCCAGACTTGCTTGACAAAGTTGCTGCTGTCAGTCTGCGGACATGTTAATGATATTAGGATTGCTTTGAGACATTTTAAATTATAGCTTTAGAAAATAGAACAGACCTGAAAACTTGAAACTAAATAACATCAGTCAGTCTCTCTCCAGCTCTTATGTAACTGATCTGTGAGACCTTCACTGCTATCTCTGGGGCGCCAGATGGACGCCACTGAGAGCCTGGCTGCATTCACATAAAACAGGACAATGTTTTTCCCATACAAGAAGCTACTTATTTACTGTTCTAATTCTCAGATGTGACATTCAATCAAATTATTCTATTTTTGCTGTCAAAAACAAAAACGCAACTCCATATTTGCCAAAACGCACATAGCTATAAAACAGATGTTAAAAATGATACTGCATATTAAAACCTGAATGTGTTTACTTACTGAGCCCCCAGAAACAACAGGACTGTAATGATGGAATCCAGTGGAAATGTATTTTGTTAAAATAAAAGCGGCGCAATGTGCACTTTAAAATCACAAAAGATTTTCACAGTGAGTCACAGATTACCTGGACTACCCAAAGGATGGGTGTTTTTAGGCTATAAAGTCAGGGGATGTGTGTATGGGCTTTTTGACTTTGAATTAAGCATAACTTTAAACTCTTAAAGACATAAACATTACATATATATATATATATATAACATTCCAGGCAAAAACATTCTGTAGTGGTTTCTCATACTCTGACTTGTGGCTGCCCAATAAAACACTTGACACAAAAGCGCCACCATGTGGCGGTACTCAATAAAGTACTGCCACAAAAATAATATTTTAAAACATGACAATGTTATCATATACAGCAGTAGTAGTGTGTTTCTTTTCTGTTTGTTGTCCACAGTTTCAATAGGTTAAAAAATAGGTCAAATCACATTATGGAGAATTCGTTTTTAAACAGTTTTAATTAGTTGATTATCTACACCATATAATATTATTCTGTATGCAATTACATACTTGTTGTCATGCTTTTTCCAAAACCCTTTGTTTTCTCAAATGGTGTTTTACGTTCTGTGTGAGAGAATTAATAATCACATGATTGCCGTATGTATTTTTCCTTTTCCTTTGTCCTTCCCGGGGCCCCGTAGTTCTCTGTACCGTTTCAAAGTAGCTAAAGATGGCTGAAGCACCTCCGTGGCCCAGCCGGTTCTTCTGTCACAGATGCTCAGCAGAGATTAATCCTCGGCTTCCCGTGAGTGTCACAGACTCTGATTAAAACTAGGGATATTTCTGTTGATTAATAACATTATATTACTTTAGTCAGTGTTGTAGATATCTTTGTAGCTGAGTGATGAACAGTTAGCCAGCTAACACCATTAGCAGACTCGAGTGGGCCCGTCTTCAGTGCTAACGATAGCTAGGCTAGCTTGTATCTGTAAAATTAAGCAGTGCGCAGCCAAAACCGCTTGAACTCATAGAATTTCGGTGAGGCATATGACAATAAGTATCAACATTTAGGATGGTAATTTGTTTTTTGTTAGATCTTATGAGCTAACCCATATTAGCATAGTGGCTCTATAAAATTCGCCACAGCCTTACATAAAAACACAACAGTAAGACTATAATTAATAAATATCAAACGACAAAATTATTTACTAATAGATTGTGAGTGTTAATATTATGTTAAGCAGAATAAATGGCCTCTTGTTCTTTTCTTGTTTTGCTGTTCATTGAACTATAGAACAGACTTGCTGTCAGGGACTAGAACAATCTGTCAAACAACAGCAAATGTCACAATGCCAAAGGGTCTTTCGGTTTCTTTTCTTTTGGGTTTATTGAATGTGTTTTGAAACTTTGCCATGCTTTAATTTTTTGTACATGAGGTTGACCGGGGCATAACATGTTGATTATCAGTAAAGCTGCGCAATATAGGAACGTATATCCAATGTGCATTATTGTAGATGCATATGGTAAAGTTTATGTTTTTGATGCCGATATGCAAAGTAAGAATGCATATATTGATAACTTAATAACATATGATTATTTTGATAAACCCTTAACATGAAAGGTGTACATGTCTTTTTTGTATTCTCCTTAAATAACATCAGTATTATCTGCTGCTCACAGGAGTATACGTGTCCAAGATGTGAGTCGGGTTTTATTGAGGAACTGCTGGAGGAGAGAAGGTATGTATTGCCTAGTTCAATTAACCTTGTCAGTTAGACATTTTAACCTAGTCTTTAGGTGACTCAACCCAGATCTAGCAGGAAATCAAATTTCCCTCTTTTGTTCTTCTTCTACTATTAGATCCCTTAGAATTGTTGTCTGTGTATTTGCCACAATTTATTGCTTGCTTTTTTAATAGACAATGTTTCTTTTGTGAACATGTTAACTTTTATGTAAACAACATAAAAATGTCTGCACAATTCCTTACCTCCTATTGCAGTCACCTATCGTTTTTAGCATGGTATGATGGTACATTTTAACTTTGCGTGAATGTGTAATACACTAATTGGTGAAAAGAATAAATCAAACCAGACTGACATGTATATAATATATTAGAGTAATTTAGGAGAATTGAAACCTTCACATAGTCTACACATACTTTGTCAATTATTTGTCCTCTGTTTAGTGCTGACAATGGCTCCATGTCTACCATCTCCAGCGGGCCACCGAACCAACAGCCATTTGAGGTTTCTAACTCATTCTTTACTCAAAAATCACAGTCTTGTCTTTTCTTTCATACAGTTTTGTAAGATTGCTTCCATTTCAGTATGTTGCACACAAATTGACGACAAGTCATGTTGGGGCAGATACTGCTTATACCCCTTATCAAAAACACTAATACTTAAAGCAATAATAATTGTAATATGGACTTTATTTTCAGCACGTTTTTCGCTTTTAGGAAACTATATTGTCTTGTAACCGCTTGTAAAATCAATTATACGTGCAAGTAGACCAATTATAATTCTCTTGTGTTGTATCCTTTCTCTTTGCCTTTCAGAATGCAGAGCAGCACATGTTTACATTCCCTTCAGGTTATGGTCAGTTTGCCCTGGGTGTCTTTGATGACACTTTTGACTTTGGAGCAGGACTGGGAACGGAGGATAATCGTGATGCTGAAAATCGCAGAGAAAGGGAAACCGCATCACGGCACAGATATGGTGCTAGGCAAACGAGGAGTCGTCATGGGTCAAGGCGACAATCGGGGAGGCAGGAGGGAGTTCCCACATTAGAAGGGTACGGTGTATTGCCAAACTGTTTTGGAAGAATTTAAGTAAACACAGTAATTTACCTCTATCCATTTTTCAATGAAAGAGCAACTCTAAGTGTTCATTAACTGTTTTTCTACATTTTTTGTAATTACGGTCTATGTATTCTTTTATTAGAATTATCCAGCAACTAGTTAATGGAATAATTGCACCTACTGCAATGCCAAATTTAGGTGTGGGGCCATGGTAAGTCTCTGGAGTATCATATCTGAAAAATTTTTTATTTTTTATTTTTCTTCTAATGTGACATTTCAATATGTTTTTCAAGGGGTGTTCTTCATTCCAATCCCATGGATTATGCTTGGGGAGCTAATGGATTAGATGCAATTATAACTCAGGTATATAAGACCCAAACTTGTTAAGCAATACAACATCTACAACATTATGATTTTCTTGTGCATATAAACGTGTTTTTTTTTTAAACTGAAACTGAACTTTTCTCTCATTCCTAAATTAGTTATTAAACCAATTTGAAAATACAGGGCCACCACCAGCAGATAGAGATAAAATAAAAAGTCTTCCTACAATTCAAATCAATAATGAGCATGTTGGTAAGTATGACATTATTGACAATTTTTTGTTTTTATGTAACATACAACTCGTACAACTCATTACTGAACATTATAGAAATGAATTCACTGAAGAGGAAATATATTGATATTGAGGTTCCTAGGCAAATGCAAATCTGGGAAGTTTACATCATTTAATAAAATCTAGCACTTCTAGTGAAAAAAATAAAACTTAATACAGTTATGCTCATACACCTGGCAGAATTTGTGTTATTTTTTAATTTATTTATGCCCATTTTTTATATAAAATGAATAAAACAAACTTTTTTTTCATTCATAGTTAGTAGTTGGGTGAAGACATTCATTGTCAAACAATTGGGTTTACTCTTTAAATCATAATGACAACAAAAACTACCAAATGACCCTGATACCCTAGTTCTTAATACCGTGTATTGCCACCTTTAACATCGATGACAGCTTGAAGTCTTTTGTGGTAGTTGTGGATGAGGCTCTTTATTTTCTCAGATGGTAAAGCTGTCCTTTCTTCTTGGCAAAAAGCCTCCAGTTCCTGTAAATTTTTGGGCTGTCTTGCATGAACTGCACGTTTGAGATCTCCCCAGAGTGACTCAATGATATTGAAGTCAGGAGACTGAGATTGACAGTTCAGAACCATCACTTTATTCTGCTGTAGCAAATGATAGGTTGACTTGGCCTTGTGCTTTGAATTGTTGTCACGTTGGAACTTCCACATGTTGGAACTGTGTTCGACATGTTGGAACACGGTGCATTCATCTTGCCAATGTTTATTAAATTTCCTGTGCCTTTTGTAGCTCACACATCATAGGCCTTGTTGACACCTCTCCAAATGTAATGTTTATGGTCGTGGCCAAAAAGTTCAATTTTTTTCACTTCTTTATTAGAGTTCGAACACTGCTGATTTTCATACTCAGTTCCTTGGATATTGGTTTATCTTTCCTGTTTTAACACAGTTCAATTACCTTTTCCCGCAGATCCAATGACAATTCTTTTTATTTTTCCATGACTCGGAATACAGAAACATCAGTGCAGCACTGGATGAAAGATGCTAGGAGCCCAGAAACTTAACAACTAGTGCTAGGCAACGAATTAAGGCGTTTAATTGCTATTAATCGCACAATGTTCTGCGATTAATTGCGATAAATCGCATTATACACCAAATTTAATAATGAATTCAAAATTAGTGTACTGCATACTTTTATTTTGAAAGAACTGCTATATGAACAAAAGTTTAAACATTAATGTAATCAAATTAAATATTAAACCAAAAATATTTGCCACTGCCAGGGCATTTATATTTTGTTTAGTTTGTTATAGAAAAACAAGTTATGTCCAGAGCTTCAATCGTAACATTATAACAATATAAACAATATAAATGTCTCTCTTGTGTTTTCATTACAGTCAGAGCATGTGAGTGCAGTTCCTGCGCGTTTCACACACCCTCTCCGGCCACGTTGAGTTGTGCGCTTTTCACTTGTAAAACTCAAGGGTGTATGGGTAATGTAGTCTCTGCTCTCGGTGGGACGAATTGGGAAGCGTGCACTCTGGAAAGGCAAAGGATTAAAACCTCTATTAAAACAGATGTCCAAATGAGCGTACCGGTACGCTAAAAGCACGTTCTGGGCGCACTGAGAAGTGGCGGTACTGAGAACCGGTGCTTCTTCAGACCAACATCTTTCACTATACTAATCGGCCGACGTTAACGTGCAATAAAATAATTGTCGGCGTTAATTCATTAATGCGTTAACGCAAAAATGACACATTAACTTTCCCAGCACTATTATTAACTTTTTATACACACTGATTACAAGCAAACAGATCACAAGTGAGGATGATTACCTTTAGTATCCATTCAAACCTGTTTGTGTCAACTTGTGTGCATTTTATCAGGCCAAAATCACCAGGGTATGTAAACTTTTTATCAGGGTTATTTGGGTAGTTTATGTTGTCATTTTGATTTAAAAAGAGCAAACACAGTTGTTGACAATAAATAGCTACCCAACCACTAACTGAGTAAAAACGATTTTTGTCATCATTCACGTTTTCTAAAAAATGGCCAAACAATCACAATTTCTGCCAGGGTAACTTATGAGTACAACTGTATGTGCAGCTTTTGTTTTCATCCCATTAACAGGGTTTTAACATTTGTTCTGTCTCACAGCCTGTGGATTAGAATGTCCAGTATGTAAAGAAGATTATAGTGTGGGAGAAAATGTAAGGCAGCTCCCATGCAATCACATGTTCCACAATGACTGCATAGTGCCCTGGCTGGAACAGGTATTAAACACTCTTTCCACAAGACAAAACGGTTGAAAAATGAATAGGTTAATAAAGCAACTGAAATATTTGTCTCTGCTTATGTCTGCAGCATGATACATGTCCAGTCTGCAGGAAAAGCCTGACTGGTCAGAATACAGCCACAAACCCTCCAGAATTATCAGGGATGAACTTTACTTCCTCATCTTCCTCCAACTCCCCATCTTCATCTTCATCTACACCTCAGTCTTCAAGTTCAACTAGCAATGACAACTCTACTGATAACTCATAATACAAAGCATTGGTCATCTTGTTCGCTGCCTGTAGCTCATAGGCTGCAGTAGTACAGAGCGGTGACCTCCAGTTTCACCAGGTATTGGGTAAGAACTTGAGCATCTCTTTATGAGCACCCAAGCCTGATTCGGGGGTACTGCGATACATGAGGTCCATGTATTTCTGCCTGTCCCCTGTTTTTTTTCCCCCCACCATCTTCAAGAATTTGAACAAAAGAAGGGTGTAGTCCTGTAGAGCAGCTTCACTGTGTAAGGAAGTGAAGAAACAGAACAACTTCAATGAGACATGATGTACCTCAGCACAGGAAGAGAAAACAATGGAGTCCAAAGGTAAAAGACTTCAGACAAAATTTTTGTTTTTAATTTTCAGAAATGTATATTTTCAAAAAAAAGTTCTTGCTAATAAAGCAAAATGTGTTCAGGTGTTCTATTTTATAAGTAGCATAAAGAACGCTTAGACAAAATGGCCCAAAGTGCATTTTGGTGCACTTACAAATAACAATGGATTTTAAATGTTCCTTTTGCTTTTCCGTATACTTTATGCTATAATCATTTTCTATCAATTACATGATACATATTGCAGGTCTCCTAGATTGCACTTAAAATTATGTGTCAAATTGCAGTAATTTTGTGTTGTTTGAATGATGTGGCTAATTATTTTTTAAATTAATTATTATTTTTTAAATTCTACCTCTGATTTTAATAGCCAGAACACTTTTTCCACAAAAAAATATCTGTGCATTTTAAGTAAAGTTTAAGATTTTTTGAGAGATAAAAACTATTGTCTTACAGTATCATCATGTACAAAATGAACTGGTATTGAAATAAATTTGAGTGCTACTGACAACTATTTCATCACATAATTTTCCTTTTGTGTGAGCTGCTCAAGTGTAATAAGAATTCAGTTTTCAATACAAAAGTAGCACAAACACTTAATATGATTTCATGCAGAATTAATTTTAAACAAACTTTAAGCACAGAAATAGTTTTTCAATCGCTGTATTACTAATAAAATATTATTCCATATATATATTTCTTATATTTCAAACATGAGGCAAATGACCATGTTACTTTAAAGGTGTCTTAAAGGCTTTTTGAACAATAACGTCATTTAAAAAAAACACAACTTGAAGTTCAATTCATTGCATGATAAACTGTCCAGTACTTTCAAAGGAATACTTTGTTCAAAGCCTTGTACATTGTCAACACAGTCACTATTAAATCATCATTCCGGACATTTGCTTTTGAAATTATATCAATAAACTAACAAATTTTGGTTCCTTATATTGTTCAGCTATCTGGGTGTATTTCCTCCACATTGTACCTTTAATGTCCTCTTGGGTCCTGGTTCAAAGGCCTTTAGTTGGAGGTAATTGTTTAGGCTAACTGAAAGACAAATGGACACTTTGGGGCCTTTGCATTGACATCACAATGTAGAGGTTTTCTTTTGTACAAATCTCAATTTGTGGTAAGAAATGCATAATTGGGTTTATGGGTAAAGTTTAATACTTATTTACATTAAACATTCTCATTGTATCAGGACTTTTAATACATTAACTTTTTTTTTTGCACTAAGAGAATCGTCTCTGTTTTGTGGGGCAATTATTTTACTCAAACACAAAGTAATGGAATAAAACTCTTGAGTCAAATTTGTCCCTTACTGTTACTCGTCATTCCAAGACCACGCCTCTCGGTTTGCGTCACGCGTACGTGCTGATCTAGCCGTGTGCGTGAGGTGCAACTAGAGGACAATCAGCCTCCGTCCGCACTCCGCACTCGAATAGAGAAGAGGTCCAAGCTTTCGTCATAGCGTTTATTTTACTCGCTGTTTAAGAGATTGTTAAAAATGTCGACCATGACGTTACTTTTGGCTCTCAGTGCCGTACTGTTAGGCTGTTGGAGAGCCAGTGCTTCGACAGGTAAGATTTTTGTGTCCGCCATGTTGGTTGGTGAAACAGACTTTTCCCTCACTGCGAACACCATTCTGTTCTGTTTTTTTTTTTTTTTCACTGTCGAAGGCTTTTAAAGGCCTGGTGATTATGGTTAAACAACGGCCTGTGTCTTGTCTGTAAAGTGTCTCAAACATACAGGTCGTAACGCGGTGAAATGGTTTAGAATTTTGGCATACAAATCAAACATTCGTGTTTTTTGATTTTACAAAAACTATCTTCAAATACCTAGCACCCTGGCTAGCGTAAATTGCTAGTTACTTGCTCGCTAGTGAAAAGGCGGTGTCGTGTTTTCACACCGTCAATGGACCCAAAGTGTGGCCAGCTAACTGAATGTGGTGCGATAGCATGATAACATTAGCATGAATATCCAATACTTAGCTAAAATAGCTTTTCGACAATAGGCTTAATTTGTTTTTGTATTAACGTTATTGTTACACAACCATGTAACGTCGAGTGTTGCTAGCTATGTCTCCAATTCACGATTAGTGGACTGTGTTAGTGATTGCTACTATTAGCAGCTGAAGGTAGTCACCTGACTCTTTAGCTGTAATTTATGACTGTTCTAGTTTTAACCATGGTTTTAATTGGACAAGTTGCATAATCGTAGGCTCATAGTAGCTCACAGATCAAAGTCAATATGGTCTCTACTTAAGTATATTTAATGGTAAACGACTTGACAATTTTTGCTCACCCCATATGGCCAAAAAATGAGCCGTTTCTGTAATAAGTATCGCTTTTAAGTACGAACGCGAATGATCCGAATGAGTACATTTATTAATCCTTAAAAAAATTATAATATATATATATATTATAATTTTTTTTAAGGATTAGATTTTGAATAAATATTACTATCCTGACCAGATATATACATAAATGTCTGTAGTAAAACAAATTTGGAAATTGTGAAAGGGTTCTGCATATTTGAATGTGTGGTAATATCTGTAAATGTTTAGAGATGCCTGCCCCATGTATAGTCAGCGTAAACCCACTAAACTACATGCACTACAAAATGCCACTTTATTAGAATAACTGTTCAATTGCTCTGTAACTTAAATTACTAATAGGCCAATCACATGGCAGCAACTCGATTCATTTAGGTATCTAGATGCAGTGACGTCCACTTGCTGAAGTTCAAACCGAGAATGGGGATGAAAGAGGATTTAAGTGACTTTGAACTTTGAATGGTTGTTCGTTCCAGACGGGCTGGTCTGAGTATTTCAAAAACTGCTGATCTACTGGGATTTTCACGCACAACCATCTCTAGAGAACAGTCCGAAAAAAGAAAATATCCAGTGAGCAGCAGTTGTGTGGACAAAAATGCCTTGTCGGAGGAGATTGGGTAGACTGGCTATAAATTATTAGAAAGGCAACAATAACTTAGGTCGACAGAATGCCATCTCTTAATGCACAACACGCAAAAGACCACACAGCTAAGAACGGGAAATGGAGGCTACAATTCGCACAGGCTCACCAAAACTGGACTTGGTCTGATGAGTCTTGATTTCTGCTGCAACATTCAGATGGTAGGGTCAGAATTGAATGTTGGTAAAGAACATGAAAGCACGGTTCCATCCTGCCTTGTCTAAACGGTGTAATGGTATGGGGGATATTTTTTGGCAGACTTTGGACCCCTTAGTACCAATTGAGCATTGCATACCTGTGTGTTGTTGCTGACCCTGTCCATCCCTTTGACTAAGTGTACTTCTGATGGCTACTTCCAGCAGGATAATGCACCATGTCAAAAAGCTCAAATTATCTCAGACTGATTTCTTGAACATGACAATGAGTTCACTTTATTCAAATGGCCCCCACAGTAGGCCTGGGCGAAAAATCGATTGAATGAATTAATTCGATTTTTTTGTGGCGGGCGATTTAAAAATAAGTAAATCGAGTTTTTGTGTAACGGCACATTTTTGGCTCCCCGGAGCTTCCGTAGCGTTAGTTTCACATAGCAGAGCGGTACGGCACGCGACAACAACAACATCATAGCACACACAAAACAGCAACAGAAAGCGACAACATGGCTAACGGTGATAGTGGGAAGTTTGTTCCCAAGAAAGGAATAAAATCATCTGTTGTTAGGAACTGGTATGGGTTTACTGCGACAGACGTGGATCAAGAGACCCCCCGCTGCAACATTTGCCTAAAGCCCATTGCAGTCAAAGGCAGCAGCACCACAAACCAATTCCAACACATGAAACAGAGACACCTAGCCGAATATGAAAAATGCCAGTCTCTCAGAGACGAACAAACACGCAGTGACCAACAAGCCTTAGCTAAAAAACAGCTAACTGTAGCCGAATCCTTTTCACACGGCACCTCATATGACCGGAAAGGGGCACGGTGGAGAACAATCACTAAAGCGGTCACTTTGCACATAGCCAAAGACATGGTACCCATATATACAGTGGAGAAGACTGGGTTTATTAATTTGATTAAAACCTTAGACCCCAGATATGAGCTACCTAGCCGCAAGTACCAAGAGGGTGTTCATTTATTTATTATTCATCCCAGAAATCGGGGTTACATTTGTCTTGCTTTTAAATAAAAGCAACATTTGCTTTAAGTTGTCTGCCGTTTGTACTTATTGCTTTTCTTAATAAGTAGGGGGGGAAATCGGAAAAAAAATCGGAAATCGAATTAAAAAATATAAAATCGGAGATTTTATTTTTAGGTCATATCGCCCAGCCCTACCCCACAGTCACCAATCTAATAGAACCCCTTTGGGATGTGGTGGAACGGGAGATTTGCTTCACAGAGGTGCAGCCGAAAAAATCTGCAGCAACTACGTGATGCTATGTCAATGTGAACCAAAATCTCTGAGGAATGTTTCCAACACCTATGTTGAATGAAGGCAGTTCTGAAGGCATAAGGGGTCCAACATTATACTAGCAAGGTGTACAAAAAGTGTATGGTGAGTGTAATTTTGCTTGAGTCCGCATTTTCCCGAGTAAAAAAAAAAACCTTTGTGTAATTTTGTACTGTAAATGACATACTAGGAAGAAATACTGAGACATTTTCTTTTGATGACTTAAACAGAAAGTCCTAATTTGCTGATGCTCGGCCCGCAGAACAGAAGGGTTTTTAGCTCTCCCTGGATTTTTAGCTTGTTTTCTAGTTTTCACTCAGAACAGAAAGTGAGTTTTGACGCAGAGGAGTAGGTAACACCCAAAAAGGCAAGACAAGTGCTAGCGCCAGTAATTTGGTAAATGGCATCCAATAAGAACTCATTCATTTGTGTGTAAATTTAGACAACAGTTGCGTGACCTGCTCCCCTTTTATGTGGCTGTGGCAGTTTTGTGTTAACAATGATCTATTCACGCCCCTGTACTGGTGAATGTCGCATTTCACTTGCTGTTCCAGTTGACTGTAGACTTTATCATGCTTTGTGTGTTGAAAGTGTCCCGTAATTCAGCTTTTAAAAAAATGTGCAATAAATCCAAGAAACGGAAATGATAACTCATGCATTTCTGTTTTATGGCCTTTTGTTAAAGCCACTTGTACAAATCTTGCTCAATCTTTTTTGTGAGGTAAGATAGTCTGCCTTTCACTGCTTTTGGGCTTTATACACACAATATAGCCAGTTACTGTGATTTTATAAATAAAACAATATATTAATCTAAAAAGTGTGAAAGAAAGATGTGGCATTTCAGTCATAGTGTTGTAAAGGGTCCAAGAGTTGAGACAAGTGAGCGGACTATATTTATTATTGAACTTTAAAACAGCATGCGGCATGAGGGTGACCTTTTGATAAAAACATTGACAGAACCTTTAGCCTAAAAAGCTGCTACAACAAATGGAAGAGCCATTCTTTTTTTGGTTCAGAGTAAGAATGTTTTTTCTGTGGGATCCACCCAAGAACAGTGCAAGAGCCACCTGCCCCTCACCAAGCAACCAAAACAATCTGCTTTTGTCTTCAACGAATACAGCAAAATTCAAAGGATATTCAAGCCCCTGACTTTCATGGTTTTTTTTGCATTATTTCTCATTAAATGTTTGTTCTCATTGGCATTGCTTTGTTCATTATTACACATTGGTTTATAATGCATGCTCCATGTTCCAAGTTTTCACCTTTTTTAATTTTTTATAGTGAAAAGATTTAGTGCGTCATTTCAAAATCAGTTTTGATTTTAAGGGTACTACTTTTAACTTAAGTTTTTATTTTAATTTAAAAGAAAATTACCTGTATGGCTCATTTCTTGTAAAGTTCTTAACATATTTCATGCTTTTATGTGCCAGTTTTCATATTTCTGTTGTCATTTGTGATTAATATTTTTGTTTTCTCTTTTCTATTTGCTTGCCTCCTTCCATCACTGTTTTTAATCACCTGTCCCTGAAATTGCCTTATTACTTTCACCAAACACAAACTCTGAACACTCCTTTCTTGGGCCGACCGTAAATGTCCCTCAGCCGGCTTCATCAAGTCTCCCCTCTCTCAGCTTCAGCTAACTGACGGTGATGTAGAACTGCATTGCGAGGTGATAGGGAACCCCATTCCAGAGGTGCAGTGGTGGTTTATTGAGGGTGAGGAACACAATGAGACTTACACTCAACTCTTTGATGGAGCGTGGGACGACCGGGTTCATATAAACGCCACATATATAGCACACGCCACTAGCACCATTCACCTCACTAGCCTCGACCTCAACGACTCGGGAACATACGAGTGCCGGGCATCCAACGACCCGGACCGCAATGAACTGAAGAAGACTCCTAAAATCAAGTGGATCCGCTCGCAGGCTAACGTTATTGTTATTCAACGTGAGTGGCAGAGGAAGCATGAGGAGTGGCTCAACTCTCCTTGTTAGCAAAGTGGCCAACTCCCATGCTTCCCGGTCCCCGCTGTCCTATTCCCCTCCATGAAGACCTTCTCCTCACCTAAAATAAAAAATCCCCGTAGTATGCCACAAACCTCATAATGAGCGTGGTCAGGTTGTTCCCTCACCCGTCCTACCTGACTAGTCCCGAATCTGATGCCTTTTTTCTTCCATTAGGTACATTTTGTTATAATACTGGTCATAAGGTTAGAAATTTCCTTCAAATGAATACAATCAAATTTTAAATCAATAAAAGGGGACTCAGATTTTCTCTACACTAACATTTCAGATTTGTCGAGTGCTTATAGAGCAGTCTCGTCACAAACCCAGAAGATGGCAACTGTTAAAGATGGATACAAAACCATGGGGCTTTTTTCCACCTTGTGGTCCAGTATTATATTTGAAATCTAAATTGATTAGTCATACAAGAGTCCTGTTGCATCTTCTGCATGTTTTATCTGAATATCTTGACTATCCCTAATCCTTTGTTTAGATTGGTATAGAAGCTTTCCTTTACAACGCCTTCATCCTTTCCATTTTAAGGTTTAATACAGATCTTCTTAGACTGGAGACCTTTTTGAAAATGTTGTCTACGGTTATATAGGAGACTTGTCATAAGATTGGATTGGACTTTTCAAACTTTAATTACCAAAGATAGTGTAAACCTTTTTTGTGTTTGTGTGTGTAACAAATTAACAAAATTATTTTGTGTTTGCAAAGGCCGACCATCGTAGCCGATCCGAGCGAGGTGGTTAATCAGACGTCTGCTGTGCTCACCTGCAATTTGACTGGCTCTGTGCTTCCCATCAAGGGCTCCCATTGGCTTTTTAATGGAAACTTATTGACAACACCGAATCTGATAGTGAAAATCCTACTATACGTCTTCCGTGAGTAGCACATACACAGAAGATGACAATATATTTGCCAGTTCTCATTTATGTATGTTCTTAAAGGGCTTTTTTAATGTTCAGAATTCATGTTTCATTTTCAACAATTTGCAATTTATAATTAAAGATTTATCTGGAGATGGCTCCCAGGCCTTAGCACACCCATGACACTCCTTTTGTGCTGACTTTCTTTGTGTCCTTTCCCCTGGCTTTGTTACTCTAGTATACTAATAGGACCATCTTTCTCCTCTGATGCATTTTGCCTCCTGCTTTTCTTGAATTCCAACCCCTTTTATATTGCTCTTCATACATCCATTAGCAGCAGAGCGAGCGGTGTCATTCAGGCATTCTCTGGCCTTGATTAGTGGAGAGCTGGAGCGTGCAGCTTTGCCGGTAGTCTTGGCAGCAGGGATAAGCGCCGCTAGCACTGTGCTCACATGCCCTGACCTTAATTCCCCATTAGACCAAGCGGGCAGCACTGAACGGGATGGCAACACTAAACAAAAACAGGATTGTAATCAGAGGGGACAGTTTAAAACATTAGTGGTGTGAACAGGCAGCTTTATTTTATCCCCAGCTTTTGAGTTTAATAAAAAGTCTATTGATGCTTTTTGTAATTACCTGGAAAACATAATGTATTTAGAGTAGATTCTAAAAACATTTTTCTGTTGTATGCAGTTTAGACAAGATCACCCACCATTCTGGGGGAAAGTACGAGTGTGTTTTCAAGACCGAACCAATTGTGCAACGGACAATTGAAGTGAAAAGTAAGTTGGATTATTTTGTCATTATTCATAGTCGCTTGAAGTAATGTAATTTGCGGACACACTAGCACATTAAATATGAGAAGCTGAGGGCTGGTTTTCCAGGAACTGTTAGTGGATACAGTTGCTCTATAGATGCTATAAACACAATTGCATGGATGCTTGAGTTGGTTCTTCTAGCTGTAGTAATGCAAGTGGATCAAATCTGTGTGTCTTTTAGCTGCCCCCCATGTTTCGGCCTATAAACACTCTGAGCACGCCAATGAGAACGACAAAGTGGTCCTGACCTGTGTGAGCCATAGCTACCCCCTGCCCACCACCTGGAATTGGTTCAAAGAAGGGGTTAGTGGGCAAATGGTAAGCATTTATTCAGTTCATGAATAAAAGCACTATTGAAGTTTTTATCAAAGTGTAACCTTTTGTCTCCGTAAACCATAAGCCTATCTCGAACGGCACTGGTGAAAAGTATGAGCTCAAGAGCACCCCTGAGAAGAGCAGTCTGACCATTTACAGCCTGAGCATTGCAGACGACATTGGCGAATACATCTGTACTGGCTCCAATGAAATCGGCATGAGTACGGACAAGATCAACCTGCGCGTCCGCAGTCGCCTGGCCGCGCTCTGGCCATTCCTTGGCATTGTTGCTGAGGTCATTGTTCTGGTGGCCATCATCTTCATCTATGAGAAGAGGAGAAAGCCTGATGAGATCACTGACGGTACATATCCCAAGAGCCACTTACTTTGAACAGTTTGATTTAGCTCATTTAATTGCTCTGAGCACAATACTAGGCTATTAAAACTGAAAACAAAAAAGTATCTTAATGAAATATGAGGTAGTTATACACATTTAGGATGAATGGCAAAAGGAAGAGGTTTGACTATAATAATCAGTTAAAAATAATAATCATCAAGGGTTAGGAATGATGATTTTTGAAGTGGCATCAATTCCTCATGATGTCTTTTTTATCACCTTGATTTTGAAATGTACAGTAGAACTTCAACTTTTTTATTTTCCTTAACCGAACTGGCTACTTGCTCTTTTTGTTAGATTCAGCCTAAAATTATTTTACACTCACAAAATTATGCAAGAACTAATACCACAATGTACTGAATATAGCGAGTTGTAAAAATGTATTGCCAACTGTGGTCCTTTCTAAACTGTCGAGGTGATGCAATAGAGAATGAAACTTGCAAATTTTAGTCCTTAGTCACTTGCTTTTATTATTGTTTTCCTTTTTTAATTTAGACCAATCAGGAGTTAGCATCTACCTCTGCAAATGTATTAGGAACATTTTTGTTTTTATTATTTACATTTTTACTTCTCTGTTTGCTGCTGATTTTTGCATTTTGGTAAGTGGACAAAACTGCATGTAAGACTGAAGTGGTTGAGCTGAAATGACCGCGTTGGGGAAAAAAAGCTATGGGAGTCTGAACTGCTTTCATAGTCACCACTTCTTAAAGAAATGTGCTCAATAAGTTTTAGTCACTCTTTCACTGGCCTTGCATTTTGACTGCACCAAAAATAAAATTGTGTATGATAACATGAGCAACAAGCCAATGAAAGAGTCAAATGGGACACTCAGACTAGTGCAATGGTTTGAAAAGGTCCTCCTTAGGTCAAATATGGCTTCAGATTTCTGTCTGCATGCCTTCTGCATCTTGTACATTATGCATGAGAAATGATAGGGGATCATAATATCAAGGCCAGTGCAGTGTTTACCATTTGTCATTCACCATTTGGTTCAGGAGATCCAGCTGACTCCTAGCCTTTTCTTTTAACCTTGTGAATACATGCTTTTGCGAAGAGCACCTGTGTACTTTATGTGCCACTTTATAAATGGTCACTGCTTAAATATGGCCCATACTGCAGTGTTCCTTTGGGGGTCATTTGCTTGTATTGCATGAGCCTTATATAGTGCTAAATAATCACTCAACCATTTTAGATGCTTACTTGAGGTAGTCTAGATCAAGTTAGAAATACATGTATTTTCAATTCAAGTCATTTTCATTCTAAGATGGCGATGCTATTAGGAAGAGGGCATGCTTCCGTTCATGTGTAGCTGGATTTTTATCATAACCTTACGTGTGTTGCAGAGGATGTTATGTTATAACATTGCCACTGTCATCTGTGGGGCAGGGGTGGGGCATGTTTTACAGTTTCCAAACAAATTGTGTGCAATAAACTGACTGTCTTTGTTTTGTTTTTTATGTCTCTTGTTTGCTGCTGTTCAGATGATGACTCAGGCAATGCTCCTCTGTAAGTACAAATACTGCACCTACCGCCACTTTATTTTGTTTTTAGTTTTATCAAAGTTTAGCAAAGTTATATCTGCTCCGTTTTGTATTTCAGAAAGAGCAACTCCAATGCAAATGACAAGGACAAGAATGTGAGGCAAAGGAACTGCAACTAAAATCTTATTCAGGTTTGTATCACAAACTATGGGGCAGACTTCATTTTTACATTTTTGTCTAATGTGTTCTTTGTCACATTAGTGGGCAGATTCTACTTTAACTTGGTAATCACACATTTTCTAAGTCCAGATAGGATTTGTCACCTTGTGGTTTGATACTATGTGCAATGAAGACTGGCGTAATGAATTGTGTAAAAATCACAATGTGGCCCTTTTTTATGATGAGCACTCAGTAGGTCTTTCAATATGGTTCTGGGCACATTTTTATTCACATTCCTACAGAGATTTAATCACTCTGCCAATCTTTCTGAGGGCATTCCTTGAGTTTACACTTGGCCTTAAGGCTGATTATTTGTGATCTACTCACAGGCTACATGAACAAGGCTTTTGTTATTGTCTGATCCAATGGTTTGAACAAAACTTGCTTACTTGTTGGTTTTTTTCCCTCCAGATGGAGATATCCAGATGACAGTAAAGGAATCATCTGTGTGGCACATTCTATTGTGCACCTTGCAAATTGAAATACCTTCCCGTGCTTGGGTGTTAATGTTTTAAAAAGTTTTAAAGTTCTTCACTTTAGTTTTCTTCTATAATCTCCACATTGTTCAACTAGAGGCCATAGTGAGTTTAATTTCCTCTTGAGGCCAAGGGGCCAATATTGCATGAGTTTAACTGCTGTTCTTGCAAGTGTGTGTTGTGAAATCAATAAATTGTTCACATAGCGAGTGCTAATTTTGTACATGTTCCTGTATGCGCTAATGCTTTGACACTGACCTCAGCTGTCTGGCTATATTCTAATCTGCAATGGCTACTGTTCTCCTCAAGATCTGAAACATGCTGAATCCTGACTCATCACTGCCATTCTTGTTACTTTTTTGGAGAGCGCATTTTTAATATTTTAACATCACTTCAAACCTTCTGAGAGTTTTATACTTGGCCTTAACGCACAGAATTTATTTTAATGTTTTATTGTTACTATTTAAAACCTGACACTTTTTATTGAATGCAGAAATGGCTGGTAATTCAATGTCTGTTTTGCCATATTTTAACAGGTATGCAGGATTGTCTCGTAATTCTTCTTAAGATAAAGGTTTTAAGTCACTGTCACTTTCACTGATTTTGTTAAGGACTAAGTGCAAAGTTGTAACTACTTTTGCCTGTGAAGGTTACTCAACTACTAGGCTCTGATGTGTAAACTACAGCTATAGCTCTTTGTCACCTAAAGGAGTGAAACCTTGTGTGTGATTGTCAAAACCGCTCATTGTTCCTTCACTGTGTAGATGACTCAGAAAGCCATAAGTTACATTTAACCTGGGTAGTTTTTGTGATTGGATGTTACCATACTAATGAATTATACTAATAAAATATAAAGAACATAAGAATTGTGGAACTTGTTGTGTATTCCAAAAGGAATATGGAAAACCATCGATCTTACAACATGCACCGACTGAATAAAGGTATTGGATTTTACCTGTGCCTTGTGTCTTTCATGTCTGTCTACAAAATACATTTTGAATGTAGGGGCAATTTGATTCACAGCAGCAGAAACCTGTTGGCTATTTATTTGTCACGTTTGTTGGCTCATTCTGTTAGAGGAAATGCTTTCCCTGTTTTGTTTTTTCCCCACTCCAAATAGATCACCAACCTCTAAAATCCAAGGACAGGATTTAAAGTCTACAGACTATTGCCAAAACTGACATTTTCCTGGTAGGCTACAACATGTAATAGTCACTTATTCCATTGGCTTTTTGAAAATCACTATGCTTCCTTATAACATTTCTATCACAACTTTACAAGATACAGTTGGGGCTTTCTGAATTGGGTCCCTATACATTTTTTGGGTTACCATGAAATGTAAAGGTTTGTTCATTAAAAAAAAACCTTCACCAAAAGTTCAACCCATGACGCCTTGTCGCCGTTAGATGGAGCCATTTACCATTAAATCTGACCTGAAACTTGGTAAATGGAAGCAACAGGCTGTCTCTACTGTACAGACACAATCCTGAAGAAGTACGGAGTCATGTCATCAGATGAGGGCAAGGATCCAATTGGCTGAACCGCCTCTAGGGGGCGGTCTATAACTGGGCTGTATGGGACTGATGGATGAGTGGTGGAGGTGAACTTGGTGGTTACTTTTGACCTTCTGTCACCTTTACCCTCTGCGCGTTGTTCATCAGGTTAGTTATGTATGTTGTGTGAGGTATGGATGTTATGCATTAATAACGTGTTACCGATTTTTAGAGAGTTATTTGTAATATTTGTTTTCATATCTACCTGTAGCATGAGCAAATGCTCCCCCCCTCTCAGGCACATACGCACAGATAACAGCCGCCAGGTTGCAGCCATAGCAACGGCACGGTGCTGATCCTAAAGTGCTGTGCAGAAGGCTGCTGCTGCTGCTGCTTTGAACTCTTCGGTGTTGTTCGCGTCGCTTGCGCCGACGCCCAGTCCACGCGGGAGTGGCTGTCTTTGTCCGCGTGCACGTTCAATGGAGGAGTCTGAGGACGGTGAGGAGGAGCTCACAGTCTCCGGTGTGACTGGACGCGAGGATGGCTGCGAGATGAAGAGGAGGCTGACGCCAGGAGGCGGAGCCGCGTCCATTGCGCGTACAAACTCTAACAACAATGAGCTGTGGCTTCTGCGAGACGAGTCCAGTGGCTTTGGCAGCAGCAGCCACGGGCAGCATGTCAGTGCAGAGGACACAGTGTCAGGGGCGTTAGCAGAAGGGGCCACCGGCATGATATGCAGCAAAAACGGAGACTGTAGAAGGGAGCCCACCAGTTCAGGCAGCCTCTCCTCTCTCATCTCCAGACAGGAGACGGGCGCAGAGGCTGAAGACGCCAAAGGGGAGCACATGAGCATGGACGGCTCTGTCACCTCAGCGGGGCCCCTCACCCAGGGGCCAGGGGCCGAGGTCAGGACCAGCGCCACGGACAAGAAGGACTCCAGAGTTTCCTTCTCCTACGTTATTGGGAACGCGTCCGGCCAGCAGTCCAGGAACTCCGTAACGTTCTCCAAAACTGAAGAGATCGTTTGGGACGATGGGGACTCCAGGGGCAACCAGACCTACATGCAGCGCCAGTTCAGCTCCATGCTCCAGCCCGGAGTCAACAAGTTCTCCCTGCGCATGTTCGGCAGCCAGAAGGCGGTAGAGAAGGAGCAGGAGCGTGTCAAGTCCGCGGGAAACTGGATCATCCACCCCTACAGTGACTTTCGGTAAGCCAGTGCAACCAGACCCCAGGGGGAAAGTTCAGACAAAAACTTTAGGGGACTCAAACAAAAGCACTTCAACCATTTTTCCTCAAAGTTACCTATGTCTTTCATACGGCCACACTTATTTTCATTTGGCATTGTAATTTGTATTTTGCCAAAAATACCTAATGTTTTATTAAACAGAAGAAATTTAGATACATTATAGTTTATGCATAAAAGATGGCATAATTAATAAAATATTGAAATTAAGACAAAATATTGAAATTCCTCCATGTTGCTTTTTAGGCATGATGTAAATTACATTGATGACATTGTTCAGAGCTTTCTTTTATAACAAATATCTGTTAATCAAAACATAATTTTAGGGCCTTTCAGCACCATGGTCAGCTCACCCCTTATCTTCGGTGGAAAGAGATAAATGCATGGTGGCACTGAGAAGTATGACATTCTCTCAGTTTGCAAACAAGACGTAAGAGTCCAACATTAATTTGCAGTCAGTCACAGCCCTCTAACAAACTATGGAAGCAAACAAAAATGCTTTTTATATTTTCAGTGGCTAATGGTGATTATTAGTATTTGTTTTTGATTATTTGGAGACATTTCAGGGACATTTTCTATAAGACTGACCATTTGTGTGAGT
Organism: Perccottus glenii; assembly: GCA_024416835.2. Taxonomy (NCBI): domain Eukaryota; kingdom Metazoa; phylum Chordata; class Actinopteri; order Gobiiformes; family Odontobutidae; genus Perccottus; species Perccottus glenii. Next base: position 13,955,493 of record CM044559.2, read on the forward strand.
TGAGTGTGTCTGGGGGGTCCCAGCCCTTTTTTTTTTTAGGGAGAGCCAGGCATCTGTTCTGTGAGATGGACACATTGACCTAGGACAGAATAGACCAACTCATTATTTATTTACATAAAAACATGTTTTGGCTGATTCTCATAATCAGTATTGAAACTGCGTTATGGCCAAGAACTTGATTTATGATGAAATGAGCTGTATGAAATCCAATGAGGTTGTATGCATAAAAAACAATGTAAATAAATTAGCAGTTATTGCCTGCTTCAACCTGAGGGCGCCTTATGACACCTTGCATGAGCCATGTCTGTGCTGCTTTACTATCTCTTATACAAACAATTTGCTCTTTATGAGACACACTGTCAACAGCAGCTAGATACATTAATGTTGAGTAGTTTTACTCATCAGACCAATATATATACATAGGCCACTATGGCTGGTGACAATTTGTACATCAAAGACCTAACCTGATGTCTTAAGTTTTTTAGATTCAAGCCCATGAACCACAAGGGTCATTGTTCATAGTCAAGGTTATTATTCTTTTTTATGTAAGCCCCATTCGCACATTCAGCTTCAGGCTGAATATTTCCATACATGTAGACTTATATGGTAACAATACATGGAATCTGAAACAAGTACACTAAATGTATATACGACTCTGTTCTTCTCTTCTTTGTACTCTGACAACTCTTAAAGTCTGATTACAAGTGTTAACAGGGGAGTCATTTTTGATCATTTAATAGAACTACATGTGAAAAGGGCTTTAGGTATTAGGAAAATGTGTTAGATTCTTGGCTACCAGTTGCCAAATTAAGTTGTGTTTGTGTACATCAGGAAATTGCACATGTCAAACCTGAACCTTTTGGTTTTTAATGGCCTGAGATAGTTGTATGAAATAAAACAAAGGAACAACAATTTACATTTAACAAGATATCCGACTAAATATTATGTGACGCTATGGTCCATCTATTTGAGTTTGTCACCACAGATGTAGATTACGTAGTCTTCATTTACATGTGTCTGTACCAGGTTCTACTGGGACTTTACCATGCTCATGTTCATGGTGGGCAACCTGATCATCATCCCTGTGGGCATCACCTTCTTCAAAGAAGAGACCACCACCCCCTGGATCATCTTCAATGTTGTCTCCGACACCTTCTTCCTTATAGACCTGGTCCTCAACTTCAGGACCGGGATTGTGTTCGAAGATAACACTGAGATCATCCTCGACCCTAAGAAGATCAAAATGAAGTATCTGAAAAGCTGGTTTGTGGTGGACTTTGTCTCTTCCATACCTGTGGATTATATCTTTCTCATTGTGGAAAAGGGGATCGACTCGGAGGTGTACAAAACGGCCAGGGCCCTCCGTATCGTGCGCTTCACTAAGATCCTCAGCCTGCTGCGTCTGCTCAGGCTGTCCAGGCTCATCCGCTACATCCACCAATGGGAGGAGGTACGACGCACACACACTCTTACAGATAAGGCTGTGGGCGTTCACCAAGACTCCAAAAGCCTAGTAACAGTTGATTAAATATGTATGTGTAAAGTCTCCCGAGGTATGGCACGCACATGTAGGCCTTGAACATTTTATGAATATAAAATGCAAGGAAAGCCCTTTGTATTTGAAAATATTACTAAACAGCATATCCACAACATGATATACAAACAAATTGTAAATGTTCTTTGGGTTCTAGCTTGTGTTTTTTATACGTTTATTTATTCCTAGGTTTGGTACCAGTTTAATATAGTTGTCTAACAGTAAACACCTGCCTGCTGATACAGTATACAGTGTGTGATGCTTGTGTGTGTGTGAAACTTTTCAACTAATGGGGAATCTCATTTGCATAAGGAACACAAAGGTGTCTTGAAACTGATTATTCTTCTTTTATTAATGCAATACATTATTCAAGACGGGATTCCACTGTCAGTGTCTAAACTTGTCTGTGTTGCTTGTCTGTAATTAACAGAAAAATCTGTGCCACACACCTAATAACCTGGATTCCTGAGAAATGAATCTCAGCGTGTCACAGGGAAATTAAAAAGGGGATTGCCTGAGAAATAAACCACCAACAGGGATGTTAATTTTCACCACTGTTGCAACAAAAGTGGCTTATCATCTAGATTTCAATCAGTCCACACATCAAAGAGTTGACACTCGAGCCTCATAGATTACAGACACTACAGGAGGTTGTCTCGCTGATTTTTATTCAATCATTATCTTCCCCAAGTTATCTTGGTGGCATTTTTGTGAAGAGAAAGTGAGGCTAGGCAGGAAAAAGAGGGAAAGGAGATGAAATAGACATACAGTAGGTGGTTAGAAACATTTTTCATGCATAATGGCTGTGTGGTAAGCACTTCTGTCTAACAGCTTGATGGTTGTAGTTTTGTTCCCCAGCCCAGGCTTTGTCTGTTCTCGTCCTTCTTGTGCTTTTGTGAGTTCACTACCCTTTTCCCACCATCCAAAGACAAAGTGAAGGAAAGTGTGGGTGAATGGTGGTCTGTCTATAAATTTCAGACTCACTGTTTAATGTTCTTCTTGTGTTTGTGTAAATGTATTGTTTTAATTGTAAAGGCAACTCTACAGTCCAGTCAGCACACTGCAGTGTTTAGCACCACATTTTTTAAAAACAGACCACTCATTTGGGACCGCTAGCCAAAAGCATCCGCAAAGTAGTACATTTGCTTTTTTGGGGCTGTTTCAGACCCCTACCTGACCTGTACCGTACTTGAGTAGTATTTTCATTGAATACTTTTGTTTCTCCTTCTCACTAAATGATTTTGTTGACTACTTTTACTAGAGAAAGTAGTTTAGTGGTGAGCACCCCCGCTTCTCATGCGACCAAAACTCCAGCCACAAGGGGTCACAAGCCGGTGTACCTTTGTGCCAGTCCCAAGCCCGGGTAAAGTCCCAGATAAATGGAAGGTTTTGCATCAGGAAGGCCATTCATCTTAAATACCATTATGATCATGCTGTATTTTCTTCCAATATTCAGCAAGCTTATCACATATTGTGTAGTGTTCCTAATATCATGCAACTTTAATTGCAAACTCTTCCAAATGTGTGTTCTCTTTGCTCTTGGTGCTAATGTGAACTCACCAACAACCCCTAATTATAGATTCAAACGGCTGGATGCTCTGTTGGTTTGACTCAGCTCTGCCTCAATCAGCTTAGCTCTGCTCTATCCAAACAAACACAACTGGCTGTGTGTCTCGCTCAGCCCGGCTCAGCCCGGCTCAGCACTGCTCTTAGCTCAGCTCTCTGTACAGTAGCTTTCTCCGGCGCCACGATCATATCCGTTTCAGAGATGCTCAGAAGCGAATGTCTGAGAACTTCTATCAAAATCAATAAAAGCCTAAGACTAACGGACAGGATTGGAAATAGCCGGAGTGATTTCCTGAGAGCGGATGCTTGTATGAATGCTGTACTTTAGCTACGGCAAGTAGACACAGAGGAGGAGGAAGATGATCATTTGTAATCACCATTATTTATACACATAACCACCCTTCACCACCCAGTAGAAAGTAGTTGTGGCCTCAACCCAGATTGTGGTGTGACAGTGACACATGGCCAGGTGTTGCTGTTGTGTCATGGGGAACATTAGTCCTGGAGCCTCATTAATCATAATGGGAGTGCTTCCTAATCACAGGCCACGGCCTCACGCTGTTTCCCTTTACACCTTTCCCAAATTAGAAACACAGGCCATTCACAAAAATAAAAAGAGACAAGGGTTTTTGTGTAGAAGCAGTGTTGGATAAATAATGGCTTTGTCATTTAGTCTGTGGTAAAATTTAAAGATGAAGTATGAAAATAAATAGAAGGGAAAAAAATACAAATACGGCAGAATCAAGAAAAAAAAAGCTTGTCAGAGCTCAGATGAACAGAGGAGTTGTGTGTGTTTGGTTGGATGCTAATGTTTGATTGGCTGGTCTTGTTGCCCTGTGGGATTTAATGGAGGACTAGTTTTCATATTCATAAAACAATGACTGGAGTCCTGGAAGGTCTCTGAGTCACTGTCCTGTCCTGCCTGCTCCCTCACTGTGAACTCTAGACGTTAGAGTTTGGGTTTCATTATCTTGTGTGGATGCATTCTTGAGGTACTTAAACCATTACATCTAATCCCTAAGTCTTAAATCAAGTCATAACCACTAAAGGTGGTCCAGAAATATCAGAATATGTCAACAACTGTACAAAAACATGGTATGTAAATGTCCTAGTTCACTTGTCTGGAGCGAGTAAAGTGCCTCTCTTTTAGACATAGGGCACTCTCCAATTGGGCTACAAAGCAATATGCTTCAATATACATGCAGACATACTATATACAATATATATATATATATTGTATATATATATATTGTATATATATATATATATATATATATATATATATATATATATATACTGATATATTTATATATATATATATATACGATATAAATATATATATATATATATATATTTATATATATATATATATATATATTTATATCGTATATACCGTATTTTTCGGACTATAAGTCGCACCTGAGTATAAGTCGCATCAGTCCAAAAATACATCATGACGAGGAAAAAAACATATATAAGTCGCACCGGACTATAAGTCGCATTCATTTAGAACCAAGAGAAAACATTACCGTCTATTTACATGTGTAAATACACACACGAATCTCTCTCCTGGCATTTTCTCAAAAGTTACGTATTTATTATTTCTTAAACATTGTCAACACATTAACTGTGCACCACACCTCATTCATTGTTTTACTGATTATATTTCTGCTAGAGGTTAATACTAGAGTTGCTGTCGTTTTGTGAACAGGGCATTTTGTTTGTGCTAGCTAGCTTACATGCTAGCGGGTTTTAACAATTGAGTTAGCGCTTAGCATACCTCGAGTGTTGTGCTTCATTTATTTAAAATCCAAGACCAAGAACAGATATTGGTAATCTGGCAAGTCTGGCAAGGCAAGTTATTCAGCTAATGGTACACAATAGTACACAGAACAACAGGCTGAATATGTATATTAACGTAACACATTAACAGTTAGCTACATATTAGCATAGCACTCACTCCAAACTTTCTTTCTGCTGCTCGATTAACATGTTACCGTTTTCGGCTGCATATTTTACTATCTGCAGTTTGTAATCTGCAGAATAGGATTTTCTTTTTGGTGGCATTTTGTTTGCATTCAGTCTTTCTCAGTTGTCTTTAAGTTAATATTTCAGTTAACAGTTTTCAGTGGTAGGCTACAGGCGCACTGAGCAGCATAGAGCGCCCTCTCGTGGCTGTAGACGGTAATGTTTTCTCTTGGTTCATTTCTTTTGGTTCATTTCTCTCGGTTCATTTTTATCGGTTCATGTCAAATAAATTGATAAATAAGTCGCACCTGACTATAAGTCGCAGGACCAGCCAAACTATGAAAAAAAGTGCGACTTATAGTCCGGAAAATACGGTATATATATGTACAGCAGTAGCATTTGGCCTAGTTCCCTTCTAGGGTAATTCTCTAATCCCAAGTGGTAGATGCTTTGCCTATGATTTAGTGAGGCATGCAGTTGGACAAACACACACACACACAGTGGAAACAAGGTTTTGGCCGATGGCCAGGGAAGCCACTGTGAGCAGTGCTTACAAGGCTGTGGCCACAACAGTAGCTCCACAAATAAATCCTAGTTCTAGAGGGCACAAATACAAAGAAATAAAGTTCTAATTAGCAGAATGTGTTTGTACAGAGTCTGTTTTGGTGAATCACACACTCTGTGTTTGTTTCTTGTTAGGTTAACTTATGGAGATGCCCATTCAGTTTGAGCTGAAATGAATGAAAACCTACATTAGAAAAACAATCATACTAGTTACATCATCATGTTTCTAAATATCAAACTATGCTCCACTGCTCTCTTTCCTACAACTCTTCCTCTGTTTTTTTTTAAACAAAAAGTGTCTGATTGGATAATGCCAAAAATACATTGTTAAAACCATTTCAATTCATGGCTTTTTATCCAGAAGAAGCGTCTCAGGAACAGAGCCACTGAAAAGTCTTGGTTTTATCTATTTGAATAACAATTCTAGAGTTTTGCATATTTGCTGATGCCTAAAACATAGCCCTGTCTCTCTTGACAGATCTTCCACATGACCTATGACCTGGCCAGTGCTGTCATGCGTATAATCAACCTCATCGGCATGATGCTGCTGCTGTGCCACTGGGACGGCTGTCTGCAGTTCCTCGTTCCCATGCTGCAGGACTTTCCTTCTGACTGCTGGGTCTCGCTTAACAAGATGGTGGTAAGAAACATGAAGAAACATTTGTGCAAATGTCACATATGAACATAATCAAGTCAACAGCCTCCTCCCCATGAGGCCCAGGGGTTTGTGGTTAGCAGACAGATGGAAGAGTAGACCTTAGTTAAGACGGAGTCTGCACACACACAACCTCAATTAAACCCTCTGTAGTTAAACCCAGGAGACATGCCAGCGGATAGAAGAAGAAGTTAAAGACAAAAATTAAAAAACTTTCTCTCAGCCCATTGTGTGGTTTGTTCATAACCCTGTCTCTCCTGTAGTTCTCCTTCTCCTTCCCTCTCACTACCAGGTATCTGTCAGCCATCTGCTGACAGATGGACTAACAAGAGAGATTTATCCAAATTATTACTGGCATAAGGAAGGCGATAAAACAACTGAGCTGAATAAAAACCATTACCTGGCCAAAGAATTCATTAAATATTGATTATTTGAAACATGTTCATACTCACGCTCTTTTAACTTTGTGAACCTACAGTCTCCCTAAACCTGCCTCTTGCATAACTTTGAAACTTCTCATAACTGAGTCATGTAAATGCCGTTAACATTATAGAAAGAGCTTTAAAAATCCAAGTAAAATAGAGATTGTTCAGTGCTGTTGACTTTTAGATGAATTACAGAGGGGCATGAATGCATCGTTTCTGCTCCCTCACATACAGAACATGTGCAATGAGACGGCATGACGAACCAGCACAGGGTTCAAACAGCTTCATGGAGGAAATGTCATACCATTATTGTGTCTCATTGGGAAGCTCAGCACACAGGATAATCACATCTTTATGTCTTTGCAGCTAAGGAATGCTAACGGACGGTGTACATTCATCATACATTTTGAAAACTAGGCTGTAAAACGAGACAGACATATCTCAGAGAACAGATGGACCTCACACTGATGACCACAGGGGACATGATTGTCTTCTTCTCCTCATTTCACATTCTCTCATCTTTACCCACTGCCCATTACAGCAGTACCAGGATCTTAACGCATTTGGACTTGATTATACTCTTCACTTCTCGACCTGTCTGTGCTTCTGTAGATGTGCTCTCATTAACTCCACTTTAAAGCAGCATTATGTTGATGTTTTTATCTATAATGTTAATTATCACCAGAGGCTATGAATGCTAAAACAACCACATACTGTATAGGTCTGTATGTCATCCATGAATTCCTCTTGTCATTTCTTGCCTGACTGCCTTCCCTTCGTCCTGTTTGATGCCTGAGTGTGATGTGTGCTGTTTATGCTGTTCCCAGCTCAGTGTTACTCCTCTGCTCCTGTGGGTGTGGTGTATGTCCTGTTATTTTCAAGCACTGAAGGTCGGGGATGCTCTTTCAATAAGAGACACTGTGTTAAACGATACTTCTAGGGGCTGTCTGGCTATCTGCCCAAAGTGGACTTTTACCGGAGCTGACCTCACTGTTTTTATCTACTTAGGAACATGATAACCTCCAGTGGAAAGTAAAGACTATTTCTCTGAGAGCGTGACTCAGGTGCACTTTAAAATGTACACATGCATTTATGTAAGTATGTGTGAGGGACTATGAATAGATTATTAAAAATAACTTTTTCATCTTTTACTGCTACTATAGCTGTTCTAGTTGGCTCGAACATATTGCAAAACCTCCTAATCTGAAATGTTATGCTTGCTTTCAGATATATATTCAGATATATATTCATATGACATTGTTCCAATGTATAGTAAATGAATAGCAATTACCAAATGCATTACCTAAGATAAAAATAGAAATATAATATATTATGTATGCAGGAGCTGTTAGTTTGCTGAAGTTGATGTCAGAGATTCTGTGTCTGTTCCTCCTTGTAAAGTCTATACTCCAACAAACTAACTCCTGTCTCCTGCTCTGTCCAAAACAACCGGGTGGCCATGTTGTTTTCCCCAAAACTGCTCAGACCATGGTGCCCTTTATTTTGAACAACTTTCGACAATCCTAAAAACTATAACACTACAATAGTATTCCATGACTTTCAACAGCTTATACTGTTGTTTAATACAAGTCCAATAATCAGGCTTTGTGGCATAACAATCTGGAGAGATGGGATCATCAATGACTGTTACGTAAGTGACTCTGTTACGCAGATGACAGGTGGTTTTGTCCCAGCTCCCTCAGCCTGATTTGCTCAAAGATCAATGGTGTTGGAATAAAGCTGTTCTATTCCTCTCAAAGTCTCTCTGTATTTAATAGTCAGGCTGCCGGAAAGACGATTTATCCTACAATAATGTTTTCTACGCACGTGCACTGGTTTGAAAAACATACTTCGGCTCTCGAAGTTAATAAGGATATTTTCTACTCATTCAATTACTGAAGGGATGTGGCAGGTCGGCCTGTCAGTGCACGTAACAGTAATGGACAACAGGCGTGTGTGTTGGGCAGATGACGACTGTGTGTGTTTGACAAGTACCTCTCACTCGTGTCTACATTAACTCATACTATTATTCAAAAGGACCAATAGACACTATGTTTTAACCCTATAGACCTACAGTATATTACTCTATATGCAGAGTATGCTCTTGTAGCCATTAGCATATGTGTGTTATGTAAAGCATTCATTAAATCCTTTATTTATCTAGACACTTTTATTCAAGAAAGCACATGATTTGAGATTAAAGTGTCACACAGTTATTCTACAAAAGACACAGGAATGCAGTCGAGCTCACTTTGCGCTACTTCTTTGGCCCTTAGAGACAGGAAAGTGAAAAAGTAGCTGTAAACAAATATTTAGTAAAGGATGAATAAAGTCAGTTCATTCATATTTATTACTGCTGAAGATGATATTTTTTAGTCTCTAGAGATTTATTTGTGTTTTTGGAGGTCAGGCCATGTGCTTACTGGCTAAAAACATGGCGGCTCAGCCTGGATAATGCTGCAAGCTTTTTTTGGAGCAAAGTGCCCCTTTGAAACCGACCCTATTTGTATAAAAACAGTTGACTTGTCATATTTAGCCATGCGCTGCTAGTGAGTCTGGTATTTTATTTTAAAGGCATTTTTCACTCCTTTACACAAACATAAACCTGTTCCTGTTCATTTTTAGAAAGGGAGGTACACAAATGCTCACAAGTGAGGGTGCTCTGGGATTTACACAACCAGACGCTCTTTCAGACAGTCTGCCCTCCTTTTGTGGTTTACAGTAGGCCACCTCCAGTACCAAGTTTATACACAGCTGGACACTTCTATAAGCTCAATTAATGTAATTAGTTTGGCGATAAATCTGTTCTTAGCAATAAATTTGCAATATATTGTATAGCCCTAATAGCGATGTTACATTATGTAAAATACTGTAGTGTGTCGTTTAAAGTGGCACTATGTAACCTTTAGCTACTAGATGGCTTAGATCCATCTACAGACTGTGTTGTTTGTTTTCGAGAGGAAACTATCCAAGTTTGGAATAAAAAGCATGTCTTTTGAAACAGTTTATGTTTTCATATTGTACAAATAAAACTCTGCTAGGGTACAGTATATTAGGCTATTTCTGCTCCCTCTGTTTTCTTGCTGCTTTGCAAAAGTTTCTTCCTGGTTGTCTTTTCTCTTACGATTCTTCACAGAAACAATAATGTGTTCTTCACAACCAGTTAATTTCGAATCATGTAAAAATCTTCTGCCTCACTTGCTCAAGGAAAGTAAGCAAGTACTTTTTAAAACCGACAGAAGAAAACCTTGTTGTCACGTCCAGGTACTACAGGCCTGTGTATGTGTCTAGTTTACTTAATTCAAGATCTAAACTGAGAACATAAATCATTTTTTGTCCTGTTAGTCCTGATGTAATCTTTCCTCTCTTTAAACGCAGATAGTTAGACATGCATGGCTGATTTCTCTGTATGGCTGGAAGCAAACATATGCCAGCTGTGATGTTCCCCACCAAAAACTGTCTACAAGTGAATTCCTTTGAGTTTTAATATGTATGGAAAAACATAGATTTTTGCTGCTGACTTGTCAGAAACAGAAACTGCTGACACAAACGTCAACAAAGCACGTTATTTAGTTTTTTATAATACCAACGTGATTAGTTTCTCACAAACAATATGAAACTCAGTGATGCATCAATGAACAGCCAGCTTTGTTCCATTGAGGAAATTATCAATTAAAATCTTGCCACATAATCACCACAGATTTATTTAACATCTGACGAAATCAATTCAACTGAGAGTAAACTGTGTTAACCTCTCTAACACATTTACACTGTTCATTTATTACTGTTTACAGTGAGTGCAAACATTAATAAATGTTTGAGGAATATGCCCAAGTGGTTATTTCCAGATGTTCCTCTTTTAAGGGAGGTATTTTTTCTCTCCATTTATGCTTCAATAATTGTACGTGTAGTAATTTTGATTGGCAGGCATCTGCTTGAAGTTGTTCTTGTCTCAGAAAACTGCATTAGCCATAACGCTAAACAATAATGGCGGCTGGTGATAATAACTCTAGGAATGTTGTGCCACATCATGTGACTTTGACCTCGAAGGTCCAGAGTCCCGGGCTGGATAGGGCCTTTCTGTGTGGAGTTTGCATGTTCTCCCCATGCTTGGGTGGGTTTTCTCCAGGTACTCCAGTTTCCCCCACCAACATCAAAAATGCTACAGTCTCTAGTTAGTGAAAAATTTGCTAGTTGCAGGTTTTCGATCCAGCATTGCCTGTTAATTGTTGCGATGGTAACAGGGCAAACATGAACATACTTTCGATTGTCCCGGTAAACGAGCCTTCCACAAAAAGCTGACTGGTATCTTGAAGAACATTATTATCATCAACATTTTGTTCACTCAATATTACTCAACTTGTTCATAGCCTTGTTATCTTGTTCACTAAAGATACAAACCCACATTTTGTGTGTGATTTTTTTGTGACTTTAGAAACTACAGAGTGGTCCAGGGAGTAAAATTAATTGCCGAGTTGCCTTTATCATTTATTTCTCTAATCAGTGATTTGCCTGTCTACTGTGGGTTAGCAGAAAAAAGGCAGAAGGCAAAAAGTCCTAGTTTGCACTTTGATCTTGTAATATAATATTAAACACAATCATAGATACAAACATTAGTCACATGTTAGTTTCATCTGTGTTGTTAGGTTTTTTAGGGAAGACTACCCCTGACTAGTCAAATTTTGTAGTATCTTGACTATAAGGAGAAGAATGTATCCTCCATGTTAAAACCAATCTTATATTTCTTTACTCTATGTACTTTTTGTTGGTGATAATGTTTAATGCAGCAGGTTGTGTCATGTTCTAAAGGAGAATAATGTAATTTGCAGAGGCAGCTGGTAGAGATATTTGGTGGGATAAAAAATACAATCACATTTGGGACATGTTATAGCAACACTAACGTTCAGAAATATCTACATGATATCTTTATAGATATTCCACTAAATACTGAAATGTTTTTTTCACTCAGCTGAAGACTGAGGCCAAAATAATTAATTACAAGGGAGTGGAAACAGAAGTAATAAACAAGGCTGATGCTAAATGCATCAAATTATCCTGAATGGAACAAATATTGCTAAAGCTAATGTATTTATCTGAAAATTTACTGCTCTTCCTGCCACTTCTTCTCCCCTCACAGTAAGGTTTACTGAGAGTCTCTGGGTTTCAATTAAATCCAAGTCTCTGGGTTGAACACATTAAGCCCCAATAGCCGGTAATTCAAGGGGCGGGACTTCACAACTGTCACTCACCAAATGAGGAAGATGATTGGTGCTTAGATCACTGTATCATTGTGCTTGGGCACAAAAAAAAAGAATTCTTATTTTTGTGATAATTTAGACATATTGGTGCCATCAAAACTATTAACACTATGTTCTAGAATCGTCCACAAAAACATTTAATTTGAATAGATCTAGTAACAATACACTGAAAGGCTTACTTGACAAGACCTAGCCCACTGATACCAGCAGCCCCTGTATTGTAGTGGAATTGCAAAAGATGCAGTTGAGTTTAAATAATACATGATGAGAGGAAATTCTAAATTATGAATCTAAACAGTGTTAAGAATCTTTTTATGTCCGTTTACAAATGTCCGTCCTCTCAGACAAAGCAGACTTGCTGTGTCACTTGGGCCTGGACTGCACTGTGTCAGCATTCGCACACGCACGCGCACGCATGCACACACGCACGCACATTTAAACAGTACCCAGCTTCATAAAGCCAGACCAGTGTGCCAGTGCTCACTTTCCTATAATTACACATCATACATCATAGACGTCCCACACTCTGCTTGTGTTCCTCTATAAATGTATTACACACAATTAACTAGCATCCATGCTGCTCAGTGAAGACCAATAACAAATAAAATAAAGTTAAAAGTAATTTCATTTCTTTGGCCCTTCTTTTCCCTTGCTCATTCAGATGGTGGAGCAGGCATCTCTGGAGAATTAGTTTATTGGGTTACAATGAGGGTTGTAATTTCCAATGATAAGAGACAGCTGTACACTTTGTCAGTAGGAATGAGCTATTATCTCCAACTTTAAAACACAGGCAGTGTCTGCATAAAGCTGCTGACTCTGACTCCCTGTAGTCAGGTTTATTTATGTCTCAATCTAATCACATTCTTAGGTTACAGGTTTAACGTCTAACTCTCCCAAATGTAGGTGTTATCGGTTTTTTTTAGATTACTTATATCATAGCTGATCTGTATGCATCGCTCTGATGAAATACTGGTCACAATAAAGTAATCAATCTTCAACAGTCTTGCTTTATAAAGAAGCTTTGAAAATGCATATTCTGAGCTGGTAACAGGTGAGCAAGCATACAGTATGTCAGGTGTCTGTATGTAAAAGTTTACCCAATATCTTATGTACTCATACTCATACTCATGTCAATGAGAGCAACCTTCACATCACCACAAGCTTCCTTAGCTTATTTATCCACTGTCTATGATTTTATCCATTTGTGTTTTTAAGACCCTCCCTTTTTGCCCAGTCTGTTCTGATTGGCCAGATGACCCGCTCTTGTGATTGGACACGAGAAGCGAAGTAATGCAGGATATATTTCTCTTCCTATTTTCTTAGGGTTTACTATTTTCCTTTATTACATCACTGCGTAACAGGAAGTTAGGTAGCTGTTTGAAGCTGCGTCGAGGTGATTTCTTGGTGGAAAATTCCATGACTTTGCTTCTAACATTGAGAAGAACAAAAATTGTGAAGGATAGGCCACACTTTCTTATAATAGCAAGAGTTCATATCTCATCTTAATGCAATATCACTTTGTGTTGGGTTTAGAAGTTTTTTTATACTATATTCCAATTAAAAGCACAACCAAGGACTAAAAGCAATGCATCTTCAACCCACGTCTGAATCATCTGATTTGTGCTCAAGATGATTAAAGATCCCAAATCTTTGTAATGTTTTCTGATATAAAACACAACAATGTTTAAATATGTAAACTACAGTTGATAGTATATACTGATGTGTGTGTGCTGGAGGGAGCCTGTAGAGACGGACAGATGCAGCCAAGTGTGAGGAAGTGTTTATTTGCGCTCTGGCCCAGGGTTAGGGTCTTCTTCCCTGCTGTTTATCCTGCAGCAGCGTGGTCGACATGTTGATGGCTCACCAGAGGGATGCAGCTCTGACTGTTAACCACCCGGGGCTGTGGAGATGAGGCTTACACTCAAGACTCTGGAGGCTGGAAAATTCAGTGTTTTGTCATAACCAAGAAGTCAGCGTTTGTGGGAAACACTGCTTATTGCAACAGTCTATCATTTACAGCTGATTGTGAGAGAGATTACAAAGATGGAAAATCAACATTGGTGTATTTTGGTTAAATCAGAGAGTCTTCTTTATCTCCTGAGCAAATCCACACAGCTGATAAGTCAAGACACTGAGCTGCGACAAAAATCTTTCTGTTCCCTTTCTGCCCTAATCTCAAACCTCATTTAATGTTTTTTTGGCTCTTCAAATCACCTGTCGAACAGCTAATTTGCAAAAAATCTGATTGCTGCCTCTTCCCGGTGCTTGTCCATTCTCCTTCTCAGAAAGCAATTGCATTTGAATTTCAAATAAGATGCAAACAGTCTGAGGGAAGAAATACAAAGCAGATAAGAATGTCACGCGCCAATCAGTGGACACTGTTTGTCCCAGTGAGGGATTGAAGTAGAACTCTGGACAGTGTTGGTTTAAAAGGGAGGAGGTATGGTTTGGCTGAGCCTGTGAGCGCTCTCTGAAGAACAGTACAATTAACACAGACGCAGTGGGCACCAATCAAAAGGCAGGCTGGAACTGGCAGATGTACTGGCTCCTCATTAACTCACGCAACACAAGACAGAGATGGCTCTTAGGAGAGATGATGAGGCGCTCTACCAAAGCTTCAGAGATATCTTACCCTTCACCATGACCACACTCTTTAAGCACCGGCAGATGTGTATAGTAGAGCAGAGAGGGTTGGCAAGATGAGAAAAATATTCAAATTAGCCAATCTCTGCAATTTACAAGGACTTTTCAGACGTTTGAAATCTCTGTATATATGTTCAACACTGGCATTTCAATGTCAGATTACTCCTCAGAATTTTAAGGCTTCACAATGTTGCAAATTTATTATTATAGCAATATTAACATTCACAAGAACCATATTGCAGACCTGTTTGAATCACATTAATGTTATGGTAATGCATGTGGGAGACATTCTCGCTTTGGTTATCATAATTGTCCATACAGAGTCCAACTATTCAAATATAAAAGTGAGTAGCATAAATGTGAACATAGAACCATTTTGCATAGCTCATAGCAATTTTGCATTTGTCATAACAATATCCAACAGAATTATCACATGTAGCATATTGCCCTGTTATTGTGCCCCACTAGTGAATTTTCTTTTATTTCTTACCACTTTTTCAGCCATTAGAGATATTTTAAGCAGTTACTTTCTCCTGACTCCTCTCAGATTCCTCTCGTCTCAGATTTTAAAAAGAAATCATTCAGTTTCTTTCTTTCTGCAGAAGTTAATGCCATGTCCACATCCATAGCACAAAGTTCATCACATGAGTTTGCTTTGGTGAATTCATGTTTCCACCCAAAATAGAATACAATATATCATTTCAATAATCCTCTCACATGAACAGTGATGCTGAGAAATCCTGATATTCAAGTCCACGTAAACCTAAGCTCACTCCCAATCTGCTTTGATTTCACCATTTGTCCTTCTTTGTCTTTTGTCCGCAGAATGACTCATGGAGTGAGCTCTACTCCTTCGCACTCTTTAAGGCCATGAGCCACATGCTGTGCATTGGATATGGCCGACAGGCCCCTGAGAGCATGTCGGACATCTGGCTGACCATGCTCAGTATGATCGTAGGAGCCACATGCTACGCCATGTTCATCGGCCACGCCACCGCACTCATCCAGTCTTTGGACTCATCCAGGCGCCAGTACCAGGAGAAGGTACAGTATCTGTTCTGTACATAAGGACTGAGACTATTGATGAGAAAAATGATCTGGTAATTTGTTCCTGTTCACTCATGCAGTATTATTAGAAGGTACGGTGATACTTTTGCTCCACCGCAGCAAAAGTTTTAGTAGTGTCAGTATTATTGTTGTTTTAACAAGGGGACATTTAAATTTGGTAAGATAAGATTAAGTAATTCAACAAGTTGTGAATCTTAGGGGGATTATGAATTTAAAAAGATTATTGCCGTGATTTTCTCACAAAGAATCTCTCTGTTCAAGGATTTACAAAACTACTTTCATGAAAACATTTATGGATTTAGATTCACCAATGATTCGACTCATGGCAGACTTTACAGGATTCCCAGGAGAGCTGTGTGTCTATACTGTAGCAGGACAGCATAAGGACAGCACAGATTTATTATGCAGTGCATGTCCTTTACAGTACTCTGCATGTTATCACATTGGATATGATCAGAGAGGGTTTGTTCATTTAATCCAACACTCTTTAATCGGCACAGCATCTGTTCTATTAGTTGGATATTCATGGCTTGGCTCACCGGGCCTTGTTCCGTCTGTTGTCTCTGTTCGAACGGAGGATCAAAGCTGTGGACGTTCCCTGGACCAGAGGGCACCACACACGCTGTCATGGGGGCTGTGTCTCCTGTTAGATCCGGGATGGTGCTGTGACTAGATGCAGACGAACACATCAGATTAGGGGTCATGCCGACTTGTGGAGCTGCAGCCTCTGGCCAATGTTGAGAACAAAGAGATTGTTAGATGTCGTCTCTGTGTGACCAGGACTATTTTAGTCCCAGCATGGGGTTACAGTATGTTTGCTTTGCCAGCTCTGGAGGCTTGGTTGTGTGAGGGATAATCATTGTTCTTTGTTATCTACAGAAAGGTGATGATAGCAGAGATTTCCCATAATGCTGCTGGGTATGGACGCTTCCCTGTGTGTATGACTAAATAGGGTAAAATAACTGCAACAAATACTAGGCTACTAGACTACAGTAACGTTTTACAACTTCTTTTAAATAGTTTGACTTTTGCTTCATATAAATCATTTTTCTATTTAGTTCTTTCACTACCCGTCACTTTTTTTTTTTCTTCTACGTGACTCATTTGTAAGTAACAACTCCAGTGTAGGTTTTGTGAGATAACAGTTTATAATGAGAGGAAGAGGCATGCATTGGCCTCCAGTGTTGACCACAGTTGTATAATTTTGTTTTTAAAGTTAAAGTCAGACTTTCTTCCCAGACTTTACAGTTGCTAATTCAGCTGCATTTTTTTTATATCTACTTATTCTCATAACACTTTGTAGACTTGTTTTTGTGTAATTACCTTTTGATCTTGCCGTCTTTCCCCCCACACATTTTACAATCGAATTCTATTTTCACACGTTACTTTTCTTTTGATCATGCATTCTTTTCTGTTCTTGTGCTGTTTTATCTTTTATTTATTCACGTCTTTTTTACTTTGTTTTGCTAAGAAGGTTATATTGGTCCAGTTTGTTTGTTATGTCTCACAATGCTTCCAAAGAAGCAGGGTGACATGATCTCTGCTGAGTCTATAAATTTGGGGACTCGTGTCAGAAGGTTCTTCCTTTTCATCGTTTCTTCAACTCCACAAAAGTGTGTCTTGCAGCAGTGTTAATTGAGCATACTTTTATCTGATCAGACAAGAAGTGGCCTTGGTGCAGTAACGCAAACAAAGAACTATGGAGTCTTGTTGAATACATACAGCCACAGTCTGTGAAGAGCTGTGCCATCAGCTAAAACACTGGACACACAGCTATGAGCATAAAGGGGCCCTGCTGACAAAACAGATACTCTGTATTAGATAGTATAAATGCAGGAGACAGCACGGCCGCTTATTGACACAAAGCAGAGTCAACAGTTAGCATTTCACTCCCTGCTCAGATATCATAATAGCTCCGGCACTAAGCATTTGTACACACACAGACCTGAGTGACCAAAGATAGATGCAGACTTTCTACTGCTCTTATTCTGTGTATTCCTTAGCCTACTGGTTCAGAAAAAGGTCAATAAACCTAAAGGGCAATTTTCTATAGAAGAATTTACTGCTTTTAATGCTCAGTTAGATTTTATGTGACACAGTGATATCATAAAGTAACAAAATGGTTCTTTGAGGTGGAGATAAGTTCTGATGAATTAACAGGAATATTGTAGTTATATCACCAAGTGAAGCAGAATGAGCTTTTTAAAACTAAGTCAAATGTAATATATCTTGTTATTAAATACGGGATTTTGCCAGGATACAGTGTTTTTTGGCCCATGTTGTAAAAGTAGACAGGAGTTACTACGACGCATCATTACAACTGTCTGCTTCTCCAAACTGGGCCTACATTCAATTACTGTGTTTTTGTTAATTTACCACAGCACTCATAGTGACAGCCATGCATCACACTTACCTGCACAAAAGTATTCATGTCTCAATTAAAACCTGTCAGTGCTGCCTTCTCCATCTGTAGGTTCAGAAACATATTGGAATTAATGAACATATGTATTGTGTAATGTATTTTCTACTTAACAAGATCATTTGGAAAAAATAGTATTTTTATCCAAATGATGATTCATGTTCTAAATGTTGGAACATGAATTAAGTCATATCAAAGGGTGTATTATTTTGAATATTCATATTACCTTCTCTAACCATAACCGTTTGAGAGCCATGGGCAGAAATACCTTGAAATTAATGACACATTCAATTTGAGGCTTTATGTTTTCACTCTCAGGCAGCACTTCAATTTACCGCCGACTTGAGTCATTAAGGACCAAAAAATCAGAAACTGTCATGTCTGAAATTATAATATGTTATTTTTTTTTACAATCAGACACCCCCAACCTCCCACACACTTTTTTAAAACAGCCTACAAAGCTCAATAACAAAAACACAAATGACAGCCATGACAGCATAGACCAGCCTCTTCCATTGACTCTGAATGGGGAAACAGTGGTCACTTCACACAAAGGCCTGGGCAAGGCAATTTTATTTATATAGCACAATTCATACACTGGGTATCTTAAAGTGCTTTACAGGAATATAATACAATTTATAAGATTTAGATTAAGAAACATTAGAAAAATTAAAAACATTTTAAAAGAAGAGTGCAGATAAAAAACACTTTAGGTTGTAGTGTAGGCGGAGCTAAAGAGGAAGGTTTTTAACCTCCCCTTGAACATTGTTAAAGTTGTGGCTTGTTTTACTTCATCTGGGAGGCTGTTCCAGGTTTTTGCTGCATGAAACTTAAACGCTGCTTCACCCTGTTTAGTTCTAACTCTGGGCACGAGCAGAAGGCCTGTCCCAGATGTTCTCAAGAGTCCGAGGAGGTTCATAAGCAACTAGCGTGTCAGAGATATATTCTGGTGCTAAACCAATAATAGACTTGTAAACCAGCAGTGCTGTTTTAAAGTCTATTTTCTGAGCCACAGGAAGCCAGTGCAGAGATTTTAAAACTGGCGTAATGTGGTTGTACTTCCTGGTTTTGGTTAGAACCCGAGCAGCAGCGTTCTGAATAAGCGGCAGCTGTCTTAACCCTCGTTTTGAGAGACCAGTGAGCAGGCCGTTACAGTAATCTAACCTGCTGGAGATAAAAGCATGGATAAGTTTCTCTAAGTCTGGTTGAGACATCATCCCTTTGACTCTGGAAATGTTTTAAAGGTGATAAAATGCAGATGATGTAATTGACTTAATGTGGCTGTGGAAATTCAAGTCTGAGTCCATGATGACCCCCAGATTCCTAACCTGATTTTTAGATTTTAGAGAAAGAGACTCGAGGTACTCTACAATGGGTAACTGGCGGATTTTAGTGATGAACAGTAACAATTACAAATTTTACTATTTTTCTCCGAAATTAATCCCTAACATCACAGATTGCATAATTATTTTTTTGTAATGGCTATGCACATTAAAACATGTGTTTTTTATGGAAGTCAATGGGACATATTTGTCAGCTCATAATTCATAATGATCCTTCACAAAAACTATATATGCCTCAAACTCAATATTTTGACTAATCTTTGACATATCTAAGACTGACTTGAAAATAAAACCCCAGCCACCCAATATTTGTTTTATGGAAAAAACATTTTTTTAATTTTTTTTTTTCCATAAATAACAACATTGAAATCAGATATTCAAACTAGCAGATAAAGGGTTAAAATCCTGAAAATGATTTAACATTTGGTAGTTTTGCGCAGATAATTGCAGAAACAAATATTCATCAGTAAAGTTTGTATAGCAGTTTTTTTTGGAAGTGGACATTTTTTCCTTAATGGCTCAAGAGGATAGTAAATGTGTTCCACAGTGTTCTAATGAGCTATTGAAAAAAAAAGTATTTGTACATAACACTTGTACAGCATATAAAATAACACCACATGGTGTTTCTTCATCAAACAATTTTTGCTTCTTTATTTTTTTTAGTAGCTGTGTCTTTTACAGAGTTTGTTGTTAGGATTGTTTAGTTAGTAGAACCATTTCTATGTAGTTTGTATTTCCTAGTCAGTCCCTGAGGCCCCCCCCCATACCTTATCTGTCCGTTCGTCCTTCACTGTTGGGCAATACACCATCTGCTAGGGGACAGTTCACATGGACCAGGACATTAGCTATTATATAACTGCACTTCTCTCTTCCTCCATTACGTTCTGCCTCTCAAGAGCCATACAGCACCATGTCTGAAACATTGTGAGAGGGGGGAGATGTCACCCCTGGGTCCTCACGGTGATCAGTCCTGATCCACTGAGTCCTGACACATCAAATAAGGACCTGAAGAACTGTCCACTTCATAACCTGAACAGTTATGGAGAGCTGTCCTGGATTAGTCCGCTCACTTACTCTTTTATATGAATGAATCATCTGCTTCTAAATTAATCTCTGTAGTATTCTGCAAAGCACCTTTTATAAAACGTCCAATCTACTATATCAGCTAATTGGATGACATTCAATTATGCCACATTTTAATAATTGGTGGTGGAAATTTAGTTTCTAATATCTTTTCAATTTATTGCAATATGGTATGAGTCACTGTGTAAATAGTCCAAACTGTCTCAGACATTTATGCCACATTAAAGTGGTTCTCTGATTGGTTTCCTGACAAGGTCACTAGTAGTTTTGTAGCCAAGACTGCACTGACTGAGACAAAGTCATCTCTGAGACCAGATTGTATTGAGATCATAACAAGATCAAGACGAGTCAGGACCACAACCTGTGCACAATAGACTGTAATATAACTGTCCAGACTCACGGAGGATAGTGTTTGGTGAGGCAGGTAGAGTTAGAACAAAATTTACTGTTTGTCATCTTAGTTGGTCTTGATGTCCGAGACCGAGACAAGACCGACTAAACATGAGTTTGAGACCAACCCAAGGACAAGACTTTTAGGGTTCAAGACCACAACAAGACCAAGACCTTAACAAAATATTATTTAGATTGATCTTAAGACCGGTCTCGGGTACTACTGTGTTAGTAATCATCTATTTGAAATCCCATATTATACAGGGGAGTGAATAGCCATAATAATTCAATAACTTCTTAGACTTCTTGTCATGTTGATGACACATAATTAAGTCACATTTAAAAGTTGGGCAACAAATGTTAAGCAGAGTTTTGAAAGTCATATATTTCAATTTGAGCCGGCATTCAACACTGTGAAACCTATTATTATTTTCCTTGGTGATCCGGAGGTTGTTAATTGAAATAAACCAAGATACCCAAAAGCAAAACCTCCATAGCAATAATTAATAACAACAAGATGGTAGAGCGGTGTTCTGCAGAAATGATTATGCAGCTTATTAGCAACCGAAACAGAGTAAGAAGTGATTTGTGGCTCACACAAATATATGTTTTGAATTTTTTTTTTATCATCTCTAAGAAGTGAACTTCAAGCCATTTTTATTGTGCAATCATCATGTTACGAGCACAAGTGCTGTCACACACATACATGCACACATGAGATATAAGACTTGTCACGTTGAGCCATGACAGTTAGTGACATGGTCCATCAATAGAAGGGTCAATTCAATTTCAGAATTATAGACAGACATTATACAAATGCGTAATGTAACACACACATAAAGTTTGGGGATTGTAAAAAGGCCACAGTTTCTTAGCGTTCCTGCTTCATCTATATTTGGTGAAAGACACAAAAGCCAACATACTTGCTAAGGATGTAGGCTTGCAACGTTTTGCTTAAAGTTTAAGTAAATGCACTTGAAATGTTTTTTTGTTTGTTATCATAGTTACCATGTATCTTGACTCCTTTATGTGGTTGGAATTGAAATAACTACTGGTGAAGGCTTTGGCATAGTGGGGGTGCAGTGGCTCAGTGATAGAGCGGTCGTCCTATATGAGGTTGGCAGTTTTATTCCCGCTCTCCCTGGTTCATACTGTTGCTGTGTCCTTGGGCAAGACACTTAACCCACTTTGCCTCCAGTGCCACAGCTCTGGTGTATGAATGTGTGTGCTTGTAGAGGTGAGTTCGGTGGTGGTCAGAGAAGGCTGTGAAACCCCCTTTCTGTCTGCCCCAGGTGTGAATGTGTGTAAAAGAGGTGAATGGAAGCACTTGTAAAGCTCTTTGGGTGCCCGAGAAGGGTAACCTCCCAAAAAATAATGCTTATTTTGTACTCTTCTTGGGCACAGTATCCTTCTTTACCATAGTGTCAAGAACAGTCTGAATCACAAACATCCTATTTACTTACAACAACTCCCTGCTTCAACATTAGACAGCCCATTTAAGCCCTGTTCCCATGTGATCCATTTGACTGACATGCTCACTAAACTAAATCTAATGCTGCGGAAATCACAGAGTCAATAAAACTCCTTCCGCTGTGACTTTAATAGAAGCGAGTCAGAGAAATGTCATCGGGCTTTAATTGAGACTGTCACAGACTGGATCCTTCGGCAGGAAACACTTAATAGGAGCTGAGTTTAACTGGGGTAAGTTGGCCCTGGTCACATTGTTACTGACACTCACTCAACTAGCAAAGAAAGACTAAGGGCTTTGTTTACTTTCTGTCATTTTAGAGTAAGTAGAGTTTTATGAATTACTGTGTGTGTTGATTTTAATTAAATAGAGATACAGGTAGATGTTTCTATACATACAGCATTCAGTCCCCTTTTAATTTTCCCAGTGTCTGTAAATCCTCTTGTGTGAAAGGCATTAATAACGTCCATGGCCGTCTCTGTAAGTATTTCATATACTGTGATTTGCCATGTTATCCAACCCACTAGGATCACGTCTGTTGTTTTTTTTTTCCTGTCACCGCTTTGTGTGACAAAATGTAATTTCCCTCAGACATGTTTTTTCTCATTTATGTGTCTTTGGATGTTACACGCAAGGTCATTGTAGATGCTCCGCTGTTGCTCCAGGCATGAGCGTGAGAGTATAAATTCTGTCTCGACACCATATTGTGCCAGTCAGTCACATGCGCTTCGTTCTATGATTAGATGGATATATTGTGCACAAACAGATGGAGACCCCCTCCTTCTGTGTATTGTATCTACTGCCCTTCCACCTCAGTTCTCTGCAGGTCATCTGTCCATCGCTAATGTCCAGGAACCTAAATGGGTTCTTTATAAATGTGGATGCCAATGTTTGAAGTGATATTCACTTATTAAAACAATATTGTACATTTCTGTCAACTGCACGTAAATACTTACCTTGCATTACTTAATCTTGCATTCTTGCAAGATTTGTGAGTTTACAAACTTACGAAAATCCATCTTGAACTGCTCCAAGCAACGTTTTCTTGTCTAAACTTGGGCCTAACTGGCTTGTTGTGACAGGTCTGGGCGTTTGTTAAGTTTAAAGGTGTAGCGACCGTTTTACTGTTAGTAATGTAAACAACATGCCACTGCTCTGAAGTATCTGCCCATCAGGAGCCCTCCCAGATGGTTCTATGTTCTGTCGAGCAGTTCAAAATGGCAGAGTCAGGTTGAGCAAATGCTTTCAAAACATAATTAGGCTTTTCACACAAACATTAACAACAACAACTTTTATTCCCAAACCCTTACAACAATTCACATTTGTTGCCCAGTCCTGGTTTTTAACCATCACACATTTTGTTACAGTATACTATCACTTTAATATCACTACTGACTTTTCCAACTGTCTAACAAGAAAGAAAAGCTTCAAAGGAAAAGGTGTGTGATGGTCACCACGGTGTTTGCTACATACAATATGCTACCAGTCGTACTATCAGCCTTTATTGTTACAGACTGTTTACTATTTTGTCCAGAAAAGTCCACTTTTAGTATTTTGTATTACAGGCAAAACTAGTGAAAAAAGACTGTATTTGATCAACTACAATATGTACTGTGCAGAATGTACTGTATCAAGCGCCATGTGTTGTCTGAAGCAAACTGTTCTTACACTCCAGAGTTGTTGCTTTCGTTCTACTATAAGTCTCCTTTGACCTTGCACTGGAATCCCACTGACATATTATTCCACTGAGAGATGACTCTTAACGCACACATACGCAACGGAAAAAAAGAATGATATTATGTAACATCTTCAGGGGAGTCCAACATCAGGGCCAGGTGCATTTGTTACACTTCCACTGTCCCCCATTGATCACTTTTCAACTTCTCCTTTTGAGTATTAGGAAAATGTATTTGGTTCACACATTACTCATGCTTCTGCAGTAATACAAAAATACAGTCAACTTCTGACTCTTTCTTTTCATCTATATTCCAAAATGCTAACAATAACAGCAAATAAATGTTTGGAGGTTATCTTGTTGGCTCTTTGTCCTTAAAGAATAATCAAGTGAGTTTTTTTTTTTCTGCGAATAGTGATGATGTATAAGGCTCTTTTGTTTACAGGAAGGCATCGGTGCGTGAAACCATATGAAGTGTCCCATTTTTCTGCTTCCCCAATCAAACCATAAAGCCACAAGTCTATATATACAAAGAGCGTAGAGCATATTTCATGCATGGCCAATTGACATAGGTCCATCCAATTTTATCTTATATAAAAATCTGTTCAAGCTATTTCCATTGTGAATCCAGGCATGAAATGTGTTATGTGCTATTGTAATGAAATGAGAAAAGTGGACATTCAGCCCCTGTTTGATGTACAGTCGATGAATATGGAATTTGTTTGACCTTCTGTTGAAAAAGCACACTGAACAGACCCATACTAAATCACTTTAATATATTTATTTATTTATTTTTTTCCTTGTACACTTGTCCTATTTAATTATTTACTTTTGTTTTTGACTATGTCAGATTGTGGTCATCTTTTTTTTTCTATAATGAAACATTTAGTGTATCTCAAAGCAGAGTGGATGTGAACCAGCAGCTTCTTTCTTCTCTAAACATAGCAGAGCAGGACGGATCCTCTTGGGCTTTGCAAAGCTGTCATGTTTCTTTAACGGCTCCATCACAGTTTTTCCCGTAGCCACAAGGTAAAATTGGTCCGTGTTTGGTAAATGTTACAACGGATAGAGGTAACAGAAAGAAAAAAGCCATGCGATACAAGCAGAAATTGTCTGTTAATCTCCTTTTGTCTGACAAAACCTGAACCACTGTTGTGTGAAATAGCTGTCAGTAATTCTTTCAATACTACTTTCTCCATCGTCTCCCTGTTGCGACATTAACAAAAGAACTGGTTTATCCCTGGATGCCCCTGTCTCACACACCTCTCCCTATCTTGCAGTACAAACAAGTGGAGCAGTACATGTCGTTCCACAAACTGCCGGCGGACTTCCGACAGAAAATCCATGACTACTACGAACACAGATACCAGGGCAAGATGTTTGATGAGGAGAGCATCCTGGAGGAGCTTAATGAGCCTCTTCGTGAGGTATGAACACACCCCAGTGCAGTCTGTAAAGTGCTCACTCATCTGCAAATGCACACACACATACACTTCCTTGTTAACTCACTGGACCCAACTCTTGATGCAATCCAGTCTTTGAAACTTTAAGTTTCCAGACTTCTTTTACAAAGTACTTATCAATCCACAAGAGGAGATAAGATTCCAGGAAGGCCATATCTTGGTGTTTCATTATATTTGGTATTGGGAGGTTATTACATTGTAAAAACATTGTGCAAAATTAGCTAATATTGACTTTAATGATGGTCTCCAAGCACAACATTGCATCTGATGTCATTAACAACACTGGTTAACTTGTTATATTGCCAATAATAAAGAGTTTAATGACAAGGTTTACTGAGGTAATTTGAGGCACACAGGCATTAACCCTTTACCACAGGACCATAGCACCAATCTTGTTCTCTGCACTCCCATTAGTAACCATTAGAGTTGCACAATATAACATACATTCATTGTAATATTTATGTGGCACTGCTTGATTTGCAGTGATATATTTCTAAGGGGCATTCATACAGCAAGTCATATGACAATAGAGAACACATCTATCAGATATTGCATGTTTTTCTAATATTGTGTTGCCCTATTGCCCGCCTCTGTGTCCACCTCTAGTGCTCTTAGTTTTGTGCTGTTTGCTGTCACTCTCTAGGAAATTGTCAACTTTAACTGCCGTAAACTGGTGGCTTCCATGCCTCTGTTCGCCAACGCTGACCCCAACTTTGTGACGGCCATGCTGACCAAACTGAGGTTCGAAGTCTTCCAGCCGGCAGACTACATCATCAGAGAGGGTACCATTGGCAAGAAGATGTATTTTATCCAGCACGGGGTGGTCAGCGTTCTCACCAAAGGCAACACGGGCATGAAGCTTTTGGATGGTTCTTACTTTGGAGGTACATCATAGAGCAGTGTTTTTAATAATTATATTATCTCCACGTTTGTAGACTTGTAGTATTTACATAAGAATCGCCACGAGACAAAAGACCCAGTGTTTATGCTACACATGGGGTACATATTAAACAACTAGTGGCCGTGCTGGTGGGGGGGCCAGCTGTGTTGCTTGAATGGCACAGCACACAACCAATTAACAAGAGCTAATTAGCACAGCAGAATGGTGATGACAGGGTCATTTGTAATGTTAAGCACAAACTGTTGAGTGCCACCAGGAGGGAAAGCACAGGTCTGTCTCCATAGAGAAAATGATCTGGACAGGGATTGGCTGTTTACTATGGCTTAACTACAACAAGAACTGTATGTTAATGGGATTCAACACGTTTTATATTGTTTATCACTCTGAATTAGTTCATCCATCATTAAGGCACTTTTGTGTTTCAGTCCTTTACAATTGACTTGCCAACTGTAAAAATAGCATAAAGTACATATGCCAGTTTTCTCAATGTACACAAAGCATCTGTATAATTCTAATTGAGAATAGTGTGCAATACATGTTTCAGTAGCTTTAGAGCAACAAAAAAAAGTTTCTATATTGTGGGAGTTTTTTTTTTTTTTGTTTTTGTTTTTTTATTATCTCTTTTATTATTCATTGTTGGCAGCCAAGGCACGCCAGTCATGTCACTAACAGGAGAGTATAGCATGTTTTGGTGTTGGTGGGAGAAACCGGAGACCTGGCGAGCACAGGGAGAACCTAAAAAAGCCTCGTCTGGCTCAGAAGTTGAACTCTGGACCTTCTTGCTGTGAGGCAACAGTGCTAACCACTGTGCCTATGTACCGAGTTAAAAAAGTGACCCTGAAACATCAGAGCTATGTGAACAAGAATGTTGAAACTGTCTAAATTAGTATTAAGTGATTACACTAATTTTTATATTTATCTTAATTGAATCTTGGTTTAGGATCAAACTTTTATTAAATATTGTACCATTTTTAATTGACCTCCACTCTTTATCCTAATGATATTGTGAAGAAAGACTGTGCAGTCATTTATAATTTATTATTTAAGCAGATATGATAGAATCCATTTTTTGTAGCGATCACTATACTTTTTGGTGTTCTATATTTGGCTTCTGTGGTTTTAAAGATTACCTTTATTTATTTCACCCACCAGGCATATTAGTTACAAATGACAGTTGGCCAATACACAAGGTTACTGTAGTTTCAACAGCCTTTAAATGCAGCCCCAGTGGTTTCATTAGTGTTATGATCCTCTCCAAGTATTTCCCACTGCATGATAATGATGCAAATGGAAAATATGGAAATCACTGGGTTGTGCATAACCAGAAAAATCTCATGTGGCAATTTGTGGACCAACATCTGGGGCAGTTTTTGAAATCTGAAGAGTGCTCTTTCTCTCTCTGTGTAGCATGTGATAATGTTGAGCTTATTATCTCAAATATGAATGGGTCAAATGCCCTGAACCAACTGCATGAATTACCAAATGCGTCATCCATTCAATCATATTCAGCAGCTGACCATGAGCACCAACACTGCCTGAATAAAGCAAATTGAGTTTCTCTGTGTAGGCTATCAATCTTTTATTTGGCAAAAAAATATAAAAGCTTTATTGGCAAAGAAAAAAAATCTTTCCAGGTCATCCTCAAACAACCTCTGCACAAAACACTACTGCACACTGACTCATACTCACTGTAGCAGCGGCTGATCTTATAATTGTAGTGTTCTTGGCATTATATGGCATGCATTTGCTTCAACTTAACATTCTCATGAAGTTCTGCTGGGTTAATTGCTTTCTGCAGCACCTTGTCTGTTCCTATAGAGAGCATAGTTGTAAACATAGTGCAGCATCCATATGCATGGTCTTAATGGAATATACTATGTGCTGTCCTTATTTTACTAAAGGTTAGAGGATGTCAACCTTTCAGGTGTAGAGCGTATGGTTGTCAAGACAACAGTAAATCCCAGTCCATAGAAGAAGAAGAGAGAAAAAGAAATGCTGCGGGAAGAAAGAATGAATGTAATGAAGCTTAGCTGCACAAATATAGAGAGTGCTTCTTTCAGCAGCTGTCAGTGTTGTTCTAGGGCAGTGAAGTACTTTGTAATTGACAGAGACAGACTTTGTAAAAGTGTTGCAGTCAAGACCAATAAACAGAGACCATGAACAAGACCAGAGTGTATCGAAACCAAATCAAGTTTTAGGGATTGAGACTGAGTTAGAACCATGGCAGGAACAACTGTAAAATCCAAACTCTCTCAGTTCTCTCAGTAGAACTACAAATTGATGGAGACGTTAGCTTTTTGTGAAGAAAATTGCCAGTAGAAAGTTGTCTCATATCCAGGTCAATACATCCATGGGCAGGGATAATTTTATATAATGGTAAGATAAAACAATTAGGGTTTTTATCCAACCACAAAAATTGTGAGACGGCTGAGTCTAAAAACATATTTGAGTTTTAGACAAACCTTTGAAAAGTTGTCTTAAGACTTGTGTCAAGACCAAAACCACTTTTGTGCAGCCCCAGTTCTTCATAACGCTTGAATGTGCTTATCAGTTTTATTCTCATCACACATTTACATTTAAATATAAGCTAATTCAATATTTAAAGTCCTCGTGGTTCTTTTGTTCTATGCAAATAAAGACTAGGGCACCACAGAACTACACTCAAAGCAGGTCAGTCTTGAATCCCTTTTCTCTTATTATCAGATTTTCATGAGACAATCTGAAACACTAGAACCTATCTGCTTATGTTTGTGCTGAACTCTCTGTCTGTGTTTGCCTCCAGAGATCTGCCTGCTGACCCGCGGCAGACGGACGGCCAGTGTGCGATCAGACACCTACTGCCGCCTGTACTCTCTGTCTGTAGACAACTTCAACGAGGTGCTGGAGGAGTATCCCATGATGAGGAGGGCCTTTGAGACGGTGGCCATCGACAGACTGGACAGAATCGGTATGCACTTATTGAGACTGACAAATTAATGAATTCTTAACCTGGCTTGATAGAGCAGATAGCTTATATGATGCACATTTTCTGGTTCTAGTTTTAACAAACAAAATAAGTCCAATATTGCAACACAGATTACAAATATCAATTTACATTTACATTTATTCATTTAGCAGACGCTTTTATCCAAAGCGACTTACATTACATTACCAGTGTTACAGTCACTGGAGACAAGGTGGGTTAAGTGTCTTGCCCAAGGACACAACGACAGTATGAACTGTGGGGAGAGCGGGAATCGAACCCCCTACCTTCCGGTTGAAAGACGACCGCTCTACCCACTGAGCTACTGCCGCCCCAATAGCAATGATTATCTGAGGGTTGCACACCAAACCATTAACTGCGTGCCTTTCATACATATACACCAAACTAAGGAGTTACAATAGGGAAAAAAAGATAACAAAGGAAAGAAATACCAACCTTATCAAAACCTAATTGATGAAACACATCTTTGGTATTTAGTCATGGACAATTAGCATTTCCTCTCGCACTGATAGAAGCCACAGGTATTGTGACTGCACAGGCAAATGAGTCATTTATAGAATCAAATGAGGCATAAAGAAAATGTATTCATTCATTAACATCATGTCTCTGTTAAAAACAGACAGCTGTGACATAGTACATAAAGGAGGCTAGGGTAACATATCTGAATAATGGTATATATATCTCGCTTTTAATAGAGCAACAAATGTTTTTTTTTATTATTATTATTGCTCTCATTGCATATATTTATAGTGCACCACTCCCTGTTAAAACATTCAAACCTGAAACGTGGCAACTTTTTTCATCCCCAAGAGCATCAATATCACATCCCCATGTCACATAAACATCAATGCTCTGGACTCAGCACCTGTGCGGTGTTGCTATAGCAGCTGGACTGCACACATGAACAGCCATTGAGCAGCTCACATATTAGGACAAAGACTGACATGTCTGCTTCAATATCTATCCACTGCCCAAAGATTCTCATCAGACTTTGTACTGGATGAATAACACCTATGTTTTGTTTCACTCAATAAGGAAAATGTTACAGCAAACAGAACAAGACTGACAGGGGCCATGCCAAGAATGTGAATGAATGAACTAATTCCTCTTTTTCATTGATGGAGCTTTAGTTCAGACTGAGACATATGTAGAAAAGGCAACGTACATGATGCATTGGATCAGATAAAGGAACAGACGTGTTTTTTTTCTGTCCAGGACTTCTGACCAATGACAAAACAAACTGTTAGTTCTTTTAGGAGAAGCTAAACTCATTCAGCTCTAAATTGATTGACCTTTTTTATGTAAACAATTTCTTGAATCTATCTATAGATTTTTCAGTTCATCATTGAGACTATTCCACTGAGTGTTCCTCTGAGCTCACCAGGACTGGATTTCATCTGAAACAGGTTCTGGACACAGTCTGAAGGTTTCTTATTTATTATTTTAAACATATTGGCCATTTTAAATTCAACTAAGTCTTTACATTTTAATAAGTTAGAGTTTATGAATAGCTTGTTTGTTGGGTGATGATAATCTTGGACCGGGCTTTTATTTTTTTTTATTTGTTACTTAATGTAGGATTTCTAACTGAGCTTGTGGTCAATAATGACACCTACAAATTTAGTTTTACTTTCCATTTGTAGTTCAGTCATTTCAATTGTGATCTAAACATTTGTTTTGTTTTTTACCGAATAAAATAATTTTTGTTTTATTTATATTTAATGATAGTTTATTGACATCAAACCATTTTTTTATGTTTTCATTTCTGCCTCCACTGTGTCCAGAAGCTGTCCCAAATTTTAATTGGAGCAAATAAAAGATGTATCATCAGCAATATATATATATATATATATATATATATATATATATATATATATATATATACTAGAGAGAGAGAATGTTTAAAAAAAACATTCCAACGTAGTATTTTTCATTTATTAGTTCCATTACAGACATTTCTGTGGATTAATTTGCTTGGAACCCATATTAATGATTGTTCTCTTATTTAAAATACTTTTCTAGTATTTTTGAAAATTGTGGAAGGAGAGAGACTGGTCTATAGTATTGAGAGTGAATGGCTGTCACCATTTTTGTAGATGGGGATGACTTTTGCTATTTTCATGTTCATCTCATTGTCCGTGCTCCAAGAAAGTCCTTTGAAGTCTTTGATTCGCCCACCCAAAACCATGGCTAATCCATACAATGGCCGTTGTGGTCACCTACAGGTGTAGGCCAGTCTTGCGGTCGATCCTTTTTGGCCACAGCAGATGGTGAATCATTTGGATGCAGCTGAGAAGGCCAGTGGGCAGCCAGAATCCTTAGACCCAACTGCAACATCCATCGCCAGCAGCAGTTGGCGATGAGTGAGACGGGCCTTTAGCCTAATCATCGGCACTGGCTGCAGCTGTACCATCATTCTTTTTAGGGCATTTGGGATTTTTTTTGATGTGGGACCTTTTATCAACATTTAGTGACCATACCTCAAACCTCTCCTTTTTTAGAGCAATGCAGGGACATGTTATCAATGAAATAACCCAGTGGAAATAAATATGATGGTGTTTCTAAAATGAATTAGAGTGAACACCGCTTGTTTCTACCTGACAGTGATGAGAACGTGTTCACTTTACATCTCAAATTTTTTCTTCCCTGAAACACCTGCTTTTTCCTTTGGCAGTCCCAACTTGATGATGGCATCAGATCTAATGAATTTCTCACACTCTTCCAGGCTTTCATATGCTGGGAATTGTTGGCCTAGTGTGTCTAGTGTCTATTGTTTGATGAATCGCACACATTTAGGCGTGAATGGCTGTGGGGGAGTTGAACAGTCGAGAAGAAATGTGTCCATTATTGTTGTGGAATCAGTCAAATCTATTTTCAATGTATATTGTTGCACTTGGTATTAGTGCTTTACGGTTTACATGGATACAGTAACGTTATTATGGTTCAATATTTATTGACTTTGAATACATTAGATACAATGATAGACATATATTCAAAATGAACAATGTGAAACTTTGTCAATAGTTCATGCATTTTTCAATATTTTTTTCTCAGTGCATTAGCATAGTTGTGGTGGTAGTAGTAGTGCTTAAAACTCTGTAGCCATACCCATGACATTAAAATAGACATGAAACAAAGCTTGTCTAGCTAATATCCATAAACTGTTTTGCTAACTGTCTTTCCCAGTCCCTGTTTGACTTGCCACTACAGAAAATGATGTGCTCATCTGTGTCATTGCAGGGAAGAAGAATTCAATTCTGATGCACAAGGTTCAGCACGATCTTAACTCAGGTGTTTTCAACAACCGCGAGAATGAGATGATCCAGGAAATTGTCAAGTATGACCGGGAGATGGTGCAGCATGTGGAAACCCCCCGGCCACGGGCCATGTCCATGACCGTCACTTCCTCCCTTCCTGGTGGGATCTTCCTCCCTCCACCCTCCTCTACCCAGCAGACCTCAGCCATTGCCTCCCTGCAGCAGGCTGTAGCTATGAACTTCTGCCCACCCAACCAGGGGAACTCCATGCAGAGCCCCAGGATGGTGAGGAGGTTCCAGGTGATGCAAAGCCCTGTTTTGGCTTCTCCGATCCCGTCTCAGCTTATTGCTTCGGGTGCCTTCGCTTCAGTTATGCCCAGCCCACCTGTTCAGAGCCCACTGGCAACTCTAGGACGATCCTTTCAATATGGATCCAGCGGATTGACCGGTCCCACCTCTGGCTCCCAGCTCTCTCTAGTCCAGCAGCAAACAGCCAGTCCTGTTCACCGGCCCAGCACCCATAAAAGCACCCACTCCTTGCAAATGGGCAGCCTGAGCCAAGACGCAAGAGCACTGTCAGCGTCACAGCCGTCCTTGCCTCAAGGGGCACAACCTGGAGCCCCGAGTCCACCCCAGTCTACAAGAGTCTCCTCTACATCAATTGGACCACCTCAAACGCCATCTGGCCACACAGGCATCCGTAGTGCCATCCCACACAGAGTGATGCTGCCACATCAAATGTCTGTAGGGGCCTTCCCTGTAGCCTCTCTGCCCTCTTCCTTTCAAGCATTTGGACCTGGGGCCGGCCTGGCAGTAGGTGGTATGGGACAAGGACTTGGCGGCTCAGGACTGCCCAAGAAAGACTCAGTAGTGAGCCTTCCGGAAACAGATCACATCAAAGTCAGATCCAGGTTATCCTCCAACTTGTGATCTTTATAAAACTCTTCTGAAAACAGTGAGGGGTACAACTGCAGGATCTCAGGGGCATTTCGACCCTCTTTCTTCAGTCCCCGTCGCTGGATTGCTCCAGTCTGACTATCTGAATGTATGAATGGGAACTTGTGTGAAATCGAGAAGGCTCTGAGAGGAGAGGAGTCTAAGACTTATGATAAGCTTCTGCTTGCAGACACAACACAGAGCAGTAGAAGTAAAGTAGCATCTTCCCTTAATTTTATCCAATCTCTTTTGATTTAACAGCTTCAATATTCCCTTATACTCACTACATTTAATGACTATGGATTGAAAGAAATTCAGGGATATGCTCGAGACAGCCAATAGATCAGAAAGTGGCACCTCAAACAGATTTGGTCAGATTTTGCCAGGCTGTGTTCCCCACATGGGAGTAATAATAGTTATTGTAGATTAGATGAAAACATTAAACAATGCAGTATTTAAAATCGACCACCTTTTTTCCAATATGTGAAGCCATATTTTCCAGAGGGACTATTGATATACACAAAATGATAAATTGGCCTTTTTTGTGTTGTCTCACCGTTGCCAATATTGTTCACAAATAAATAGTCGCTGGGACAAGTATCCTTTTCTCTAAGAAATACAAAAGTGGGACAAATGGCCTTGTTTCAGCAAAGCCATTGATTTTTTTTTTTTTACAAAAATTTCATTTAAAGCTGCATTAATCAATATTTTTATAACAGCTGTAGATTAAAAGTTATTTCGGTTTAAATTTCAAGACCTAATTCCAAGCATGAACAATAACTGACTTTATGAGCTGAACTGAGAGGACTTGAGCCGTGGTAATAGTTACCCAGCAAGCAGCAGGTCGGCTAATGAATAGTAAATTGATCCTTGCTGAGGTTTATAAATAAATATTTGTCCAGACACAGTTACAACATTTAATCACTAAACCATTCTGCCATAGTGGCTTAGGTTCAGTTAGAGAGGATCTGAAGTTCTGCCTCAGGTGTCTGAAGGCAATGTAGCTTTAACATGAATAATCAAAGTGTATGTAAGCTAGGTCTGACTTCAACATTCCCTTTTTAAAGCATTTATTAAAATATAGAGATTATTTATAATGTGTTCAGATTTATTTGATATAATATAATTCACTGCCAGTTAATTTCAAGGATTTTATAAGTCCACACCCATTCACAGTCACACAGTCCTTATGTAAATCTATTCTTTCCCTAACACTGAATGTCCTATTCATATTCTGGTCATTGAGTCATTATGCCAAAGCAAATTCATTATTAAACTCCTGCAAATCATTGCTCTGCTGTAAACAGTTGTGAGCAACAGCCAAGGACAGATCAGACACAATGCAGGAAGTACTTTGCAGTGTGCCTCTGTCATTAATGCTTCTGTGAGAGTTTATGTGATGCCGGTGATGTGTGTCCAAAACTATTCTAAACAAACCTTTTCTCCTGACCTGACTCTTTTCACCTCATCTGGCTAATGCCCACATCATTACTGGGTAAGGAGGAGGGGTGATAGGAATCCCCAGAGTCTGTTTGGAGCTGTTAATATTCTCTTTTGATTAGGTTTCATTATACAGTGCCATGAACCACTTCCTCTCCTCTGAATATTCTGACCCTTTGTTTGCTTTTCTTTTAGGAAAGTTCTGATTGCAAGAAAGTTGAAGGTTTGCAAGTACTTTAATAACAGCAACACAACTCTGTTTTGTTTTATACCCAAATTATGCCCCCTGGAACCTATTTGCTGAAAAATAATTAATACAGAAACTATGTTTAGTGTTTCATTCCCTGTCCTGGAGACAGGACAGTCTTTTTGTTTATTATATAACACAACATTGTGCGAGGAATGAAGAAACACTGATCGCGAGGAATCTTTAGGAGCAAGCCAAATGTGTAGCCAACTTTCCTGCAGCAAACCTAGTAAACCATTACCCGAAAGATACAAAAGCTCCTGAGTCGTGAAAGTTACAAAAAGCAAAAATGTGTGACCAAAGTTTGTCCTGTGAAGTTATGCAAATTATATAACTTAATGAATTGCATTCATTGACCAACCACAGAAACAGTACTTTTCATGATTTATAAAGAGAGCAATAAAGCACTGAGAGTCTTGGTTTAAGAGTGAACTGTCACTTTATACAGATAAGGATCTGTTGTATTCTTGAGTTGTTCATAAAGATGCAATATTTCATGTCTTAGACCAGATTTCTAAAATTTGTTCCAAGTTTGATGTTAAGCCTGCTTGTTATTTATGTGTACACATGTAAAAGATACTATTTATTTAGCCTAGTTTACTGTAACTGTAGGCAACTTGGAGAAGTGAATATAATTTTCATATTTGAAACATTCATATTACAAAATGAAATTATTTGAAAAGCAGACTACATGCTTTAGAGAATCACTTTCATCTAGTTTCTCAAAACATTACAGTTCGTACAGTCGTTCTGCAGCTGAAGCATGCCATGGTTTCTTCTGATTTTATTGGTCCCTTCTTATGAGTTGTCTTACCTCAGTTTATTGGCAAAATGATTTATTTATTCTACGCATGTTGCCTACAACTCTCTTTCTGCACTGTTAACATTTCAGTGCCGTCTGCAGGCTTTGGGAAGCATGTGTGCCACCGACACACACAGGAACATCAACACATGTAAACTGTGTGCGCTAAAAGTGGCTTATCAAATGCAACATATAAACATTGCTTTTTACATTTAACACTTGGTTGCTGTAAAGCTACCTTATGGAAATGTTTTATTTTTTATTTTTCCAACATGCCAGATGGTTTTATACAGTAGCACATGTAATGCTCTGTGGAGAAATGCAATGTGTGCAGCCTTCATTCATGTGATGAGATAACAACGTATACAGTCCACATTCTGCCAGTGCATTTTCCAACATGATGCACAATGTGGAAAAGCCTGACAGATACACACCGGTTGGAGCTCAAATGTTTTCTCACCTTACCGTAAAAGGGACACTTGAATCTGTTCAACCGTATCTCACGACAACAATCAGCAAGAGAAGAGATTTTCACTCACGTTATAGTGTGCATAATTAGTGCCTAGAATATGCATCGTCTCAACATACATGTACTATATCCGTTTGTGTGGCTGTACAAAAATGCAAACTCCTCACGATGCAAACTGTACCGTCATGTATATCCCACTGCAATACATGTATAAAGTCCAATTAATAAAGCGTATTTATACAATTCCACTCCTGCCAGTTTAGGTTATTCCTTTTGGAGTTGTTGGTGAAGCACATACAAGTTGAGTTTGTATTTATACATATTTTTCATAGAAGCAGAACTTGCAATAAAGGCATGTGATGGTGAACGTTTGTGCCTATATTTACTTAAACATTTTTGTGTTTCAATAGAACATGATGAAAATGGGAAAATAAATCTTTGTTAAACATCTTATCCCTCTTTGATTAGTGTCTGTTACCTTCAGAAAGCTCAAAGAGTTTAACTAGAAAGAAGAGATAGTGTCAGAGGTAACAGGTTTCTCTCTCTGTGTGATGGACAGTTGCTAATCCACCCATCTCTGAGGTCACACACTTACTCTTTTTTTTCCACGCATAATCCTCCTGACACTCAGCTCGGGTTAGATTTACCCCCTGCTGCTGATGCTGAGAGCTAGACTCCCGTGACGCCACAGTGCAGCAGATATCCTGGGACAGCCCAGGAGCTTGGCAACCAAATAAAAGTGGTCTCACTCAGTGCAAGTGAGTGGCGCCTATCGCAGTGTCTTCTCTGGCATGCTGGTCCGATAGTCACTAACACATCTGTAGCGTGGCTGGTGTACAGTGCAGGAAAAAGGATCTACATCACTTTCAGAGCTGTATGCATTGTTCACCTAAGGTTTACTTACTGTACTTTCAGATCTTAGTACACCAGGCAACTGCCCATAAGTGTTCTGCATAGTCTGGTTTCATTCAAGGTCAGCTATCGCATAAATTGCTCTTGAACATGAGGTGTATTTTTCAGGGACATTGCTTATAATACACGATCAGGCATAACATTATGACCACTGACAGGTGAGGTGAATAACACTGATTATCTCTTTAAGTGAGTGGGATTTATTAGGCAGCAGGTGAACATCAAGCAGGAAAAATGAGTAAATTGTGATAGACAGACAACTGGATCAGAGCATCTCCAAAACTTGAGCTCTTGTGGGGTTTTCCCGGTCTGCAGTGGTCAGTATCTAAAGTGGTTAAAGGAAGGAACAGTAGTAAACCGGCGACAGTTCATGGCTCATTGATGCACGTGAGGAGCAAAGGCTGGCCAGTGTGGGCCAAAAGATGAGCAACTGTTTAGTTAATGCAAGTCCAATTAATGGAGTCCCCACCTCACAACTTACAGACTTAAAGAATCTGCTGCTAACATCTTGGTGCCAGATACCACAGCACACCTTCAGGGGTCTAGTGGAGCCCATGCCTCAATGGGTCAGGGCTGGGGGACCAA
Source organism: Perccottus glenii (assembly GCA_024416835.2). Lineage (NCBI taxonomy): Eukaryota > Metazoa > Chordata > Actinopteri > Gobiiformes > Odontobutidae > Perccottus > Perccottus glenii. Next base: position 13,993,547 of record CM044559.2, read on the forward strand.
CACAATATTAGGAAGGTGATCATTATGTTATGCCTGATTGGTGTATATCACATTAATAATCACCAAACAAAGATCGGGACCCAAAGTGGATCACAGCAATACTTTCTTGGGAGATTGTAAAATGTACAAATCCATAATTTAGAAAGTACCAGGTATATTTGCATAGATTAAACAAAAAAAGTGTCATTTGTTGGTTGGACATTATAAGAGAGTGTGGGCTGTAAACAGTAGTGTACAGAGTAAGACGTGTTAGGCCTCAGTTTCCATTGTCCACAAAAGACAATAGTAGTAGTATCAATAAACATAGATTATTACATTCACAGTGAATATAGAGCCTTGAGTTAATGATGTTATGTAAAAGCCCAAGAGCTTGCATTAAGAGGTTATGTACGTAATAGTTTTTCCATTGCTATGCGACAAATAAAAAAACAGCAAATAACCTGACTTTTTCAGTCAATAATCAAAAGATGTGCATGTGGACATAAGATATTTTAAGTTTATTACTTAGGATTTATCATTGAACACACTCATCTTCTAAAAACAATGTTAACCAACGTACAAGAAGTATTTAAGAGAACTAAGAGGGGAGGACAACATCGTCTTAAAATGTGCTTCAAAGTAAATCTTATGTAAATCTGTGCACAGTAGGTTGTCCACACTAAGAACTGACTAATATAGCAGTAATAATAAAAAGCATGTACTAATCTCTGGAGTGAGCCTGTAACAAAAACTGCCTATTTCCTGCCAGTAGTTGTGCTCCATTACTGTGGGACGGGCCGGTATATAGAGCTAACAGCAGACATCCTTGGAATCACCCCAGAGAAACAGAGACGGGTCCATCAGACTGCAGGGCAACGGCAATTTGCTCTAAGGACATCTTCGATATCCTGTATACCCACCAGTCAAAGTCAGCTGGAGTTTACTCACAACCACACGTCCATCGACTCTGCAGCACAAGGTGGACACAACCGAGTGTTCAGTCAAGTGTAGAGTCAGCATTTAAAGCTGTATCTTTATCTACCCATATACATCATGATACTATAATATACTATGTTTGGGTAAACACTCCAAAAACATTAATCTCCAAGTCTTGGAGATCTGAAGAAACAAACTGTGGGACAACTTTTCATGGAAAAAAAAAAAAAAAAGCCACATTTGTTTAGGAAAATAGAAGGTGTTTGAAAGTTTTACGATGCATACAGTGATGTGAATGTGACAGCTCAAGTGATTGTTAGAGCTGTGTAGAACGGACATGAAAAGTTGCATGTGATCTTATAGATCTTTAATGAAGCAAAAAGTTATAGATCCTAAAAAAAAGAGCTAACTGAAGGTGCAATTTGTGCAATGGAAATTGAGTGAAAAACTACAAGTAATGAGCCCACTCTTTATGCCCTCATATTAATTCCATTTCATTACATTGTCATTCATCCGACTTTGTGCCTTGAGCATCAAACTGCATGCCTAAAACTGCTGTAACGTTTTCAGTAAATGATCAGATAGCATTTCTATTTCTACTTCTAGAAGCAACACTGGCTCAGAAAATAACGATCTGAGTTGATTAGTGAAGCCTGCAAAGCCTTTGTGGTGGGTCTAAAAGGGAGGCCTTCATCTCATCGTACACAATAGGATTAAAATATGCAGATAAAACTAAATAACAACCTGTCTCATCCATCCTATTGAAGCTCAAGACGGCTGGCTATTCCTTTAAGATATCCAAAGAATGAGGAACCATTTTAAGAAACACATTTATTTAAGGGGCAATTGTTTAGTGCTTAGTCATTCCTGGAAGGTGAGAAGTATGCAGACACAATGCTAAATCAGATGTATTGCTTTATGCGTCCTGCTCCCACGATTTGGATAAGTCACTTATTCTCTCAAATGTCTCATCGAGGAAATGAAAGTTGCCGGAACGATCCATTGATGAGCATCCTGCTGTCCTGTCGGGATCAGGTGGTTAGGTGGAAGAGCAGAAAGGTACACAGCGTGAAACCGCACACCGACCAATGGACTGTATGGCTTTAAAACATACACACAAACGCATAAACCTGAACTCCAGCTATGGTCCATTACAAACATGTTATATTCGACTGAAGTCCGAACATCCTCATCCACTGCTGATTCTCTCATCTTTTCCCTGGAAGAGTAGCCCACTTCACGGCTTGTTAATCAGACTCTGTGGGTGATGGGCTACAGTACGGAGTCCGCAGACCGAGAGGCAGAGAGGCAGGGTGCACCTAGATCGATGTTGAGACCACCGAGGTCTACAGACTTCCCGCGGCACTGTCAATTCCACTCATCTCCCTCGACTGGCTCACCTGGTTGAGCCTCTCAGCTGAAGAAATAAGTGGAGTCTTTCACCAGCTGGAGATCGAAATCACCTGGAGAGTAAAGTGTCAAATCAGGTCGACATGTTCATCGGATAAGTTAATTACTATCTACCTTAGAAGAATCAAAGAAGATGAAAACTTAATCAAACTTAAAACCATCATTCTCTAACAAGTTAACATATTACTTTTAAGTTTGGCTTGGAACCAGTAAATTCTCTGTGAATGCTAATTTTGGCCCCCGGATGTGCTTTGGCTTTCTGACAGCTGCATGCACCAGCAGAAGCTCAAGAGTGAATTATTAAGGTGGGGCCATAAAACGTTAGAAACGGAAAGCTTAGTTACAGCTATTGTAGCTTAGAGAGTGATGTCGAGCCATGAGCTAATGAACCAGGTGTGACCTAGGGTGCAATGGAACTCTTTTCTTTTTGCTTGTTACTGTTATGTCATCATAGTAACAGACAGAGAGACAGCCTGTTACAAAGATGACATAATGTGCTGCATTGTGTAAAAGGGACATGGAATAAAAACACAGCCAAACAAAACCCCACTGTGACTAGCTGTGCTGTCCTATAACAGGTCACCAGGTTGAATCACTGGTTAAACTAAAGCATATAAAAAACAATACAAGCAGCAGCTACGGAAACAGTCTCCTTTAAAAGTGATCAAACGTAACTCGGTGGCACTGGATTCAAAAGGATTACAGTCAGTAAAACCTTATTCACCCAATAAGGATTAATAGATTGCAGATACAGTGAGTTGCGTATTGAACCTCCAATACAAGCTTCACGCTCACTGAAGGCACACCTGTCTGGTCACTAAGCTGATTATGCAGAGGAGGGACACAATTATCAACAATCAATTTCTACAAGCCAGCTGTCGTTGCTGAGCAGACAGTAAGAGTACAGATGGAGAGAGGTTACATAAGAGCAAAGCCAGAGTCCACCAGCCTCCTGACCTGCTTAGTGGACAGCGCATTCCTAGCAGTGAGACCCATTGTTAACTAAAGCTCTAGGACATTAAAGGTCATCTTTTACCCAATTAAAAATAAAAGAGACAGCAGCCTGGATGTTGCCCCCGTTTCAAACAATACTTCGTAGAGCTGCTGAAGCAGACAGCTGCATAACTAACCTGTCTGGGGCACTTTGGCCAGCAGCAGCATCATCCTTCTGTACTCCTGGTACTTCTTGTTCTTGGTCTCAGTCCTGCCACAAAGGAGAAACAGCACAGAAGTCACAAGTTAATGACCCTCTACAGACATGTTGGAAAGTCACAGAAAGTGTAAACACCTGGAAAAATTGGAAACTCTTGACTAAGGATGCACAGTGCTGCATGTGTACTATTGTTGTTGAATATTGTAATGACAGTTTAACTTGCTTTTAAACTAAATTGTGTGTGTGTGTGTGTATTTGCTTTGGGGGTCCTGAAATTGACTGAACAAATATCTTTATATGCAAAGTATGAATGAAGATCACACAGAACAAATGTTGCCAGATGTTCAAAGCATCATATACTGCATTTTTGCTTTTAATATTTCTACTACTACTCTGTCTGAAGACTGAAGCTTAATATATGACTGCAGTAGTCAGTTTAATACAGAAAATACTAAAAAACTGTGTGTTGTATTATATAGAGAACAAGGTGAGGTTAAACATGTTATCACAGATTAAGTGGGTGGAGTCAGTTTTCTTATCGTTTCCACTAGAAAATGTATTCAGTCCTTTTCATTTTTTCACAAATGACAATAGTCTTGCTTATTTTAAATTTACTCTATGGCTATTTCTAGTGAATAGCCATTAATGCAGCCTATTATAATAAACACAATTGTACAAACAAAACAATCTGACAATAGCTGGAGCTAATATGAGGCCAGATACATGCCGTATAGAACATTGTAGTCCTAAAATGGGAGGCTGAAAGACGTAAAGAAACCAGAATTGTCTCATATCTCCCCCATGTCCTTCCCACAGGAGCCTACAAGAATGAATAATGTGTTTTGTCGGCTTACTGAAGAATAATGTGAGTTAGAGGGGGACAGAGAGACTGAGTGAGCCAGGGCTGCTGTGGAGTAAAGGCTGTGGAGAAGGTGTCCAATTACCCAAAAGAGAAAAACACAGCAAGATGATGAGCATAACTCCGCTTGGGGCCAGTTAGGCACACTCATGCGCACAGCGGAGTAAATCATTTTATGTCTCCTGTTAACACACATGAAGGAAAAACTGTGGCACGCTAATAAACTTTTACAGTCTCATAACTTCTTACGCGAGTTGAGGTAGTTTAATATCCTACCGACTGTTTGGACTGGTTAATGACGTGTCAGAAGAGCAGTTCAGAAGCACTTTAAGAAATTCAAATCAAGGACCGTGATGTCAGATGTATTAAACTCCCTCCTTACACCTGACCGACTGCTCTTCTGTGCTCCGAAAGCATTCCCTCCTGCCCTGTGGTTGCGGTCCAAGTACTTACTGTTCTGATGAGGGACACTACTAAAGCTCCAGAGCCGCGGTGCTTGTCACAGAACAGCCCACTCCAGCTCTTGGTGTAGCCACGAGGCTACATCCTATCCAGTCATTCTATTTAATTGATCCATTTTAGTTTATTAACTTAATTTGAAATCAAATAATGGCTGTTTTTTCTTTTCTAAACAAAAAAATTAAAACAGGGTAATTTCTGGATTTCCAATTGCTGATCGGTAAAAACAGATGTTTTCTGATTTTTTGAGGTCCAACAGTTCCAACTCCGTTTACAGTTCTGTCCGGTCCCTGTATGACCAGAGCAGGAGCTTGGTTTGCATTGCCGACAGTAAGTCAGACTTGTTCCCGGTACATGTTGGACTCCGGCAGGGCTGCTCTTTGTCACTGGTTCTGTTCATTATTTTTATGGACAGGATTTTGAGCCCGAGTCCGGAGGGTGTCTGATTTGGGGACCAATTGACCTCGTCTCAGCTTTTTGCAGATTATGTTGTTATTTTGGCTTCATCAAGCCAGGACCTTCAGTGTGCACTGGGACGGCTTGCAGCTGAGTGTGAAGCGACTGGGATGAGGATCAGCACCTCCAAGTCTGAGACTATGGTTCTCAGTCAGAAAAGGGTGGCTTGCCCCCTTCAGGTTGGTGGAGAGCTCCTGCCTCAAGTGGAGGAGTTTAGGTATCTTGGGGTCTTGTTCACGAGTGAGGGAAGGAGGGAGCGAGAGGTTGACAGATGGATTGGTGCAGCTTCTGCAGTTTTGTGGTCAATGTACCGTCTGTCGTGGTGAAAAAGGAGGTAAGCTGTAAGGCTCTCTCGATCTACGTTCCTACTCTCACCTATGGTCATGAGCTGTGAGTCATGACCGAAAGGACATGATCCTGGACAAAGGAGGCAGAAATGAGCTTTCTCCACAGGGTGGCTGGGCGCTCCCTTAGAGATAGTGAGGAGCTCGGTCACTCGGGATGAGCTCAGAGTAGAGCTAATGCTCTCCACATGGAGAGGAGCCAGCTGAGGTGGCTCATGCATCTGTTTCGGATGCCTCCTGATTGCCTCCCTGGAGAGGTATTCCGGACATGTCCCACCGGGAGGAGACCCCGGGAAAGACCTAGGACACGCTGGAAGGACTATGTCTCTCGGTTGGCCTGGGAACGCCTCGGTATTTCCCTAGAAGAGATGGAGGAAGTGTCTGGGGAGTGGGAAGTCTGGACATCTCTGTTTAGACTACTGCCCCCACGACCCGGCCCCGGATAAGCGGAAGAAGATGGATGGATATTTCAGTGTATGATGGTATTTTTTCATACAAGAAATGTCCATTAAGATTATACATAAACAAACAGACAGAGATGGATAACAAAGATGGGTTACTGTGTGCAAGTTAAACCTTTTTTTTTTTTTTTTTTTAAGTAAAACCTTAAAAAATAAGTGTGTTTGTTACTCACATGGCTCCAGCGCAATATTTATGTAGCAGGAAGTTAGACAGGTCTTGGAGGATTGACTGGCTGTGCAATGCGACAAACTGTTCCCGACAGACCTAACAGGGCAGAGGCACAGGGAAGTGGACTGTGAGCTACTGTGGTGCACAAACTTAACCAACAAGCTCCCCAGACGCTCAGCCCAGATCCAACTGAGAGGATGTTGTGTATTGAGATATGTCAGTACATTAGGCAGCTGTCAGTCTGTCATTTAGGGAATGAACAAATAAAATAAAAAGTACTTGGGAAAAAACATGCTAATTCTATAACGCAACAAGTCCTAACTACGTCATGTGACCTGGAACAGAAGAGGAGGTTAATAAATATACAGAGAAAGAAAGCATATGTTCACTTAAGTCCTGCTTCATTCGCTTTATTGTTGACTAAGATATTTAACCGCCTGTGCTTCCTCTGTGTTCAATTACATGTGTAATAAGCACGGCATACGCTCATCATGAGACACCAAATATAAGGGAGAATAAATGTTCTGAGACTGCACCGCTTCGTTGGTCGGAGCTCCTTGGAGATTAGGTGAAAACATAAAACTGTGACTCTGCTGAGAATCTACTGAAAATTGGGACTTTATGGTAATTTGATCCATTTTATTCAGCACTGTGTGTCCGTCTGTGCCTGTTGACAGGCTAGTTTCACCAGGCAGGACTCATTTATTCTGCACAACAGGCGCTTCTTAATGGTGCTACCTGCAGCTTGCCAGTGGCCTGTAGCTCTTAGAAGCAGAGTCAATGGTTTACTGGCATCACTGAGCAGATTTTACTACCTTCACACAGCCATTAGTTACAGATGCAAGCAGTCGGACTTTACTTTGATTAGTGTTCTTAAAATAGAACCCCCTTTTCAAAGAAACTGGAAAGTATACACACCATCACTCAATGACACTTCTAACCAGGATTATATACAACTAAATGTAAAGGTAGATGACGACACAATAAATGATGGAGGAGTTGTACCTTGTTCATGGTGTCCACAGTTAGGGCATGGGTCCAGTAACAGTCGTGCACTGAGACAAATGTCAGACCCGCACTAAAAAAAAAAAACAGCAAAGGATAGGTTTTGACAGTCAAAAAGCAAGACAACACATAACAAAACTTGAGGAAGTTAATTAAAGCCTTCAAAAAACACAAACATGTCCAAGGCACACAAATACCTTTATATTTTTACACAATAACAGTCTTAGAGGAGTAATTTAGGTGTTACCTGTAGCAGTGCAGAGACGTCAACATCATGTGTGTCGAGTCCAGGGAATGGATGAAGTTTGGTGGGAAGGCGTTTTTTTGCTTGACTGTGTCTGGTCTCCTGTGAACAAATAGAAAAGTAAAGTTGTATTAATAAATAAGTTAGTTTATTGATTCATTAATAGTAATAGTACTATAATTATAGGATGTTTAGTAAAAATAATAAAGTCGCCTTTTTGTGAACTGCTCTGAGAATTACCATGGAGACAGTTACACTTGACTGCTTTTATGTTTACACAGAACTTTGGGTTAATAAATTTTTAATGTAGATGCATAGATTTTCTTGTATGTAATATAATGTAGGGTGGCATAGTCGATAATACATGCACTACTTGTACTTTTCTTTTTACTAGATAATTATTTTAAGTAAATAAGAACTGCATCAGCTTTTAGTTAAATGGAAAGGGCCATTATGAGAATCTTTAAATGGAGCTTTTAATGTTGCTGTTCATGACATAACCATGAATGGGATGTAAAGACACTTACAGAAAATGCATAGGTGTAGTCTTTATTATAAATGATTGACTGATCTGAGCTGTACCTTTTCTCTTAATGTTGGTCAAAAATTGTGCTGTAAAAATGATTCATATTTGACCATAAATAAATGTGTTTTTTCACCTTGTCAATATGGGTAGACGATAGTCGAAGTAATATAAACTTCTAAATTTCTTCATATGAGAAATACGGTCGTGTAACAAAAAGCAATCCACTTCTCTGAGTTCCCATTACTGTGAGCCTGTGCCATTTAAATCCTCTGGGCTGCCACTGAGCAGGATGCTCTTCTAATGGGAATAGAGACCGAGCAGAGAGAGAATCTGGGCCTATCCCAAAGCTGACACACACATAAACACACAAGCCTGCTGTCGATCCGTCAGTCTCAGTTTCCTTCTGTCCCTTTTATTTTTGGAAGTGCTGTTTTTAGGTTGAGCTAAACAGAACACCAAGACCCCTGTAAGATGTGTGCAAGAAAACTATAACACTAGCTATGTTTAGAACAAGACTTCCTTCCTGACACGCACACACAAAACTACACCTTAGGTCCCGTAGGTCTGACTCAGTGGAAAGATGCAGAGTTAGAAGTCCTCTGGGTTACAAAGAAGCTGCTGTGGAGATTTCTCTTTAGACTTACACAGAGGCTTAGACTAAAGGTTTGCATTTAGATTTTTACACTACAATGTACAGGTCTGAATCTAAGATCTGAACTTAAGAGAGGGTTGAAAAGCTATAGTAAAAAAGACACTGCTATTGTATTTAGGGTCCCAGTCCGTCTTCTTTGCTACAAAATAACCCGTAGAACACAGCAAATTCACTGTCAGCATATCAAAAGGGTTCAGAGAAACACATTACACTACAGTAGCCAAATGTTTATGAGTCAAGTATGAGCTACTTAACCTTTTACTCCAATAATAAATAACATAAACTGACAGTAAGTTGGCAAAATGAGTAGCTTGAATACTAGCAGAGTAAGCATAAATAACAGCATCTATTTACATACCGGACAGGCCTATTGGAGACAGAGGAGAAAGAATAGCTGTGTCATGTTTGGCTCAGAATGGTAGCCAGTTAAACATTTATGCACACACTGACAGCTAGTTCAAGTTTAAGATGAGATGACCCCTTTTTTCCAGCAGTGCTGTGCCCCCTCTGTTTGGCTGATGTTTGAATATTCCCACAGTCGGGTCAGTGGTGCTCCCTGGATGTCAGATTGAGGACGATGGCTGCCAGTCTCTGTCATGTCTAGTCCTCTCATTCAGTCTTCCCTCGACTCTTTCTGTCCTAGACTGACCTCCCTCACCCCTTCGCAGTCCACACTGTCCCCTCTCACCACCAGAGCAGAAACACACACATCCTCCAAAACCTTTTCAAGAGGAGATTTCCACTCATTAATGAACTACAACTGCCTGACTGTAGAAAACACGTGGTTCCTGTTTTTATCTTTTATGTCACCATTTTTATGATTATCGCACTGATGTGTTTGTTATTACGTTTAAGATCAATAAATAATCCTTGATGACAAAGCAAATGTTCTAAACTCTGATTTAAAGTTGAAGATTTCAAACTTTCCAAACTTTTTACTTTTAGTTCAACATGAATAGTTACTTCCACATTGGAGTGGGCAATTAGTGAAGATATCCACTGGAGACTGCTATTGTCGGTAAAAATGTGAGCTAATTGCCTGAAGAGCTTTGCATTCTCCTTTCATCCACCTCTTAGACTTGAATAGAACGCTATTGAACATTCTGGGGAAAAACAAAATCTGTTCAAAAACTTTTTCTCAGCAGCTGGCCCTTGTCCTTGTTCCAGGTCACTAATATGAAGTAAATGGTGACATATTTCTGCCAAAAACACCAGTGCAGTTCAGGAGAAAAAGACAAGAATGGATACGAGTGGTACATGGACTCACTCTTTGGTGTCATGGCTGATCTGGAGGTTGATGTGCTGCATGGTACTCTTCAGCTGCAGAGACAAAAAGACAAAAGGAAAGGGAACTTTAGTTGAACCTTTCTGAAAAGTAGATATGGGTTTATACATCTTTTCCACCTCTTAAAAACACTTTCCAAGTACTTTCAATTCCCAATTTAATCTTATACCTGTTGTAAATCACAACCACTGGCTTTTTACCTCATTCAATAAGCGAAGCTCTTTAGGTCATTGAAGGAAACCTTTAAGGAAATGATTAACTATTATTTAAAACACTTAACAATTAGCAGATTATAATTGTGTAATTTACTAAATATGAAGTATCTCAGTGAGCAGGAAAAAAGTTATAAAAAAACAGATTATTTCATACAGAAATGAACAGTCCAGTGACAAGCAGTTGAGTTGAAGTAAAACTAAACAGTGCTCCGTGAGTCCTAAAACTGTGCCTGTGCTTCAAAAGTTGAACTTATTAATAAGAGCTGTTCTAGTCTCCCCTGTAACGACAGACAGGAGGCGTTTTAAGGGGATTAAAGCCAGGACCTAAAGGATACAGTGCATTTTACAGTGTCTAGGATTAATGGCTAAAGTATGTGCCACGTTCACAGCCTCAATAGTTTTCACAGTGCTCTCTGTTGGCATTTCTGCAGTGTTGGCACTCACAGATCTCAGCTAAAAAGCAGATTAAATGAGGTGCAGTTCCTGCTTTTTTGGGGGTGTTTCAGACTATAGGGTGACGCCCACGTCTGGTACACGTGTGTGAGCAGTGACCTAGTCATGCCCCATCAGCTTCAGCTCTGTCACTTCACCCGTTTCTTTACACACACCATGAAATTGGGCGCTCAGTTCATGGAAAACGAACTGTCAAGCTGAGAACTGGTACATTTTTAATGAAGGGCTCACAGGGGGCCAGGTGGAGACAGGACATTGACTCTATACCTCACTTAAAAGACAGCCCTCAGTATAGTCAGGTCAATGCTAGCACAAATGACTGAATGGAAAGAAGAAACATCAGGAAGGTAAATCTGAGGATTCGGTGTAATTGTGCTCACTCTTCTAAACATGACATTCTTGTGTTTTTGTCTTGACCGGCACATGTTGAGATCTGGTGCAACACATTACCCCTCTCTGCATGAACACACATGAATGAAGAAATATAAAAATGTTATGAGAAAGATAGCTCTGGAAGTTTATGAAGTGGGTTTTAGTTTGTTTTTGCCAGTGTAAAAAAATATCACCTGGTCATTTTTATGCTGCATAGGAAGAAAGTATTATCCTTTCTGCTTCTGGTCCCAGTGTGTTAAAGTTCATGAAGGGTGTGTTCGACAGCCGGGCCAGTTTATCTCTGACAGGGCAGAGTTTCCTTGACCCTTGGATGAATGCCTGGGTGGGAACAACAGGCCTCTATCAGAGGACTGATAGGACTGGCATCAGGCTGCCCGCTCCTCGTCACTCTATTGCATTAATATGTTTACCTTCCATTCCCCCTCCACTAATGCATCAGAGTGCCTCTGACATCAGCTCGCCCCGACGCCCATCCACCTGAGACGAAAAGCACCGCTATTTCGTTTACCTCGCTATTTTATTCAGATCCAGAGCAGAGGATCCAAACACTAATATTCACTGCATAGGCACGGATATAATAACTGAACTAACACAACATTATCAACTGGGGAAATGCTTTTGAATGTGTTTGTTCACAATAATTAATGGAGCCACATGAAAACTAATTTGCATTCATTTACTTGTTTTTAGGTCGAACACACACAGCTGTATCTCAAAGAGAAAGAGCCAAGATAAAAACACAAATCAATTCATGTTGGGTAGCCTTCGTGTTTGTAATTATAATATTTGGTTTGTTTATGAAAGATAATACAATTTACCTTTTTAACAGAACATGCTTGGATTTTTATTCAATATGACTAATTCATGTCCATTTCTCCTATTTAAGCTTGTCTGATAAAGAATTCTTGTTAGAAAAAAAGCACGAGGCCACAGTCTAACCACTAACACCCTTTAGAGACTTTACAACTACGTGTTTGGGGCTAATATACAGCTCCTGGTTTGAACTTGCTCGCTTCACTGTGGGATGAACACTGAGGACACAGGGGCTCTTTGAAGCACTCACTACCCTCACTCTCCGAACTCCTCTCCCTATTCTGTTACATGCTCCTCACAGCTCTGTCATGACCTCTTGGAAAGCAAACAGTTCATTGGGCTGTGCTCTCAAGAGGTTTTAGGAGTGAGATATATAGTGGAAAAGTGTGTTTTCACATGTCTATAAACATGTCTGAAAAAGGAAAAAAAAAAAAAGCACTCACAAGAGAATTAGACGGACTCTGGTTATTGATTTTTGTTAAAGCTGAAATGGGATGAAAATTGTGACATCAAGACTTCCATTAAGTGATGCTTTGTATTTGAACCAATAGTACGCTGACACAGTGAAGGTTTATTAAACCATAACAATGTATTTTCAGCTTCTTCACTGTTCAAAAAACTGTTGTTTTGAGATGATTAATTACAGGAGCCCTTACACTTACACACTTAATCATGTGTCTCCAATCTCTGCACGACCAGAAAAATTAAACAAAGGAGCCTATGACAACATGCTGAAATTACATTTGAGTAATTATTAGGTACAGTGAGATACAGGGAGTTAAGGCATCATTAATCAAAAAAGCCAGACTACCAAGCTCTTTATTGGCAGCAAGCTTTATAAATTATATTATGACTGGCAATATCTTATCTATATCTTGGCAATTCTAGATTGTATTGAAAGTCACAGTATCCAAAAACAATGGATAATAATTCCAACAGAACACCACATTGTCTTAAGATAATTTTCATGGTTCCATGACATGAAACAGAAACAATAGATACACAATACATATTGCAAAAATAATTTCCCTCTTGAGATTTGAGCTATTTAAAAAAATACCCTGTTTTCATGATGGAAAAGAATTCAACTGAGATGAGGTTTAACATATTCAAACACGGCAGACAAGAGAGTCCAAGGCTTGATGCAAACATATACCATGTCAGTGTTTTGGTCACTTCTTAAACAGGGGCTGGTTGTGGGGTTTCAATTTCTTTAAAAGGGAACATATCCATATTGTTGTGTTCTAATGTTTCAGTGCATAAATGTGAATAACATCTGTAAATAGGGATCAAATGTGGATGTGAGTATTTATGGATGGAATGGAAGTATATCAAAGTTGGCTTCAAAGAAACTGAAAGCTTTCAGTTTAGCGGTGTGGGTTCATAATGGTCTAAAGGTCATTGTGTGATGAATGACAGAGTCTTACTCTTATCATGAAATGGTTTTAAAATATAATGTGGTAGAACCCCATTAGTTCCTGTCATGGTTGCCATCTCATCCATCAGTGATGATAGAAGCACTTTGGGAGTCTCTGTCCATCAATCCTATTTTTACACACGTAAGGACAGGTTCTATGGGTAGGGAAGAGAGTCCCGTGATGTAACAAGGGGTGAGGGTCAGACAAGTAGAGGTTACCACTGGAGTGATTAATAGACTGTCACACTGTGAATGAGGTCAGTAGTGTACACTGTACTCATTAGAATGCATGATGTGTACACAAGACTTGACTCTAAACCCTGAGGGGGTGATGAATGGGTCCTGGACTAACCCTGCAGTGCATCTGTGGGGAATAGGCTCCAGCAGACTAAATCACCTGAGAGATGTCACACAGATGGCCTTGTGCATGACAGTCATCAGTAACCACATGTAGGCTGTTCTGTAGAGAGGGGAATCCCTACTTATCACATAGTGGGTAATAGCTAATGTCCTCCTGCATATTCAAAGTAATGCCAGGCAAACTTCCACTTGGATGTTCCGGGTCACTTTGCTTTTCTTGTGAAGAAAGATGGATACAGCTGCAGACTCTCTTTGCACTTCCACTGACCTTTACTGGACTGTCTTTTTCCCCAAAGTTTCCTTTTCAACCTCACAGTGCCCTTGCAACTTAAACTGCATTTATTATTTTACCACAAAATGCCACAAGATTCTGAAAGATCTTCCTTCTGTGCCAAGGCAAGAGTCGTAGAGGGCATCACATTGACATTTAGAGATATGTGCTTCCCTAAAATTAAAAAAAGTCTACTCATTGTGACTACAGACTGGATAACTTTTCCAACTCTGCCCTGATTCTGCTTTTTTGTTCATTTATTTTTTTACAAAAAAAGACGTCTTTACCAAGGTAGGGCTGTTATAAATGAATACTGCCCCAATTTTGAGTTCTAGGCATAGTACGTGCCACCATAAAGCCAGGATTACCTGACACTTTCTCTCCACATGGAGGACATTAGATTACACTATAAACTCCAAATCCAGCCAATCTAACTGATGAGTCCCTTGTGTCACAGTCTACTGAGAATGAGATTTCACCCACTGTAACCTTGCCTGTGAGAGGGGGATGAAAAATAAACAAGAAACAGGAGCAAGAGTGACCTCTGATCCAATTATCACATCTGCCAATCCTGTTAGACAGCCTCACTGGTGTATGTTCATATTCCTTTCAGCTTCTGCCTCCTGTTCCAATGGTCACTGTGCCTTCAGCTATGGATAATACTCAGCATAAAAGTACTTATTTTAGTTCACTTGCAACTCATACGGTAATGCTCTTGTAGCTATTGTCTCCTCAAATAGTTTTTGTAACACACTTCATCCTCTGGGGTATAATTACTAACGACCCCTAGAAATCCTGGCCTTGAATTTAAGAGGCAGAGAGGAGACTGGGAGTTTGAATTTAATCCAGCCATACAGCAAAAAGGTGACCTTTCTCTTTGATTTTTGTTGCTTAGTGATGCAACTGGATTAGAGAATTATACCCGGGGATGAAGAAAGTTATCTTTGAAACATGAGCTAAAACCTTTGCTACTGATGCAAGGAGTCACAGCTTCATTCACTTCTGTAGTGGCCTCGGAAATGGCACAGGCTAATCAGCTTCCATGTCCCTGGGCATTAAAGAAAAATCAGATCAAATCAAGCGATGTGCCATACTACATCAACAGAGAGATGAAACCACAAGGGACGCCGCCATCTGTCACCCTCACTCTTTTGCACCTGCTTATGAGGTGTCACTCCCCCCCAAGGCCAACCTTCTGCTTGATGTCATACCAAGAGAGCAGACTGCATGCAGGCCGGCCTATGGACTAACACTCTGTTGGCGTGCAGCATATGCTTTCTGACGGATTCTTCACTTCATTTCGCCTGCAGTAGGTGGAGGTCAAAAACATTTATATAACCATGAAGGCACATATGATGACCATGTGGACTCGCATATAGGGCCCTCTATCATTACATGTGCCAGAACACAGACATGTTATCTTCAGGACATGCCACTATCACAGTCCCCACAGTTTGAGGACTGTTTCAGTTTGGCCAATTATAGCACAATCACAATACACCATCAGCGCTGCCCCTGTGCAACAAACCTATCAAAACTTGGAAAGGCCAACCGGGACATTCCTTTCACTATAGGCTTCTGACTTTGTGATTAAGGCTTAGGGGCACTTTTGACACGTTTGACAACATGGGCAATATATTACCTAACAAAGTAGATCTTTATGTTGCAAGAACCAAGACTGAAATGT